>CAWUFW010006697.1:0-600000 GCA_963921515.1 Calotriton arnoldi | reverse complement strand
ACCCCTGAAGGGTTTCCATAACTTTTAAGCGGGTTCAAGCTTGGAGTGAGATGTTCAGCAAGCCCTGCCTTGTTATCTCACACCTCTGTGCCTGTTGTGGCTCTCAGCCCTTTTTGGCTTCTGCAGTAAGACCAAGAAAATGGTGCACCATAAACTAACACTCAAGTATTACTAGTTCTGCATGTGAAAGTTTGATACTGTTGCAACTATTGTATATTGCCCATGAGGATGTAGTTGGTGGTGGGAGCCTTTTTATCATGGATGTGGTGTGTCAGAGGCTTTAGCTCATTAAGAAATTATGAAGATCTTTTACGAGTCCTACTGAACGAAGATACTGAGCTCGGATATGAGAGAGGGGACATTGTTGCCCACCTCTACAGAGCTTTGGCTTCTTCTCCAGCACAGACAGGTTTCTAGAGGAGTTCCTGTCCTGGCCCTTCAAGAGGATGTCAGCAACAGCAAGAGCAAATGTGAGCATTGGAGAACAAATGGAAGAGAGATCACACACAGGACGAAGAAGGAAAATTGATTTGTCCGCACATGCAAATAAGAGATAGAAAAGATGGGTGTGATTCACAAAGAATTTGCTGTGACTTACTCTTGTAGTATAGATGCTTTACTACTGAATTCCAGGAGAAAGGCAGGTGTATTCCTGACTTACTCCTGAAATGCAATAGTAAGCCAGGTGCACTACAAGAGTAAGGGCCTGATTATGACTACGGCGGTCCAACGGACTGCCGTAGCGATAGTGGGGGTGCAGGCACCACCGCACCAGTGGTCCGACTGCCCTATTACGAGTTTGGCAGTCGGGCCGCCAAAGGACCGATGCAACCACTGGGGATCCGTGATCCCTCTGCAGTGTTGCATAGGTGTGAGGCCACAATATGCTAGTGGTGCCACTGCGGCACCGCCAAGCATATTACGAGTTTCCTCACATCCAACCTTTTCATGGCGGTGAGCCCACCATGAAAAGGGTGGCGGTGAGGAAACAAAAGGGGCCCTATAGGGCCCCCTGTTGCCTCAAGGCCTGGAGATGCATTCATGGGGGCGCACAGTGTGCGCCCCTGTGTGCATGCATCTTCTGTTCCTGCACGGAATGAACTTTACAGTCCATGCTGTGCAGCAACTGACTTTGGCGCTCCCATTGTGTTGCCTTTGTAATAGGCACCGCCGTAGAACCACCCACCACATCAGGAGAAAACTCCTTATTTGGCGGGTGTCCGGCGATCGAGTTTGGCTGTGTGGGAGCTGGGCACTGCCGTGGCGGCCCGCTTCCACACTGCCAAACTCGTAAGCAGCCCCTAAGTCACACCTGCTTACAAGAAAATCCTTGTGAACTGCGCCCTTCATATGGAGACTGTCTGTAGTTTCATTCCCAAGAGATGGAGCCATAATGAAACCTCCACAGGAAGCAGTATTGTCTGTGTGGAGAAACAAGTGCCTGTTTATGCATTATACTATATAAAGCAGTCTCTGGAAGTTGGTTTTCAAGACATGGGGAAAAGTGATTTGCAGGAGAGGGGCTGCTGGTGTGTTAAAGAGTGTGTTGGTAACTACAGGGAAGCATGCTTCTAACCTAGCCTTACATAAGCATTATCAACGCACCCACTTGGATTCAAAGGTCTAGCAACTAACAACGGTACTAACAACGGACAAAGCTTTATGATAAAAAATAACGCCTCCAAGAGGCAAGCATTGAACCCAAGAGATGTTTTTATTTCTCCTACCTTTTCCAGCACTGCTTGTGTGCTTTTCTGGTCAGCGCACATGCGATGTGGGATACATTTTAAAGTTAGTCAAAGTATAGGATTTTGAACTGGAAGGATACCCTTATAGTATAGAAAAACAATTCTAGACTTGATGCACAAACCCTTGTTCTATAGTGCAAAGGTGTGGGCGTGGCACGTGGTAGGCTCAAGAAGTGCCAGAGCAGGAGACAAGAGAAACAGCGCCATTTGTAGATATGGCCCTGTCATGCACTCCGACTGACGCAATGCAGCGCAGAAAGTTTGTTTGGTGCATTTTGTGACATATTCGTGAATCTCCCTAAAGTCTTTTGCCAACGTCCTTCAGACAACAAGGCCCCTCAACTTCTACCCGAATTACTAGCTTGACCTATAGAGGAACACATAGAACAAACGCATATGGCGTATTCTCACTTCAGCCGGCCACCACGAAGCCTGTTCACTCCACACTCCTGGCAAACTGAGCTGAAAGCGCCGCTTTTCCTGCTCCACTATATAAAATAATAATACAGAAAAACATAAAACGAGTTCTCAAGGGAGGTGCCTAGCAAAATGACAGCTTTGTTGAGGAGGCCGTGAACGCACGTTAAGCTGGGGTCATGGCACTGGAAATGACCAAGGGGGAATTCACGGCTGAACGAATTAAAGAAAAGAAAACAATCCGCGCCGAACAAGGACGTGCAGTGTGTGATTTATGTAACCATAGTTCCGCTCGCAGGCCTTCCCTACCTTTCCCTCGACGGAGCGCTAGCTTGACGTGTTACCGCAACACATGTTCTTTGCTGTGCCTGGGGGGGGGCGCGAGGGACTGCACAAAGGGCGGGCTTTCCTCGCCACAAATGTCCTGCAGCAGCCCTGGCCCATCTTCCGTCCTCGGGCACAGGAGCAGTGGCGCAGCACGGGAACCACGCGCTCCGATGTAACCAATCACAACCCTCTGCTGAGTACCAAAAGACAACCGCAATTGAGATGCGGTTTCCTCCCAGGACCTGGGTGCCTCTGTACCTGTTGTATTTTTGATCGCGAAGCCTTTGCAATAACGGCAGTTGTGCTCGCTCGCTCTGTGATTTCAAGGGCGTTTCATGTTTATGTATGACACCATTTTTGCCTCATTAAAGTTGTGCACAGTCGTGTCATTGTTGCCAGTAATTAAATTAACTCCCAGGAAAATTACGTGAATGAGGTACTTTGGGTAGTTCGAGTAAAACTGAATGCGACGGCAAACCTCATGTTAAAAAAAATCACTCGACACACCAGCAAGTGGACTGGGTCATGGAGAAAACGTGTCTTGTGACATTGTCTGTTCCAAGCTGTCTTCTGCAAGAAATTTTCTATTCAAGCCAATCCTATGCAGCAGAAATATTGTGCGAAATTTTGCACTGACATAATTTACGACATTTCGTATACTTTGAGCAGAATTGCACGAATTACACAAATTGCATCGCATAACGGAAAATGTTGCCCAGTCCATAAATTTGAAATCGAATATTTTGCAAAAAATATATATGGAAGCCTCTGTCATCGTGGAGGGGAACAATTAGTATATCATGCTTGTTGTCACTGGAAGCCTTGATGGCAAAAAGTGGCGAGCGCATTGTCTTTAGTTCAAAATACAGAGAAAGACAATGCTGCTGCCTATATTTGGTTGTGTGTGTGAGGGGAACTTTTGCTGTTGTCGTGCTGTTTTTGCATGAGGGATGCCGGCTGCACTCAATCTGTGCTACTTGAAAGGAAAAACTACATTTCTGCTCCCATGCCAAACCTGTTTTGTGTGCATAACAACCCTTGCACTGCTGTTGCCTGCATGGTATCTGTTCTGTGTGCCTGAAGGAAGCTTGCATTTGTGCTGTCAATGTTCTTCCTGTCTTGAGTGTGCAACAAAATGTACACTGCTGCTGGTTTTCTTGCGCTCCTGCTATGTGTGTTAGTGAAGGCTTCGTTAAAGTTGCTTGTACAGTACCAGATCTCTGTGTCTGTCTGTTTGCGTAGGAAAATGGATGGACTGCTGCCAATACATCACCTATGCTAAGAATGTGAGGCAATCTAGCACTAAAGCTGCCCATTCAGAACCTGAAGTGGTTGGCGGGTGTGTTTGTGCGTGTGTGTACACACACAGTAAGGACCGGGCCAAGCCAGACAAACACCATCTCTGTGAGGACCAGAACACTACGGGCTATACTCTACAAATGCTGTGAATATGAGGGAAATGTAAAAAGAACAGATGATAGGCGGAATGCTGAACAAATAAAAAGTTGACCCCCAGTCACAGATCTGGGTAAAATCCTTTGTTTTTTTGCTTGCCACGCCATTCCAGTATCTACCCAGCCATATGTAAATCAGTCTTGACCCTGCTACCCATGGGAACAGTCTAGTCCGAACTGCCAGGCCAGGTCCTCCCTGGACCAGAAACAAGCATCCTGGGACCAGTTTCGGGGTATCACCCCTCATTATCCAGCCTAGCTTGAATCCGGTGGCATAACAAGCACGGGACCCACGTCTGGACATACCTTTCCCACTTAGGGTGACAAATGCAAAAAGAACAGATGATGGATGGAATGCTGACCAAATCAAATATTCACCCTCACTCATAGATCTGGGTTACATCAATCGTTGTTTTGTTCGCCACGCCAGTCCAGTTTGTACCCAGCCATATGGAAATAATTCTTGACCCTGCCCCCCATGGGGACAGTCCAGCCCGAACTGTCAGGCCAGGTCCTCCGTGGACCAGAAACAAGCATAATGGGACTGGTTTCAGGGTATCACCCCTCATCAGCCAGGCTAGCTTGAATCAGGTGGCATAGCGAGCACAAGTCACACATCTGGACATACCCTTCCCACTTAGGGTGACAAATGCAAAAGAACGGAATAGACGGAATGCTGAACAAATTAAACTATAACCCTACAAACACAACAATTCACACCTAAAATATACCTACAAAAATATAATATTTACACAATTTATATAATTAATTATCAATTAAACTATTAATAAGTTAAAAATTAATTATTAAGAAATTATAACTTAATCTACTTTCCACCCTATACCCCTACAAACTCAACAACCTGCAGCTAAAATATAATTTTAAAAATATAATATTTAGACCATTTACATAATTAATTATCAATTAAATAATAAATATTAAATTAATAATTAATTATTAATCGATTATTACTTAACTTCCCACCCTATCCCCCTACAAGCCCGGCAACCCGCCCCTAAAATATAACTTAAAACATATAATTACACAATTTACATAATTAATTATCAATTAAATAATTCATATTAATTAAAAATTACTAATTATACCTAATTAACTTCCAGCTTGTGCCCCTGAAAACCTCACAACCCGCTACAACACTATGAATTACTATTAACTATTAAATTAATATTATAAATAACGTAAAATTACAAACTATATTTAAAAATATTAACAACAAATATACAAACAATATATAACCAATGCAATTAAAATATGAATTAAAACACATAAAGATAATAAAAAACAATATATTTTACAACTATATTATTAATAGCGATATTAACAACACAGATATTTTTAAAACAATATTACTTACCTAAAAAAAAAACGATATTTTTGTCAACAATATTTCTGCATCACGAAATGTATGTGTAACATTACTAAAAATTTGATATTAATGTAGATCGATATTTCTGACTCGATATTTTGTCCAAATACCATAAAATGCTTTATTGGCGTTTATGCACCAGATGACCACATTTTTTTCCTAACCATGTGTTCCAGTGGGTCACCTGGTTTTTCCTAATAAAATGTATTAGGGCACCATACCAATGTGCCATAATTACTGCATATTTGGAATCGGACGCTAAATTTGGGATAGGTCAAAACGCAATTTTCTGCTAAATATGTCAAATTTTACAAAAAATTATATGAAATTACTAGTAGTGCACAAATGTGTTTGGCTGGTACTTCGCTTGAAAACTGAATGTGAGAGCATACCTTCAGGTAAAAGTCAGCGACATACAAGTAGGAGACTGGTTCGAGCAGGAAATATCTCTTAGTCACAGTTTTACCTTTTTAGGGAGATAATTTCTGTTAGTACCAGTCTTCCAGTGGCCAAAATTATGCAAAATTGTGTGAAATGTCAGGGTATTTTGGAGGATATCTGTAATCAAAAATTTGTGAATTTTACAAGATTTTGTGCACTTAAAAAAACATTTTGCTTGGGCCTATTCTAAATGTTGTTTCTGCTACATTGATATTAACAGGAGGAGGGGCAGGTGGAATGAGAGCCCAAGTGTGTGTGTGGGGGGATGATATTGTGTCCTTGAATTGTGAACAATCATTTTTGTTCCAAGGGGAAAGGAAGTGTGAGCTGCTACTAAACTGCAGGCCCGGACTGCTCGGATTTCTCACTGGGCATTTCCCTGATAGCTCAGCATTTGGAGGCCAGTTTTTAAGGCAGTGGCGCGAGAGCGAGGAGGAGAAAGAGATGAGAGAGGGAGAAGGAAAGGAGGAGGCTAGTTTGAACATTTTTGCCAGGGCCGCCTCACCCCCCCCCGCCCCCCACCCATCCCCCCCTTCCCACCACCACCATCCGGCCCTGCTGAACAGCCAGCAGGACACTGGACGGTGGCGCTGCTGATGTAACATGAAACACGCGCAGACGTTGCCACTTGCAAATCTCCTTTCCAGAGTGTGACGGCCAGGAAAATCTTAGACTTGCTATCCTACACTTGCTGACAGAGGCAATTTCTGCAATATTTGCCACGACTTTCCTGCGTTTGTGTGCATGCACTTGACAGACCGCATCATGTAATAATATCGTAAACCAAGTGTCATTTGTCGCAGGGATCTCTCAAAAAGTTATGAAGGGCAGGGGAAGCCTCAAAGCCAATAAATAAATCCTTCCAGCTCAGCCGCAGAAGCTTCATGAGGCAAAAAGAACTTGTCACTTTTTCAAACCGAGCCTGCAATGCTTTCAAACTTCAGTGAAACAAAGCCAGTCACCCTGTAATAATGTCATGGCAGCGAAAATACATGTGGCCCAATAACACGTTATATAGTGCAACTATCCCAATAAATCCACATTTATTACTACAGTGCAAAGGTCAAATTCCAGTTTTAAACCACTAAAGAGGAAAATTACCATGAGAAAACCAGTTTCTTACTTCTCAGATTCCATGTTAGAATCACATTTGCAGAGGGAAACAACTCTCTTAAAAGTGTGGAGGTCTTTTTCATGTGATTTTACTTTCCTGTACAGATTTAACCACTTGCATCTTCATTTTGATTAAAATACCCCTCGGTTTAAAATGAATATATATGAAACACTGCCACGACATAAGCCATACACGCTGATGTGCAAAGTGTAGTGTGCTCTTTATTACGTTTGTTAATGGAGGGAAATGGCATCATTACCCACTCAAGGCTTCACCTCTCAAGAGTCAGAGCCCTACCCCGCACCGTGTGTGTGTGTGTGTGTGTGTGTGTGTGTGTGTGTGTGTGTGTATATATATATATATATATATTATCTACTGGCGGTCGCCAGTAGATAGTTATAGTTAGGACCTATTTTCCATAGGAAATCCGCAACATTCTATTTGAAATAACTTTGGCGCCGGTTGACGAATCTTCGCGAAATTTTCATAACTCGTGGCCCGCTCCGGTCCGCTCCTATCCTGAAAGTCTCGGGGTGATTCGTCAAGTGGGGGCCGAGAAAAAAGGGGGTCCCAAAACGTGTTTTCCCCATGCAATTTTCCATAGGAACCTTTCATCGCAGCTACAGCCCGAACTGCTGAACGGATTTACACCAAATTTGGCAAAAAGGTAGCCCTTGGTTCAGAAGCGTGCCTTTTGCTTAAATGGTGTAAATCCGTTCCTGAGAAATTTGAAAAGAAAACACATATATATCTGGGCGGAGCCTAACCACACATGTCATCGTGAGATCTGATTGGCTGTCAGCACTTCATCCTGGAATTGCTGGCAGCCATCTTGGGACCAATATAAATGATAGTACCCCATTGAAATGCATTGTAGTGAATCGAAGATTTTGAGGGTTACCAAAAGGAGAACTATAAAGGGTGATAACAGACTTTAGTTACATTAGAATTCATTTGTTGATGGTACCATACTAATTTCAGGAATTGTGGTGTGTTCTAAGGTGATTTTACCCTGTGAAAAACCTTCTGCTGGGATATCATGAATCATGTTTGAGAGAAAACTATTTTCACATGCTTGTCCCATACAGTTTTGGAAGGTGCTCCAGAAGCTAAAATGAGAGCATATTTTCTGTAAATTCACATTATCTTTCTCAGTCATGTGAGAATGAAGTCTGACATTCTGAGTAAAACATGTACATCCAACAAGGGCAGAGACTGTCAGTTGATTCCTTTGTGTTCTACTGCAGCTTCCCAGAGTGTTCTAAAGAACAACTAGAGTGCTAACAGCCTTACTTATGACAAAAGTATGGCACACCTGAAGCCATCTTGATTGGAATAAACTGGTAACACTTAAAACATTTAATTTAAAAAGGAACAAAATGATGGGGTTCATTTTGTCATAGAAATTATGGTTAGTGCTGTAGAAAGAAAAATGAGGACATGTTTCAAGTGTGATCTCAAATATCTTCCTGTTATATTTCAACAGGAGCAGCCTGTCAGTTGATGCCTTTGTGTTCTACTGCAGCTTCCCAGAGTGTTCTAAAGAACAACTAGAGCGCTAACAGTCTTACTTATGACAAAATTATGGCACACCTGAAGCCATCTTTATTGGAATAAACTGGTAACTCTTAAAACATTTAATTTAAAAAGGAACAAAATGAGGGGGTTCATTTTGTCATAGAAATTATGGTTAGTGCTGTAGAAAGAAAAATTAGGTTTTAAGTGAGATCTCAAATATCTTCCTGTTATATTTCAACAGGAGCAGCCTGTCAGTTGATGCCTTTGTGTTCTACTGCAGCTTCCCAGAGTGTTCTAAAGAACAACTAGAGAGCTAACAGTCTTACTGATGACAAATGTATGGCACACCTGAAGCCATCTTGATTGGAATAAACTGGTAACACTTAAAACATTTAATTTAAAAAGGAACAAAATGAGGGGGTTCATTTTGCCATAGAAATTATGGTTAGTGCTGTAGAAAGAAAAATTAGGACATGTTTTAAGTGAGATCTCAAATATCTTCCTGTTATATTTCAACAGGAGCAGCCTGTCAGTTGATGCCTTTGTGTTCTACTGCAGCTTCCCAGAGTGTTCTAAAGAACAACTAGAGAGCTAACAGTCTTACTGATGACAAATGTATGGCACACCTGAAGCCATCTTGATTGGAATAAACTGGTAACACTTAAAACATTTAATTTAAAAAGGAACAAAATGAGGGGGTTCATTTTGCCATAGAAATTATGGTTAGTGCTGCAGAAAGAAAATTTAGGGCATGTTTTAAGTGAGATCTCAAATCCTCTTCTATTTCCTTAGAAAATTCTGACATGCAGACTGAAACAATCACTTTCAATACCAGCAGTAGACTTCCAGTTAACTCCCTGGTGAGCAGTAGCTTTACTACAGTGATCTAATGAACAACTAAAGTGCTAACATTCTGAATTTATGGCAAATGTGTGACACATCTGAATGCCTTCTTGATGGAATCAAAGTAAAAAACTGAAAGCATTTCCTACTGAGGAGACTGCAGTAAATGACGAAATTAGGAAACTTCATAACAAATAAGTCTCCCAAGATGGCCACCAGAGAAAAAAGAGCCCAAATGTAGCACAAATATCACCCAGATGTAGCCCACATATAGCCCAATGACAGAAGTGTGCAAAACACTTTTTATTTTTAGTTTTTCTGCAGTTTTATATAGTGCAAACTGGTCAGGTATTGGAGCGTTACATCTTACTTGGACCCCTTATTGCGTATTTTGCACGAAGTGCATGAGATTGATCTTGCGAAACATTGAACTTTACGATTCTGTTAACCTGAAGTTGCTCTGAACCGGGCTTTGTAACACCCGTTTTTACCTACTGGTTTTAATTAATTCTCACTGTATTGTATTAGGAAAGAGGATTTACTGTTTTTATGTACACTTTTATGATCTATGTTTCTAAATCAGATCAAATAAAGTTTAATGAATTCTATGGCAGGCTTAGGCGAGGATTATGCATATCTTTCCTCACTTTATTTGCATAGCAGTTCAAAGAAAACGTAACACAACAATCATTAAACAAAAGACTACACAACCCATGAACCATTAGTGGGGTAGTCTCCAAGGCAACTATAGTCCAATCATATCACAGTCCATCGTATATAATATTGTGACGTCCCTTCCGCTTCCTCTTTCTTCACTGCTCGTCAGTTAAGTGCATTCCTTACATTCTTGGCTTAATCTGACGTTGTTGCTGTTTGTATAGCGGTTTCTTGTGCACGTTATTAGCATTATTGCCTTGGTATTGTTTCATATTCCCTGCGCAGCAAGCTCTTGCCCGAGCGCGTTCTCCCCCTCGCAGTTTCTCCCGCTGTGTGCTCTGCGCGCGGTGAGATCCTGTCAGGCGCGTCTGGTCCGAGCGAGGCAGCTCCGTCGAGCGCTCCCGCTGGTCTTTACGCGCGTTTGGGAATCCGGTCACTCCTTTAGTGTCCGCTTGATTCCCGACCAACCTCGCCTAATTTTGACACCGCTACGCGGTGATTTCCCCACACGGCTACGTTAGTGAACAGCGCCACCTGGTGGTGGTAATTGGTATTGCGCCTCAGTCTATTCTTATAACAGCTTCGGGGAAAGCCCAGCTGTTGGAGCACCGGCGAGGGGGCTGTCTTAAGGATTTTAAGGGCATTTGTTCTGTGCTCACACCCTCTGCTATCATGTCTTCTCCAGAAGACCATTTTTACTCCTCCTACCAGGAAGTGGAGGAGGAATGGCCCCAACTTCTCCCTCCAGCAGTGGACCAAGCCCTCTCTCTGGCTATTTCTACGGCGCTGGCTCCTCTTAGGGATCAGGTTGATAAGCTGGCGAAAAGCATCCCTGGGGTGTTCAGTGACCCAGATCTGGTGGTGGCGGGTCCAAGTAGCTCCCAGATGGGGAATAAAAGGGCCGTTAAGCATAACGCGGGGCACTTGGAAGGATTTTATAAACTTACGGAGACCTTCCTCAAGAGTGCGCGAACGCTAAAACGCACCCTGCCGGGAGGAGGAGGGACCCAGAGGAAATTGCGACACTGTCACCACTATTGTAGACCCCGACGGCGGGTTTCCCTTAGAGGGAGAGGGTGTATCGGAGGACGATTTCTCCTCCGATGAGGATAAGGACTCGGGGCGTCCCTGGCGTCCAGAGTCCCACTCCTCTCAGTCCCCGGTTGGGGACGGGGTCCACTCGGACATGTTCGAGCCTACCCAAATTTACCATCCTAGGTCGGCAGAGTGGACACCTGATGCCAAAGTGGCAGAGTATGTGGTGGGGAAAATCCATCAACCCCTTGAAAGGGAGGTCAGGAATAGGATGAGGGGAGAATGCCCCAGGCCCTCACTGAAGGGGAAGGTGGCACACATGCCTGAAATTGATGAGAAACTATGTACCTTTTTCTCCAAGTATATGAGGGATCCCAAAAAGGAATTGATAGGTCTTGGACGTGGTAGGGCCCTTGACCCAAATTATTCAATTGACGGAGCGTTCCAAAGAGTCAGGATCCCCTTTGTCCACGGATATTGTGGCTGGTTGGGCGCACTACCCTAAACCCTAAAACACTACCCCCTCCACTACCCAAACACCACTGCACTACCCTAAACCCTAAAACACTACCCCCAGCACGACACCCTACACTACCCAAACATAACTGCACTACCCTAAACCCTAAAACACTACCACCAGCACGACTCACTACACTACCCAAACACCACTGCACTACCCTAAACCCTAAAACACTAACCCCAGCATGACCCCCTACACTACCCAAACACAACTGCACTACCCTATACCCTAAAACACGACCCCCTACACTACACAAACACGACTGCACTACCCTAAACCCTAAAACACTACCCACAGCATGACCCCCTTCACTACACAAACACCACTGCACTGCCCTAAACCCTAAAACACTACCCCAGCACTACCCCCTACACCACCCAAACACCACTGCACTAACATAAACCCTAAAACACTACCCCCAGCACAACCCCGTACACTACACAAACACCACTGCACTACCCTAAAACACTACCCCCAGCACGACTCCCTACACTACCCAAACACCACTGCACTACCCTAAACCCTAAATCTACCCCAGCACGACCCCCTACACTACCCAAACACCACTGCACTACCATAACCATAAAACACTACCCCCAGCATGACACCCTACACTACACAAACACCACTGCACTACCCTAAACCCTAAAACACTACCACCAGCATGACCCCCTACACTACTCAAACACCACTGCACTACCCTAAACCCTAAAACACTACCCCAGCATGACGCCCTACACTACCCATACACCACTGCACTACCCTAAACCCTAAAACACTACCCCCAGCACGACCCCTACACTACTGCACTACCCTAAACCCTAAAACACTACCCCCAGCACGACCCCCTACACTACCCAAACACCACTGCACTACCCTAAACCCTAAAACACTACCCCAGCATGACCCCCTACACTACCCATACACCACTGCACTACCATAAACCCTAAAACACTACCCCCAGCATGACCCCCTACACTACTGCACTACCCTAAACCCTAAAACACTACCCCCAGCACGACCCCTACACTACCCAAACACCACTGCACTACCCTAAACCCTAAAACACTACCCCCAGCACGACCCCCTACACCACCTAAACACCACTGCACTACCCTAAACCCTAGAAAGAAACCCCACCCCATGCCCAATCCCCCTTACCTCTCACTCCTCATGGTTCCTCTCTCCTCGTGGTTCCTGCTTCACGTCATCTCTGAGGGCGGTGCACGTCGTTGTAGGGAAACGGAACAGCCTCTGTTTCCTTACAACGACATGGATCGTCTACATGTTTTTAGAACGCATGGTCATTTACCATACATACCTTTACAACAAAATTCGTTGTAAAGGCATGCGTGGTAAATGACCATGCGTTCTAAAAATGCGTAGTAATGACTTCGTGATGTACAACGCATGCGTGGTAATGCATGCGTTGTAATGTGTATCATAAAGTAAAAAGTCGTTGTAACGGCTGTTTACCGATCGAAGCTGGCCCCTGTTCTTCAGTGAGACGTTTATTTGATTAATTAGGAGGAAGGAATGTGGTTTTTACCGAAAAGTGCATTCCCGGCTGTTGTATTGTGAAAGTGTCCGCGTGGCCTGGTTTCACTTCCGGTGAGAGAGTGGAAGAGTCTGTTTGGATCTAAAGGAGTTCTGTTGTTGGACGGGCCGGCGCGACATGTCATCAGAAAACATAGCTAATGGAAAGCGTCCTCCCTGAAGTGTGGAGCAGTGCCATGAGAGGTCAACGAGTGTGCGTCCCACCGCAGTATGACCGTGCCGCGTGACCCATGTGCCGCCTCCAGGGTACGGGAGGAAGAAGAGGCATCGCAGGTCCTCTTGAAGACCGTTGTAGCACTAATTCTACATTTTGGTACTAGGGCATTTTAACTTCGTTGTTCCTGCCAGATACAAAGAGAAGATCCTGTGTTATTCAGTGCCCTTGTTACCTTTTTTGTGGGTTGTGGTGCTTGTCACTTCGCTGCCCCGCCGGTGCACACGACTGGGCACCCCACCTCGTGTGCCATCTGCAGGGCCTCTGCCCTCGGATCACTGGTTTCGGTTTCTGGAGTGGCAACATAAACAGTTGCTCCCAAAGGACTAGCCTGAACACTTAGGTGAATATCCCCTGCACCAGCATTCCACGGAAATTCTTTCCTAGCTCTCCCACGTCAACGAGCACGGCTCCTCTCGCGACACCGTATGACGTCATCGGAGCCATAAGAGGACCTCGTCGGCGTGCTGACGTCAGTTCCACCCATTTTTTCCGTGCCACTGAGGCAAACAGAGGACCGAGACATTTTCACATGTATATATAGTATAATAAATATATATATATTCACTGAAAAAACCATAGGTTTCAGGCACGTTATAGTTAGAAATTAGCATTTAAAAAACCTTAGAAATTCACTGAAAAAACCATAGGTTTCAGGCACGTTATAGTTAGAAATTAGCATTTAAAAAACCTTAGAAATTCACTGAAAAAACCATAGGTTTCAGGGGCGTTATAGTTAGTTGGACATTTCACTCGTACAAAACCATAGAAATTCCCCGTTATAGTTAGTTCAGCTAACTATAACTCGCAGCATCCATAATGCACTGCTGATGACGTCACATATTACATCACTCATGACATGGTCAGTGACATCACTCATGACATCACTGATGACATCTCAAATGACATCACTGATGACATCATCCAGTGAATGTGTGTTTTTATGAAAATTAAATATGTTTTATATATGTATATCTCAAGGTCGATGGAAGAATAAATGGGTATATAAGTGTCTAAAAGGATGATTTTTTTGTAAAATTGATTGTATAACTGACTAAGTGTATCTTAGTGAATACATGGGTTAGTGAGTAATGTTTAAATATGAAAATATCTGTATCAGTCTCTCACTTTGTGTATAAGTGGCTGCATGGGTTGGTGAGTAGCTACATGAGTGTCTATATGGGTTATTAGTTGGTTTTTGAGTATCAGTATGAGTGTCTGAGTGTCTGTATGGTTCGGTGGGGGGTATTACTTAGTGCATAGATGCATGAATGAGTGACTCACTGTTTGTATGTGTTGAAGACAGCATGTGTGCAGGACTGTATAGGTGGATGAGTATGTGTATGGGTGTGTTAGTGAGTGAATGACTGCCTCAATAGTGTCTTTATGAGTAACTACATATGTTTTAAACTAGTATATGTGAGTATTGGTGTATATAAGTGAGTATATGTGAGAGTGAGAGATTGGAAGAGTCCCTGTACAAATAAGTAGGTGTTTCTATAAGTGATTGTTTAAGAGAGTAAGTATGTGTAAGTTTCTGTAGAAGTAAGTGTGGTAGTGTGTGTATAACTGTATATGCAAGTAAATGGATGTTTGATACTTTGTTTGCATGTGTGACTATGTGTGTGAGTAACTCTATGGATGAGTGGCGGTGTGTAACAGGATGTATAGGTGTATGAGTACATATGATGAGTGAGTACATGTATGAGTGACTGTATAGGGACTGTTGGTGAATGAGTGGATGTGTGTGTAGATCTTGGAATTACTGAATAGGTGTGTTGTAACTGGTATTGGTATGTCCATTGTTTTGAAAATGTTAGTTTGTATTTTTGAGTGTGTGTATCAAAGGTTATATTCGGGTGAGAGGAGGTCTGCCACTCTATCACAAGGATGATGTCATCAGTGATGTCATCAGTGATGTCATTTGAGATGTCATCAGTGATGTCACTGACCATGTCATGAGTGATGTAATATGTGACGTCATCAGCAGTGCATTGCGGGCGCGCGAGTTATAGTTAGCTGAACTAACTATAACGGGGGAATTTCTATGGTTTTGTACGAGTGAAATGTCCAACTAACTATAACGCCCCTGAAACCTATGGTTTTTTCAGTGAATTTCTAAGGTTTTTTAAATGCTAATTTCTAACTATAACGTGCCTGAAACCTATGGTTTTTACAGTGAATATATATATATATATATATATATATATCCCAGGTTTTCCTTGCCTCAGTCTCTTTGCCTGCTTCTTCCACAGTGTATCAAATTCATGTGCGTAACTGGAAATGTGGAAATGCCTGTCTTCTTCTTCTATTTGAAAGTTTGTTGCGTACATATTAAACGCAACCACAGGCTTAGTAAACTGAGTCGGAGTTTTATTTAAGGCATAGCAAGCCCGCTACGCAGACTATAATTGGAACCCAAAAACCAACAAGCTGTTCAAAATGGAAGCCTTGCGCGCTGCCTTGGTGCCTGCTTATTTACTATGGGGGCTACAGTTTCATTAGCAGTTAGAAACCTGAACCGCTTCTGGCCACGGTCCTCCCGAGTATGACTGCTACCAGCAGTGGAAAGAGCAATGGAAAGATCTCCGTGAATGTTAAGATCCTTTCCCAAATGGATCCCCGCCAGGATTTCAGTGGGCCGCCGGCCTGTCCGCCACAACTCGTCATCGCAGTTTTCCAAACCTGGACTAGCGCAATGGAGCACGGCCACAACATCCACCTCCGCGGTATGCACTGAAGGCCAAGTGTCTGCACACCATGTGTATCCACACCACAAAAATGCCCCAGTGACAGAGTTGATTGTCTGCCTTCTCCACTGTGACACAAGGAAATGACGTTGCTCACTCTAGGCAGTGTTCTCCTAAGGCGTGCAGTTTGATTGCTTAATCTCCGAGAAAAATCTTTGTCAGGAGCCATAGTTTAACTCAAAAAGCTGCTGAAATGCCACAGAGTTTACTTATGCCTCTGGATAAGAAGTCAGCTTGGCTTCCATGTTTAACAAACAGCTGTTTATCATTTTGTCCCGTCACAACCTAGATTTGTAGCAGCTGCTCAAAACGTCCCACCACAAAGGAACCTCGAGGTTACATCTGCTCTATTTGCCGAGATACTGCAAGCATGTAAAAACAAAGGGGAAGACAGTGGGAGTGTGGAAAAGCAGTGAAACCTGAAGAGTTGGGAGACAGGTCGGTAAGGGGCAATAAATGCCAAGCATAATTTGTGCCGGTGCTTGCCAGTGGTGGGCCCAGGCCCTCATTTTTAAAGACTTACTTTTCATCTTCAGACTTTGACCTACAGCAAAAGAAAGATAGGCAAAAAAAGGGGAAAGGAGGAGTAAGAGAAAGATAGAAAAACCATGCGAAATGGGGATAGCGGGCATGACAAATAAGTTGCAAGAGTGAGATGAAGAGACATAAAGTTTAGGGTGGTGGAAGAAAGTGGCGTGAGGTGGAAATCTGAAACAGAGGGCTTGATATTCAGCAACCTTGGCATTCGACAATGCCTGCACCAGGGGCCTAAGAAAAGGTTTGGGTCCTCAGACTTTTGTTTATAGAAATTAAACACCGCTAAATGTAAGTGCCCAATAGTGACAACTCTCACCTCATGACTGACCTAGTGAAAAGCTACTGGATTAAACAAGCAAGAGTCCAGTGAACGTGGATCTGTACACCCACCCTGAAAGGGAAACTGGAGACATAATCAGTCACATTGGCCTTACAGATTGGTAGCAATTTGGCATGCAAGGTATGAGTTGCTCTTGGTCACAGGTCACATGCAGTGTACACCCAGGGTATCTTTCACATGTTTGTGTCTTTATCTGAATTGCTGCGATTTCTAAGCGCAAACCATGCTTTAGATGTCAATATTTGTTTTAGAAATAATAGTTTCCGTAGATATGTTCAGCTGTCAATGGTAATGCCATAAGTATTTTATGTACGTTTGATATGTTGGATGTGTAACAAATATGACCCTAAACCTGTCACCAAACTTGTTGTGGTCTACTTATTTTTTGGATGGGTATCAAGTTTGAAGCTCAAAGTGTTTGACTTCCTCTGGTGGTTGTGTGCCCCTGCAACTGTGCTGCCCCAGAAGGGAAGCACCGTATTCCATTATGGATTTGATTGTCCTGCAGTCTAGTCTTCAGAGTACTGGCTGCTGAGTGTTTCTATTCCAGCTAGTCTGCCACACATGTATAGGTCATGCCAGGGGTTTATGGTCTGGGTCATCATTTAAGCCACCCAGAGAAAATGAGAACATCTTGTTCTGAACAGACATCTCCTACATCGTTGCACATACAAAGATGTTTGAGATATGCTCAAGTCCACTGACACCACATTTACATGGCAAATGGTGGCGTTGTAAGGCAAACGAATTAAAAGTACTTCATTTCATTGTCTAAATTAGAAGAGGGTTTTATGGTACTAGCACAAGGTTCAGAAACTAATATGTCCAATTTTAATACAAAATTAAATTCTAGAAGTTAGCTTGTCTTTCAGCATATGCAATATGTATAGTTGTCTGAACTGAGGCTCTGTGAGATAACGATCACACAATTTGGCCAGATGAAGAAGCCAAGATTACAACTCAGGTCTCTTAGTTCTAGAGACAATGTTTTAACCATGAGTCAAAATCTCTAAGAAAGATCAAGCTCTCTCTCCTCGTCACCTCTTCCCTTGTACTTCCTGCATGTTGGTGGTGTGGATGTTCTGTGAAGCATCAGTCTAAAAGCTATATCTCCATGTAAGTCTTTGTTGTGGCAACGGCACTAATTTACCAGTGTGCTTCCTACGCATTCCCCTGGGTAGGCCGTGTGCCACACTCCAGGCTGAACTCCATCCGCCTGGTGCAGGCCGTGCTGCTCTGTCTGAGGTTAGGACTTTCTTTAAGGTCAACAAGAGCCACCTCCATGTTCCTGGCCACCATCAGGCCTCCTATGCATCTAGCAGCAACACTTCTCCACCAGAAGGATTTCTGCTTCGTCCCAGCTGCAGAGGGCTTAAGGCAATGGTCACCAATGAGTCTGTCTGCCTGACCACCTAACGTAGTGGATGCAGGGATTGACAGAGGTGCGACACTGCGATGTGGCCCTGGCTACAGCAGGATAGGCCTGTAACTATGGGACCAGACCAGGGCGTTAAGTCACAACAGTGGGAATGTCCTATTTCAAAGGCAAACCACTCTGCCCAAGATGGCCCTGCTAAAAGTTGGTCTTTAAAAGCTTATTTGCTGCCTCAAGAGATCTGCTGACAATTTGTCCGGGGTGTCACTGGTGCCTGGCCCACACTTGGAAATGTATTTCTAAAAAAATAGAATTTGTATATGCAGGTAATTTGGCCACTGCATAAAGCAGTAGGCATTCTTTTAAAACCAATGCCTCCATTTAAAGCTACAGTTAATGAGTCAGGCGCTTTCACTATAAGCTTGGATCGTTGGTGCAAGATGCTGTCATGTCTCAAGAACTCTTCGACAAACACTGACACCGCGGCACACTTTACAAACCCACAAGTTCTGCACAATAAAAAACGCCATTTTATCACTATCTATGAGTTCATCCATGAGCTATTAAACCTCATGTGACTTTGATTCCCCTCTCTCTGGACATATTTTAGAACTTTACACTGGCTTCCTGGCAAGAAAATGTCTCACTTCAAAACTCTGGTTCACAAAGCCCTAGAGTGCTGCACCCTGGTATATCCCTCTGAGATCTTCCAGCCTTATTTACCCTGCTGAAGCCCACAGTCTGTCTTCCGGAACCTTCGCGCTGCCAGATCATTGGGATACAAATGGTACAGTGACGGATTGCTCCACACACGACAAAATCCGCTTTGCGATAACCCTACTGTGGATGTAAGACTGAAGTAGACTGATGCTATCCTGTGGGCTTAATCCTCAGTTCGTCTAATCAGCCTCTGGTGTATGACCATTTAGATACTGATCTACTTATTGATTGATTGAAGGAGTTTTGCGCTGTGCTGGACCAGTCACCTCGTGGATGTTTCACCCCAGTTGGTTGGCGGTGATGAACCTTTCGGGTCCTGTCAGTTCAGTGATCCTCAAGGGGTGATGAAGGCATCAAGCACATATTACCAGTTTTGCAACATGCAGATCAACCTAGTCGCGCATGGGGCAGGGCCGAAACCGCATCAAAGGAAAAACACCTGTGGTTTTTAGTTATGGTCTTATGACACGATCTGGTGCCTGTTATGGGAAAGGTAAGCCCGTTCAGACAGGTGTACCAAAAGAGGCCTTGAAAAAAAAAAAAGAGTATTTTCCAGATTTCTTTTAAACTTGAGATCACTCGATTGACATTCAATAGTTGGTTCCAATTTGATCCAAGAGTGCATGCCCCGAGGTTACAGCATTCTTTCTCCATCACCTCCTGAGTCACAGAATTACAGACCTACACCTTACGAGAAATGGGCGAGCCAACAAATTAGCAGGACGAGCTGAGCCAATGGTCTGGCTTAGCTCTAAGAGCCCGTGCACGAGCCGAGCCCTACAAATGTTTGCCATGTAAATCAAAGCAAACACAAGGAGATGTAAATCATACAACAAACATCAAGTAAAATATGATAGTCTCTTCAAAATTCAAAAAAGTGTATTTCTTTAACATGTGGAAACTCAGACATTAGTATGTCACGTTATAGCACTGCATGGAGAAGTACTTAAAATGATAGTTTTTAAACATGAACTAAGAACCATTCATGCCCCCACCCCCACCATAGCGACAGTACCATTAGTGAACTAAGAGGAAAAATAATTGGCATGTGAACCCTGTATGTGGTCCAGATTCTTATTGACAGAGCAACATTAAAGTCTATTACATCAAACACAATAGGTTTTTGTGCAGCAGGTGTCCTGAAACACGCAATTTGAGGTGCTTTTGTGTGCAATAATAAAGAAATAGGAGGCTCGGTGTAATAAAATATTTGCCTATGATCACACAATTTGGTTAAGCAAAGTAGCTGTGATTAATCCAAGTTTTCTGGCTTCACTTTTTACTAATCAGCCACTAAATGGGTATCTAATTGTCTCTCCTTCTTAGTTTAAATGTTAGTGGTTAGTTTTTTACCTGAGGGTAGAGCGGAGGTGACAGGCAGAAGCAACATGAAAGCTCCCCTAGTCATGGACTTGACGTCCCAATGGGACCTTCAGCTGGGTCAGAGTCAGGCTTCAGGCTTGAGCCTGGCTCGTGCTTTCAGTGGCTCGCCCACCCCTACACCTTACACACCGCTAACCAGTTAGATATCTATGCCCAGTCTCAAAATGTGCCCTCCATCACAGATGCGCAAGCACTCCTACCCTTACACAGCCATTTCATCTCACCCAGAGTGGTTGACTGACGTCCCCACTACTTCAGAAGATGATGAAACTCAGTTACCACATCAATAACAACTATCATAGCCCAGTAGTGTAATGCAAAATGATAGGGCCTCTTGCAGAATGTAATGAGGGCCCCCTGAGTCTCTGATATCTCACAGATATTCATTGGTCTTATGCTGGAAGGGGGCCTTTTGTAGGGGTGGGAGCCTCCCTGAGCCGCAGGGGCCCGTGTTATGTCACTGCCATAACCGCATAGCTCTTAAGATCCTAGTTATGCACGCTCAGCTTCATGATGCATTTAAACAAACATAGGAAGAGCAAACATTTTGGTGTATTCCATCCAGTGAGAGGCCTCCATCTCAGAATTATTCTCGTGCCACCGAACATGCACTGCCATTTCATGTATCAATTAAAAGTACACAGACTTTAAAGATTTCAGGAAGGGTGGGGGCAGGGCGAATCTTGAATATTCACCCCACCTCTTGTCTTGCTGCAATTCAATCAAACTCAGCTGTTTCTATTAAAGGGTACTGGACTCTTTCTCAGAACCAGGCCTAAGCAGGGGCGTAGCTCCCATTTGGTGCAGGGGCACCCGGGCCCAGGGGCCTGAGGGGCCCACTGAGCCCTGATTAAACAGCAGGCAGGGGGCCCATTACCTTTCTAGCACTAGGGTACATGACACGCTGACAACGCTATTGGGCCTAAGTTCACCCATGGCAGGCAGACTCCAGGTCTCAAGGTTGTGGTAGTGGAAGAGTTAACCGAGGGAGCTTTCTGAGAGTTCAAGCTCTGACATGAATGCACTTTAAGGATTCCCCCTCCTTTGAGTCATTGTTAGCGCAGACAGACTGCCCACACACAGCCAGGATAGCTTCGGGGGTTAGTGCAGCCGCTGAGGCCTAACCCTGCCAGAAGGGCTCCTGTGGGCGGCGAACCTTCCACGGCGCGGCCTCCACAGCTCCTCGGCCAGGCTCCCGGTAGCAGAGGAAGAATCGGGCCTCTAGGCTCCCGGAAGGCGCATCGCTATGACGCGTCACTGGATACTGGTTTTAAACTACTGTATTGTAATCACATAGCTGCCAAGTTTTCAGAATGCCTATGTGTGACATTTCCATGGTTTCAGTGTGCGTAGGAATGACATTTCAATGCCAATGAGTGACATTTTAATTGATGTTTTATCGCGAGTAAAATAAATGAAGGCCAAGTAGAGAAATACATATTTGAAATAAGTACCTTTTAAGCAATAAGGTCTGCCTAAAAAGTGCTTAAAACTGCCCCTAGAATGGAAGTTAGTATTATATACTGGACCCCGCCCCCATCCACTCTGACACGCTATTTCCATTGCAGCACTTCTCAAGTGTTAACAGTCTGCTGCATTCACCTGTCCTAACCAGAAGTGATTGCCAGGTTGAGCCAGCAGGCAGTGTCTTCGGATCTGTGGGTGTGCCGGGGGCCACGGGGCAGCAGGTGTCACACTGCTGTGCTGGTGGCAGGCAGGAGAGAATCTTGGCCTCCGAAGATGGCGCCGATGGTGATCATTTCACTGTCACTTGAGCTGAGTGCAGTGCCAGGTTGGGAACCCAAAGAAGCCCTGGCAATTTTGACGGACTAGCCCACCTGCTGCATTTGTTATTGGGGTTCAATATAGCAGCACCACTGCAAAACCGGCCCCCTGTAACAAAAACAGCCCCCACCGCTACAAATTCAGCCTTCCAGCCTCCTGGGAAAAACACCCGATGCCCGCTGCGGCCAGTCCGGCTCTGGCTGACTCCAGTGAGGGCAGCTGGTCTGGCATTGTCGTGTTGCTGTCAGACTTCTTTATCCAGGGATAATGGTGTTTTCCACAGGAGGACGTCTAGTTGGGGCAGGCAAGTGCAGACTGGCAGGCGCTCTTAAAGTGTGTGCCACGCTCGCCATCACTGCCAGACCAGACTATAGATCCAATCCAGACAAACACCGGAACAGAGGGTGTCTCAGTGCACCAGGGAACTAAGGTACACTCACTGGTAGGGTGAGGGGCACAGGCATGAGTGAGAGCAGCTGGGAAGGTGGGGATTCTGCCCAGGGGCTTGGGGGACGGCAGGAGAGAGGGGAACTAGTGTGGAGCTCCTGGAAGCGGCAAAAACATCCTGTGCAGCGCCTGCAGCCCACCAGCACGACCATCACACAGAGCACTCTGCCAGGGTCGTGCAATGCCACCTGTTTCTGGGCGGGTGTGGCAACAGGAGAAAAAAACAAAGTGCTGCTGCCTGGGCCAATCACTGTGGGCGCGCTCCAGAAAATAACAGAAGGTGCCGGATCCACTAGGGGCTGGGTTGGGATCCTTCCTGTCTGGGTATAATGTTTTCTGATGCTGCAAGATTACGTAGCCCAGACAGGCCGAGCCTGGTGGGAATTTGTTTAATGAATAAATGCTGTGAGTAAAATTACAGATTTGACACAGCCCATAGTTCACCCCTCCCAATCAGACAGTGTGAGCTCATAATGGCTGGCCCCGGCAGCAAGCAGCACAGCATGCTAGCAGTGAGTTGATGCTTTTGTTATTTTTTAGTGCACTAAAATGCGTTAGTTTAACCCCCGATGCGTGGTACTTGGCAGGGCTGTAATTAGTGCTGGAACTGGAAAAATGTACTCGGGAACCCATAAAAAGGGGGTCAAGGTGTGGCAGACGTAATGGCGTGGAGTCACAAGGGCCAGAGGAATGAAAAGCGGAGTCTGCCAACTTATAGATTTTTGTCAAGGTCAAATGTGACACTAAATCTGTTGTGGCCTAATTGATCACAAAGTGGCTATATTTTCAAATGTCTTACAGGGTTAAGGCACCTGCTGTAGAGATCATTGTGTTGCCAGCAAACGTTCAAGGGACTATAACAACAGCAAGATAGCTCTGGTGGTTAATGCTGTTCAGAGAGGGTTATGTGCTTTGTCCAGTCTGACTCATGAAGTAGCATAGAGGGTTAATGTGCCTGCTGCAAAGCACAGCCTGTAACATGCAGGTCACATATTTGTATTTTATGGGGATAGGTAAGTGAGTTACTGCTTTTGACACATTCCAGTTCATAAGTTGCTATCCTTCTGTTATAGCATAGTGCGCTATGAACCTAAATCAATGAGCTGCATGCAAATTTCTAGTCATAGGTTTAGATCCTTATTTTTTTCTCAATCTGTTGTTATTCTATGTTTGCAAAAAAAGGTTTCTTAAGGATGTAATAAAGTCTTGTTAGTCCAGACGACCCTAATCACTGTATTACGTTTTAAAGCCTGACTTTGTGTTTCTCCCAACTGAGCACTCAACGTATAATCTCTACAAGTATGGACGATATGTGACTCATACACCTCATTACTTACATTGACTTATGTAACATTTCCTGTACATTGATTTATACACTTGTATGATTTATTGTCTTTCTGTGTGTGATGTGTGTGGCGTAAAGCTCTCGGAGACCCTACACTAGGATAAGTAGTGCTATAGAAGAAGTAAATAAAAAATAAATTAGTAAGCGCTGTTTAAATCTTTATTTGTGTAATTACCCATACACACAGATTCATTTGGCATTCTTACAGTCTCTTACATGGGGGGAGGGAGTCTGAACAAAGTCAAAACCCTGCCTTCAAATAATAGTCTCTCTAAAGTGCTTGTGTAGTGATAACAAGCTGTGTGCCTTTGTTTCCCTCCATGGCATTGGAATGTAGGTGGCAGGCTCCCAGCCAGTGTGATACTTGAACAAAAGATGGGTTGATGGCACTTTAAATCAGGCCTTTGTTTATGGCCCAGCAGAAAGTGAAAATACCGCCTGCAGGAAGCTGCTCCGAACAGAAAACGGGAAATGCACGGGTGCCGTTGAATTGTGTCCTAGTGTCAGAAAATGACACCAGGACAAATTCAGCATATTTCACTGAGTCGGCTGGATGCCAAATCTGGCTCAGAAGTACCAGCTGGATTTGTTTATGTAAAAAGACACATTGAACCAATAGACCCTGACACTGAAGAGGACTACTTATTGTACGGATGTGTACACTGTGCAAGAGCGGAATACCGTCACTCACAGTCTGGTAAGTCAATGGCTGAAGTGGGCTGACCTTGTGCCAGATGCGGTATGCTGTGGTGGGTGAAAAAAAAATGTGAATTACATTACATTAAACCAATTGATGAAGAGGGATGGCTAAAATCCCCTGTAAATGTGAACAACATATGTATTTTAATAAAAACGAAAGGTCTTGGCTAATGCCAGACCTAAAAAGGGAATGTTTCCATAAATGAAATGAAAGCGGACACAGCTGTGATGATAGACACGGTGTAGAAGAAACAGGTGCAGGCTACCATAGAAATGTGGCATATAGGAGACGGAGGGTAATCAATAAGGGCTCCTAAACCTGAACAGTAATTTGAAGGTTTGGTCAGACCAAGACATGGGTTTTTGAGGCACGGTTAATTGAGAGCAATCAGACAATCAAAGATGAAAGGGAGAGGCTGACACTATCCTTAAGCTGCAGGCTCATCGAGGCTTCCCCTAGAGGCTTTGGATACGTGGCTGGACAGGGGTCCGCATTGAAGCCAGAAGACCAGCCTTGTGGAAAAATTAGGTCAAAAAGATCACCTCTGGCATAATAACATGAATGTTTGAGGCTTGTGCAGTTGCCTATGATGGTCACAGGACATGTGAGGGTTGTTGGGATGAAGAAGAATGCAAGCCGTTGTTGAGCCGAAAAGCTTACGCCTTGCACAAGGAAAAAAGAGAATATCATGATTGATGTAAACACTTAGGAATTGGTAATCTCTGATAGGACTCTAAACAATTAACTTGGGGTATGAATGCTGAGAAGACATGGACAGTGACATAAAATTACTTGGTAAATCTTATCAGGGGAGTACCTGCTTTTATCTACATTCTGTAGTTTATTTTGTCGATAGATCTATGGGACTTTTCCCATTTCCATTCAAGGGTACTTCTTCCTCATTTGGGTTTTGTTGTTTGTGGGAAATGAGTGCACCATTTTGCCCCAGTTTGTTTTAGCAAGGGCAATAACTCTCAAAGTAGTCAGTTGGTCTTTGGAGTGGGTTGCCGAGTTGTTATGTTGGTTCTTTTGCATGTAGCAGAAGTTGCCATTTTTAACAGTGTGCGAATAACACTTTTAACACATGGGTTTCAGAAATGTATCCAAAAAATTAACCCAAACACTAAGGGATTTGTGTGTTACCAAAATTTCAATCTAGACAACAGCCAGTGATTTAAACATCACTCCAACAGGACAACTAAGAAAAAATGGCAGCAGCAGGCTTGACTCAAGAGTCCCACCACCAACCCCTCTACCAAAACATTTCACTTAATCCCATTTTCATCTGCATATGTCAAAGACAAGTCTGTGAGACCAATTCTAAGGCCAAGATTTGTTCAAGAGGACGCACAGCCGTGTTAAGCAAGCACACCCGAATAAGGTCTGATATGAGTGCGCTGATAAAACAGGAATGACTAACGCGCTGCAATTCTATCAACTGAGACCCAACAGGACTTTTATTAACCTTCACATACTCTTACTTGCAAAAATATATAATTGTGTTATTTGGAGGTCATTATAACTAATTACTCCAGTGAATAGCCTGGCTGTGATAACAATTAAGGCCTGCTGTCACCAGCCGGATAGGTCATTAACTGAAATTATTTTTCGTTATTATTATTATTAAGTTTTAATTGTGTTTAAGTGAGTTTATAATAAGGCCAGGTAGGCAAAGAATGGACCTGGGGAAATTAATCTCACTAAAAAAATGTGCATTTCGCTTCATAGATAGGGAATCCATTTTTGAATTTCATCGCCATGGGTTTGCAGGTGTGAGGGTGGACCTGTCACAGAGGTGGCCCTCTCTGTCCCCATGGAGAGGATTAACTGACGGCAACTCACACAGCGGACGGAGGCGTTGTTTCTTGTCCATGGCTACTGGAGCAACCCGCCTCTTCCATGTGTCGTGCAAGGTGAAAGTGTCCCACTGACTTAGGATGGAGCCCAGAACATGATGGAACGCGGCCCTTTTCACATTCATTCCAGTGAGAAAAGAGATAAACAGAACGAAAAGGGTAAAATTATTTGCATCATTAAGACTGTATGGTCTTAAATAATATTGAAGGTGAGATTACGTATCATACTGCTCATAATACTATGGAAGCGGCAACTATGAATGTAGCATTACTCATTGGTTGAGTATCGATTGTTATTTAATTATTCTGTGCTGTTAGGTGTTGTTACTTAATGGGATCAATATTGTGAGGTAAAAACACTGCAGCTGATGTGCAAGTTAAGGTTTGCATGTCTGTTGTGCGAGGTACATGCAGTCCTAACCATACCATGAAAATTTCAGTGTTTTTTGTTTTTAATTCGCAACCATACCGCTACTTAATTTTTTTTTAATGTAGTTTCTCAGGGTTGTTTTTTTTGTTTATTTGTTATTGTGTTGTAACCACGACTATCCCATGACTTCATTTTAACTTTTGTTTTTTTTCTATGATATATTTTTTTGGGGGGTGGGTCTTTGATCAAAAAATACAAGTGCAACAATTCCCTGCAACCAACTAACCATGGGCAGCCAACCCTCCGTGCCCAAACCGGAATACTTTTTAATGCTAATTTCTAGATACTAATGAACAAATGTACACCAAACCAAACAAAGCCCCGTCCTTGAGTTAAGGGCTACTTACATGCGAATTTTGCTGTAACTGTTTTTTTCTGTATAGAAGAGCAAACATTCTAATGGCAAATAAAATGGGAAATGTCACTATTGGGACCCCCTTTTTTTCTGACCCCCACTTGATGGATCTGCATGAAAATTGTCATGAAGAACCCAAAGCTGATGGACTTCTTTTTGGAAAGAGTTTTGCAGGTCATTGTTAAGCTCAAGGTTAACTGTGGTTAGGAAACAAGACTCACAAGAGCTGAAGCCTTGAGGGGGGCATGATGCTCGCTCTCTTTCTCAATAATGATAATAGCATTATGCACTCAGTGCATCTTCATATATGCATATATGTTTTATGCCAAGGCATATTTTCTTGTGCATTTGTATAAAAAAGGTATTTAATCAAAACCGGGATACAATCACATTGAAGAGATTATTAGGAGAGTTGTTTCCTTATGAGGGTATGTATATATGACCCAAAGCGATTTTTGTTTTTTTTCTAGGGTATTTGAACTTTATACCTTCAGTCCCCAACTTAACTGGACGCCTAGATGAGTCCCTGGGGGGTGGGGAGGGGGGTTGTACCTGAATAACAGGTGAGGTGACCTGAAAACAGGTACAGTGCCATAATCTTTCCCACTGCAGAGTTCTTTAGTGCCAGTAACAGCAACATTAAAATATTGCGTTACCAAACACCCACAGTGCAGCCATGTTACTGCCTATATTTCTCACACCGTTTAAGGGCGCTGATCGAAATTGGGTGCTATGTCAGGCATAGAGTACTATTCACGTTTGCTGTGTACGTTTTTGGCCTACCAGACAACTTTCCAGACTTCCTGTATCAAGTACTCTCCCCTTCCACCAAGTATTCCGAGACAACCCTTAGTAAGTATCCTGACCAGTGCTGAAACATGATGAGGAAAAACACTTGCCAGACGTTGTTTACTCACTTCACGTTCTTCTGTGTTATTCCTTTTTTACAGGCCCTTTGACAATCTCGCTTCTACTACTTGAGGCTGCAATGAACTACTGACAAAAACAGTTGGAACATGTACTCTGTTTCTGAAATGTATACCCCAAAAATGACTGAATATTAGTTAGGTAATGTAGAAGACACAGGAGCATACTTGCATGCATTTTATATTGATTTGACGCAAAGTATGGTGCGCCCAGTGCAGTCTGGGACTATATGCTGGAATACAAAAAGCCGTCAAGTTTACGCCTGTTCTAGGGGTAGTGCAGCAGTGAATGGCGGGGCTGCAATTTTGAAGGTGAGGGCATGGGGGCAACATTTGGGTGCACTGTCTGCATGGGTTTTCACTATATTCCTGCTTCCCCATCCAAAATGCGCTCTGGAAGCGATGCACTAACTGTACGTCACTTCCTATGTGGCCCACGATTAGTGCACCACAAAAGAGCTTGTTTGTCCTTGTGCAGCACAGGTCAGAGGTAAGAACGTAGGGGCAGAGGTGTTCCCCCATTTGCAACGACCACATCACTGTGCAAATGAGGAAATGCTTCCTTGACGTGCAAAGTGTGCGCCTGCGTGATCAGTATGATAGAAGGGGCAGTGCAACACAGAAGTACCTGGAGGATACACAAAAACACAAGTGAAAACTCTTGTCGCATCTCGCCGACTGCCATCCCTCTCCCCGGGCACTTCCTGTCATCCCACCTCAATACCATGCAGTGTGGACTAAAGCAAACAGTAATACAAAGTGTCACATGCACTCCAGAACATGCGAAATTTAAGGAGAGTTCAGTTGGCCATTTTATGTATAGGCTTCAACTTACAGTACAGGAAATATTAGCGGGTTGATAACCTTTCCATGTAGGAACGGTTTCAAGGCACTTTAGGGACAGCATCTGCAAGGCTGTGTGTGCAGGACAGCTGATGAGGCATTATCTACTTGTCCAAGAATTTCACCAGGAGGTTTGTTTAAAACCTTCGTTTCACCCTTCTCCGCCTGTTGACCCGTGCTCTCCACCAAGCACTATGTGCCTGTGCAGTGAGATCTCCCTCCACATCTTCACACAATGCACATCCCCCTAATGACGTATCGTGCGCACTGAGGAATAACACGACCTACCCCCTCCCCTCTTAAACTTACATCTCTCAATGTAAATAAGCCCCTCCCCTTATTCCCTGGCCTGCACAGGCACGAGTCCTGGGAGCCCAGCAGCGGAGGAGTTAACGAGTCACACACTGTCAAGCCTCGCGCTGGAATGAATGAGCTGCCGTCAGCTCCGGCCCTGCTGCTCAGAAGACAGTTCAAAGGTCAAATGCTTTTCCACAAGCAGCTGTGGAATGTGAGGCTCGTGCCAGTGCCAGGGAAACCCTTTCCAAAACAAGAAAAGCCCTTCCTACCGAGCTGCAGCAGATAGAGTGGAGAGAGAGAGAGAGGAGAAGAAGAGAAGCAGGGGGAGAGAAAGAAGGGAGGAGGGAGGGAGGGAAGAGCCAAGGTGGAAAGAGGAAGTGACGAGGCAAGAGCGGAGCAGTGAGTGCCTGCGACTGACAGCGATGGAGAGCAGAACCAGACAGGCACAATAAACTAATATCAATACGACAGGTCACAAGAGGAATAAAACACGTCCTGCTATAATGAATTCTGGTTTAAAGAGCTAGAAATCACTGCTTAATTTGAGCCGGTGGTTGCAGAGAGGGTCCACCGGCACTCATTCTTGGGTTCTGGCACTTATTTTTCCTCACCAGACTTTGACCCAGAGCAAGAGAGAGAAAAACACCAAAGAGGGAAAAAAGGAGGAAGAGAAAGGCAGAAAAAACTTGGCAAAGGGAGAAAGCAAGACCCTGAAACTGGGAGATAAGCGGGGAAAGAATGTCTGGTGGAGGATGAAAGAGACATGAGGTGAAATCAAGACTATGCAACATTTGGGCCTGATTGCGATCTTGGCGGACGGGTTACTCCGTCACAACGGTGATGGATATCCCATCCGCTGAAATATAAATTACATTATATCCCTGTGGGATTTATATTTCGGCGGGTGGGATATCCCTCACCATTGTCACGGAGTAACCTGTCCACCAACATCGCAATAAGGCCCAGTTCAGTATGTCGAAACTTAATAGCACCAGCCGCAGACTTTTGAGCAAAAATGTTGCACCTATTTTTTTCCAAATGTAAACGTAGCTAGAATAAATATAAAATATCATACATCACTGGATGCCGCAACCGTATCAGACACCTAGCTAACTCTGCTCATATTACATACAGTCACAGACAGAAATACACAGAGATATATTTAGATGAAAAGAGAGCGAGTGAGAGCGATAAAGGGAACGGCATGCATGTATATATACGAACATGCTAAGCCACTGAGGAGTTTTATGCTATGACATAGCGGCGCAATGTCATGCCAGAATAGAGTCTGTGACCACAAGATGAGTGCCTTCATGGGTTTAAAGAAGGCTCAGTCACTGGGATGCCATGTTTCCAGATTGTGGCTTTCCTGACACACACCACTGTAATTCAGAACTTTAGAGGAAGTGCTTTAACGTAAGTGAACAAAGAGTTCATCTCCCCGATTGCAATAGGTTGCGTAAAGAATTCCCGGGGCTATGGAGTCCACTATACCCTGAAGGAATCTGGTAACCCTATCTTTAGAAGGTCAGGAACTCTGGGGTGATTGCCCAGCCTCCTTATGTGTATTATTGGGGTTCCTTTATTCCTTATAATACACTGTATCCAGACCCTCCAATTATACTCACCCAAACACAAAATATATCTATAACAGTGGTGTACTGCACAGGTGAGGGTGTATGTTCGGTGCTGCAACTCGATTTGAGTGAGTCAGTCTAAGAGAGCAACACACTAGGTTTTCAAAGAGTAAATGTTTGACTTTATTATTTATAGAAGCACTGAAGTCTCGATTATATATGAGAGGAATAAAAAGAGACAGATAACTAAACAAAAAGGCAGAGGAGGAGGAGATGGAGAAAGGTGTGGAGCATGAGTTTTGCCATATAAAAGAGTTGAGTAATTTCAAAGGAAAGCGAATATAAGGAATATGTTGCTGTCTTGCACCTGAACACCTCTACATATCGGGAAGCTATAAATCCAACCACAGTAATCATCTTAAAACTAAAAATAAGAACAATAATACCTAAGATTGCATTTCAGCCATATTAAATCTTCTTTTTAAGTTCCTTACATATTTTGCCTTCTATCTAATCTTGACCTGACAACACGTGTTGAATCTCAGGAGTCATGTCTAACTAATGTCTAATGCATTTGAAGAACTGATGATGGGGTACATTTTCGACTGCTGTGAATGTAACTACTCATGTTACAGGACTCCACTGACTTTCTACTAGGTGGCGCTATACACATACCTCATGCATGCATACATAAATACACGTTAAGAGCAATATAACATTACGTTTGGAAGGATTTGGTAACATTTCACCATTGGACAAACACCAACACTCTCTCGATACCAGTGTTTGACCCACAGTGATTGAGTTTTTAGGTCGAGCCTAGCGCAGCGCGCATGCGCTGACCTAGGAAAACGATCTCTTGGAATCACTCTGGACTTTTCACACGCTCGTGTGTGTGTTTTTCTTTTTAGCTTTTTTTCTATTGGGCTTTGCGTGCGAAGACAGCACGCAATTGGGCAAAGGCGGGTCGATGTCCCACCTTTCCCAGGAAAAGTATCCGCCCACGGCCTACGGCTTGCGGTTACGAGCCGCGGCGAACAGCGGCGCCATCTGTTTTGAATTATCGCGCCCGCGCTTGTTTCCATTTGCCTGTCTCACGGTCGCGTTAATTGTAAACAGATGGCGGTCGCGTTCACTTTTGCGGCCGCGCTTTTCCTGATAATTGTCATAGATGTCTCCAGCAACGATTGATGCCGCGCTTGTTTATAAAGTGGGGGTGTGGGAGCCCCGCGGCCCATTCTTAGGGAGAGAAGTGTTTTCTGAACATCAGGCTCCTCCTTGTCGTGTAAGTCGACCAGCCTCCCCCTCGTGCACAATGAGGTCATCTCCACCCGACGACTCTACATCATGAGCATGTCATGTGCATATCAGCGCCCTTAACCTGCACTGCCCCCCCCTCCTGTGACCCCCACCTCTCACGATGCATGTGGGCACCAAGACAATTCCACTGTTCCATGCCATGTGCACACCAGTGCCCTCAGCCTGCCTTGTTCCTCATAATACTCCTATTCCATCTATCTGCGAGCTTGCCCCTCCCACGCGTTCACCTTGCACGATGTGGGCACCTACACCCTTCCATACCCTGAACCTGACACTACTACGTAGACATCGGTGTCCTCTACTGCCCTCCCCATGCTCGAATCTCACCTTCCTCAGCACATACCCTTGCACAACGTGCGCACGCACCTTCCAGCGCCTCGGTCTTCCTATGTGGTGTGCTCTAGTCTCCTCACACTGCCCGGGTACGCATGCTACCCTCCCACCTACAAGCACTTCCTCCCCTGAGAGTGCACGCATCCTCATCTCACTGCCGTTCCCGGACACGGGCACCATCCACCCCTCCTCTCGCGACAATGTGCACGCTATCCAAGCCCCCCGATTAGAAATACCCTTCTGTCGGATAGATGACGTGCCAGCAGATCCCCACCCAGGGTGCCATCATCAGCTCCCCACACCACAGGCATATCAGCCCCACAGAACGCAAGCACGCCCATCATTCCCTTCCACTGCCTTAGCCTTCCTCTTCACACATCGAGTAATCCCCATCCTTCATCCCTCTGCACAATGCCCACCTCACGGCCGGGTGTCCTTTAGCAGCCCTCCCCCTCGCGAACAGCCCCTAACACAAGCAGCACAGGCCAGCAAAGGCCCTTTCACGCTCTCTTCCAATAACGTAGCCTCCCTCCTCACCCGCCGCGTGCTCTCCATCCTCCACACCCTCCCTTGCACACTGCCCATTTCATGGCTCGCTGTCCTTCGGCAGTCCTGTCCTCGCGAGGAGCATCGTCACTGCCTTCAGCCCCTAACACAAGCTGCACAGGCCAGCAAAGCCCCTTTCACTCTCACAGCCCATCGCCGCACTCACCTCATACCGAACCAACTCCACGTCCTTGTCCGTCCTTTCACCGAATCCATCTCACTCCTCAAATGATCTTCCCTCCATACTTACATTCATCCTCTGTCCTTTCACCCACAGCCCTTCACCCTCCCCATCCACTCTCCTTTCACTTGTCACCAAGAGCCCGTCGCTCTCCATTGCCCGTTCATCCAGAGCCCACGGCTCTCCGCTTCACCGGGCAGCTTCTCTCTCCTTTCACTTTTCACACAAAAGCCAATCCCTCTCACCCGGTCCCCTTTCCTTTCACGCTGATTCCACTGCTCTGCGCATCCTGAAATGTCACTGACAACACACCGCTCTCTTCCTTTCACGCTGAGCCCAGGGCCTTCCTCGTCTTGATATTTTCCCGCGAACACATCGCTCTCATCCATGCCATTTCTTGCAGGGCCCATCGATCAGCTCACTTCGTCGATCCTCCCAGCCAGTGGGGGATAATGTACTGCATTGCTAAACACTTATAAGGCCCCAAAGGCGAGACCTATTGGCTATGCCAATGCTTGTTTTATTTTACAGGGTAGCCCCTGCTCGAGCCCCCGTTGCCCTCCCCACCCTGCCCACAGGCATTTTGCCACCTACAATTGCAGCGCAGTTTAATTAAGAGCTACAGTGCATGCAGCAAAATGTGCGTCTGCATAATAAATGCGGTACAAAGTCCGTATACAAGGGCAGATGTACGACCACTGATTTCTTGTGACTCGCAAAATCAAATGTACTAATGTGCCTGGGACACATTTAGCGATCCCCAAAGGGGTCACAAATGGACCTGCCTCATCAATCTTCATGAGGCAAGTTGCAATTTGCGACCCATTGGGAATGGCTACAATCACAGGAATAGTGACCTGCTGGGGTCAGCAGACCACCATGTCTGTGATTGCTTTCTAAATAAAGCAATTTTTGTTGTTGTAATGCAGCCCATTTTTAATTTTGTAAGAGTAGACAATGGTCCGTGGGACAACTGCCTGCTCTTAAATAAATGTTTTCACCCACATTCACAAAGGGCAAGGGGTCCCTTGGGGACCCCTTCCCATTTGCGAATGGGTTACCACCTCCTCTATGGAGTTGGTAAATTATGAATGTTTTGCAACCGCATTCTGGTCGCAAAACATTTTGCGACCGCATTCTGGTCGCAAAACATTTATACATACCAGTGCTATTCGGTAGGAAGGGACACCCTAAACACGCCCCTTCCTAATACCGATTCGCAAAAGCAAAATGCGATTCTGTAACAAGTTCTCGAGTAGCATTTTCCCTTTTGTACATGGCAAAATGCATTTTACCGGTTGCAGACAGGTAAAATGCTTCATACATGCGGCTCAAAGTTTGGAAGCACATTATACGGATGAGCAGGCTAACCTGTATGCATTTCAAAGAAGATTAAGGAACTTAAATTGTTTCATCTTGCCTTAAAAACATTAGTTTAGTGGGGGTCTGAACCTTAGCGGCCCCCATTAGAAGGAAATAGAAAATGTGTTCCCGTAGATTTACTGCTGTATACTGTCACATCTTTATGGATGCTCATAAGCATTTACACATAGGTGGACATTTTCGAAAGAGAAAATAGAATATGTAAGTGAATGTGCACTTCAAAATATATGTTTGTTACTCAACATGGAAAACATTTTCCCCTTGGAAAACCCTCTTCCTAACATGAGCTGAAACAATTTTGAGGATGTTCCCTCCCTTCTCATACGCTGGATCAGATTTACAGAGCCCCTTGATATGGCTGAATCTTTAACCGTTTTCAAGACGAGAAACTATCTGCAAAAATGTGTGAATACCCACAAAAGTGCACGTTTATAGGTGTTCATCAGCTGTTACAGATGTCACCATTCCTTCCCTTAGTAGATTTAACCACAGGTAAAATTAATTATGGGTGTAATTTTACATGTGAGTAAATCAATTCATGAGCATAAATTCGCATTTTTATCAACTACAAATCATAAATTACTCTTGTAAATTGCACTATTTGCGACTTAGGTGCCCAAATAGCTTTGTGAAACAAGCCTTAGGTTTATGGAGAAACCAAGACAATCCATTTACTACTGTGGTGCCGCAGATTAAGGATTTTCCACTGAATTAAGAAACAAAGGCAAAATAAGTGGTGTGTGCAACTTTTGTGAAATGTGAAGAAGTCCATGAATTGTAGTACTTTGCTGGAAACCACACACTCCAGTCGCACTCCCACAGCAGGAACGGATGACTAGGCAAGCTAGACATGTAAGTGTAAATAAAAGAAGCACGGAAAACACCACATGCCCTTCACCAGAAATCACTCCCAAACATGTGTGAGGGGTTTGGGGATATGTGACACCTAGGATGGATGGTAATCCTCACCACATCAGCGGAACCTTGTCACAGAGAGTGAAAATGTGGACACTCCTGCACTCACTACTCCTATCCTTCCATGTCTTTCCTCGTCCAACAACCTTACTTAGTTTTGTTGCAGTTATTGGTGGCTGCCTCCCAGAGCCTCACTCTACATAGCCACAAATAGGGTGTTGTAACAGAATATCATTGTCAGAATATCGTATGACATGAACATTGTGTGCTAATAATCATTTACAAAAATATTCTCCCACTAGGTGTAGATTTTCTATTATAAAACTTCAACTGAGCAATATTTTTATAAACCACATATAGGATACGAAGTTTATGCCAGACAATATATTTGTATACAGTATTCTGATGATATACAACCAATGATGGTTAGCAGACCATGCTTAAGCCGCCTCCCCACCCCCACCTAGCTTATACATGTCTGGGATTCATGACTCTCACCCTTAAAGATCCTGTGGGCTAAGTCAGCCTGTGATTGCTGACTGCCACTGAAGTATACCCCAACAAACTTTGGCACCAGCAGGTATACCTGCTCATGGTAGTAATTTGCCTTCTATAATGATCTTTGTATAAACCAAGGGTCACAGGTTTGAAACTCAACATGGTTGACTAGTCTCTTATCCTTAAGAAGGTAATACATTAAGCAATATTGCATCGAGCTATGGCAATGTCAGTTACTCAGAGTACTTACTCTCTTGACTTTTAAGGTGATCTAAGACATAGGCTATTATATAAGATTATTACTGTTATTATTATTACTACTACTGCTACTATTAATAATACCTTTTACTTCTATTTCCTTCTCCCATTCCCTGTAAGGTAATCATTTCTCATTTGCTCAATCTTTCTCTCTCTCTCTGACATGCTATCCCTATATTCCCTTATTCTGCCTCTTTCTTTGCGTCTGACCCCATATCTCTCTCCATGACGAACCCCCTTTATACTTCTGCCTCTCATTTTTCACCTACAGTCCCTCATTCGTCAGCTATTTCTACTTCTCACTCTTTTTTAATAGTTCTCACTATCTTCTCTCTGTCACTTCCTGTTTCTGATTTTTCACTTCATGCCCTCTTCCTCTAAAGCTCGGTCTCCCCACCCATCAGTTTCCTACTCCTTAATTTTCTATCTCTACCCCTCTGTTTCGCTATTCCTCACTTCAATAATGCTTCGTCGCCATGACACATTATTTGTCAGTGTTGCCTCAGCTCGAACTCTGCAGCCTTTCCAACCTCCTCTACATCCAATGCAGGCAAGGCGCAAACCTTTATGGAATCAGTTATTTGTCGGAGTATTGCCCGTAGGCCTAGCTTATTTTTCACATAGCCAGGGCAGTGTATGAGGAAATGTAGTGTTTCTCGTTTTCAACAACCCCCCATGTCGGATCCGGTCTCGCCCTGCTTTCTGCACCGCCATCTCTCGATCTGCAGACTGATCGCTGAACCTGTATTTGGTCGTCTTTGGATTCTGCACCATCAGCAAATATTCAGCAGGGGCGTGAGCCCCGTCTTGTAATATGTCAGTGTTTGGGTTTCTCCGCAGGAGGTATATCTTGTTTATTTAAATTCGGTGGCAGATGTAGACCGTGTTTTCTGGGTTTCTCCTGTTCCACTGGGAGCATGCATCCCAGACTCTGGTATGTGAAGGACTTTGATCACCAGTGGAATTCCTCTCTCCTCTCTTCTACTCTCTCTTTGTCACTCTCACTTTCTCTCTCACTTTCTCTCTCTCACACATTCGTATTCTCTTTTTCTCTAGTCCTCTCTCTTTCAATCTATCACTTTTCTCTTTCACCCAAGGCCTTTTTCCATCTTTCTCCCCTCCCCATCTCTCTCTCTCTTTCTCTCTGTTTCCATAATTTATTCTCTCTCTAGTTGTCCCTCGCTGTCTCTCTTTCCATCTCGGTCACCTCCTTCTCTTTCCATCTCCTATTCTCTGTTTCTCTCTCTTATCAAACCTCTCTCTGTCCATTCCATTCCATCTCTCTCTCTCTCCCTCTCTTTCTCTCTCAGTGCCACGGCAACAACAGCTTCTTCATTTTCTCAAACTTGATTTTTACCAGAGGGCTTCTTTTGGGTAACAGTGGCGGCTCCTCAGCTAAGGAGGAGAAGCGTCGCCCCACTGCTCAGTGAGTGAGCAATTAAAAACAGAAAAATAAAATGATAACTTAACGTTATTATCATTTTATTTAAACGTACTGTCTCAGTTGTTTGGGGGCAGGCAGGGCTGGGCTGTTTAGAGGCTAGGGGAGGAGTGGTAGGCACTTCTTAGTGCGCAGGAGATTTTGGCCGGCCGTCTCCGGATGGCCAAAATGTCCGACGCACTTTGCATGTTCTCTACCCAGGCTGCATTACAGGCTGGGTAGAGAACATGCCCAGGGTCCCATTCACTGTCTGAGCGCCGAACCACGGCGCTCAGACCAATCACAACGCTGCATTGAAGCTTTGTGATTGGTTCATGGAAGCCTGGGTGCTTCCTGCTTCCACAGAAGCCAGGAAGGGGACGGCGAGGACGGAGGAAAGGCGGCAGCCGGCTGCATCCTGGTAAGTGTTTTTTTTAATTAATTTATTTTTAATTCCCCCCAAAACCCACCCCAGTCCCCTCCCCCCCATGTGTTCGGTAGCAGCCGCTACTGTGGGTACACCTGGTTGGCACCCATGTGGAATTAAACGGCAGCAGATTTTCAGTTGATAGACTCAGCCATTTCTTTTACTAAAGATGAGACAGATTATAACTTTAGCCAATAAACCTGTTCGAAACTCTAGCTGTTTACTCACTTGCTATACTGCAGAAACCCACTTACCATCCTTAACGTCCTAACTCAACCCCACAATAACTGCCTTTCTGTCACTCCTAAACTACAAAGTTTCAGGCGGAATTTTTTATTTATGCAGAAATAAAACTGTGTTTCAGAACACGAAAATAATAACAACGGTAACCCGTGTCATGTGGTGTTATGCAAATATGTAAATAAGCCGGCAAGTGGTCTGGGTTACTTCATTCTCACGACTGACATCTGCTGTGAACTGCAAGTAATGACTTAATATCTCAGGCAGGCCACCTGATCCTTTCTTCCTTCTGAGGGGGTGAAACTGACTACCATTAAATTGGGAAATACTAACACTTTTTATTTACAGCGCCTAGAAACAGCAGAAGAGCGTTCTGAAGCGTTATTTTGAATTAAAGTTATTAATAATCAAAACCTCGCCTATGTTAGGGTTGTATTTTGTAATCTTGAATATACGGTCATCCAATTAGCATAACTCTGTTTTTCACCAGGCTCTCTTCTGTGGTACACTACAATAGAATATAATACAGGTTTTACACCTCACTTGCAAAGCGAACGCAGCCATTCAACAGATTTCAGTGGTTACAATATACCAAAACAGCATGTCCTCAATCATTTTTGTGCCAACAGTGAGATGAAAATGCAGAGCGATATTTTACTAAGTGAGAGGCAAGAACATTTTTTCCCATTATTACAAGTTTCAGAGTAGAGTTTGTACTGACGAATTTTATTACACCTAAGATGTGATCTGCAGCTATTAATGGGTCTATGGTCCAACCTGGCTTTAACAGAGTGTTTTGGGGGGTGATGGGCTCAGGTTGCGCGACACCTGTTTTAAGCAATCCTACATTGCTGCTAATGGCCCCTGCTATGTTTTCTTGCTAATAGTTCCATAATGCAATGTAAGTGTCTGGACTTCTAGTCTCACATTTAATGTCATTAGTGAGTCTGGACACAAAGAATGTAATACGGCCAAAAACAAAGATGCAAGCCTAATAGAAATATTTTAAAGGTAAGTACAACATTTATGTGGTCTCAAAACCAAAAATAACATCCATAGGAAGGTGAAGGTCCAGGAGGATTTCAGTTAAGGCAATACTTAATCTCAAAGGCATCCATGAAACACAAAGATATGTTAACATGGTCACATAGCATTTTATGTTTTTTGTTTTTTCTTAACCATTTTGAAACAAATTGCTTTATTTAATACTAAATCCAATAAGGGCCGCACTTTAGCATGTGTGAGCTGGGCCCACGCCCAAGGCGCCGTCCATTCGAGGGGCGCAGGAGCTGCCTGCAGCAGTCTTCTTCTGACGTGGCTCCAAAGAAAAGTGTATTTATCCTAGGAAAACTTTCTTCCTAAAGGATGATTATTCACGGAGTTATTAAATATAATCTCGATGTAGGTGGATCTATATTCTATACCCTAAGACTGTTTGCTAACTCTCACGATGATCACTGCATATATTCCTTCTACTACTTATGTATTGAGGTATTTTTTCATTCTATCCCTTGCAAGGACAATGTAACATTTGAATAACTGTATATTGCTTTTAAATGCCAATAAAATATTTGTAAAACTAAAAAAAAAAAACTCTTTCTGCAGGCTGCTGGTGCCCGTTTCTGCATTTTGACTGCTTTTCTTCTCATGGCTTTCCTTCCTCTTGCCCCCTCACATTTCCCCTACCTCTCTCATTTTACACTAAGACAGTGAAAGAGGGCGAATGGGACGCCGCCAAATTTGATTCTGCCCAGGGCATGCTCTGAGCAAAGGCCGGCTCTGCATCCAATCATATGCTTGCACCCAGCATATAATTTTTACATCAGCTGTTAATAGCATGTAGAATTATGCAACTGATTACATGATAACTGTATTTTATTTCATTGCTTTCAAACCCGGTTAGTGATGAGAATGCTATCATAGGAATTAATGATGAGTCTTAACTCATAGCCTGGTTGTAATTTGCATTGCTTGACACTTCTGAAATCCAGAAAGAAACAGAAAAAAACAAGCAAAAGAAAAGCTGTAAGTTTATGAAACTCTTAAAATGAAAAAATAATCCCAAAAAATGAGGCAATTATTTAAAACGGATATCTCATTTCTTAAAATATTACGCAGCCAAAGGCTAAGTTTTATTTTTAGGTTATGTTTGTAAATATCCAGTAATCAGATATTAACGAATGTTTTGTTTCATACAACAAATATAAATATTGATCCGTATTTATCAAGAAAACATTTATGCATGTTTGTATCATTTTGTTATATATGCAAAGATAGAAATAAATATATTGATATAGTGGAAAAAAGGTAATGTTTTGTCCAGATGTCAAAATAATTCACTCATTTGTATCAATGTTTCGATAACGTGAAAGTCAAATTAGAATTGATTGCGTGCATACCTGGTGCTTTCTCCACAAACACAACTTTGGAGTCTTGCAGAAAGTTATGACCAGATAATATCATTTTCTTCCCGCCAACCACTGGAAAACTATCTATACTTTGCTTCTCTACTAAGGGTAGTTCCTGGGCAGATCTTTGAGCTAAAGAAGGAAGAAGAAAAACATTCATTTTTAGGTTTGATGTTAGCCATGACCTTTCGTTTTTCAAAAAAATCCATAAATATTACATACATATACTTATACATATACATATGTGTATACAGGTGTCCCCAACCTTTTCACTAATGAGAGCTACTTAGGTTAAGTGAAAACTATGCAGAGCTATTTATACTAAAATTGTTAGTGTTGTAATACTGTCCACATCAGACAAGATTAGCGGCTATCCTAGGAACATTACCAGCAGTGCACCTCAGTTCATCAGGAACCATTGCCAGCAGTAATAAAAAAAGGCTTTGTCGATATGGAATTCTCTACATGCGTAACACATAACAGCCATAACTGCAATGTCCCTGTCAGCAAGGTAATAAGTTAGTTATTAGTAATACATTTCCCCAACACTGCATGATTTATCACTGAAATATCACCCTTAAACAGATTTTGGAAATCCAACATTTGTCTACAAACATCAGCTTATTAGTTCTGAAAATGTGCACATTTGCATCTCAGTTTTGGTATACATATAATAATTCAACCAAACAAAAGCTTCTAATTTTGTAGGCTGGGGTGTACACTGGGGAACTACTGATAAGCATATGGAGAGATACCAGAAGCTCCTGAGCTACTTGTTGGAGAAGCCTGGTACAAAGGGACTTTCATTCGGCCCTCTTCATCTATTTGTCCGTTGAAGTGCCATTCACATTTTGCTTCTTCCCAAGCACCACAATCAGGGAACCGGGGTAGTGCTTGCACTATTTACCTCCAGATGAACCTTACCCCCCAAGTGAGTCTTAATGGCCTAGGCAACCAGCGGCGGCCGCTCCATTAGACCGTGGGAGCGCCGCCCCCCCTGCCACCACCAGCAAATAAAACGATAATAAAACGGGGTGTAAACCCGTTTATTATAGTTTTATTTTAATCCCCTGGACCCCCCCAGGCCTCTGACGAGTCTTGGGGGCGTGTCTAGGGGATGACTGCTGGTGGGGGAGTGGTGGGCACCCCCTTCACTGCGCATGAGGGTTTGGCCGGCCGTCTCAGGCCGGCCAAATCCTGGGGCTGGAGAGAGCAGGCATAGGCTCCCAGTCTGCCTGGGAGTGCAAGTTGCCGGTGCTCAGCCCAATCCAGACGCTGCTTTCATGCAGCGTCAGGATTGGCCGCAGTGCCGTCAAGGAGCCTGTGCCCAGAGGAAGAGCGCGATGCAGCAGGCGGCGTTGTTCAGGTAAGTTTTTATTTATTTATTTTGTCCCCCCCGCCAAGCCCAGCCCCCCTCCCCAATCCCAACCCCCTTCCCCACCTCCCTCATCCTTCCTCCGGCCTGCCCCGTCACTTTGGCAGGGGACGGGCCACTGCTGTAGACAACCATGCACTGGGCTGATACGAGCATTTAATAAGTGTGATACAAGGGTTCATTTGCACACTTTTCTGCTTTCTCTTTCGCCATTGCGTTCACTTTGGGTTAAACGCAAACAGTACTCGACCAGTAAGGTGCAAATGTGGTTAAAAAACTAACTGTGGGTGCTGTTGCAGTCGTTTGGTGGGTCGGTAGCCCAACATAGGAATAAAGACATACACAAATTTGATAGGAGACACACCACTTTGATTTCTGTATTCAAAAATAGATTGTGTCCTTTTAACACTGTTTTGGTCTGGTTAAAGCATGGCTGGTATTGACTGTTGCCTGCAGCTCACATCCTGCCTCGCCCCACTCATCCATCCCCATCTGTTATGAAAACACATGATCAGAAAGCAGAACCATAACACAACCTTTCTTATGGGAAAGATTGGCTGTAGGTTCGTACTTGAGAGAACATCCCTTTTACTTCAACATTTATCTCACAACTTTCAACCTAAGTGCCCAGACTTAAACCCGCATGGCGGCTTCCATGGATGACCTCCGTCCTGGGTCAAACTAACTCTAGAAGTAAGCACAATATAAACCTATTGCAAAGCGTTTCCCAATCCCTTATGCAGAAAGCAGTGCATTTACAACATTTTGCGTAAATACCGACACCTCAACTGTGGGTAGCAGTCAAACCAAAGATGCCTCTATGAGTCATGTAAATGCAGGTTTGGATGGCATTTAGGGAGGATTTGGGAGTTATCTAGAAGCCTAATTCCACCAGTTTCCTTTGCTCGTCATTGTAATTTACTGCACGGTTCAATAAGTGATCTGACCAAATGACACATGGGTAAGCCCAGCTATTATTATTTAGAATAAACTTCCTCTAAGTAGTATATTATAAGGATGTAAATCGTTCTGAGATGTTCCACTGACATCAGTAACCTCAAGGCCACAGGAATGTGGGCCCCAGTGCATGGACAGCTTTCCTCTTATTTATCTTAAGCTTCTTCTGCTCCACACTTGGCCAACTGCCTGCATGGGAAATACATATTGTTCTTAGTTGAAGACGGCTGCAAGTCCCTCGGGCCTTGAATGATGTCATCGAGGCTATTCTCGCATCTATAATTTCCTATGTATTTCTAGAACCTCAATTTTCACCACAAATTTGAGCATCTCACAATATACCTCAGCAAATTAGGTCTAGGATTTCCTCTGTTCTTCCGCATAAGCAGTTTACCCAGGAAGAAAACACAAATTTCCATTGAAGCCTGCCGTTGAAAAGGAGGAATCCTGAGTGACTCCGGCAGGCGGGATGTATGTGTGCTCTGTCAACCACAAGTCAACAAGTTGGTGCAAATGTTGATTTTATCCACCCAATAAACAAAACATACTTTACAAATATAACAATATAGCAAGTCACTATAGCTGCCCTACAGACAACGTCTCTTCTCTACCATGAGGGCAGCGAGCTCCTATCAACATTTGGTTGACAACCCACTTGTCTTGGGGTGATGTGTTTCCTATGAACATCACCCTATTGTGGGTCAGTGTCAGTCCAGGCCAGCTGGATTTGTGAGTTCCCATTTTGCGTTGCACTGGATATGGCGCTATGCAATGAGCAGAGTCAGCTGCTCTGTTTTCTTCTCTCTTTCTCTCTCTCTGTTATTCTCCCTTTATTTTTCTCTCTGTCCCTCGTTTCCCTTTAGTTATGTATATTTTCCCCTCTATTTCTGTCACTTCCTCTGCCTTCATCACTCTCCAGTTCAGTCTCCCTTTTACTCTTTCTGTCTCTCTTCATGTCCCTCTTCCTTTCCCTCACTCCGCCTCCCTCTGCCTCTCTCACTCTTCAGGTCTCTCTTTCACTCTTTTTCTCTCTATACCCTGTAATTGACGTCTTTGTTGACGTCTATTCAACAATTCCTGGGTGGTGGTTTTTGTCAGCCTGGTGTGCGTTGCTTTTTTTTGCTCTACTGTCTTTTTTTTGCTCTACTGTCTTTTTTTTGCTCTACTGTCTTTTTTTTTATCTCTCACTCTCTTCCGGCCTCTTGTTCTCAATTTCGATCTCGCTCTCTTTATTTCTCTTTTCTCTCTCACGCTCTGTCCCTCTCGCCGTCTCGTTCTCTCTCGTTCTCTTTAGCTCTCTCTCGTTCTCTCTCTGTCCTTTTTTCCAATTGTAAGAGGTTCAAATGTCTGCCCAAATCCTCTCTGCATGATGGATTTTTATCAGCCTGGAATTATGATTGTTTTCCTGCTCCTTTTTTCTTTTTTGCTATCATAGATCTAGGCCTCATTTTTATCTTACGTCACACAAAGGATTCGTGTATTTTACAAGTTCCAGGACACACTGCTGGAGTGCCATCAAGTGATCTACACAATTTTTAACCTTGGGTACTGTAATATGAAAGTTATTTAAATTGTATATAGCTACTGTTAATGTCTGCTGTATACCTCAGATAATAGTTCATGTTTCTATTGAACCCAAATATAGGGTCACAAAATGTGTTAATTAATTTAAAAAGCGTAATAGGTTGGCGGTCTAAGTACCCGGTATACTATTTTGTTTATACAAGGAAACATATTATATTTATTTATTACTGATATCTAAATGCTTTCATTGTAGGCTATTTTAATGTAAGTTAAGGTAGCTCATTATAGTTTAATATAAAATTACTTCTATGTAAATTAAGTTATTGTGATAGAAACGAAGTCAATATATTTGTATTTTCACTAACATGATATTTGCACTACTTAATGTAAATTAGGACAACTTAATGGTTCGTTGTCAGTAGTCATTGAATTTCACTAAACACATAAATATACATTTACTTTTGGGTAGAACATTTTCTCATATTTTCCGAATATCGGAAATGAATTGTAGATGCTGAGCGAGTCGAGCACTTCCTTCTACTTTTGACATGAAGTGCTATGTAGGGAATTTGAATTCGGTAAGGCCAACTGAGCCTTTCATTCTTCTAGAGTCAATGAGGTGAGCACCATTAAATTGGGTGACAGCAACAGCTGTCATTTACTCCACAGTAACAAAATGCAAAGATAGCGCTGCTACAAAAAATGATTTATTACTAGTGTTGGCCCCTAGTATGCCAAACTGTCTTTCACAACATACGGGTTTCAAAAACCATGGAATTTGAAAGAAAAGTTGCTTAGAGGTATACATTTCTGGTATGATAATTCAGTTGTATTTGTCTCTTTGGATGCATCAGGCTTTAAGAATAGATGGTTTGATGAGTGGTCAAAACTTTCAATTGTTACCTACTTAGATACAGGAAATTGACTATGATTTTACGGACAAAAATTTCGAAAATGTCTGCCTGTCAATATCTGCTTATGTCTCTTTGAAATTGAGAAATTCTTCTATCCTACCTATTTTTCAGTAACAGTTTATGGGTTGGGGCCTGCCTCTGCTCCTCACAGAAAAAATGCGAGGCAAATAAGGACATAGAAAATAATTAAGAAATGTCGTAGAAGAGATAGTCAAGGAGGAAATGAAACAGATATGAAGACATGGTTCACTATTCATGAATCAAAAAGTAACCTCCAGCAGTACCGGTCAAAATAAGGTGCATACGGCTACTTACAGCACTCAATTGGATTGGACGACACTTGCAGAGAGAGGGTCCTGCCATTGGGTTGTGGAATGTGGACACGGAACACCAGCCTCACTCGTGTATTCTTCCTTCCGATATCGGTCTCTCCTTTCCGTAACTCAATGTCGGAATTGCGAAGTTTCAGTATTCCGGCACAGTCAATGCTGCTCAGAAAAGACAAAAAGATGATGTTCTCATCATAGTTCAACACATAATCCATGGAGCGCTGACTAATATCACTTTAACCAAACCCCTGGCTTGCTGGTCTACTTGACCGTCTGGGTCTATCGGTAAATGACAGGGAATGGTGAGACTTCATGGCCGAATCCAACTATGAAACATTAGCTTTGTTTGTCTGTCACACAGCACTAATTTCCTTCCAACAATGGTCTATAGAAATTAAATGGTCGGCCTCTTCTGATTATGGAAAAGGATGCGACTACCCAAGGCGATGGGCAACCATGCAAAACCTGCTCTACATTTCAGAGGCCATATAGTATTTATTTTGGGATCCTCACTTGCTTGTGGTACCCGTTAAATGCCAGCGTGATGGGTCTCAGGGTAAGGCTGATGGCAATCAGCAAATATCTTTTTGGAATTGGCATTAAAAAGAGTACTATATACTTCCTGAGTGACATCACGATGCCATAAGGCCATTCAAGAGATGAAACTGACTAAATTAAGATATAGGGGTATATAATGTATAGCTATCACACTGATAAAGTAACAGGCAGGTTGAAAAGATTATTTCTGCTAATATAATCACATGCTCTTGATATGATAGTCACGTCCCAGAAGCCAGGGCTTCTGGTTTCGAAGGAAGACAGCCTCCTGCTCTGGAGGGTAAGTGCTTGGTTAAACCACATTTGCAAAATGTCACCCACTTCTCTGGAGGTGTTGGCAGTTTGGCAGAACTGTTGCCATTTCTGCTTTCTTTTGCCAGCGCTGATGTTTCTGTCTAAGTCAGAACTATTTTACTAGTTATACAGAAGTAAGAGTTGAGATCATTAAACTCAGTAAGGTACTCTTGCTTCTGAAAAGAAAATACAAAGCAGCAACACAAGGCCTATGAAATGAGGATAAAATGTGGCCTTGGGTAAAGGTTTTTGTTTTCATAGGTGTTATCAGAAAACAATCATTCAAAAACATCTGACATCTGTGGTCCAAAAATGCGCCTATTTTTGCCGAAATAATTCCACATGTCTGAAACATGGATGAAAATCTCGCAAGGTCATGGGCTCTCACACGTAAATGACCTAGACCTCGCTGTAAGAGTCCAACCTAACGTTCTCAAGTTCAGGAATGACAAAAACATGTACATCTTTAAAAGTGCCTTCAGCACAGTCCAGTCTGAATGGGAACAGCCCTTATCCCAGGAACCGGCCTGCCGTCAATTAGACTCTTACGAGATCCAATCTCTGAGACTGTTTCAAAGAAAACTGTAAGGAATTTCCCAGTTGCCTGGAATGAATGGACTGGACTGTTCTATACATAGCGTACTTCACTGAAGGTCTGAAATGGCTGCAAGTCACTGTCCCAAAAACTCTAAGCTATTAAATAAGCAGATAAATAAATACAACTGTACGGGGCAAATTCCCAAAAGAATTCATTCAATGGAGTGCACCGTGAAAGCGTGAGAGTGGAAAATCCTCATATATACTAAGATAAGGCGCTCTCTCTCCCTGGCACACTTTAGGCTGCCTTGCGTCAATTTGTGTGTGATGTCAAGCATAGGTTTTGTATTGGAAGGGGATCCTCCCATTATAAGATACGATGCTTTGAAATAGTTTAACATTTTGGAACTTTCTATATGTATGCTATACAGTACAGCACATATGCAAAGTCAGAAAAGTTTTGAGAAAAGAAAACGTTTCTCTAACGGTATGCCTCCCTCGAAGAGGGGTTAATTTTTGGCGCAAATCCCTTTCTAGCAATTTTGGGAGACAGGGATTTGCATCAAAACCCAAGGATGGTTGCATAGGAATGCGCATGTACCACCAATAGTGCGTCCCCATTGAGGCAAAATAGATTAGCATTACTTGGCATTACTTTGGGGATATTTTCCAGCACAAACAGGTTTTTCAGTACTGGAAAGCAAATCCCAAAACACCACCATGCACTGGTTTGTGTCAATTTGTGATACAAACCCGGTGCAAAGTGTCAGTAAATCTGCCCGAACATCTAGTTTAGTTTTCATTCATGGATTTCACGAGAATATACAACAGCTGTAACAATGTGTGAAGGGCCTCAAAGAGTACTTTGGATTGCACAAGAAACAAAATGGCTTTTCATACCCAATAAACATGGTTGCACTCATGCTGTGGCGGGAAGAATGACAAGCAGTCACATGGTGGGTAAAAACACTTACATTGCTCGCATGTTGTTCTCGGGTAGAAGTGGGATCTCGAGGACTTTGGTGTTAGAGAGGATGATCTCGTGGCTGGTGGTGGACACCGTCTTCCCGGTGATCCGGTGGACCTGGTAGAATGCATGGGGCCGCAACAGGCGGTCGTCAGCCGTCCCGATGAACAGCTGCACTGTGAGCGGCTCACTTTCTAGGTATCCATGTAGCTGGCAAGTGAACAGAGAGCTTGGGCTCAGCATGGTGCACATAAAATGCTAGGCATCAATTCGTTTATTATTACCCAGAAAGTGTGTCATTCACCAGGAGAACACTTGAGAGGTGCAGAGTGTTAAACCCCTGTTTTGTCATGCAGTCCAGCCCCAGTATGAAGTACTGCCTGAAAAATGACTCATTCTTCAGGACCTGGTCTGTCACTAACTTGCTAAACACATCTGAAGGTTCTAATGGCCTGACTCTCTTACTGACTGACTGACTGACTGACTTACTGACTGACTCTCTTACTGGAATGAAGCAAGATGTTTGGGCCTACATGCAGACTGCAAAATGTGGGCACGCAAGAAACAAATTTCATATATTCATATTGGTTTCCATTTATATTTAAGGTGGGCTACAGAATACATCAAAAAGAAAATAACCTATCCCCACCTGTTTCCTCAAGACACAATGAGAAATCATCTGGGTGGTGCTTCACCCCACAACTGTGGTAAAAAAGCAGAGTGATTTAATGCAACTTCTGCCTACTGCAGGCATCTGTGTGACCTGCGCATTACAGTTACAAATCTCTGGCCTTTCATCCTAGCATCAATAAAATGAAAACAATTTAGCTACGGTAGCACATGCCATTTTACTTAAATTGTACATATTTTTTCTCTGGCGATTCTTCCCTTTCAACTATTCATTCCTTACATGTCCATTTAATTAAAACAAAATAATACGCCATTGTATCTCCATAAATAAAATACATGAAAATATCAATTTCATCTTTCATTTGGCGTGCAGCTTTTAGGAAACTGACAGCCAAGCACATACCTCTAGATTCTTTGCACTGGATAAATAATTATTTTCATTAAAAATGCCATTTTAAATATATCATTCTAAGAAGCATATAAAACTGGCAAATAAGAAACATATGGGCATAAGTATGAGATGGTTATTGCAAAAGGGTACTTAAGCATCTCAATGGAGTGCATTTTATGCTCCCTCAACCACTGTGTGGAGAAGATGACCAAGTCTTGCCTTTAAAATAGTCCACTTGCATCAGAACTCGGGAGAAACTACAGACCCTTCATTAATACCAACCGGATTTTGTAGCTGATGAAAATGTTAAGTATTCTTCTTCACTCCAAAAATTGCAAATCAGCAGGAAAGACAATAACAGGACAGTATCAGACGAAGTCCCTTAACACTTTCACATTTTAGTCCTCTCGGATAGAAGACACAAGCATTTTCAAAACTAATATGTCTGCCTCTGGCCGCCAGTCTTTTGGCTTTGTCAATGCAGATTTTGTTTCATCATAGTTTTTGCGAAACTTTATAGTTTTGAAAGCTGCTGGGCCATCGTCAATTTAAAATAAAAAAAACTGTGACTAAAATCAAATTATTTTTTGGTCTCAAAACGCACACATTACCATAGGGGTTCCTGGCACTGAAGGGAACCACTTTGTGTGTGGGTGTGCTCCTTGTAAAAGGACAGAATGCTGTCACTCACAGTGAAGTTAGCCATTGGCTGAAGCGGGCTGACTCACTGCCCCACGCTGTATGGTGTAGTTGGCAGAAGAAAAATGTGGATGGCACAATAAACAGACCAATGGGTGCAGAGGACTGGCTGAAAGCCACTAGAAGTCAGTGCATTATATATAAAACATTAGTAAAATCAAAAAGGTCTTGGTTAACACTAGTCCTAAAAAATAATTTGGTCCTGCATCCCCAATAGGGATTCAGCCTTCACATCAAGGGTCAGATTCTGCTACTGTCCATGTCTGCCAGGCACAATGCTGCCTTAGATCTATTCAGCACACAATTTGTAAAAGAAAAAAAAAGAAAATAAGCCCTGGTGCCCAAAGTTTTTCTTAGGAGCTTGTAGGGTGGTGCTGCTATCCATCCAACATCTTGGGGACATTTGGAAAGCTTCCCTGGTAATGCATTTCACACGCTGCCTTCCCTCGGTGGTCCTGCCGGACACCAAGGCTGCCTGATCTTGATTCCACCTAATACCTTCTTCTTCTCCTACTGTACATTTCCTCTCTCTTTATCTCACTCTTCCAAGTTATTTTTAATTCCCACTTTCTCCCTTAGCCGCTGTTTTCCATCAATTTTCCCCTCATTTTCCCCTCTTTTTCCCCCTTTTCTGCCATTCTCTTGTGCTCTTAGTCAAAGACCGGTGATGAAAAGTAACTTCTGTTCCCCAAAAATGAGTGTTGGTGCCCATTACCAGCACAAATAAATCACAGACCTGAACACGGTGGCTTTCAGTTTAACCCTCAATTGGAACAGGCTCATCTCCACTGCACAGCACAGCAGACCTACTGTGCCGCCTAGCTTTGTCTCACTTAAGATGCCAACAAATTCTTGCAAGCACTGCTGCAGAATGCACAGGGTGATGTTCGTTTCTGGAGCAGATGAAACGCCCGTGGTTTTAGCCACAGCTTGCTGGTACGAGAGCCGTTACAAAAGTTGAAATAGACAAAAGACTCACAAATGGCCTCGAGCACGTGCTGTCTGACGATTCATGTCAAATGTTCAATTGTGTCGTAAAAGCGACAAGCTCTTTACAGGCAACAAAAAGCAAAGTGACCGTTTTTGCAGGTTCGTAAACATGGCAACTGTCTAACTAAGTTGACGTGCTGCACTCTGAGCCTTCAGATAACACTAATTTCTGCAGCAGCTCACAGAGAGTTCAAACACACGCCACGGGTGAGACAACCAACGTGTGGGGAGAATGTATTCAATTAGCAAAAAGCTCTTAGTGTCACATGCTTGGTTTCTCAATGTTTCATCAGCCTCTCCTACGGCTGCTAACCCAGACAGCAATCAAAAATAACATGTAATCACTAACAAAATTAGAGTTATAGACTAGTCGTACATAATGCCAAAATCCGTAGCAATTATTTACGGAAACAGATGTCTTATTGATTAAACAAGGCACACATGGCCAATTCACCAACCTAGTTATGAGCGTCTACACGACCAAATAAAGCAAGAAACAAATCTAAGGCCGGCATTGTAAAAACACACAATGATCCTCACATTGGAACAGTCTAAATATAAGAGAAAAACTCACAAGTTTCCCGCTAACAAACACCTAACATTCGATTCACAAAGAAAAAATGACAAAAGAAGCTACAATGTCCACAACAAAAAGTGCACAGCATGTGTAAGGGACACCAGAAATGTAATTTAAGATACATATAAATACTGCAAACAAGGGGAGATTTTCAAAAAGGGAGCAGTATGCCCCTAAAAGCCTACACCTCCAACATCACAACCATCACTAATTTAGCCACAGGGTCACATACTCAACTGCAGACTACCATTAAAGCACAGACGTCAGCATCACCAACCATTCATCTGAACATTCTTACAAAGGAAAAAGGACTAAGCAAATGATGACAACCTACAAGAAGAGCTTTACCTCTTAGACAGGAAGCTCCACAAAATCCCGCGCAGTCTAAAGAGAATAAAGAGTGCAAGGTAGGTTGGTACAAAGGGCAACATTATGTGGAGCGGAAAAGACGGTACTAGCCTGGGGTTCTGCATCTTTGACAAATACAAAACTATGCACCACCCAGGGCTCTAAAATGTATCATGAGAGCACAAGGAGCATGAGACACCCTCCCAATGCACAGCTATGGATTAACATCCAACCAAGGACCCTAAACTTGACAGCCATTTCACTAGACACCACCCCTCCCCTTCACTACAGGCCGCATAGTGATGGCAGGGAGCACATCAACAGGTAAAGGGACAAAACACTGCTCAGACAAACAAGGACAGACATGGTTACTGATGCCAGGGGGAGGGTTGCACATCACCAGGGAACCTTGCTTCACAGGGGTCAGAGGAAGACAAGAGAGGCCCATCAATAGAGTACCCATTACCTGTCCACTTGCCATCGATATACATGAGATGTGCTGCCTAAGGAACATACAACCATCAACCATTTTGGCCTTTATCGATTGTGGCTCGACCAAACAAAAATGCAGACAGCTACCGTCAAAAACAACAGCACATCCTAATCATGAGGTGTCCCTATTAATCACACAATGTTATTCTTTATCTCCTGTTGTCATAATTTCTTCAGCTTTTTCCTGCCCTATCTCTTTCATGAGATTTTATTTAGATGTCAAAGTCACTGGGTATTTTTGCTCAAACCAGTTTGCCTGCACCCACATCCAATAAATCTCCCTGGAGGGAACCAACAGGGTAGAGAAGTCTTAAGTTCAGATCCATTAGTTAGCATCAGAGAGAAGATAAATCTCCCCAAAAGGCCCTGGTGTTATCTAGAAAAGGCATGCCAACCGTTTAGGGCGTTCAGGGAGCATATACCTTTTTGATGCAACACTACTGAGTGTGGACCAAAATAGAACTTCTTACAGTGGAACCATGCGTTTAAATACATAAAGGTTACCGGTGCCTAGCAGGTGAGCTATAAGCTGGGTTGTTAATCCAGGTATCTTGAGTCCCATCAAGGAAGGTATAAGTGTCAATTTTGGCACTTTCGCACAGCTACAGTACTCACACCGTTGGTACCAGCTAATGAATTGGCATGACAAATGCCCCACTAATCTTAGATGGACACATCGAAACTGTGTCTACCAGCAAACGGTGGAGCAGTTGGTACAAAATTTGGACATCAGATAGACAAAACGCGTCTTTGTGAAACCAGGCTGACGTTGTGTACAGGAAACCACACAGTGTGGTAATGTAGGGAGGTTTTTCCTGTATGTCTCTTAGCAATTCATGCTGCCTTCTGGAAGAAAGCCAACCTTCCCATAGAACATGCAGGACAGTTAATAGTTTAGCCATTCTCTCCTAAATATGAAAACAAGCACAAAACTGAAAAAAAATGCACTGTGCAAAAATCACACATCTGATCATAAATTCATACGCAAATAAGAGCTGTCCAATACAAGCTCCAATCCACATCTGGATTTATACAGCACAGCTTCTGCGTGTGCCCTTCAGTTTATTCTGCACATTTATTTGCGTTTTTTTATTGACTGCGTGCAGTACAGGGTGCGGGTCAATAGTGCGCTGCCACCTTTTTAACATGCTCAACACGAGCTGGTGCTCACATTCTCAGCTAAGGTAGTACCCACTCCGGAGACATCTACAACAGCTTTGAGTGTGTCGCTCATTGATTCACCATACTGTGGTCATGGACGTCATTTAGGGATCACCAGGGGTCTTGCAACCCCTGGCTTCAGAGGTGGCAAAATCAGTGACAGAAACACAGGGGCAGCTCATCCATACAACTGTTGATTAGGGTTCCATTCTGCTTGTTTTCTGCCAATTTGTTTTACTACACTAATAGTGAATAATATTATATTATTCACTATTAGTGTTATAAAAATGGAGTACAATTAGCTGGAATAGGGCCATCTTTATGATGAAGTAGTAGTGTAACAAGACAAATGCACAACGAAGGAAGCTTTATTTCTTGTAAAATGTATTGGAATTATACCAATGCCCCGTAGAAAGAAAGTTTTGTGATAGTTGAACAAATGTGATTTAAACATTTATTTTGAAGAACTAAAATATTATAAACACTTAATCAAATTATATAAAGGAAACTGAGTGAAGTTTTTTCAGTTGTAGCGACAAGGAACCAGTAAACTCAAGGTGAACTTGAATTCCAGTCACAATCAAATAATGGACCTAGACATCAAAGGACTTGGTCCAAAGTCTTTAGATCCAGGTCACAGGGTCGGCTGGCCAAAGGGATTGGTGTCCCAGTCATAGGACAGAGTTCAACGGGGACCACTTGCAGTCCCAACTGATCTCTTTAGCTATAGTTTTTAATGGCAGAGGCCTCTAGGTGCTCGGTTTGGGCAAGCAGCTAGTGTAAAAGTTCCCTAGGGGCTCCTCATGAGTCTATATCTCAAAACTAACTGCTTGAAGCAAGGATAGTCATTGTTTGGGCACTTTCTCTAACCTAACTGCCGAGGTAAGTAACTAAAAAAATGTATGTAACTTTTAAATGTATGTTGTGTGTATGCTTGCGGGTGAGAGTGTGTTTAATTGGGAGACAGCTTGTGTACGTGTGAATGTGTGAATATGTTTAAGCATGTGTGTGAAAGTGAGTTACAGTGACATATAGTGATAATGTGTGAGACTGAGTGTCAGTAAGTGAGTGTGTGTGTCAGAGTGAATGAGACTGAGAGTAAGCATGACTGCAAGTAAGTGAGAATGAATGAGTGTGAAAGGACTTGAATATTAAAGGAGTGACTGTTAAGAACCTACGGCTTTTTAACGAATGTATGTGAATGTGTGCTTCAAACTACACTATTTTATCTCATTCTTTTGAACATTTCTCTGGGACAGGACCCCACAGCCCTTTTAGTAGAGGTTTGGCTCATTTGCTTCACTCACTCGCGACAAATTAGGGCTAGTATCACACCCCAGAACTTTCAAAGATCATGTCAGCACCTTACTATAGATGGTGTCTAAAATAGACGTGTTTTTGTTATATTAGTCATGCAGGTATTATGGAACTTCAGTGATGTTACTTACTATGATGTTATTGGGGTTAAGGTCATATGACATGACTTCCTTGGAATATTCTGGGTAAAAGGTCATATGGTGTCACTACCAGTGATTTCATTAAGGTCAAAGGGTGTGTGATGTCACTTTCGCTACCCATGACATTTTGGTATATTGATGTCCATTACTGTGGAGGGACCTAAAAAGAGGGGGGAGGGTGAGCTAAGCACGTGAGTTTAACCAAACATGATTTTAAAGGGCCTGTCAACTTATCTTGCACGTCAACAGGAATAAGTAAATTCCTTCTGCCTTCACTGAACTGTTTCAAGGTTGTTTACCAAGAAAAAATATACATATCTCAAAAGGGATCAGGTTAACTTATTTATAACTTAAAGGAGAGCCCCTTTGAAAATGCATTAAAAAAATCAGGCAGACCCTGCCCCACGGATATGACCTTACTGAGGGATTTATCTTTTGTTATCAGGTTTATTCATAGGAGCTAAAACGTTACTTGAAGGTTTTCAATGGAACTTTACTGGCGCTTTCATTTTCTTGTCGCACAGCTCGTATGTCTTGCAGGTGGCCACCAGTCTCCTGCCCGATGCTGTTATATAAACAGTGCCCCCCTTTGTCTGCTATGACATCAGTCCATTCAGCAGCTGAGACCAAAGCGCGAGTAACTGGAGAATGTTCTGGAAGGAGATGGTGGCAAAACAGCAGACTGCAGACTTTAAAGTGAAGCCACCGCAAATTGAATAAAAATGACCCTAAATACACGGGTCCCTTTTGTGAGGTCACAAAGAGGAGAAACTTTCGAAAGTAGGAAGCAAACGCGGCTGGAATGTTCCATGTCTATCAGTCAAGCTATAGCAGCAGTTTCCAGGCTGCACAGCCCTAAATGATATGAAGGAACCATGGGCATGGTCCCAGGGGCACAGACGTTTTCTTTTTAGTTCTTTTTGCTGCATATATTTACTGGTCAGATTGCAAGTACCAGAAAAGTCATCGGCACATCGACTCAAGTGTATGGTTCGCACCAAGCATGCTGGGAGTGTCTCATGCAGACTTCATAACAAAGGAATCTCTTTGTACAGTTTTATATTCATCTCACACACATAAATGAAAACTCTAGCCCCATGTAATTTCTGCAGTCTTTTTTTCTCAACGTAAACAAAAATGGAAGCAGCCATAGTAAGTGAGGCTGGACTAAAGACCTCAGGTATAAACAGGTCATGAATTGGGAACTGGAGGGTAACCCTCGGGAAATGCTGCTGGGTTTACTCCCAGCTCCAGCCAAAAAGAAACTTACGGCCCGATTCTGATCTCGTTCGGAAAGCATACCGACCGAATCGGATCCGGAATGCTTTTCGTACGACTCGGATCGGGGGAGCCCGACCGAACGAGTACGATGCATCCCTATGCATCCGGATTTTATGCGGTCAGACTCCCATTGACCCTGTGTTCCGAACGTGAACACAGGCTCCCATTGAAGAAAGGGGTGGTTGGGGGAAACCTTACACCCTGTGGCAGGCAGCCCATGGTGTCTGCCACACTGTGCATGGTTGGAAAGGGGGGACCCATGGGTACCTCCACGGGCACGATTCGGCGGGCCCCGGGTGAAAGGGGCCCTGCTACGGGCTCCCAAAGTCCGATTCCAGCAGCCGTTTCGTTCCAGGCAAACCGAATCGGAAAGGCTGTCCGAATCGGTCATCGTACTCGCTCGTTCGGAAGCCAAGTCCATAGAGCTGTACGAATAAGCTCCGGAAAGGCTCGTCCTGTCCGGATGCCTTTCGGAACCGATTCGGTCAGCACTAACGGTTTCCAGGCATCGTACTTGGTCGTTCGGAAATGGGAACGAGTCGGTTGGAAACAAGGACTCCGGATCGGATTCGGTAAACCCGAAACCGATTTGGAGCCCTTCCGAACGACAACGGAATTGACCCCTTAGTCATAAATTCTTGACACTTGGGCTAATATTGGCTAGGCGTTGTATTGCCATTAAATGGCTAGATGCATGCCCACTGACTCAAGATGAATGGCTGCGGGATATGCTTGAATGGGCCACAGCCGAAGTAATCTGTATGAAACAAGTTAGACGAGATGAAAAATTAGCAGATGACCTGAGAGACTGGAGACAGATGTTGCTAGAATTATGCACTGACAAAAGTGAGTCAGTCCGCGAAGACATAACCGAATAGCGAAAACCAACACCTGTAACTCCACACAGGGTAACCAAAAGGGAACCAAAAAATAACAAGGGGAAATGAGGCAATAAGATATCATAGAGGTGGATTGCACCGCAAGGGGACACTGTATTAATATGAGTTCCTGTACGCATCAAATGTTACTAATATGGGCCTTTACTATTTCCTACTTTTTGAACTTTCCACCTGGGGGGTGCGGAGGGGGGTTTAGCACGGGAATGTTTTCTATTAAGATTCAAACACAAATATCAGTATATGGATGTATGTTATGTGATAAGTATGATCCTGACGCTAAAAAAATCAATAAAAATGGTTTTAAAAAAAGACCTCGAGTAGGACTTCCTGTTTTCATGTCTAAACGTTACTCAGGTGCAGGGTTAAACAATATGAATCGCATGTTAGACAAGCGATGGGTTCACCCTGTGCAACAGGCACTAACATGCAATTCCTACATAAAAACCAGATGCTCACCCTGCCTGCTGTGCATCGATCACATTTAAAATGAGAACATTAATCAAAACCCTTGGTTTAACCTTAATTAAGCAACATGCATTTCATAGAAATCTCTATTTCCGCCATGAACATAGTGTGCGCATTTACAGGAAAGCGAGAGGTTATTTGTTAACGTTTATTGAAGCAACAAACTTCCTCTTCCTAGCTTTAATATACAAATTCTTAGAAATATAAGCACAATGTTTTCCGGAGACCTCGAACATTTATCTAAAAGATTTTTTATTCAAGGGCCCTGTAGTATATTACCCAAATGTTTAGACTTTTACCTATGCAGCAGTGGACACATAAGGCGTTAAGCGTTATCCTAGTCTCTCAAAATACATGGATACAACCTATATTCCTTTGGAAGGTCTATGAACACATTCCTAATACATATTTATATCCGAGGAAGCATACAGAGCCTTCTGGAGTCGACAGTTCCAGATTGTAATTAATAAAATTGAGGGCTTATATTTGCCCCTTTGTGGCTCTCTGATTTAGAGCCTCATCATGGAAACAGGCATAATTCTAAGCGCCCAAAGGTTTTAAAAATGCTCCTTAATTCTCAATCAAATCTCTTCCAACAGATCAAGAAGTAAAAGGGGACTCCAGCGATAAACCTTGAAATGGGGTGCTACTTTTCCCCTTTCCGAAAGTTATCAGAGTCCAGGTATGTTTCAATTATGGCAACTGGGGCCCCGCTGTGTTGGTGATTATTCGCTGTGCCCATACCTGGATGGCACAACAAGCACACCAGTCGCCGTTGGAGAGCGATGGTCCTTACATTTCTGGCTACACATGAGGAATTCTGGGGACACTGAACTAATTGGGAGGAAGAAAGACTTCAAAGCTGTACAGTTGGGGTCTTGGCTGAAGTTCTTAAAGGAAGAAAGTGGAGATGAGTTAAGAAGCACGCTTGAATTTTGTTTCCGGGAGAGGCTGTTTTGGAGAAATGAACACAAACGTAATCCATGCCTTCACACGACATGGGTTTAGTGTGTGCCGAGCAGGTATTGCAAATTTTCGATCCTGCTACAGATCCATGATTTCACTGAAAAAGATATATTCATTCCATGTCATTTAGACACAATAACTCCCTAAAATCGAAAATGAGTAAAAAAGCCCATTGAATTTGATAAAATCAATTCATAAAAGGGGAGTGAATTCAAAATCTCCCTGAAGTCAAAGCACATACTCCCAACTATTTGATCCAAATTTTCACGCAAGTCCAACAACTGGTCAAAATCCATCCAGAAAATGATCCAAATGCTACAATGAGGGTTTTAGCTACAGACTAGATTCGTTTCTATAAACAAAACAGACCCTCTTTAGTTATCCAACAACCACACTGATCCGACTTGAGTAATGTGAACATCCAGCATACCAATGGACCTTTCTAACCCTTACTCATTGCATAACCACAACCATCCCTCTTAGACACCATCTCTGCAAACCATAATATCAAGGAATTACATACCTTCTGCCCATTATACCTTTTCAAGCAACGGTAATTGTGCACTATAAAATAGGTTTAGACCACTCCAATAACTCCTGATAATACTTCTAATCAATTTTACGTCTGAGTGATATGATAATTTTTCGGCTTACATTTATATTTACATTTATATTTGTGCCTGGACTTTTGATTGTTGTAACACAGTTAATTATTATTGCATAGCCTAACTTAAAGTTGTAAAATAAAAATAAAAAAATAACAAAGGGAATGTCCAAAACCTCACAAATAATGTAATATAAATATATACATATTGGCATTTCTGTTATAATTTACCCTAGGTTTTCGTTTGGGGAAAAAGCAGCATGGTGAGCTTGGCTTTCTTGGAGAAGAGCACACAGCTCACAGATGGGAAATGGCAGAAGAATGGGCCTAATTCGTCCCTTGATAGTTTATGCAGATGTTTACGCTGCAATTTATGAGCCTGCTCAATTAATGAGTGTATTTCCCATGGTAACCCTTGCATTATGTAATATCATGGATAAATCTGCAACTCTTGAAGACAAGGTACAAAACAACAGGTGGGAAGGCTTCTGTCTAGCAGGTTTAATGTATTAAGAGCAGGTTTAATTTATGAAGCATAGTCAAAGTTCATGAATGCGAAAATCGGAAATAAGTCAGGGACATGTGGAGAAAAATAAGGAAATTCGCTATTTACTGGCAAAATATATTAAATATATTTAGCTTTTATCAGGGCAGAGCAAAAAAAAAAGTGTCGTTTTGCAGTCTCTGCTTTGATCACTAGAATGCATTGCCATGTTATTCCAATTATACCTGTTCAGTCCTTGCTCAGTAGTCCTCCCGCTGGAGAGTCTCTGCCCAGGAGACGGTGGAAGAGAGGGCCGCGTCACCCACTGCCTGAGATGCTGCCACCAGCGCCCCCTGGGAACCTGAAGCAGTCCTAAAGCAGCGCTGGCAGTAGCTGGGAAAGGCAGAGCGGCCTTCACTAATGAATGGGATGTAACCTGGTGTGTTCCACCCGTTGATCCATTAATGGTGGCCAAATATCTGCCCACTAAGGCGGCCAGAATACAGGATCGAGACGGGGAGGACACATGACAGTCCCCAGAAAGGGCAAGCAGGCAAAAGTGACACAAAGGTGGCGCCTCACTAACGCCTCAGGCACACAGTAAACATGTATGGGTGGCTGTGGGGCTGTGGGGCTACTGAGATTTCTAAAGGGGCATAGCTTCCATTGGCGCAGCAGGTACCAGAGGGCCAGGGGGCCCGTAGAACCCTCTTTATTGCTCCATTTTATCATTCAAACAGCAGCCAATTGGCCAGATTCCTTCCTTGCACTACGCCACGACCTGTGAGACTCTGGCTGTGCTACTGCCTCTCTGAGGCCCTGGATGCAGTCAAGTCTTTCACTTCCGGCATTTCCTTGACATGCATTCTTGGGTGAAACTCACTGCCAGTGCAAGCAATAGGTGCACTCCCATGAGATAATAAATATCCCTATAATTTAATGGAGACTATCATTTGCGTGCACGTGCTTTAAACTAGCATCAGTGTTACCCAACTAAGAAGTACTGGTTTTATCGTCCTCAAAATGAAATGTTGGGGGGAGCTCCAAGGAGCTCGAACCTGTGGCAAGGAGGCTTCGCGCATATTTCTACAGTGGCTGCCAGGTCCATGGAGCACACCACGCACACACCCGATTGGCATTGTGGTGGCACGCAGGGCTTTCAGTGGGATGAAAATACTTGGGGGGGGGGTCTCTCAAATGGGAGTGGCCGATATAATTAAGGGCGTGGCTTAAACCATTTATGCTAAAAATATGTGCTCAGCATAATGTGCCGCCGACTGGTATTTTGCTGCTTCTGTTACTGCCTCCACAACATTACACCTACAACAAGCCATGATTATTGGCTTTGTCAAAGGTTGTTAGTTGGATATGATAAATATACTACATGCATACATAGAACCATGGCTTCGTTGTATATAATACTGAAAATGCTTTAGTTCTTGCGCGAGAGGTTGAGGCAAAATGGCTAAAGCTGCCCACTTTGGAGGCGAGGAAGCAGGTTTGAGTCTCAGCATCGGCTCAACAACCTGTGTTTCTGGGCAAATCAATTAATCGCCAGTGCCTACCAAAAAATAAATGAATATGTCTCTGTTGATGCTCCGGTAAAGCACTTCGAGTTTTCCAATATATAACTGCAAAAAAAATAAAAGTTACATCAAAAACAGTGAACTGCTGCAGAGTTAAGATCTTTCTCCATTCTGAGAGCGAGGACGAAAATGGAGAGCCCGATAGGGACCCGTCTCGGCACCTACTTTTAAGAATTGCCGGTGCTGGGCACCGGCAGGACCCGGCCCACTTAAAGCTCTGGGGGCACATTGCCAACTGTGTGTTTTTTAGCCTGAGGCAATTGTACATTTCTGCATAGGAAGCAAGGGTGGGCGCTGGCGATAAGAACTGCTTGTTGCCACTGAGGCGACCTGTCGTCACCTCCAATAAACTTCTCGTTGGACGTATGTGCCCCCGACAGAGACGAATCTAAATGGAATGGGCAGGAAGCAATACAGTATCCAGAGCAGGGGGCGTACCACATTCTGCGAAGGGGGGGAGGGGAGTGGGGCAGCATTCTGCATTACGCCTCTGGCCTAAATATCAGAAATATGCTTGTGGTGGGCACAAAAACCATGCAAGGGGCTTACGTGTGTGATTTTAATGTGCGTGGATGCGGCGAACCGCAGGACTCACAGGGACGCGGCAGAATACGCAACCCGCTATCGGGGCCTAAACACAGACAGGGTGTGGCCAGCCCGCCCTGTTGACAATCCGCAGCAAGTTTTACGTGTTTATTTATACGACTTACACTTTGGCACACTTGCGCCCCGGCCACTTTCTTCAAAGGCGGTGTCTGTGACGCAGCCTCGGGGGAAATAAAAGGCACACTCTGAAAGCAGGTGTCTGGAAATGTGTAACTTTATTCAGGGCCCGGCGAGCAGAGCGCAGTGTCGGCTCTGGCAGCTACAAAAGGGAGATTTACAGAAACATCACGGTATTAAAGAAACGTCACAGTATCCGACCAGGAGTGTTGAATGTGTACCAGCGGTTGTGGTGGTGGGACCGGCATTCATGTTTTTGGGGTTTTGAGATTCTGTGGCTGCATTGTTATCCGCATAATTATGGATTTTGTGCATTTGCCACATAATCCACAATCTACTGCATAATTATAGATTTGTATAAACATTTTTGTAGTTCAAATGGATCAAAATTTACTAAAACAAAAAAGCACCACACAGGTGATCCGCACTGGCACAACCTTTGCAAAGGTTAACTGGTCAACTTTCAGTTGTCAATTGCTGTATCCAGGAGCTAAACTGGTACTAATGAGGTTACACTTTTGACCACACAGTTTTAATGTAGTAAAATGACAAAACAGTATTATAATACTGCCACATAATATGTTTCATTATACCGCACAATTTGCATTTTCCAGCCGGATAATTTGGTCAATCCTGTCTCATAATTTTGTACAGTCATGCCGCCTAATTCCAGTGGCCATAACAGCGGTAAAAAACACTAGAACAATGTTAACGGGGTATATAGCTCGAACATATTGAGCATGTGACTGACCTTCCATATGGACCACAATCGACTGATTCAATTCTATAGTAAAACATGTCCTCAGAAAAATGTTAATGATTTCGACATCTCCGCCCTAATCCTTCTGCGTGTCGCCATGGATTATACACTGACCTGAAGTAGCGGTAAGTGTGAATGCTGCGATGCTGAAAGTAGCCGAGAGTTCGCTGCATTCAAAGACAGTCCTGCTCAGTGTTAGCGATCTGAAGAACCACATGTTGGAAGTAAGCAGTAATCCGGCAATTTTTTACAATTCCACAACTGTTATTTTTTTCTTTCTTTCAAATGTTTGGGCTGTGCTCAGAAATGAAAGCTCTCATTGTTTAGTCCACAAAAGGTGCACAGATAAATGGAATAAAATTAAGTTTTCAATATTCTGAACTGTTCGGTTGTGCTGTACTGCTTCTTTCTTACAAGGTAACTCAGATTGTATACGCAACTGTTGACCTGAAAGGCGGTTGAGCAGGTTAAAAAAGGCTTTAACAAAAGACTATTTACGTGAAGAAAAGGTTCCTCGGAGGCATGTATCATTACGCCTCAATTACACCTCTCAGGCGACGCATTAGCGGGAGTTTGTGGGCAGTCTTTCAAGGCGCCCCAGGCATGCATCTGCAGGACAGTGGCGCGCGCACTGCTAGGCCTTGACGTAAGAGCGCGAACCGTGTGCACGTGGCAGCGGAGCGCCGTTCTTCCGCCTCTGGCAAGTGGCTGGCACCCCCTGCACCCACAGAGCGGGCTGGAAGCCCAGCGGCACAGCTCGGTTCTAAAACCTATTGCTAACCACATGCGCTGTAGTAATACGCACATGCGCTGGCAGCAACACCCGCCCCGACTTGCAAGCTGCCGCCGAAGGGTGGCAAACGCAGGGACCGCCACGGGCGGCCATAGGGCTAGCTACGCCCCAGCAGGGCCACGTACAGTACTCTGGCACACGGTTGGAGCACCTGTCAGGGCCGGGTGGCCCTTTATTCCACCGGGCATTTCCTCGGTGGGCTGGAGCCACTAGAGGCCGGTTTTTATAGGCAGTGGGCGCTGTCGGTGCCTCTGTCACTTTCTTCAGCTACCACGTGTAATTACAGCAGGCACAGGGGGTACTTCAGGCGATGAAACAGACGGGGCTAGTTTGAACGGTTTTGCCAGGGCGGCTTCTGGTTCCCGGTGCAGCCCCGTATCTGTGCCAGCTGCCCATAGCACACCGAAGGCAAAGAGGAGCTCTTTCTCACCAGGGAGGATGTGCTTTCTCCCCAGGTTCAGCTGACATTATATTTTCCTTCCCTGGGGTTCCCACCCGTGCCGATCATCAAGAGGTAAGCTTCACAGTTGCCTTCACTATAGTCTGCGGCAAGTTTCTCAGAGTGCCTGTCAGTGATACAGCGCTGTCACCTGTCTAGGTTGGATCAGAATAGTTTATGTTCCGCTTCTCTATTCAGGTCATAAAAACAAGAATGTTCCATTGAACTCTGCAGTTGTGTTCAGTCTTGAATATGGCTTAAGACAGCAACGCATACAAATATTTCTATGTACATAACCTGTACTTGTAAAGTGCACAAGATGGAGCATCTTGGTGCTGAGTAACAGATGTTAATGGTACTCATCAAACTCGAAAGGATGAAAGTCTGAGTGGGTCCGCTGACACTGAACCCTGAAACCTTGAATTCAATCAAAGATTCCTGAAGATGATATGTGAATTTACTGGTCTACCAGACCTGCCTTTAAAAACGGTAGGGCCTAAATTACATATTGGGTGGACTGTCCCTGTAAGTGCAGCGCCACACCTTTAACTGGATGCGCCTGGCACAGACCGGGGCAGTGCGCACGATTACAAAAAAATTGCTCTTTCCTCAGCGCAAGCATGAGCTCTGACATTGGGTGTGACTGTGAGAGTGTGTAACTGTCAGGGTGCATGTGAGTTGCGTCCTGTGCATGCATTTCTAGGTGCATGTGTGTGCGCAAGGGTACTAGCATTCCCTACTAAGCACTGGAAGCACGCAGGCATCCCTGGCATATGATGTGCAATGAGGTATTCTCCCATTATTTACACCATTTAGAAGTGTGGTACAAAGTACTATATAAAAAATAAGCTATTATTACTAAGGCAGATAAATGAGGAATTCATAGTTTCTGCTGACGCTCTAGCACCACATCTATGTTCTTATAACAGTTATTTCATAACTTGTAGAGGCCTATACCAAGATGGAGATCAATCCTGAAGGCAGGCACCTTGGGCAGATTCCATACTCTACATTGATAGTTTGTGTGACGTTAGCACCAGTATGTATAACTCACCTGTCTGTGGCCTAGGCCTGTGGAATCACTGTAACCTGTGGGATAATTGTGCTTTCTGAACCTGTAAGGTATCGGTAAACAGAGTGATACTTCAGACAATTTGTAAGGCAAATTGTGCTGTACAATTAACCATCTGTCCTAATTTTCCCCAATATTTACCTGAAGCGGGCGGAAGAAAAATGTGAATGACTTACCAACGGATGAAGAGGGCTGGCTGAAAGCTCCATTAATATATATCCTTTAAGGAAAGTGAAAAGTTCTTGTCTAACACTAGACCTAAAATTGATGAGCAAAATGCTCTACTTGTCTCAATTTCTTGCAAAGCTTTCCAAGTGTTGAGCCACCATACCATTCTGAGGTGGGGGGAGGGGCAGGGGGTTAGACTTTCTAGCTTACATAGCTCAGCATAATTAAGACTTTGATTTCCACCCTACAAGTGTCTCAATGGAGCTTCATCCAAAGCTCCTAAGATCCCAAGGTGGTTTCCCCGCAGCACCAATATCACAAGTAGCACACATAGGCTTTGAACCCTCTAACGTTGGATGCTTTTTGAGCACGTTTTGTTTGCACTGTCATAAAAAGTACTCATTTCTCATCCCATAAGAATTGATGCCATTTTAGATATGCTTCTCAATCCATCCAACTTTGCCTTAAAACAGCCTTTAGAATTGCCTTTGAGTGGTGCCAAAATTAGCTTAGATCACCTTTCCCTCCTATTCGCAGTCAATGATAGACCATCTCCCGCAAACACACGAAGGAAATGAAAGAAAGGGGATCTTCTCTCTCCATCTCCAACAGCAGTGACACTATGGACAAATAGGTCTGCAGCTTTAAACTTGGAAGCACGCCCAGTGCTGCCTTTCCCTGCCCCAAATCCCTCTCGACAGAGGGATTCCATTCAGGCCTCCGAGATGATGTGCCGGCAGTGATGGATGTGGTGCTAGGCCCTAATCACTGCGCTACTCTAAGACCCGAGCCAAGAGGAACCCTGGACGCCAGGAGGCTGTACAACTTAGCAAATCATTACTGCTTCTAGCCAGTAAACCTTCATTGTGCTGAGGTCACATGAAAACCCTTAAGGCTACTGTTTGCTGTCTGCCTCTACCTTTTAGTCATTTTTGTCTGATATAAGTGGCTTTCAGTTGAAGCAGGCAACCGCCGCATCAGTGGTTAATTTGTGCCGGTGTTTGCAGGTGGTAGGCACTGGCACTCATGCTGGGGAACGGGACTTATTTTTCATCCGCAGACTTTAAACCACAGCAAGAGAAAGGCGATAGACAGGCTAAGCGGAAGATAGGAAAACCGTGACAAGACTGAGTTCTGTCTTCCAGGCAGGCAAATAATTCTCTTAGGTATGGTGTCCTGACCTCCTTCCTGTTCCTGCCTGGCTTTGACCCTAATTAGCAGTAATATGATGGTAAAGCGAAAAAGGGGTTCTCTGTACCACAGGGTATGGCCGGATTGGCTGGTGACTTTTCCTCGATGTGCATACTTAGTGGTCCACGTGAGGTTCCCTTTTGAAAAGCAAGGTGCTTTTGGGGATCGCTTTGGGCGACTGAAGTTACACTGACAAGCAGCAATCAGCCGTTGGTCTCCTCTCCCCATTTTTTACAAAAAGCATCAATAGAAATCAACCAGTCAGCTTGGTATTTATTTCTGCATTATGTACACAAAAGCATTCCTTACCATCATACCCAGAACATTCGAGTATACATCAGTGCATAAGCCTACTTAGGCCTTGACTGGGAGGCGGGGTTAATGGGTGAAGTATTTTCTGCTCTCAGTCAATACAGATACAACAGGTAGGGGTCTTACAGGGTGCAGAATAACACCTCATATTCATAGTTTTCCTCTAGAATCTGCATTTTCTGCACCGAGTATATCAGAATTTTCACCCACGCCTCATTAAATTTAAGCAGGTTAGATATGCTGACATTGACGAAACTGTGTGGGGGGAAGGTGCCGTAATTACCAAAGGACTTACTATTCCAATAGAGCCCTACACATATCAGAATTTACCCTGCTCCACCTGTAAACAAGTCCTTAAGTGTCTGACAGCTCGCCCCCTCCCCCCGAGTCATTTAGGTCTGCCCATATGACTTATGGAATGTTGTACAGTAAAACTGAACATATGACAATGCAGACACGTGTAATAGAGTAGCCTAACTGCTGAAAGTACTGTGTATATGAAAGTTATAAATAGATATGCTTTGTCGCTATCTGCAATGTGTAGCTCAGTCCTGCATTGTAAATGTGATCTTAACATGAACACACTGACGTTTATAAGAAATCTCAACTAAGTAGGAGTCACAAGCGCAATTGAGGGTTACTTACTTGGTTTTATAAGGTTTGTTGTTTCGTGTCCTTTATGCCATTCGGTGGAAAAGGCAGACAGATTATGTATGTCAGAGGTCAACCAAATTACCTGTTTGCGTTAAGGTATATTATGCATATACAAAGTATTACAGTATCTTAAATAATCCACAGAGCAGTAAATAGAATCTGCACTGGGTAAATTATACTAAGGGAGGAATAGAAACTGGGATTGAGTAAAGAGCACACAATAATGCTGTGAAGAGTTGAAACATGTGTTTGCCCCTTTCATATTATTATAAAAATGTTAATAAAAAGGAAGTTTAAAAAAGCATCTGACCTCATAGTCTTTCATAGACCGAAGGGAAACATAATTGCACTTTCTGTTTAATATTAGGTGATTTTTTTCATGCATCGACACCACCCGGACCATCAGCACAGAACAGACTTCAGCTTACATAAAGTCCATTATATCCCCAGTGCCCCATCTCCTCTGATTTGTGCCCTCAGTGGAACCCACTGGGGACAAGGGAGGAAGTGCGTCAGTCGTAGGGAGTCAACTTCCGCATCTCTCGGCTGCTTCAATGAAAGCCATCTTTAAGAACTGGCTGTTAAAGATGTATTTTTCTTCTTTGTCTCTTATTAATGTCTATTCTTCAGAATTGGCAAGAGACTGACCTGAGATACAAATGCTGAGAAAGGAGAAGTTGTATCTCTTCGCTGAATTAGGAACCTGCTGCGGACCCGTCAAACAAGTATTGTGCAACCCAACTAGGTCTCGCCTTTGGAAGGTGGTAGCCATCCTTTCTGCCTTTGCCAGTGCTGAGGTCAATGTTGAACAGTATTGGCAAGAAGAAAATAAATGCTTGTTGACTCTCCTGAACAGGTCCGGCCCGAGTGTGTTGACGTTTGCAGGTGCATGTGTCAACACACATGCGCACTCATACGTCATGAAATGGCAACCATTTTGTTTTCTTAAATTAATTTACCATTCCAGGGCAGAGGATGCCTATATTGAAGCAGTAAATAAAAAAAAAAACGAAGGATCTGTTGTGGACTAATAAATCAGTAATGTGCTTAAGACAACATGCGGTGCAGTATGACTGGTCTGCAGACACTTCCAGTGGAAATCTGGTTCAAGGCAAGTCATGGGCCGCATTTCTGATGTTACTGCTTTGAGCTTACTCTGCTGACATGTCACTGGCCTTGAACACACCAAGCAGCAACAGTGCTGAAGGGTTTCATGGCAGATTCCATCCTACACCAATCCTGCAGGGCCCATGCATCCATGCACACACAACATTGTTAAATGCAACCTAGTTCTTTCACCAATGGGGACAATAAGTGATATTCTTTCGAATCCACCATGTTAGCGTTCCCTGTCACCTTTTAGGTCGAGCCTGGGCAGCGCATGCGCAGCTCTGCGAGGCATGCTGTTTTCGAGTAAGGACTTGAAGCCCCGCCCACCCTCCGCCCATATTTTTCATTGGCTTGTGTCATTGTCCCTTGTAAATGCTGGATTCTGATTCGTTAATAGGCTTGTCCCTCCTTAGTACCGTCTTGTCTTCATTTGTAACCTCCCATGAGGACTGGCCCTTTTACTTCTGTTGTTACACAGCATGTCTTATTTAGTTGGTAAGCACTATTTTCTTTCATGAGTTTCTCCTACTGCAGGCACCACATGCTTTCCTGCAACATTCTGCGCGCCATGCGCGCTTTCACTTTCCACGCAGCCCGAGACAATGGCGGCCGCTTCTTTGAAATGAAATAGGTCTCACATTTACAAGAGTTTGAGCTATTGGCATTGTAAATGACAATGCCCTTTATTTATGTATTAATTATCAAAACAGATAAATAAAAGGCATTAGCATTTACAATGCCAATGGCTTAAACTCTTGCAAATGCGAGACCTATTGCATTGCAAATGCTTGTTCACTTTCTCTCCAAGCAATGCAATGTAGACTGCACTGAGAAGGAAATGAGGTTGTACTGCTGCTGTCAGTGCTCTACTGTGTTTCAGAGAAGCTTTCACTGCTGTTGTGCAGTATACATTCTATGAGTGAGTTAAGTTTGCACTCCTGCCTGCTCTTGGTGTGAGTGGGTGTGTGTGTGTGTTGTGTTACTACTGTTAGTACTGCACGGTGTGTGTGAGAAAACCTGTACTGTCGCTGCTGCGTAGTACATGTTCTATGTGTGAGTGAAGTTTGCACTCCTGCCTGTTCCGCACTTGTTCTGTGTGTGTAAGGAAGGTTGTGTTACTACAGTCAGTACTGTACGATGTGTGTGAGAGAGAAGCTTGCACTGCTGCTGCTGTGTAGTATATGTTCTATGTGAGTGAAGTTTGTACTCCTGCCTGTTCCGCACGTGTTCTGTGTGTGTAAGGAAGGTTGTGTCACTACTGTTAGAACTGTGCAATATATGTGACAGAGAAGCTTCCACTGCTCTCCTGTTGTACATGTTCTATGTGTGAGGGAAGCTTGCACTGCTGCTGCATGTGCAGTAACTGGTCAATACATGAGGGTAGCTTCCACTGTAGCTGTCAGCATTGTACTCGATCTGTGTATGAGGGAAGCTTGCACAGCTGCTGCCCTGTTGTACCAATATTGTATCTGTCATTCAAAAGCTAATACTGCATTTGTCAATACCTGCTGACATTGCTGATCATGAAAAAGAGCAGAATGAGATAACACAGTTTTAAATCTTGACCTGCCACTAGCAAGGCACATCTGTAGGTGCTGACATGTGGGAGGGAGCCTGGGCAGAGGCCTGTGATGGACGGAGATGCGTCCAGTGGCCAAGATACTGATCGGGGAATGTAAACCTGTGTTCTGATTAAGAAATGGAACCATCCTACTTCCTCAGTGCTCACATCTCCCAATATTGGGAGCACTTAGGAGAAGCATGGAAACGAGTAAAAAGAATTCTATAAAAACAAACATTGGCAAAGCCAACAGGCCTCAATGTTAAATGGTCGAGCTACTGGATTCGCCAAAGTCCACAAAGTACCAAGCAAAGGATAAGCTTATTACTGAATGGTTAAACGTATATTCGAGGGAATATTTATCATCCCGTGCTGTGTATCTGAAGAATGATGGGAGTGTGAGATAGTATTCTGGAATGAAAGGAAGGGAGGACCTTTCTTTTGTGACAGGAGAGAGACCTTTAGATGTGCGTTTAGTAATATGGACTTGGTGGAATTTTTGATCATTTAGGTAATTAGAAAAATATGTTTTCAAGCCAGCTAAGTGGGCCCAACTCAAAGTGCGTCTTTTTTTCGATGTCAAGGCGGCAGCCCCACCTGGGCAAACTCCTTTTTTTTCAGCAGTGGTTCGATGTATTTATATAATATCCAGTTTCATGGCTTTTTTTCTTCATTTAAAATTACAGTCAAGAAGTGCTGCAGTGGATGCCTCCCTCTGCCCTCCAGTTGCAGACGTCACCCTCCTCGCGCGCAGAGTGTAATATGCGAGCCCACACCTGCTCGCCAGGTTGCAATTACCGGCGCAGGGCCACGCAGCCACACCACAGGCCAGACGGCGGGCTCGCCTTTTATAGCTCTGCATTTGGACAGCTGGCGATATATGTTTTTTCACTAATAAGTTGAAATCAAATACCGCGGAGTTTGCATTTTTAGTATCCGATTAGTTACAGGCGCACGTTTCCCTGCTGGAAGAGAGGCCTGCGTGTCCCCGGTGCTGGCTACGGCGCTGCGGTCGCGCTGAAAACAGATGCTTGCAGGTTTTTTTTGTTGCAAAAAGCCACTTTCATGAGCCGTGTCTAGCCCGAGTCTGAGAAACCCACCAAAAGAGAGCGTTCAGTATGTCCATACACGGCATGGCTCTTATGTATACATTACACATCCAATGCTTAATTTGTACCGGTGTGTAGCCGGTGACCACAACTTGCAGGAATGTTAGGGGACCAGCAACAGCTACATGAAAGTAAGTAAAAAGGAAGCTTTTTTTCTGTCTGAACTACTGTGAAAAGACCCACTGTTAGGGAATCATCTGAGGTTGTCATGTTAACATTGCCGGGTGATAAAGTACTTCCATCTTTGGGCACCAACATTTTTTTAAAAACAAATAAAGCACTGATGTCATCATAAGGCATGATGCTAAAGCGCCTCGTTGACCAGCATTTTCCGTTTTTGACTTAGCTCACTGAGGCTCGCCACTGGCAGAAATGCTGTGCTCTTAGGCAAAGGCATGGAATTGTCATTTATTGTGCTCTGCACTGGGAAGGTGTAGCAAAACAATATTCTTGCACAATCAATGTTGGCCACCTAAGACATAGCAAAAAGCCTCTACCACGAATTAGTGGCTTGTTCTGCCTTCTTTCAGGGTCAGATGCACATGAAAGTCTATACTGTCTGCTGTGAATAAACAGGGAGTAAACTGTTGTGACTTACTGTTTTTTATTTTAATACACTTAAATGTTTGCTCTTGTTGTGAGAGCGGCAACTCTAGGGTGGTGGGTGCCATCCGTAACCATTTCTGCTTCCACCACAATCAGAAATGCAAGCACTAAACCACACCCATCTTCCATCACGTGTTGGGAATTTGGAGGCCTTCAAATAGATGATCGAGTCTCGGGCTCACAAAATCACTCAAACAATCATTCGCAATGCCAATAGGTCTTCCTTTAAAGGGATGTTGTATGGTAATTTGAAACATTACAAGTAACGCAGCCAGAGAACTCCACACCTGGATCTCCAACTGCGCAGATGAGCTCGCCCCGCTACGCAACCCCGACAGACAACGCCCCAGGAAAGCCGCCTGGTTCACAACCGCTCTCCAAAAAGCCAGATGCACCTGCAGACGCCTGGAGAAGAACTGGAGAAACACCAAGACAACCGAAAACCACACCACCTACAAGGACGCCATGACGGACTACCACAACCAGATCAGAGCCACCAAAAGGAACTTCATCCACAACAAAATCCTGGCCAACTCCAAGGAACTTTTCAGTGTCATTCAAGAATTCACCAACCCACGCAGCGAAGCCACAGACATCACCCCATCCCAAGACCTCTGCGACAAGCTTGGAACCTATTTCCACCTCAAGATCAAAAACCTCTACGACAACTTCATCGACCATCCACCAGGCGCCACAGACGGCCCCCCGCCCCCCAGAAACACCAGCCAGCCCACCATCTCCAACTGGACACCGATCACGGCCGAAGACACCGCCTCAACCATGAAAAGCATCCACTCGGGGGGCCCCCACCGAACCCTGCCCCCCTCACATCTACCACAGAGCCGTGGCCGCCATCGCACCCAAACTAAAACGCACCATCAACACCACCTTCAAAACAGGCACCTTCCCAGACGACTGGAAGCGCGCAGAAGTCAGACCCCTGCTCAAGAAGCCCACAGCTGACCCCACCGACCTCAAGAACTATCGGCCCATCTCGCTCCTCCCCTTCGCAGCCAAAGTTGCAGAGAAAACAGTCAACAGGAAACTGACACGATTCATTGAAGAGAACGCCGTCCTCGACCCGTCCCAATCCGGATTCCGAAGCAACCACAGCACAGAGACCGCTCTACTCGCCGCCACAGACGACATCCGCACCCTCCTGGACCAAGGCCACTCCGCAGCCCTCATCCTACTCGACCTATCAGCGGCCTTCGACACCGTCTCCCATCGCACACTAGTCGTCAGACTACACGACGCAGGCATACAAGGAACAGCCCTGGACTGGATCCGATCATTCCTCACCGGAAGAAGCCAAAGGATCAGACTCCCACCCTTCCTCTCCGACCCCACGAAAATCACCTGCGGAATCCCACAGGGTTCATCACTGAGCCCCACCCTCTTCAACATTTACATGGCCCCCCTCGCAGCCATCGTCCGACAACACGGCCTCAACATCGTATCCTATGCCGACGACACCCAGCTCATCCTCTCCCTCACCAAAGACCCCACCACTACCAAACTCAACTTCCAGAAAGGAATGCAAGACGTCGCAGTCTGGATGACCAACAGCTGCCTGAAGCTCAACGCCGTGAAGACAGAAGTCCTTGTCCTCGGTACCACCCGTTCTGCCTGGGAAAGCACCTGGTGGCCGACCGCCCTCGGAAGCCCACCTACCCCCTCAGACCACGCCAAGAACCTCGGCATCGTACTCGACTCCTCACTCTCCATGAACCGACAGGTCAACGCCGTCACCTCCAGCTGCTTCAACACCCTCCGCATCCTCTGCAAGACCTTCAAGTTGATCCCCCCTGAGTCAAGGAAGACAGTCACCCACGCACTCATCACCAGCAGACTGGACTATGGAAACGCACTCTACGCCGGCATCAACAAGTCCCTACTCCGCAAACTCCAGAAGGCCGTCGCCGAATGGATGAGGACCAGCCGCCTGAAGCTGAACTCGGACAAGACGGAGGTCCTCATCCTTGGTTCCAACCCTTCAGCCTGGGACGACTCCTGGTGGCCAACATCACTGGGAACAGCCCCGCCACCCACCGACCACGTACGCAACCTAGGGGTCATCCTCGACCCCACCCTCTCCATGACTAAGCAGGTCAACGCCGTTTCCTCATCCTGCTTCAACATCCTCCGAATGCTCCGCAGGATCTTCAAGTGGATCCCCACCGAAACAAGAAAAACAGTCACCCAGGCCCTCGTCACCAGCAGGCTGGACTACGGAAACGCCCTCTACGCAGGAACGACGGCTAAGCTCCTGAGACGGCTGCAACGCATCCAGAACGCCTCTGCACGTCTTATCCTCGACATCCCCCGACGCAGCCACATCACACCCCACCTGAGAGACCTGCACTGGCTCCCTGTCAACAAGAGGATAACCTTCAAGCTCCTCACCCACGCACACAAAGCACTCCACAACTCCGGACCAGCCTACCTCAACAGACGACTCAGCTTCTACACCCCCACCCGCCAGCTCCGCTCGACCAGCCTCGCCCTCGCCACAGTCCCCCGCATCCGGAAAACGACCGCCGGCGGCAGATCCTTCTCCCACCTCGCCGCCAAGACCTGGAACACCCTCCCCACCAACCTCCGACAGACCCAAGACCTACTGGCCTTCAGAAGACTCCTCAAGACCTGGCTCTTCGATCAGTAGCAGCACCACCCCCCTCTTCCCCCATCGCCTTGAGACCCTCGCGGGTATGTAGTGCGCTTTATAAGTGACATGATTGATTGATTGATTGATTGACAGTACAAAACACCGCCACCAGACTCGTCCTCGGCATCCCCCGACACGAACACATCAGCCAACACCTACGAAGTCTCCACTGGCTCCCCATGAGAAAAGAGTCACTTTCAAAATCCTCACTCACGCCTACAAATGCCTACACAACAACGGACCCAAATACCTCAACGACAGAATCAACTTCCACGTACTCAAAAGAAACCTCCGATCTTCCAACCTCGCACTGGCCGAAACCCCGCGCATCCACAGAGCCAGAGCAGGCGGAAGATCCTTCTCTCACATTGCAGCCAAGACCTGGAACGAGCTACCGGCAGAGATCAGACGCGCCCCCTCCCTGAACACCTTCAGGAAGACTCTCAAGGCCTGGCTCTTCGGCTAAACAGATCTGCGGACCCTCCCCCTCAGCGCCTTGAGACCCTCACAGGTGAGTAGCGCGCTTACAATTCCCTGATTTATTGATTGATTGATTGAGGAATAGATATGTATTTGTGTGGAAGAAAAGAACTGTAGAATAATATTGGTGTAGGCTTAAAGGTCACGTGACGGTTGCACATGCAGGTCAACTTAAAAATCCATGTAGATTGATGACTCCCTCCTTTCATCTGTGCTGCTGCCAGAGAAAGACAACATAAATGAATTCGCTATCTAAGACACTTTACTAGCATTCCAATGTCTTGTGTGTGTCCCTTCAAGTTCACGCTTAGGCAGCTGGATAAATAAAGAAAATGACCACAGCTGTGTGGAGGGCAAGCACTTTTTTGTGCAAGCATACAACTTCTGTACAATCAAAATGTACTCCTGGCTCCCAACATGTGGGCGGAGCCAAAGCCCCTCTAGTAATGCTCACATAACTGTCTGGTGACAGCTGCGCTGTCAATCCAGACCATAAAAACTAACAACATGGAACCTGACTCCTATTAGTTGTGTTGATTTGCAACACACGTTTGTAAAACATCGAGCACTTTTTTTTTACCTATTGTTTCGCTGTATTTGGTGAATGGCACAAGAGATTCAGGGTACTCAATGGCTACTTTTGGTTCAAGGTAGCAACTAAGTACCCATAACTGTCTTAAGTTCATGACAATATTCTGGCCATTAGCTTTGCTAGGAGCCACTGAAGATAGAAAGTGGTGTTTCTTTGGTAAATTTCCGAGACAGCCATTTATGCATGCCCCTTGATTCTGCCTTGAACCCCTCAGTGAATGGCTGAGTTCTGCTGCATGTTCCTCATGGGGAATGTACCTTTTCTAGCAGGCTTTAACGTAGATTAGGCTTCTCCAACAAGTAGCTCGTTATCTACTGGTAGCTCTCCAGCTCCATGGAAATCCTTCCCCTGTGTGCAGTCCAGCCTTTTACTTTTGAAGCTTTTGCTTGGCTGAATGAATATATCTGAACCAATATTGAGAACAAAACATTCCAGACAAATATCTGTGTATTTCCAGAACTCATAAGCTGATATTTGGTGAAAATGGTTGAATTTCCAAAATGTATTTAAATCTGATATTGAGTGGTAAATCACGTGGAGTTAGGGAAACAGACTTATTACTCATATTATTACCTTGATGCCAGGGACATTGAGGCCATGGCTGCTATTTATGACCCATGTAAAGGCGATCCAAATTAGCAAAGCTTTTTTTAACATTTCTGTTGGCAACTCTGCCTGATGCATTGGAGTGCTCACTGCTGGTAACCTTGAATAGGGTGGCCACTAATGTAATCTTGTCTCATTTGGTCACTATTACAACACTAATAATATTAGCAGCTCAACATGATTTTCATTGAACATAAGTAGCTCTTATTACTGTTGTAGATGTTCTTCCTATTTTACTCCTGCTAGCATCAAGTCAGCCCCAAATTCGGAAGTAATATTTGGGTCCTTGTGCCACTTTTTCAGAATTGTGGAGCAGGAGTGATGTGTCTGCCGGCATATATACGACAGGACACGGTAAGACGATTTCTATTGTAAGTTTATTCTCAGGTTCAACGAGCAACCGCTGCCCTCACACGACTGGAAAGCTCCAACTGTAAAGTGTGAAACTCTCCTACTCTCGGGGAGCTATGGCAACCCCTCAGACATTCCGAGGGTTTGCAGAAACAAACCTTGCTAACCACAACATATTACCTCTTTTTTTTTTTACAATAAAAATGAAGTCTACCCCAGTAAACATAAGCCGCAAAACCCCACCCCCCAAAACATAAACCCAAAATTAAAGCGGAAAACTTAAGGAAGACAAAGAACTTCACACCCCCCTGAGAAAAGGCAGGATGCACATCATCTAAGCTTCCAGGGTAAATGTTTCACCCGACTCGACCTTCGTGGATTCACACTGGTACTTTGTTCACCAGAAGCGGGCAAGGCTAATTCCACGTCGTGTTCTGTTTGGTTGCATACACCAGACACTTTCACCACCTTACTGGCATTCCACCAGTGCCCACCATGTACCATAACCGCACCACCACACACTTTCTCAACAACACTGGATCATCGTACACAGCACCTCCCTTTCTTACAAAGTCTGTATTTTTAACATGAACCATGTCGCCAGGGCACAACAAGACAGGTTTTACAGACTTTTTGAGATCATATCTATTTCTCATTTTCTCTTGGCCAGCTTCCACCCTGGACCCCAAAGCCCCTTGATCCACCCAGCATGAAACTTTGTCATGAACCGTCTTGAGCAGCCAGGCAGGATATAAGGCGGACGTGGGCATGCGACCTCTGAGCGACACAAATGGGGCAATTTTGGTAAGAGAATGTGGCAATTTTGGTAAGAGAATGTGGCGTAGTGCGGTAGAACCACAACATTGACCTGACCGCACCCTCCACATCATAACCGTTGCTCTTTGCCCACTTGATGCATTCCACAACCACTCTATTCATCCTTTCCACTAATCCATTTGTTTGTGGATGGCAAACTGAACTCCTCAAATGTTTAATTCCCAATTCACCCAGAAATGTGCTCATCTCATGGTTCACAAATTGCACCCCATTGTCAGACACTATCGCTTCAGGGAAACCTTCTCTCATAAAAATCTCTTTTAGGAAATTTACTGCACTGCTCGCAGTGGGTGACGCACAAAATCGAACTTCTGGACACTTACTATGGAAATCCATCAAAGCGTAAATGGTGCGGAAGGAAATTGAATGGTCCCACCAAGTCAATTCCTACCTTCAACCATGGCTTCTCCGATAAGGGTATGGGCTGTAGCGGTGGCGTAACAACTTTGTACCCTTTCTCAGCCCCAGAACATACAACACACTCTTTAACCACTGACTCAATGTCTTTATCCATGGAAGGCCACCAGTAGTGTAACCGGACACGCCTCTTGGTCATTGTGGACCCTAAATGCCCATCATGGGCACAGCCCACCAGTAACCACGAACGCCAACAGGAGGTATGCACCTGTCATCTCTCATAACCACCCCCTTTTCAATGGACAAATCCTCAGCAATTTTACAATACTGTTGAATATCTGAAGACACACATCTCTCTCTGGGCCAACCCTTCACAATGTATTCTTTGACCTTACTCAGCACAGTATCCTCTGTCTCCGCCTTCTTCTACTCACTCTCGCTACACGCTTTGTTTTCCATTCCATCAACATATGCAATGAAACAATCCTCTTTGTCCTCTTCCACATTGAGCACCTCCTCTTCGCAAATAAGTAGTCTGGAAAGAAGGTCCGCCCTGACATTTTCCTTATCAGGTATGTGCTTGACAACTAAATCATATTGGAGCAATTTCGTAGTCAGACGTGCTATACACGGCGTAGCATACTTTACTCTGTCAACACCAAGAACGAAAACAAGTGGCTTATGATCAGTTTGTATCACAAATTTTCTGCCCCAAACGTAACACCTGAATTTCTCACAAGCCCAATAGCATGCCAATAACTCTTTTTCGATCACAGAGTAATTCAGCTCTGGATCACGCAGAGTTTGTCAAGCTAGAGTGGTAATGACCTCCTCTTCAGAGTTTTCAACAGGAAAACGAGGCTAAACATAAATAATTGGTTTTTAATACACTGAATAAGGCATGTTTTGTCTTTTTTCGAAGCCTGTTCGCCTATGAATTTCCACAGGTTTGACCTGTTGTAATTTTTCAGGGGAAAACTGTGAGGGTGAGATAATTATCACACAACTAATAAGTTTGATCCCTCTGTTTGCACAGGCATCAGAATTTAGGCCTTACTTAATGAGGAGATTAGTGTTAAAAACCACAAGTTAATATTACTCAAATCAACAGTGCTAATTCTATCGATCTGGAAATGATCAAAGGGTGAGTGACCATTCTGGAATTCAAAACTGTGTTTTTCGAGCTGCAAAGGTTGTGGAGCTGGGGCTGCTGCCTACTTTATTTCATCAGGGGAAAATGAAGGTCCTCATTTAGAGTTTTAGTGGATGATATACTCCATCAAACGTGATGGATATCCTGTCTGCCGTATTACAAGTGCCATAGGCTAGAATGCAATTGTAAAACGGGGGATGGTACATCTACCACATTTGCGACGGAGTATTCATCCACCAAGCTCTAATTAAGTCCCAAAGTGATTTATTTCTGTTTCTAAAGCAGACAGCACAGGTTGGATCTCTGACACAAAGCAGAAGAAGCTTTTCACACTAACACTTCATTATTTTTTATAAGTATCCTTGATTTTGCTGCCACTGTAATATGCATAAGGATTTAATACATCAGGTTTGCCAACAAACATTGCCAATCTCTCTGGCTGTTACTCAGCCCAGTGAAAAAAGTCTGCATGGTACAATATATTTATATGGGATAAAGTTCCTCCTGTCATACATTATAAGGATATTGCAAGTCACTGAGGAGCTCATTCACCATATAGAGGAACGAGGCCAAAGGTGGAGATCCTTAATAAGGTTATGGAACTCCTAGGTGATTTGCAATATCCTTATCATGTACGACGGTGGGCACTTTATACCTTATAATACATGGTCGCACCTCACCTTTCCCCAAAACCACTTAAATCCTTGGTGCATAGTTCTTTCATATAAAGAGAGAACATGTTTGCAAACATGAAGAATAAAAATAGATAATCTAGTGCGGAATTAAACACATCAAAAAAACAGTTCCTCTATATTGTTATGGAGCTCCTCTGTGACCTGCAATATCCTTATAATGTACAGCAGGGGGTACTTTGCATTATAGAATAGGTGACTGGGCGCATCACAAGTCGCCTATTATAAAGAAATAAGAGACAGATTTTTACACAGGGATTGCAGAATCCCATGTATTATAGCATGCAATATTTGGCATGTTGTATACCGTACACTTTTAAAATAACTGGTACATGCACAAATGGACACTGATGGCATAAAGCACTAGAGAGAAGTTTACACATATTTTCAGATTTTTAATAAATGTTATATGCAAAAGCTGCAAATTTTATATACAACTTCGCTAATGCCTGTGCATGCACGAATGCTACGAACAGGGAATAGATTTTGTGATGTCATTCTACATGCATGTATAAGCTGGAACGGTGTACAATATATTTTTGAAATAATGAGTAAACTTTAGACTATGCAAATGCTGTTGGAACCCGAAGCTTAGAAGGAGTACCTGATAATGTTGCTGGCAGATTCTGAAGGAGAAAAAGTCCATTTCTGGATCTTTCCCAAGCTTGGCTTATGGCTTTCTCTTGAGCTTCAAGAATGAACAAATAGCACCTCCTTCAACTTCAATGCAGCTTTTTGTGAATATGAGCTGCTCTCACTTAGTACCTGAAATCAGTCTCCATTTGATGTACCAAAGAGGAAAGAAAGGTGTTCACCTAGCCAGACTGAAATTCATGGATTGTCTACACCAGGGACTAATGTTGCCAATAACGGCTGACTAGGGTCCCTGAAGCAGAGAGCTGTTCATGAACCCCATCTGCCAAAACCCCCTCTTTCTTATCCGCATGCTAAAGTATTTCACGCATGTGCACTGACATGACAATATTATTACTCCCCCCACCCCCCACCCCATTTTGGGAAAGCACAGTCAGGCTCTCAAACAAACACTTTCCCCACATATTCGAGGACTGGAGTTAAAATAGGAAATAATCATGTTCTCATATATTTGGGGTGGGTACGGATGTGCCTCTATTTCAAGTTTCAGGGGAAGCACTGAAATTAAGGCTCTTCGAGGAGACACAGGCAGGTGGGGGAGTTAGGATGGTAAGAACACTGGGCGCAAAAAAAGTCCAAGTGGGGGCGATGTCTGCACAGGCTTTAAGCTCCTGTATCTCTGCCAATCATCCTCATCATGTGTAGGAGCCTACAGGATGACCACAACCTGAGACAAAATCTCCACGTATCCAGCAAAGACCAAAACTGACCGGCGTGACCCTTTCCTACATCCTCTAACACTGATAACGCTCATGGACAGAGCTGGCTTTTGCTCAGATAGCGCCCCCGGTGGAAAGCAATGTGGCATCCTTCCTGCAGCTGGTGAATAAAATAAGGTAGCAGGGGTGTCCATTTTGTGTTTACAGGTCATTCACACATCAAAGCAGTCCTCTGACCACAAACTTCTCTGCACCTTCCCTAAATATTCTGATTCACTCACAGCGTAGCTCAATCACACTAGTGCCAAGTTGTTGGTGGTGAGAATGGATGGCGGTGTTGCTGTGTGTCGGCAGGGGAATGAGAGTGAGATAGGAGGGGAAGGAAGGGGGCTAATGAGGTGGAAAATGGAACCGGTAGCAAGTAAAAAGGATTAAAAGCAGTTCAGTCTGAATCATTGGAGTCAAGTAAGAGGGACGCTGCTGTCAGCAGGACTTTAATGGAGACAGCCCCGTGTGCCCCCCGCCCTGGGCACAGTTTGCCCATGCCGTAAGCCGGCCCTGCTCATGGAGATGTATGGCAAAACAGAGCCCCACCCACTTAAAAGTGTTTTTGGATTAAAAAGGTCACTACTTTACAAGGAAGGCTGCTATGAAAAGAATTTCTGTATCTGAAACAGAGAAAATAACATTCAACGTTTCAAACAGGACCATGCAGCTGTTCTAACACAACCTTGCTTCCCAAGAAATGCCAGTGATTCCCAAGGCCTCACCCTCCCCTCTCTGTTCCCATGATTGGGGAGGGCCTCTCCACAGTGTAGCCACCCTTGAATCACAACTGACCAAGCTATCCAAATAGGAGATATCACAGCGCTCAACGGGTCAACCTTGACCGAAGAGATTTTGGGCTACAATCAAACACTGTATTTTAATTAAAACATAATGATGAATGGGACAAAAGAGGCTGGTAACAATACACTTAGAGAAATTCAAAGTATTGCACAACATCATGTAAGCTTTGCAGAAGAATGCATGATTTAAGAAATATTACGGTAGGTAAAAAAGACAAAGCTTAGGGCCTTACTTAGAGTTTGTCAGGCGCGATACTTCATCAGGATGTCCCATCCGCCGTATTACAAGTGCATTATAGCATATGACACTTGTGATACTGTGGAAGGGATACCCCCCACATTTTGACAGAGTATCTTTTGTGCCCCAAGTTTGTTTCCTTTTGCCTACCGTAATTTTTCTTAAAAAGTGCATTCATCTGCCAAGCATGGATGTACATTTTTTTGTGCAAATAAGGTCAACAAGGATATGACTTGAAAAGGTACATGGTATGTTTGTCATTCTTTCGTTCGATTGGCAAGGGGTTGATGCCCGGCACAACAGAAGACAGTGTAAGAGCTTTCCATGCCCTTCCCTGTGATCCATAACCGGGGAGGCGTATTGCACTGCATTTCGTTTGCCTTACACTCTTTTTGGGTCTGATTCACAAAGAACCTGAAATAATGTAAAGCGCTGCGAAGCATAGGCTTCAGTTGATGTTAGTAGATTTATGCTTGGGAACAGATTTACAACAGTCTTCAAAACTCCGCCAGGAAATCTACGCAAAGGGTAGAATAGTGCACTATCAGAATTTACTCCTGCAGGACAGATGAGCACCAGGAGTAGTGTGTACGTTTGCATCAGTGTGATTAACTTTCTTTATCTCTTCTTCTAGCTAGGCCCTCATTATGAGTGTCCCAGTGTTTGGGTCAATATTTATCCGACTCGACAAAATCCAACTGTGCTGGATTGAAATTTACCAGAAAAGGAGAATAACGTAACTTTTCGAGTGTAACACAGCAAAATCAACATGTCCGATATTTATTAAGCATTTTTAATCAGATGAATTTGATCAGGCTGAAATTTATCATGGGAAAACTGTGAGAGTGCAGTGTTAGACGTCAAATGCCTAATAGCGATCTTTGTGGTAAAAGCAGTAAATGTCCATATTGCAATTAACTGGGTTGCTCAGAATGAGGGCCCTAGTAAAGTTTTCAAACACCCTCATAAAATAATGTGGTGAGTATAAGAACTCTCTGGAAAAGTTTGTGAATATCATCAAAATTATGGCACATTGTGCTTTCACTGCCTTCACAATGGACCCCCACTCCTTGGAAATAGAGATTTCCTATTATGCTCAAATCAGATCATTTCCATCATAGAATGTGTCCTTAATAGGAAAATCAGGTCTGTGATTGTTGAACATCTTTAAGAGATGTATTGTTGCACTATTCGGAACTTTGGATTGGTTACCCACAACTTCTGCCCCACACCTGGACAGGGAAAGAGCTAAAGATAGAAGAGGGTGTTGATTGGTGTATATTCTTTCAGTGGCAACATCTTTTCTACTGGAAATTACAGCAGGTTGTTCCTTCCCATTTTTATTACTTTCCATATCCTCAAAATTCATGAAAATTGGAACAAATTAGCAAATACTGAGCCAACACGTGCAACTAAAAAAAAACAATGCCATGGCGACGGCTGACTTATTGCGCAAATTCCATGATATCAATGCATCATTTTGTTCCTCATGTGCAGTGGGGGTAAGTGGAGGCGGAATGACAAAGGATTGCGGTCTGGTCCTCTTGAAACACCAGCCAATCGCACTAGTGCGGTACACCCATCCCCGGCTAGTCAAGGATACCTGCACAATCGGGTGTCCTCCGGTGGAGGCCTTCACGGCCCCCCGGCTTCCCTCCGTCTCATAATGCGCTCTGTGATGGGACTTGGGCTGCACTTCAATCCGAAGTTCATAGGGTCCCGAGTGAGAAGGCAGCTGCCAATCAAGCGCCGGCAGAGAAGGGCTGTAATGGAGGAGAAAGGGCATTAAATATTAACAGCAAGCGTATTATCCCACACCACAAGAATCTGGCACTATTACTTTAGAGGCCATGATTAGCAGTTCATCATTCCCTATCTGGAACTTAAAATTGCATCAATAAGGATAATGCCACGCCATAAGTAATTTAAAAGTCCTTCTAAACAGGCAATTGGTTTTTTTTTTAATTCGATCTATAGCTGGATTTCTGCCGATGTTCCAGATGCCATAAGGCTTTCTTTGATAGAATGGAAACATAGGAAAAACTTTCTTTTTTCCATTGCTGTTCAGTGCTAACCTGAAAAATTGATGCATACATCTTCCATTAATGGTTGGAGGAGAGCAGAAGTGCAGGGAAGAGCTTTAGATGTTTTGAAAGCGGAGGAGTCCAAATAGAAATAGAGGTGCATTGTGGTGAAACACAGAAAAGGACAAATTCAGTGGCGATTTTTTGAGAAATGTAATTGCTCGAAAGAAAAGAAATCCAAATATTTTACTTTAAGGGGGAACTGCTTTCTTGCCTGAGACGTCAGTAAAAGAAGCAAAAAAAATGCACACCACATTTGCACCAAAAGAACACAAGATCTAGCAATGCAAAGCTACACATTCATCACCATCAAGAGTAGTTATTCGAAAAGGTGTGAGGATTTGACTGTTGTTAACCAAGAGTAGCCACAATGCATAACCATATCGTTTCATGGACACAGCATACAGCCGAGAGTACTACTGTTGAAACATAGAGACCTACACTCCTTTGTTAGACGTGCAGACTAAGCTGCAAATTTTCAACAAAAAACTCCAAATATCATGCCACTGGGTATTTAAACATGGAAGATACCAAGTCTGGTCTTTTATCAAACCCGACACAGAGCCAGGCCTTTTAGGGCATTTTTCAATGAGAAAAAAAATGCTTCATTTGTGTTTAGGAGTCACCCTCAAAATGTCTACTAACACAAAAAAAATCCCTCTCACAAATCAGTAACAGTACTCATGGAGTGGGGAAGTTGTTCTTTGGCCCAGAGTTGCCGTTGTAAGTTCCTCAGTGAGCAAACCATGCAGAACCGTCTGGACCATGGAATTTCGCTAAGAGATCTGTGGGGTTATAAAAGTAGAAGGACTTTGACACAGATTGGAGGTGGGTGGAGGCCTGGATGGTCAGGTATAATCTTACTAAAACCTGTTTTTTGTCAAGGGACCTGCCACTACAATTTAGCCTGACCCTCGCACGAAAAGGGGTTCACGAGGCAGGGAACAAATAAACACTGAGATGGAAGAGGCCTTGTAGACATCTGGGAGCGTTTGGGTCTGAGGACAGCTGAGTATATTGATGCTTGCTTCCATCTTCATCCATTGCCTTGTTAAATAAAGTAGCAGAATATATATCCTAGGAGTTCATGGTGAAAATGTGCTATGGGTTATGGGCAGTAAAGAGACGCAATTTTATTCAGCATGTACTCCACACATTACAGCAATACTTGAGTAAAGATAGGGAAATGCTAATTAAGACCTCAGGTAGTAGAAGAATCAAGGGCAGACAGACTACATTGGCTTTGGAGTCTTTCTATTACCATAACTTTGCATATGTTAATATATATGTCTTTTACATTTTTACTCTACCACAATTAATTTATATTTTTGAAATTGTGCAAACCAAAGGCCCAGAAGACATCCTGCCAACCTTCTAGATGTCTATTCAGCAAGTAGATTTTCCTTCACATTAACATTAAGGGGCATTCTAAAGGAAAGCTGAAGTAGGGCATTCGTTATAGGTGTGTTCGCATGTACAAGCAAAATCAGCAGCAGGTTTAGCACAAGCCACACTTCTAGGGAATCCTGCTGACTTGGTGCCAGCAATAGACAGACCTTGGCGACCAGTCAAAAGTCTTTGCTGGTGAAATCGTGAGTGGAAGAGATGAAAGGGCTGTGCGACGAGAAGGTGTCAAACAGGTTTGCACAGACTGAAACAACTCCTGGAGTTCAAATGACTCAAAAACAAATGGAGCTGCCAAAACAAGGGTCAAATTAGAAGCCAACATCGACAGAGGGTGACAGAGTCAATATAATACATGGACAGCAAGTGCTGCATGCTTTCTTTGTGATAACCTTTAGCGATTGGCTGCACAGGCTAGAAGATCTCTGGGACTGAGATCCAGTTTCTTAGAGTGAAGAAATCAACAGTTCCTTCTGATTTAGGGGTGCAGGAGTTCTCTCCCAATGGCGCTTCCATCTCACTGGCAATATCTTCAAAATTTCTTGGATTTACTCTCACCTGACTACATCGAAGTACATTTCAACATAAACCTTGCAAATCATCAGTTGATGTCGGGAGATTCTTACCTCAAGGTTATAAGAGGTTAGAACAGAGGTTTTAGACTCCATTTTGTTTCCTGTGTATTGCGTGGACAAAGGGAACAACATGATTTTAAGCCTGCCCAAATCATCCCTTGCACCGCCAAAGGCTGCATAACATGCAGCAGCCAGTTTGATACCCAGAGCGAGGTCTGCCCACCCAATCTCTCCCAAGCTCTCGCAATCCTTTATTTAATCTGAGCATGTAAAAAAGAATTATACATAGGCGGTCTACTATAGAAACATTAAGTGTGACTAGCACAAAATGTGACAGCATCTAAGACCCGAAAGACAAAAGAAAGCAGGAAGCCAGGAATGCCATTGGCTTATTCCTGGAACCCAGGAAGGAATCATGGGTGAAACAAGAGGAAATCACACCTATTAATATAAAAATCTTTGTCAAACAGGTTATGTTATGCAGATTTGTAGAGTTCACTATCACCCGGGAGGGTATAATGGCATTGGCCCTCTGTGAGAAGATAAATACTGAAGGAGGTTGATTCATTAAATACGTTCAAAAAGAAAGTGCATACTTTCCAGCATACCTCTGTGGGGAGAGAAGACGACATTTTATTGAATTTAGCATGCAAATAGTTATAGAGGATGACATTTTCTTCTTACCATAATCCCTGGTACATACTATTGTAAGAGGTTTCTGCCTTTATCTCTGTCTCATTAGAATAATATTTGGTTAGATTAAATGAGATCGCGTCACCTATTTTAATGCTTGGGGTTACATTTTAAAGCAATTTCAATGAAAAAGTTAATTATGCTACACATTGCAGGTTAGGGCTGATTTTATTAAAAGGTATTTGGTTGATATTGTTTTCATTAAAAAGTACATATTTCAACTAAACTTTCACTTTCTTTGTCAATATTACAATTCTGTATATTTTTCAAAATCATTTCTAGAAAAACCTTGAAACTCGACCCTACCCCCACCTAAGCCCTATGCTAGCCTTTGGCCAGAGTCAAGAAATGCTCACTGTGACCTATGACAATCTACCCTGATGTGCACCTAACACAAAACCCAACTCTGAATGTGACTTCCTTGCTGACACCCCACCTGTGCTCTCACTCTTCACTCAGACCATAGCCTAGACCCTTACATTTACCCAAACAATTATGCAATCCTTAAAGTGACTATACCTCAATCTTAACTTTTACCTTAAGTCTAAATCTCACTCCAAACCTCATCTTGAGCCTACCCCTTTCCAAATGACCCCCTCTCTGTTATGGGCCTTTGACTGCAGCTTGAGCTCACAAACTGAATAAGCGAGCATTGACTCATAGTTGCAGGCAATAACGCTTGACTGTTCCTTTTTAATATAATTTTGCGACTGTGATTGGGTTGCAAATATCTGAATTATTATGATTGTTGTTGCTATTATTATTATTACTGCTGTTTCTGTGGTTATAATCATTATCATTGTTATTCTTGATATTAGTACAGTTTATACTAGTTCTTCATAATTATTATTAGCAGCTGCAATAGGACAATTATTAATGTTGTTGTAATTCTCCCTTTACTCTTCGCATTATTGTTGTGATTGCTGTCATTTTTTCATTGTAGTTGTGACTACTGAAATAACCAGTAATACTAAGATTATTGTAATATATCATTGAAATTTTCTGATAAATACTACTACTAGTACTTCTAATACTACTAAGTTTAAGCGAGAATTTATAATCCTACTTTACATGAAATCATTTTTTATCAATAGAAGAGGGGAAATGAGGAGGTGGTAATAATGTTACTGTATTTGCAGCTCCATGTTTGAATTACATCATTAAATCTCATGCGCCTTAAACTACATCCCACGCCTTTCCAATCACACGCTCCAAAAGGTCGCCAGGATTGCAATTCTAATCGGGGAGCTTTGTGCTTTAACAGAGTACAAAGCGCTATATACATGCTACAATACAATTCAGCTCAAAAATCATCATTCCACAATAATACAACAGCCTGGATTGTAAATATTATTATGTAAATGTGCATACAATTTAAGATGTACATTAACAATGTGGAGAAAAAACAAAAGAAGGAAGTGAATTTAAAGATGGATGGAAGACTGGAACCAGGTGTTGGGGGGAGGATGCTAAGAGGAGTTTCTGAAGTGTCCTGAAGATTAAAACACCTCAAGCATGAGCATAGTAAGTGCTATAAAAAGCACTGGCATAGCTAATAGGGCTTGGCCTGCATTTACAGTAAAACAAAAATAAAAGTCTGCTGCAGTGTAAAAATAAACCAAACATGGTTACTTTCTGTATGGAATACATCAATGTGATAAATAATTTAAAGGGTGATGGTTCAGAGTACTTTTCAGATGTAAATGCATAGTCCAACATGCATTGCATTTCAAGCACCCCATAGGAGGCAGAATGATACACCCAACAGCCAATAGCATGAGGTGGGAGAAAAATACACCTCGGGTGGAGTCAAAGCACACACTGCATATTTTTAAAAATTGGTAACAACAGGTCACAGACAGCTGCAAAGTCAAGCCACACCTAAACTGGTTCTCTGGCTATCAGGACTGTCGAGTCTTGACTCCTGTAGTTCTTGTCATCTTTCGTCTACACTTCTTGTCTGTCTCCTGCAGTTCTTGTCCCCTGAAGAGCTCCTCTCCGAGGTCATGGTTAGCAGCAAAGGCTTTCTACAGCCCTGTTGTGTGCGGGGCGGAACGTTATTCCCACGGTAAAGAAACCACAAACAGTGGTAGTGAGTAAAGTCTGCTATTCATGCAATACAGCCGGCGCAAGGCTGCATGGAAGGGCCATGGCGGTACAGTAGCAGGGTTCATCTTGACATCCGAGCGGTGTCAAGCGTAATTCAGAGGCGGTTCTCTTGATAAAGGGCCCCCAGTGAGGCATAGAATAGTTTCACAGGGTGGGTGCGCGGCAGCTACTTCCTATGTTAGATTATCTTGACCATGCACTTTATTTCCTGTGGCAAAAAACAAAACTGCGTAAATGTTATGAAGATAAAAAGATGAGTGGTTGACTTGACCAGGAGGGCGAAGGCCTGGACGTGTGACTGCATTCTCTGTGAGTGAGAAGAGGGAAAACCTGACATGAGAATGATAAAACACTTTCAACGTCGTTTATTTGTTTTTTTTGTGTGTTTTTCGTTCAATGCATCTCTCTGAGAAAGTTTGCCTTCACTGAGCTCAGGACGCTTGTGCCCACACCCAGTGGAGAACCATGGCTTTCTTGCCGCCCGGGCAAGCCTTCGTCTCTGTCCTTCCTTGCAACAACTAAACAGGTATTAATAAAGCACATACCTTCCTCATGCAAAGTCATTACCGTAACATGGGCATGTTTTACTGTACACAGTAAGGGAGGCTGTAATAGCATTATAGAGGTAGTGGCCATGTGGGCGTCGTTACCGCCCCTGCCAATGCTAGCATAAACTCAATGTACCGCCATTTGCGATAACACTGGAACCAGCAGTAAGAAGGCAATTTAGGTCCAGGTGGTATCAAAGCGTAGTATTACCAGGATGAGGAAGTGCCACCCAAATTTGAGAGACAGCTGACCACTGGGACTTACCTGTTGCTAGGGCTACTTTCAGATATGCCCACAATAGTTCCTAGTATCCTGATATGGTTTCATTGTGGGGATTTGTGACCTACTGCTCTGCCTCACAGCCAGGGCCCTAATTTGGTGTCATCTCTGATGTCTCTTACTGATGGTGGTGGTAAGGATGTGGGGTTACGGTAGACCTTCCTCCCACCTCGATACTCCACAGGGAGGCCAGGGAGATGGGAAGCAGCAGCCTCCTACCATAAGCTATATATAGACCCCTAATTAATCTAGGAGGAGGCTATAAAATATCACTGCCTGATGCCAAGGAATATTTTAATGTCCCAAAACTGCCATCCCAATGGAGGCATGGCATCTGGATGGAAGGCTTTAGTGTCACCACATCTCTAAGGCACTCATTGGCTCTGCAGTCACACTGCGGGACAGGAGCATGCCGTAGCATAATATCGCAAGGTGCATTTTTACTGGTTTTATTGTCTTACAGTGGCGGTATCAATAATACCACCAATGGCAGTACTACTAAATCGAGCTGGTATTCTACTTCGTCTAAGTCTGTTAGCAATATCTTGATGCCATTAAGATCATCTCCCTCACCATTCAACATACACACCGGGCCTGAGCCATGCGGTCTCTTCTTTGCTTGTATGCGGCGTTGAGGTAAGTCAAGAGCTACACTACAAGCCCAACAACAGGTTGTACTATCTATGTAGCACAAATATCGGCAACATGAGTCCACAATTGCCAATTGGGTAACAGGGCCAACTCTTACGACTTGCACAACCAGCAGAGGTTTTAAACAAGCACTGGACTAGCCCTAAAACATGGGACCAAATCTTTCACTTCTCTCTCACAAGCATTTCATTGTCCTGTGAGGGAAAATGTCCTTTTCTTGCCGGCCTCCCACAAGATAGTATTTCTCCTCAGTCTGGCAATAAATAAATTGTGCTTTTCATGCCTAGTTAAAGAACCAGTGTTCATCTATTTTAGTACTTGGTTTAGTGTTCATATGCTTGGTTTTGTATTCCTTTAGACTCAATTGTAACATAACGGCCGCTTCAAAAAGCAATGAATACTCGCGGTGGGGGAGTTTTACTTGTCAAATATAATCCTTTCATGAAATTGTGGTTTATACCTCTGTAGTTGCTTTAAGAAACAGAGTATTATGCTGAGACAAGCAAAAAGAGAGATAGGCAGAATGACATAGTTTCGCATTCCTAGTGGGGGTGGTTTATCTCAAACTTAGTTTACCTCCCAAGAGACCCCCAGGGAATACCATCATTCAGTCCCTGGGTGTCTGTTTGTAATTGGAACACCCAACGTTGCTCGTATTTCAAGAGAGCCTTATTCATAGTGATATGTCTGCGTTACAGTTTCTAAGTCACATACCACTCGATGTTGTCTGCAGTGTGTTTATGTTCCATGAAGTGTTTTGTGAGTTTGGTATTGTCTCTTTTGCACCTCTTTTGTACATTGCAATTTACATGTAATATATCTGTCTACCCTAATGCCATTACTCTTTTTTACCCTTATATCAGGTAAAATTATCTTGTGACTTCTATGAGAGAGGTAGGTCCTCTCCATGTACTTTTACACCCACACCTTAACTTAGTATAGGGAGCCATATATAAGCCCTAACGAATGCCCGAGACCTAGTAAGGCTGTCCGAGGGCAGAAACATGTTGGCACCTCAGAGGTACGTGAGGGCCTAGCACCCACCAATGTCCTCCGATTACACTCTATAGCAGTGGTTATCAAACCTTTAAATACAATGCCCCCCGGTGGGAAAAAAACAATTATCAGGGCCCCCCTCAGAATTTTTTACAATTATTCTATTAAATTGGCAATGTTTAAATTGGTCTAGACTTATTTAAACACTGCAGTTATGTTTTGTTACAGTTTTAAAAATGCCATCCAATACATGATTGCCAAACATACTGTTCTGGTCAGGGAGGCCCTACTAACGTGTAAAAGTATACACAGTGTGATTATCAGAAATGGGGGTGGAGGTTTTGAAGAATATCTGGAGTCCCTTCCCTTTTGATGCATACTCCTAGCCATGATATAAAAGACAAAAGATGTTAGTGAGAGCCCATTACAGAGCAGCTTACTGCCGCTCATCTTTTCTGCTAAAAACAAAGCACTTTTATCAGAATAATGCCTCTTTTGGCCAGAGTCTGCCCCCCCCCCGGATCACTTCAGACCCCCTATGGGAGCCCCTCTCCCCAGTTTGAAGACCACTGCGCTATAGTATTTTTGCCTATTCTAAGGGTACCACCTAATAAAGGATACTTTGTGGTTTATTCTAAGGTATTTTTAACAGCATCAACTGGATTTCAAGTATTTATCCAGAAAAAAATAATTTCTAAGAACTTCCTCAAGAAAGTCCAACTTGAGGTTGAGCCCGCCCTGCCAGTACCATCCTACTAGGGTGGGACGAAGCGGCCTATGATGAAGCATGTCACATTATGTGAGCGAGTCCACCTCGTCAACCCCGTTCTTGGAATTGCCAGGATTTAGAGTAGGAAAGTAGTAATAGGGAGACAGAATCTTCAGAGAAGCATTAAAAAAATGTTAAATGCTCCCACACCGGTTACCACGTCACTTTGTATTTTTGATATTGTACTAGAGGCAGACGTGGGGCCTAACCCAGCCTTTTTTCTCTTTCAGTGTTACAGATAATTGGTCGAGCCACCCCATAGTCTTCATCCTTTTTTTGCCTACCATGTCACCTCATACTTAGTTGGACATAAGATGAAATGACAACAAGGCAGGCACACACAATCCCAGCACTAGTACCCAGTTAAGATGAAGATCTTGACAAACAGCATCATTTTTGGGTCTTGGGGTCTGATTTACAGTTGGGGCCGGTGGCCCACTGTCTGTCAGGGTGGTGGAGGACATAACAAGCAGACTATGCAACTGCCTACAGCAAAATACGTTGGGGGGTGTTTGATTTTTACTTCTCTCTCTTACTTTGTCTGACAGTTACTTTCCAGCAATTACTTTGTCAGTACCTTTTCTTTCTCTGCATAAAAGGCCAAATGTACGAAATACTTGTTTTGCATTTCCTAAATAGCGATAAAAAAAAACGCTATTTAAGAAATGCAAAATGGTATGTACAAAATAGAGATTCCCTAATAGCGTTTCATACAGAGTAGGAATCGCTATTAGGAATTCGCTATTTAGGTAATATCAAATCATTAGTTCCTATGGACCTAAATGCCCATAGGTACGAATGGTTTTGCATTTCCTAATTTGCGATTTTCTAATAGGAAATCGCAAATTAGGAAATGCTAAATCAAGGGTGATGTTCAGCCTAAGGACCCCCTTGCTGCACCCCAAAAAAAGTGGTGTGCATGCACAAGGGGAGTGTGTGCACTTTATTGCACTTTAAAAAACCTTTGGAGTTCTTTTTTTAAATTGCACATCTTACCGTCAACTTTGAGTTTATGGTAATGGCATTTCTTAAATGCCCAATTCGCATTTAGGAAATGCTTTGTACATGTGCTTAGGAAATCGCAAATAGGAAATCCCTATTTGCGATTCCCAAACGGCCTTTGTACCTGCCAAAAGGCTATTTAGCATTGCTTAATGGGCCGAAATAGGGATTCGGCCAGTTAAGAAATGCCAAATGGCTTTGTACATCTAGCCCTTATTGTGTTACACCCTCTGTTCACTCCAAACACCAGTACAAGCGTTGGCAAGGCCAATAAGTCTGGCTTTAGAGGAATGTTGTATGGTAATGTTAAGCATTACAAGTAAATAGCATGGGAATGGATATGCATTAGAATAATGTTGTTGTATTTTAAAAAGTGAGGTGACCGTTGCACTGTCAAGAAAGACCTAAACGCCCATGTAGGTTAATGGCTGCCCTCCTCACATCTGTGCTGCTGACAGAGAAAAACAACATCAATTATCTAGTTATCTAAGACACTTTAATAGCATTATGATGTCATATGTCCCCCCTGAAATTTCAAGCTCAGGCAGCTGGATAAATAAATAAAATTATCACAGCTGTTTGGAGGGCAATCACATTTTTGTGGAAGCACACAACTTCTGCCCAATCAGAACATGTACTCCTGACTCTCAACTTGTGAGCAGAGCCAAAGCCACTATCTAGTGATGCTCGCATAATTGTCTGGCGACTGCTGCGCTATCAAGTCAGACCATAAAAATAACATTTAGGGTGAAGTGAAGCTATGACAAAATAAGGGGGTGAAATAAAAGTAATTTCAGTGTTGGGTTAGGTGGGCACATTAAAGAAATGTTGAAGTAAAGATATGTGGAAGTAAGCATAAGTGGAAGTAAAGGCATACAACTATTGTGGTAAATGGTCACAGCGTGGTAATAGGATGGTAAACTCTAGACTATATCAGATAAATCTTGACAAAATACTGTATTGCTGTACAAATGACTATTTTAGTTCATCAGTGGCAGAAATTACAGTACTCTGGGATTCGATCTGTGATTTAGAAATTAAATTTTAATTGCTAGTCTCATATAGCTTATATGAAGGAGAATCTACAGTGTTCTTAATGTTTGTTAAGAGTATCTTTGTAGTTACAATATAAAAAATGTGTTTTAAAAAATCTATGTATTTATAATACATTATTTTTCTTCTTGAAGATTGAGGTGGCATACAGGTTTTATGCCTCCTCTCTGTAATTACACTGTGACACTCTCACCACAATTAATTATTTAATAGAAGAAAGGTAAAGAAATAACTATGTACTATGAAAGCACAGTGCAGTTTCCATTGCCCAGCGTGCTTCCCTATTGATGTTGGTCTGTGTTTGCCAAAAAGACCTAATGCACGTAAGCACAGGGCAGCAATTCCCTGTGGCAGGAAGTTTGGTATCTGACACTGATCAGCAAAGTCTCTCTAAAAACCCATTACATGATGATGCCCAGTAGTCCTAGGGCACCAGTTACCTCAATGTCATGGAAACGTTTTGCAAGGGACCGGATATATATTTGAATACATGATCAAAAAAGTGGAAAACAATTACCTGGAAACCCTTTTGGGATCATATACGAACGAGACAGAATTATGTTTCTTTCTAAAATATAAAACAGACGTATGGATGTACCCGGCTGGCCAGCTGCACCTGGTATAGCTGACTCTACTGAGTATAGCACCGATCTGCAGCTGCTTTGTTCCTGGTTAGCGAGGACATTGCCTGGCTGTAGAAGCCAGACTGTTCCTACTGGAGAATGACTAAAGCTGATGTGCATATACTTATCAACTTCCTGTGGTGGCACAGTGAACAAAAATGAAGGAATAGAATGTGGCCCAGATTAATTACCAGCGGCTGGGATTCATTCAAGCATTCCACTCATGACCTTCGTTTTTTTTTTCTCATTGTGACTTCTCAAACCCAATTTATTATACTTGCGCCTGACCAATCAGGATATTTTTTGGGAGCATCCATGGGCTACTCTGAGTGTCTCCAAAACATACATGAGAAAATCTTTGTAAATTTGATTTGCACCAGAAGCTATCCAAATGCTACTGAATCGCTCGACATCCCCAAGTACAAATCTTGGGCAGTAAGCTCCTTGAAGACTGGTGAAGAGTACCGAGGGCCAAGAGACATTCTCAGTAAAGTTGGCCCACAGTGTCAACTGCTGGCTAGTGTATGCTAGGGTAACACAGGAGCACAGCAGATAGAGGCAGATATCTAACTGGATATAAGAATATGGAGATGCAGCAATAGAAATGGAGATCGGGATAAAAAGAGAGTAATGTATAGAAAGATGTAACGAGCGACAGAGATCTGCAACAAAGGAGATGCAGGCATACAGATGTTATGGATTTACCTGAAAATAGTTTAGGGTAAACCGCTATATGACCTGTCACCGTGCAGGAGGAACTGGCAATTTATATCTTATTTATAATTCTGTACATTCAGTCGATAAGGTAAGTGTCCACAAATCTTTTAACATTACCTGACAAGGAGTGTAAGCCTAGATGTATGCTGTGTTGCTACAGAACTTTGCCAAAGCAACAAGAACAGGGTAATTGGTTCAACAACCAGTTAAGAGGAAAACGAACACTGCCTAAAACTGATTGAAGGAAGCCCACAGACCACCAGCCACTGTGGGATCTTTTGAATAACTCATGTGGGTGAGTGGTTTGTTGGAAACCGTGGAAATGAGAGACACATCTCCCTGGACCAAGCCAAGAATCTCATTTGTCTGACTTGTGTAGTCCCAATTTCACCAACTGGTCAATGACAATCGATATGCCGAGTTGCCTTATGACCACCGCCGACCTACACCATAATCATCATCAGTACGCCTAAGAATCATCCTCCATGGACTAGCAGCAAACAATTTCTCACTGATCTCTGAACCAGTGTGCAGATTTTCTACATGCGGCGATGTTACTCCTTTAGTAAAGAAAACTCGATTAGACTCCCTTGTTCTAACCAATTTCTTGCCTTCCCTGTCACACAGTTTTCACAACACTTTCTAAGCCGGCTTCCAACGTCTCAAAAACACCCAATCAAACAACATATGAAAAGACAATATTTCCCAGCTGAAAGTTTTGATGAAGGTTTGGTCCTTTTTTCCTTTCCATTCTGGGGGCCCGATTCACAAGGAGCCTCCGCACTCATGGCGGGATCTCTGCACTGAGAAACTGCAGTGCAGAGATCCCACTACGAGTGCAGAGATCCCGCCACAACTGTGGAGCCTCCGCCACCAGTGCGGATATCCCGCCACGAGTGCAGAGTCTATTTGTGATTCGGACCCTGGATGTTTATTATAAACATGGAGATTCCACAGATGTTGAAGTGCACGATGTCCTGTACCTGGGGCTCTCAGCTTCACTAGTGAAAGAGTCCAGAGCTCTCAGAGTGTATCAGTAAAGCTTGTAACAGAAAAAGGATGTGAAGGGTGAAGTTTAAAGCCTTATCCCTATTTCAAACACTTAGTGCTCAGCCTTCATCTTCCTGTGCTCCTCATCCATTCCTCATTTCAGGCGTGATTCTTTGTGAACAGACACAAAAGGCAGCCATGATGTCAGACTCTGTGTCTTTGGTAATCAGGGATCCGGACAGCGGCGTCACTAGGGTTGGTGTCACCCAGTGCGGCGACTTACCCCATGACACCATCACATGGGGTGACACCTTTCCCAAATGAGACTATTTACTAAATAGTCTCATTTGGGAAAGGTGTCACCCCATGTGATGGTGTCACCCGGTGCGGTCCGCACCCCCCCGTACCCCCCTAGTGACGCCACTGGATCCGGATCCACATTTTGTGGAATAAGTAACATCCGCTTTTCCTGCAGGAATTCACACGCAGCATCTGCCCTCTTTTCCAGCACAGAGGTTAAACCAACGCAAACCACGGTTCTAGTGTCTTCAGTAGCAGAGGTTTGGCTGTACAAATCACAGAATATAACCTCCTATGTGATTGGAAGTTGTATATAGTACTCTAATCCTGGATAGGAAGACTTGCCTCACCCTTCCATGAAATGTTTCTAATAAGCAGATTGTCCTTGTCCAGGGTGAACACCGGCTTGCCCCAAATTACACATTAAGCATCCACAAATGGGTTCACACTGGCCACTGGATGTGGGAGCTGCAGGCAGCATAGACATAAGGAGATTCAACCTATTTTTGTACTGTATAAATGTATTGTCTCTTTTCTTTCCTTCATAGTTCAATGTTCACAGCTCGGCAGGTGGGGCAGAAAAAGGTGCCAGATAAATCTGGGCCTAAAGGATTGTGATAAGTGATCAGTACTAATGTGTCACAATTTAAATGGTAACTTACTACTCAGGGTGAAGTAGCCTTCCACTGTGCACAAAACTAACCTATATCCAGAGCAAGTGGAATTATGCGATTGTGCGGCCGCAGCGATTTTTGCATAATTATAGATTTACCGCATTTGCCAATTACTCCATCATCTGCTGCATAATCTGAACATTTTTACAAATAAAACAATTTGTTTCTAGCTCAAACAGATCAAAAGTTGCTAATAATGCAGCAAATCATGTTGTCACACAGTGGAACGCCCTCTGTATAGTTAGACTTGTCACCTTTCTGTTGCTTATTGCTATATTTGCATGTTAAACTGGTACTTATGAGATGCAACCAATGCTCATACAGTGTTACCAAGTTTAAAAATGACGAAAAAATGAAGGAACACTATTACAAAATGTGCTGCATTATGCCGCATATTTTTGGCTTTTCTTGCCACATAATTTACCCGACCCTGTCACATAATTTGTGCCCCTCATGCCACAAAATTCCAGTGGCCCTGCTTATATCTGTCCAAGGCTTTGAAATGGTTTTTAACACCACTTCCATTAATGTAAGAGAGCTGGTGCGTTCACGTGCCACTGAACAGGAAGGCACCTGAAGCTGAGATTAAAAAAATAGTGCTTTTCCTTTGCTGCTACTGCAAAAAAAAAAAACAACTGGAGCTCCACTGATCATAGAGACACATCTGAAGCCTGCACTGGTTTGCCGTTATCAGATGACAGAGATACCACTGCCCTGTCCTAGGCATTCTTTTATCAATATAAAGCAGTAGTCTTCAAACTTTTTATTGTATTGCCTTCCTCAAGTGAAATAATATCATTGCCCCCCCGCCCAAAAAACAAACACATTTACTCACATTTATTTGATAAAATGTCGTATACGGCACGCAAGCTGAAAAAGGTGGATGGCTTTCAGGACACACTTTCTAACAAATAAAGTCAGAACTGATTTGCAGTAGAGCTTTTCAATTTACCAAAATTAAAGTAAGCAGTAAAACATGCAAGCAATCCAGGCATTTTTATGTGGGATCACCGGTAAAGAAGAATTTTGTCCTGCATTTTAAAAGACTAATCCAAAAGCAATGTTCTGTGTGAAGTTTTCCTTACAATAAATCCCATATGTGAAATTAAAAGATATTGTTAGCAAAGGAACCAAAATGCGTGAAGGACTTTCGAGAGCATCCAAGAAACATTGGCAAAAATTGAAGTTCATTCTTGCCTTTTATTTTTCTGAATTCTCAGACCCAGATGTCAGTTGGCCCCATGGCATAAGTGACACCTTCAGTCAGTCCTGGAGTTTTAGGCAAAAGTACTTTGCATGTTGAGATATTTGAGCCCATATTAACAATGTTAAACATGAAACTACAAGTCCCAAAATGCATTGAGGTGTTGGCTACAATACCAGGACTGGTTCAAGCTGTTGAGCATGGCATTGGTCTGTTGGAAGCTGTGAACAAATTGAAATTCTAAACTTTGCACTTATGTGCAGTAATCCCTCTTAAATGAGACCTCAAATACATGATTGCTAACATGCCGCTGGAAGATATTTCAACAAAACAAGGTCCACTGTGTCATTCTGTATTACAAGTGGGTGAGGGCTTACAGATAATGTAGAGGCCCTACACTCAGCCAGCACATGAATTTCGGAAGGGGCAGTGATTGCTCATTATAGTGTGGTCAACATTTACTGTTTTCTTTTATCATATTACAGCAATTGTTATGGTCTGGCTTGACAGTGCAGCTGTCACCAGACAATTATGTGCGCATTACTAGAAAGGGCTTTGGCTCCACCCACATGTTGAGAGCTAGAAGTACATGTTTTGATTGGACAAAAGTTGTGTGCTTCCACAAAAAAGTGTTTGCCCTCCACACAGCAGTGATCATTTTGTTTATTTATCCAGCTGCCGGGGCTTGAACTTTCAGAGGCAAACACATGCCATTGCAATGCTATTAAAGTGTCTTAGATAGCAAGATAATTTATGTTGGTTTTCTCTGGAAGGAGCACAGATAGGAGGTGGGCAGTCATTAGGTCTGGCTTGACAGTGCAACTCTCACCTAGCCTTTTAACCAACACCAATATTATTCTACAGTTCTTTGCTTCCACATAAATACATATTTATCCCCATGCTATTTACCTGTAATGCTTTACATTGGCATAGAACATTCCTGTAAAGCCATACCTACTGGCATTGCCAATGCTTGTTTTTTTGTTGTTTGCATTTCCAGGATTGGCTAAGTGCATCCCTATGCCCGATCCTCCTGCCCCTTGACATCAATTCGAGCCCCCTCAGGGGACTGCTTCAGAGTTTCAAGACTATTGACATAATGCATTCTGGGAGCTGGGGTCTTGGTTCAAGTCAAATGCACTAATTGTACTAACACATCTGAAAACAATCATTTGTAAAAGGAAGGCCACAGGCCCTGGGATATGATGCTCCCTGTGACCTGGAGTCATCTGATGGCCTTACAGTTGTTTAAATCTTGGAACGGCAGGCTCAGTTATTCATCTTTTGGAGATCAAGAAAAGGAGTACCACCGAGTAGGATAAAAAGACGAGCAGCTGTTAGCAATTCACCCTTCACTGGGGTGCATTACATGTCACCCACTGCTCATCTTTTGGTAGAACAGTTACATTTGGAGGATTTTGCCCCGCAAGCATCAAGAGAGAATTTTGAAATGTTGTCTCAGATGGTTTTGGGCACATATTTTACTGGAAAGTCACCCCTTGTCCCTCCCCCCAAAAAGTAGTGACTGCTACATTCAACCGACCCACGCTGCCTGTGACCTAGTGAAGAGCACCTTTTTTCCAATCCAAAAAGGGGAAGTAGGGATGGTTACTGCAAGCTGACAGTGGGGGAGAAAAATGGGGAAGTAAAACTGGCATGTGTGGACTATGGTGATTGTAATATGCAAACTCTTATTTCGAAACAGGAATGGGTCTGGAGATAAAAAAAACAAATAAAAATGTGACCTTTCACGTAACTGAAAGCATGTTTGTGTAGGTGTCTACCCATCATAGATGTCAGCTGAGATGTTTAGCTCTCGCCTTCTGACAATGAGGGATACATACAAGAGCTCTTCCTAGATATTCCTTCCATAAACACCTAAAGGACACCTCGTAAGTTGATTTAATTGTAGAGTTGAATTGGGCAAAAATGAGAACCATTTTCCTCTTTACCGATGCAAAGATGGTAGTTTGACCCAAGAAGACATGATTACATATCAACAGGCTGGACTTGTTTACCTTTATTTACTATGATGCCATGAAAAATCAAGTCTGCTATGTTCATGTAGTATTCCATTTTGTCTTCCTGCCGAAAAAAGGCAAATCCTACTTTGTCTCAGTCTCTACCCTTGCATTTTATTTATTTAAGTATTTGGTATTTATATAATTCAAATATAGCCAAAAGACAGCAGAGCACTGTACAGTGTTGAAGGCAGAGACACAATTAGAGAGTGGTGGGATGTGCTAGCTTCTGAGGGGAATTTGTACCAACGTAATGCTTTTAAAAAGGGGTGCCTTCAGCTATTTCCTACCATATCAGATCCATTCCAGATCCTGTGTGTGTAGATGGAAATGGCAAGTTGCCTTTTCTTTTACTTTCTTCAACTTCTTCGACTCCAGTCTGATGGTGTCCTGGATATGAGTAAGTTACAGCCACCAGGATGGTTAGATCTCATTTTGTCTTGTGGATTGTTACCTGCCTTGTTATGTTGGCCTAGGCCTGGCTGCCATGCTGCTTTTCTTTGCGCACGTTACACTGAGCCCGGCCTCCCTCGCCCTTTGCTCGTGCCAAGTTCTTTTGCACTGTCTGCATTTTCTGTTGTTCACCTTTTTGGGCTCAGTCTGCACAAACATGTACAAGGTCGCATAACAATGTATTTTGGTTCTTCCTGATATGGCCAGTCTCGCGCACCCAGACATAACATTAGGTGCAATTGCCATGAAGAATTTGGTATGCTTTTAATACTGTGGTTTACTAGCGCTTAATACACTTGGAGAAATCCCTTTCAGTGAGAAGAGCTATGCTGTCCTGCTGATGTAATTCTGCATCTAGAGACTGAGGTATGGGGGTTCGCTAGTCAAAGCCCAGAGGTCTTCTATTATTATAATAAACTATCTTACTGCAAGGGAGGGTGGTAATGTTATTTATACGTTTATCCACTGAGCTCTGAGATGCTTTCCCCGTTTGTATTCTATGGAATTGTAACCATGCTGCTTATATTAGTCATATGCATTATGCTATTAGTACTGACACGTGTACTGTATATTAGAGCACGTAAGTTGGAATAAACATTTTAACCTATCCAGTGTCTCTTCCTACGCACCTTGTGGACAAGTACGAGTGAGTGGCGAAAGAGTGTTCTTGCTTCTGTGAGTCCTGAGATAAAGATACCGTGTTCTGGGTTGTCCAAACATTAGTACTTGGGTGCTAATGGGATGCTAAGCTAGTTGGGTTGGGGTTTTTGGGTGCTACGGTATATGGTGGCAAACCACTGTATTCCGGGGTCCCATTTTCCTGTGCATAGCTCTGTGTATGTGCAGAAACCTTATGACATGGCGCGACCACCGTGGGGCAGCTTATCTGCGAGACGCTTGAGTAGTACTTGTGCTTGTCCACAAACCCCTCGCGTACGCTTCCGGAGGCGTATGTGACGGTGATACCTCCTATATTGAATGTTTTATAGGTTCTTTCAAGCTTGATGTTATTAAAAAGGTTAGTTAACAGACCCATTTTTGTGCTCCCTGTTAGGTTGTCGGATATTATTGTTTAGTCATGGCTGGTGTGGCGATTGCTGCACATAGTCGAGGAGCACTCCGAGACCACTTACGGGTGTATGGAGTGCCTGATACAGGGATCGATTTGGTCTTTGTGGTTCAAGCCGATCCGGCTTACCACTTTGAGGTGTTTTACACTTGGATCACTTTTGAAGCGGTGGAAGCAGATGATAATCTGTTTCATGAATATAAACCCACCGCTATACCTGCTGACTATCGACCCTATACCAATCTTGAAGTACCTCTCACGGCTTGGCAGCACCGTGTTTGGTTTAATGGCGCCCTACCACAACCAACTACCGCAGTTCGTTTAGGCCCCTTGTCAATTCAGGGGGCCACTTGGCCTGTATTGGCCGGGTATACCCCGCATCCAAATTATCTGGCATTACCGCTTGCGGAACTGCGCACTATGCATACCGAATTGGTGCGAGTGCATCGAGCCTTGGTGACATACGTTACAGGTAGCCTCCATGGAGCTGCTCCTGTAGTCGCAGGCCAACCAGCTATTGCAGCTGGAGTGACCATAAGTCCTGTCATGGTAAATTCTGTGATGGGCAAACGTCCACAAAATAAGGACGACTATCCTTACTGGCTTGCAGAAAAGTTCGATCAGATAGAAGCAGTGTTTCCACATACATCCCCAGTAGATAAACACCGCATCCTCACGATAAGTTTGCCAAAAGACATAATCCCCGATTTGACATCATGTGAAAACTGGGGTAAGGTATTCGCAGCAGTTTATTCAAAATGTTTTGGAACTCCTTCCATGACGGTTCTACCCTCTGTAATTAAAAAGTACAGGATGAACATGGCCCTGAAGCGGCTGTGGAATTAGGGATGAGACTAGTGGGAGTGTTTGATGTAGTAGCTGAACTGATCCTTGGAAATGTCAAGGGCGATGCTATGAACTTTCAAGTAGCGAATGCTTTGGCTTTGGTCCCAGAGTTGGACAGGCCTCGCGAATTACCGAAAATTATAGCCCGGGCTTATAAAACAATTGGAAGAAACAGCCTAGGCAACAAGCCTTTTGTAAAAATGCAAACTCAATCGCAAACACAAGTTACACAAACAAAAAGTGCATCTGAGAAAGATGATAGACCAGTCTTCACTAAAAAGAGTTGGAGACAGAAAAAACAGGGTAAGCAACAAAAGAAGCCGGGGTCGAGAGGCGCTTCCCCAGTTTCGGTTTCTTCAGAACGTACTTATGATTTACGTGATAGGTCAAGGATTAAATCACCAGAAAGGTTTCAGAGCTCTGATACGCGTTCTCCTCGTTCTTCACAGGCCCAGACGTCGTCACAGGCTGGTGGAGGAGGACGGCAAGATAGAGGAAGGGGCCGAGAGGCTCCCCAGGAGCGAGACCAACCTCGACAACAAGTCAGAGGGAAAGCAGAAGACTTTCATCTTCCTCGACCGCAATTTCAGAAGAAAAAGTTGCTGCTGTCACAGCGAAATATGCCTCAGACCGTGAGAACGAGACTCCAGAATTGGACGTGGGCAGTGACCCTCCTAGACAGCGCCGCGGAAGTTACCATAGTGCGGGAGGCGCTACGTCCTCATATGGAGGCGACAGCAACTGAAACATTCGTTACTGTAGAGACAGCTGACACGAGAGTGGCACCCCTGACAGACTATATAATATAGTCATACAAATTGAAGGTGACATACCGCGTGAAATAAAAGGGATTTTTTGGGAAAATCTAACCTCTTCATATGACATTTTGTTAGCAGAGGTGGATTGGCCACCCCCATTCGTTCTAGCTGCACATAAAGGAGAGGAGGTAATCCTTCCAAACTTCTCACGGCATGTCCCAAAAGACAAAGCTGAAGCACTTGCAGCTGAGTGGGCTGTGTACCTGGCACCAGCGTTATACCGCAACCATGTGGGATGGGATGAAGAATCACCTCCTCATGCAATACCTTTGCGGTCACTACCGCAGCCACAACCCCAATATCCCATCAAACGGCAGGCAAAAGGCCCCGTCTCCGAAATTCTGACACAGTTGGAATATCAGGGAGTAATTGAACCATGCGTATCACCTATGAACAATCCCCTTTTCGTGGTTTCTAAACCCGATGGATCGTACCGCTTAGTTTTGGATTACCGGCATTTAAATACTCATTGTCGGAACTTTGCGGTGCAAAATACACACAGTTCTGCGCTTGTAGACAGTCTTGTTCGTAAAAAATACAAAACGACACTTGACCTTTCAAACGGTTTCTACACGCACAACCTGGCCCCGGAGAGTGGTCAATGGACCGCATTCACATCCGGTGGTAAATTATTCCAGTTCCGGCGTTTACCCATGGGCTACAAAAATAGTCCGGGTATATTCGCCGCCCGTGTTGTTTCTTTGTTAAATGACATTGATCAAGACGCATGTTCGTACGTAGATGACATCTATCTGACGGACGACGAATTATTTCAGCATTTGTCCCGTGTGGACCGCATTATTCTTGAATTTGCAGAGCAGGGTTACAAATTTAACTTTGCTAAATCACACATTGCTGAATTTACCGTTCTGTTCTTGGGTTATGAGCTCAATAACGAAGGTAAGGGCTTAGCCCCCATTTCTTGGAAAAATGTGCACATTTGTGCCCCCAAATACTCTGAAGAAACTTCAGTCTTTGCTGGGTTTCCTAAATTTTGGGCGTACTTACATTCCCGAATATGCCCAGCGTATCAAGCCTTTGTATGCTTTGATACAACCTACTTATTCAAGGTCTTGCTGGCTGCCTGAGCATACCTCAATTCTGCAGTCTTTACAGACAGACCTTTTGGAGTCTAAATATCTTTTGACTCGTGATAACCACACAAACCTGGTGATTAGAATAATTCCGGGGCGGTGGGATTCACCTATTTAACCTTTAATGAAGGTGATACAGTACCCATCGCATACAAGTCACATCTGTACACTTCCGCTGAATTGCGCTTTACATCTGTCGAAAAAGTTCTAACTGCAGTGCAAATGGCGATTCTGGAAAGAACGCGCACTGGCACAGGGAAAGCGGATTCTGGTGGTAACACCCTGTCCTGCCCTGGAGGCAGTAACAAAGGCAAGTGTACCGAACTCAAAAGCAATGCATCCCCGTTGGATACAATGGGCTACATCTTTGACGTCTTCGGACGTCACTTTTGTTTTTGATTCTTCTCTTCAGACTCAGGAGTTCTTACAGTATGAATTTGTTCATCCTCCTCCTTTGTTTTTATTACCGCTTGAGGATTACAAATGTGTGATCTACACCGATGGTTCGGCGCAACCGGCCACTGGGTCCAAGCACGCTTATTCAGCTGCATGTGCTATTGTTGCGGGTTCCTTTGTAAATGGAACGTTCAAATCCTCTGCAGTGCATACTCGCACACTTGGAGATAGTACCGCACAATTGGCCGAGCTGCATGCATTGCTACTTGCACTTGAGTTCGCTTCTCAGGATGAGACAACTCTTATTGTATGTGATTCCTTCTATTGTGTACAATCTTACAATGACAATCTGTTTTTCTGGTCGAAAAACGACTACAAGGACGCAAAAGGGAGCACAATTAAGCATAAAATGCTTTGGGTTCGAGTGGCAGAATTGCAACAACGTCTGCCCCTCACACAGGTGGTTCACACCTTAGGCCATCAGCGGGTGGGCGCACACGCTATTGGTAACGATCTGGCAGATGAAGCTGCCCGTTCAGCAGTAGTCACGTGTTCAGTAGCAGCGGTTACCAGGTCCATGTCTAAAATAGACCCTGTTATATTAGCAGCTATTGCTGCAACCAAGGAAGGTAATAATTACCCTACAGGTTTTCCTTCCAAGTATTCTTACACATTAAGTCCCGATCAGGTTCCTTATGTAACTATACCTGACGTTGGAGATCGGCTGATCCCCAACGCGGACCGCAGGAGTGCCTTGATATCAGCTGCACACGAAGGCATGGCTTCTGCTCATGCAGGTGTGTCAGCTACAGTTTCCATCTTGCAGCAGCGTTATTGGTGGCGTGGATTGTATAAAGACACCCGTGCTTTTGTGCTTTCTTGCGACGTTTGTCAACAGATTAAGCCTTCCACGGTAACACGTCCACCACAAACACCGCTCTGCATTGCTAACAGACCCTTTGGGTGTGTTTACTTGGATCACTGCGGTCCATTCTCATCAGACACTGCCTATAAATACATCTTAGTGGCAGTGGACTCGTGCACACGGTTTCTCTGGGTCTGGCCACAACGGAGTGCTGACGCCCGAAATGTAATCAGGGATTTGCGTGTCTTTGTGGGAATTTTCGCATGCGGCACCTTCCATTCGGACCAAGGTCCAGCGTTTGCCTCTAGGGCTTACAAGGATGCAATGGCTTCGCTTGGGGTGCGGGTGAAATTTTCGTCTCCGTATAGGCCTGAGGGCAACTCTATCGTTGAACGAATGAACCGTGACTTAAAGCAATCCTTAACAGCTAGGGTTATAGGTACTGGCAGGAACTGGCTGGCCCATTTGTATACCGTTCAGCGTGCACTTAATTATCTCCCTAGAAGACCTCTGGGTGGGCGGACCCCATACGAAATGCTCTTTGGCATAAGAATGTTTGTGCCTGACCTTGAGGGTCCAGACATCGCGGCGCAATCCGCCAAGTTTGATGTAGATAACCATTCTGCTATGTTACAGGACTTACAAGAAGCCCGAGACAAACTTGCAACTACACATTTGCCTTCAGCCACAGATCCTGCGTTGCAGATTCCGGTAGCCGGCTGGCTTCCGAAAGTTGGAGAACTGGTTCGAGAGAAGGTTGAAAACAAAAAGAATTTGGCCCCTCTTTTCGTGCACCGGTTCCAGTTCTTGGCCTGAAGGGAACACGTACAGTCATTTTACCACCGCTTCCTGGTCGCAAGGAGAACAGATACATCTCAGTAGAAAATGTCAAGCTACAGCGCCTGGCCGATCCTGAATAGTGTCACACCAGCGGTCTCTTGTCCTGCCATTTATCGGACATATGTTCGTGGCCCATCTACACGAACGGTCGCTGATGCTGTAATTGAGATGGTCGATTTGCCTGAATCCTCTATTTTGCCTGAAACTATAATTGATTCCCAACTCTCCACCAACATCGACGAGGACGAGTATATTTATCCTGCATCTGAATCGGTGGCACATCAACCAATATCGCCACTAAGCCAGACTCGTTATTCCTTTGATTCGGATTCCACCTCTTCAAAAGTCCCATCCAAGTTCAGTATTTTTGTATCCTGGTTTAGAGACAATTTTTTGATTCCCCCTGGACATACATCTGGTTGGTACTTTTCTTGATATTTTTGTTCATGTCCATTGGCTTTGTCACAGTGTTTTTTCTACTAATTAATGGTCACTATTTACCTGAACGCTCTGCTGTAGACTATGTTTCTGGAACTTTGGCTCCTCATTCCTCGTCTCACATCATGAAGCGTGACCACACATTTGTGAACATTTCAGCTTTCCCAGTTGCTGATGGCATCGTATGGGATGCAGTGAACTATCAAATCCATGGTCCGACGGAAATTATTAATGTACCTAATGTCCTTCGTGTTTCAATGGGTGATGTAGTACAAAACAATATTCATTCTGATGATTGGGATGTGCATGCCGTTGAAGCATTGTTTGCCGATTTAAAATATTATGCATCTTTTAATGCTGAAGATTTATATATGAATTCTGCTAATTATGCCGATTTGTATTGTTACCAACATTGGGGTAATCATTTTCTCCACAAGCCCAGTGCCCTGCGTAGTTCTGTTAACTATACTCAATGGGAACATTGTCCAAACCCCTTGCCAGGTAGTTCTCAAACTTTACGAAATAAGTTTAATTATTTTACTGATTTTAATCGGTCGAACCCTGCATCCTATTATTTTAGACTTAATACCACATCAACCCGGAAAATTATGTTAACACACACCAAATTGCTTTATTCGGGTTCCTTTTTAAGTGCCCTAGCAGTGGGTGGTTATGAGTACTGGGAGGATACAATAGATTTGAAATCCATTTGGGGCTCCAAGCCATGGCAGGTACAGGGAACCGAGGCGTTGCATCGTGCTTGCCTCATCCCTACCCAAATTATGTTCCTAAATGCTTCCATCTATCAAACTACATGTTGGGGCTTAGCTACCACTAAACAATTAAACTCGCCCTCAATTCCATCCCTGTCGAGTTTTCCCAATGATAGCTCACGTTTTAACCTGTCCCTGACGACCCTCCAGGCTCTATTACAGAATAATTCATTTAATGTTTCCGAACTGGATCAGTCACCCTGGTTGGTATGGCCTATATCATCTAATGCATGTCAAATGCGTTTTCATGACTCAGGTACTGGCTACACACAGGGAAGGCCTGATCCGAGATTTACTGCTTCCCGTACTGTCACTACATATTCTGTTGGTAAATTATGCAAACAATGGCTGCAACATTCGACCCTTGATTCTGTTAAACAACATTTGTCCCTCCTTTCAGGCAATATTGATCTGTCCGACTTTGTTTTGGGACCTCGTGGTCCCCGACCTAAAAGATTCATTTATGAAACATATAATGAACTCTGGAAGCTATCACAAATGGAAGCTGCTTCCCGTCTTCGGGAAATAGATCAAGCAAATTTGGAAAAGGTGCTTGCTGTTGTTGACAATAGTATTAATACCCTGTCTTCTCGCATTTACACTTTAGAGAATATTGTGTCCTCTGTTGTTGATATTGTACAAGATGATGTTTCTGTGTTATATCATGGTCAGAATCAATTGCGTTCGGTTATGCAGTTTGCATGGACTTTACAAACGCTTAAGTTAGGTAAAGTGCCTTGGCATTTTTTGAACACCTCTGCCTTGTTTCTACCTTTTAACTTAACTGACAAACAGCAATTCATGTCCATGAAAGATGCAACTTACACTTTATTACATATCGAAAAGATGGATCCTTTGCCGTTCTCTGTTGCAGAACTCGATTCTGCTGTATGGCTAGTTCATGGGGTTATCGTTTTACCTTTTTCCTTGTTTGAATTTAACTCGTGCATGAAACATTATCCTGTGGGCCGTTACCGGCCCTTGGGCAGTGCTTTCCTGCATGAACTCTGGTCCTTGCCTTTCATGTATAAATGCCTTCGGGACGGCAAGGAAGTCTTTCTCACGGGGAGTACTGCGACTCGACTATGGGTCATTCGCTTATTTGTAAACACATTAAATTGCATGGCTCATGTAGCGTTTCCTCTCCTAATCTTGCTTGTGTGCTGAAAGGTATTCCTGCTCCTGTTATTTCACCTACTTTCACTCTCCTTTCCAATGGTAGTTATTTACTTTTAAATAACGAAAACTGTTGTGGCCTGCAGGCTGGCATTCCTTACATTGTAACAGTTTCGCACAGGGTTGTCTGCTGCAAAAATGTGCTTTATCCTCCCCCTCATGGCAAGGTTGATATCTCTATTTGGCCTTCCATCCCTACCATGGAAGCAGATTTCAATAGACTGAGCAGAATAAAGGCACTATTATTAAACGAGGAAGTTATGCTCACGTCCGCCCGGGAGACATTCATTCTCCAGGTGGCGAGTACCCACAGTGAAATACAGGCCCTTTTAAACACTAATCTCCCCCAACATTTTGGGGAGTTAATACATCGTATTTTTAACGCATCTAACACTGAAGGCCTAGTACACTTTTTTAAGGTCGTGGGGTCGGGCTTGGTGTCCTCCTTCCAAACTATTTTTGGTGCCATCCCGGCTTTCATACATTCTATTTTTTCCAGTGTCTTTGGCGGTTTCCCATTGATCCTCGCTTTAGCGGCTGGTGTCTTGCTCTTAATTTGCTTTCTGCGCAATGGCTGCTCCCCGATGGGACCTGCTCGATCCAGAACGCCTCCAGCTGCTCCGTGAGCGCCTTTTGGCCGGTTTTGGTGTCTTGCCATTGGCGACACTGAGTGTGTCATATACTCTTTCATTTCGCTTTGCGTATTTCACTTGCGTGCAACCTGTGATGACTTGTGTCCGCTGTCCTTTCACCTGGACTCTGGATTATTGCCTCTCCAATTCGTCATTGTCTGTTCCGGATTTTGTTCAGTTGATGGGTCCCTTAGAGGCCCATGAGCAGGACTGTTCCGTTGCTGGCTGTATGGCGCCGTGCGGCTGCACTGGGGATTTTGGCGCAATGGGATATCTGGGCGGCTGCCCAGGATCTCCTACAACGAAGCTGTTTCAATTATCACGCAAGCTGTCCCGCATTGCTTCTGGATGCTCCCTTTGCTGAGGAGCATTCCTGCTCTTTTGATCTCATGGACTGGATGGCATCTATGTTTTTTGACGAGTCCAATGATGAACTCTTGGAGGGTATGGCTTTTTTCTGCACTTACACGTTCATGGATTGACCTGCCCTTCGCCGTTTGGGCGCTCCCTGTGCTCCAACGGCTGTGTTTTTCCTCTGATGGGCCTCTGTCCTGGCCGCCGGACTGTCCAGGGAGGGTGTCTTGTGGATTGTTACCTGCCTTGTTATGTTGGCCTAGGCCTGGCTGCCATGCTGCTTTTCTTTGCGCACGTTACACTGAGCCCGGCCTCCTCGCCCTTTGCTCGTGCCAAGTTCTTTTGCACTGTCTGCATTTTCTGTTGTTCACCTTTTGGGCTCAGTCTGCACAAACATGTACAAGGTCGCATAACAATGTATTTTGGTTCTTCCTGATATGGCCAGTCTCGCGCACCCAGACATAACATTAGGTGCAATTGCCATGAAGAATTTGGTATGCTTTTAATACTGTGGTTTACTAGCGCTTAATACACTTGGAGAAATCCCTTTCAGTGAGAAGAGCTATGCTGTCCTGCTGATGTAATTCTGCATCTAGAAACTGAGGTATGGGGGTTCGCTAGTCAAAGCCCAGAGGTCTTCTATTATTATAATAAACTATCTTACTGCAAGGGGAGGGTGGTAATGTTATTTATACGTTTATCCACTGAGCTCTGAGATGCTTTCCCCGTTTGTATTCTATGGAATTGTAACCATGCTGCTTATATTAGTCATATGCATTATGCTATTAGTACTGACACGTGTACTGTATATTAGAGCACGTAAGTTGGAATAAACATTTTAACCTATCCAGTGTCTCTTCCTACGCACCTTGTGGACAAGTACGAGTGAGTGGCGAAAGAGTGTTCTTGCTTCTGTGAGTCCTGAGATAAAGATACCGTGTTCTGGGTTGTCCAAACATTAGTACTTGGGTGCTAATGGGATGCTAAGCTAGTTGGGTTGGGGTTTTTGGGTGCTACGGTATATGGTGGCAAACCACTGTATTCCGGGGTCCCATTTTCCTGTGCATAGCTCTGTGTATGTGCAGAAACCTTATGACAATTTAGTCCCATGCTTTTGGAATTGAGTTGCAAATTTTGTTTTTACCAATTGAGTCCCGTGTGTATGCTGCAATTTATCTTGCAGTAAATTTGGCCATATTCAAATGTGGCCACATTCAAATTTGAGCGTCATATAGAAACTAAAAAAACAAGCACTGGCAAAGCTTAAATAGGTCTGGCATTGTCTGGCAGCCTTATGTATTTGTAAATTTTTGTTTTATTTTGTCATTTTTTTTGTAAAACTTTATTGTTTGGAGGGGATGCTGGGTCCTCGCCAACATAAAATGAACATTGGCTGAAAGCACAAATATTATTTGTCTTAAAATGCAAAAATTGTCATAGTAGTCCATGCAATTGAAGGCAATTACTTTGTGTGCAGATGTGTGCCTCATGAAAGAGCAGTGAAGTTAGCCAATGGGCTGGCCCAATGCATTTGCTGTAGAGGCCAGAATTAAAATGTAAATGACACAACAACATTTCAATGGATGAAGAGTTCTGGCTGTAAGCACCTATAAAGATGTAGTACTGACAAACCCCACGGTTAAAGAAACATTATAGTTAGGTAAGAATTTCAGTGACAACGTAATGTTTTAAATGTACAAAACCACTGAAATTCACCAGTTATAGTTAGCTCTGGTAACTATTCTTGTGTCCTAAGGTAACTATAACTCAAGCCATCGCCATGCACTGTTAACTACCCCATATATTACATCACTCATGACATCTTCTATGACATCATTCATAATATCACTGCAACTCACTGGCGGACAGCGTGTCAGCCATTACGCCGGTAAGAAGATTAACTGCGCGTTGGCCGAATGTGATAGAAGCGGCAGGTCGAGGGAGCAGAGTAACACGTCTGCACTGAGCAAGGACTGTCTGCAGGGATATGTTCAGTGAGGCGGCGCGCCGAGAGGCAGCAGTAGATATTTTCAAGAGGAGAGGGGATCCCCAAAGGAATGATAATGGCAGCAGCAGCGGCCAGGCAGCACGAGGCACGAACCAATTGAAAGAACAATTTAATAAATTGGAGCGGCTATACGAGCGTGAGATCCGTAAGTGGTGGGAGGCTATATCCCTACAGCATTATATAGACGTACAGAGGGTTCCACGGGGACTGCGTATTTATACGGTCCCCGCGTATGAGAACCCTGACCCCCAACTCTTAGAGGAGTGGGCTGAGCACACTGCGACCTCCTCAAAAGGCATGCTAGTCATTCTAATTAAATTTGCGTGGAGTGACAGAAACAAAGCATTGGAGGATATCAAAGTTTTGGAGAGTGAAATCGCCAAAGACAATGATAAGAATAAGCAGGAGGAATTGAAAGATGCTATGAAGAAACGCTTTATTGCTTATGAACAAAAGATTAGGCAAAGGAAGCAAGATAAGTTTGAGTGCGACGCAAGAGATTACGAGTTGGGGCGCGTTCTGACATTTGCCAAAAGATTCGATGCTCCAAGAAAGCAATTGTTGAGCAACAGAAATCGGGCTGCTGTGAACAGAGGGATACATCAGAGTCCGATGTTACTGACGCGGAACAGTCCAGTGAGAGCAGTCCCATAGAGAGGGTGACCCCTACCCCTTTTCACAAGGAATTCTGTCTAATCAGACAGACATGGGGCAGAGGAGGAAGGGGGAAGCCTCCAGAGCAGAGAGCAAACGCCGGACGAGGAGGGGCGGCTGGAATAAGCAACACCAGCACCTCACCACGTATGACCCGGAGCAAACGAGGAACCAAGCGCTACCACAGAAACGCTCACCATCGTGAATTTGACCCCGAGAGTATTGAATCAAACAGAGGAGACTGTATTACGATTGGGACTGACTTTTTGCCCATCTAAAAAATCTGAATATACGCAGACGAGAATCGATCTATTCCAATTCTCGAAGAGAATGAAGTTGCATAAATATTTCAAAGCGCAGAAACAGACACACACAGGAAGAAAGAATACCGTGGCAATGGACACAGGAACACTTACAGCTAATGATTTGGAGACTCTAGCAGTATTGGAAGATCTGCAAAATGAAGGAGACCCCAAAGAATTGATTGTGGGGAATAGGAAGAGGACAGATTGGATAGGAACTGCCCAAGTGAGCCCTGGCAGTCCATTCAAACCCACATCAAGATTTGTTCCACAGATGCCAATGGACTCAATTGTCATATTCACAGAGGTGGTAATCAAAGAATTGATTGAGTTACGCCACATTAACAACAAAAGAAGAATAAGAACTGACATCACGGAGGAGCAGAGGAAGGCAATTCAAAGTTTGCAGGAGGATTGTACCATCGGCTGCAAACCGTCTGATAAAGGCGGCAATGTGGTACTATTAACAGCGGAGTTCTATAAAAAGGAAGCCCTACAACAACTTAATAATCAGTCGAGTTACGTGAAGGTTCTACGCAAGGAATTTGAAAATAGCATTGGTGCGTATCGAACACTCCTTAACAAATGGTACCACAAAGGCATGCTGGAGAAAGAGGAGTATGCCTTTTTGGAGTGCAAACACCCGCGTCTTCCAACATTTTACCACCTCCCAAAGATACATAAGAATGCGGTGTGCCCCCCAGGGCGCCTGATAGTCTCATCATTAGGAAGTTTAACTGAAAATATGTCCAGATTTGTGGACCATTTTCTGTTTGAGTTCGTGACACAGTTGGTTTCTTATGTCAAGGACACTAAAGACTTTTTAAAGCGGATGGAAAACTTTGTTTGGGAGGATGACTTGGTGATGATGACACTGGATATATCGAGTCTATATACCAGTATCGAGCACAAGAAGGGACTCGAGGCTGTGAACCACTTTTTGGGAGAGCGATCTATAACATCGGTTGAGCACAATAATATGCTGGCTGAATTTGTAGATTTTTGCCTATGTAATAACATTTTTCTGTCAATGTACAGATTTAAGGCAACCATTCAATGAACAATTTCTCTGGGTTCCTCTTTATCATTCACACTGGGTTTCCCCTCACAATTCTCACATATTGCCTCTAATTTCATTCTGCAAACCTTACTATATACTGTTGAAGTATCTTGTGTCATCTTTTCTCATTTTTCCTTTTTTCTCTTAAGCATCTTCCTTAACTTATTCAATGCAAATGTCTTTCATTGTACAATTATCGTTTAGTATATTCCAGAAAGAACCTTTCTTATTGATAAGACAATTTTTATTTACAGATTCATCAATTATTTCCACTGTGGCCCTCTTCCTGACGAAGGCACCTTTGTAGTGCCGAAACGCGCGTAGAATACCACCAGTCATTTGAATTTGTGCCACTCAGTTTCCAATTGAATCTGTTTTTCATATATATTGTCAATTTACCATTGTTGAACAAAATGTCATCATCCCAACAATGTTTTTAATATGTATTTAGTGTGCATGGAAGTTTGTATGATGGACATGAAAGTGAATGTATGATTATCACCATTTTCTTAATTGTTTAGAATCTAATAAATGCTCTATTTGTACTTTTGATAAATTATTTGTTGTCTTTGGTTCTTTCTGATCCTTATTGTTTATTCATTAGCATTTAAGTATTGTTCATTGAATGGTTGCCTTAAATCTGTACATTGTTTGATTTTTCCCTACTTTAAGGAACCTCATCTTAACTTGTAGGGGGCCTCTTCTTTTGCGTTTATAACATTTTTCTATTTCAGGATCAACTGTTTAGACAGGTACGGGGGACCGCCATGGGCACCTGCTTCGCCCCCAGCTACGCGAATCTTTTCGTGGGCTGGTGGGAGAAGCAGTTGGCCTGGGCGGAGATAAATGCTAAATGGACCCGAAGGGTCATGAGCTGGAACAGATACGTAGATGATTTGTATATTATCTTTAGGGGCTCAGAACAGTCGGCTAGAGAGTATCTGGAAGTGCTAAACATGAATTGTCAGGTGAGATAAGTAGAGATTCGGTGAATTTTCTTGATCTCACAGTATTCCCTGCTGAAGGACGACTGCACTAGGTTGCACAGGAAACTGACAGCAGGGAATTCTTTGCTGCATGCGAGTAGTTGCCATTTGGGGAAAACGATAACCAGTATCCCCTATGGCGAGCTACTGAGGATAAAAAGGAATTGCACATGTGATTGTGATTTCCAAGCAGCGGCTAAAGAAAGTATGCAAAGGTTTGAGGTAAGGGGGTATTATAAAGAGACTCTCATACAGGCGAAAACGAAGGTGGATGCCATCTCGAGACTTGAGTTAATCAGTGATGATCCAGTAGTTAAGAGAAGAAGAGAGGGGGCTAATGTCCAGAATAACTTTAGGATGATCACTGAGTATTCCAGTGATTCCAATGTCATCAGGAGAGCCTTTAGAAAGAACTGGCACATCTTGAAATCTGACCCAGTAATTGGGGGAGATTTGCCGAAATCGCCTCTGATGTCATTTAGGAGAGAGAGAACACTGAGAGACAGTCTAGTCCAAAGTCATTTTGCCTCAGAAAGTAGACCACCTGCTTTTGGGAAAATTGTTGGTTTCTTTCCCTGCTCAAGATGTAGGGCATGTAAAAATAGTAACAAAGTCTTGACGTACGATGTGCCTGGCCTAGATGAACCAAAAAGAATAAATAAATTTATGAACTGCAATACAAGCCACACTGTATACTGTTTAGTATGTCCGTGTGGCTTGAAGTACATTGGCAGTACCATACATCAAACGAAAGTGCGTATTTTAGAACATCTTAGAGCCATTACGAATAAGGATGTCACATATCCGGTGGCTCGGCACTTTGAGGTACACCATCAAAGCAACAGGGACCTGTTGCGATTCTTTTGTATGGATCATGTACCCCCTAATGTGAGAGGAGGGGATAGACAACTACATCTGCGTAGATTGGAGTCTAGGCACATCATTGATAATCAAACAAAAATGCAGACAGGTCTAAACAGTGGAGAGGAGATGGCGATCCACCTACAGGGATGGTATTATGGTGTGTACTTGCTGCGAAAGAGAAGGGGGATCATGCTTTAAAGGTGGCCTCTTGCCATGCAACTAATTTGACGCAATTGTGAGTAAGAAATGATTATGACCTTGACATTCTGTGCGAAACTCCATCCAGGGAGGCATATTCAGTGCCCACAACTGTGTAAATGTTATTAGAAACGTAGATTAAAGTTTTGTGGGCTTTGATGATGAAATGTAATTTGCCCATTCAGGACGGTATACTACGGATTTAAAGTTAGGATGTCAGGTCCGGTTCCTACATTGTGGTGATTGTGAATGTCTTTTTCCACGCAGTGGGGAGTGTCCATTCAGGGCGAAATAATTTAGGAAAGAGGCATTTGATTGTAATTGCCGGTTGTAATGTATTCATTTCACTTTGTCAATTTGCTTGCTAAGAAATGGCCGACACCTATGGACTGAAGGAAGTCCGGTGTCCTATCTTGATGTCCATGAAAGGGATATTTAAATGTTGTCTCTAATCGGCGCCCGCCACTATTGACAAAGGCGGTTGCCGAAACGCGTGTTGTCGTGTTCGTTTTCCCCCAAAAATCTGGGATGGAACTGTTCCCGTGAGTGCTGGTAATTATTTTACCCCGAGCCTGAATTCATGCGCGGTGTCCGTCACCGTGCTGCGCAGCACCCGACCGCGAGTGAAGGGAGGAAGACGGAAGTTGGAGTGTGATATATATATATATATATATATCACACGCTCCACTGTCTTTCAACAATAAGGACCAGCACTCTCGTTGGTGAAAAACTGCTTCAAGATTTAATCGTGCACTACAATTGAATATATATATAGATAGATAGATATGTAGATATATATAGACAAATAGACAGACAGACAGACGGATAGATAGATAGATAGATAGATAGATAAATAGATAGATAGATAGAAAGTAAGTTATTAGCAACACAAAAAAGGCATGTCCTATGGAAACACGGTCCTAACAATAACAACTCCAAACCTAACTATAACTATCCAGTGGCAACTATACATGCGTGTGTGTATATTATCTACTGGCGGTCGCCAGTAGATAGTTATAGTTACAACCTATTATCCATAGGAAATCCGCGACATTCTATTTGAAATAACTCTCTTGCCGGTTGACGTATCTTCGCGAGATTTTCAAACTTCGTGGGGCGCTCCGGTCCGCTCCTACCCTGAAAGTCTCGGGGTGATACGTCAAGCGGGGGCCGAGAAAAAGGGGGTCCCAAAACGCGTTTTCCCCATGCATTTTCCCATAGGAAACTTTAGACACGGCTACAGCCTGAACTGCTGAACGGAATTACACCAAATTTGGCAAAGAGGTAGTTCTTGGTTCAGAAAGAACCCTTTTTGTTAAATGGTGTAAATCCGTTCAGTAGTTGCTGAGAAAATCAAAAAGTAAAAGTACATATATATCTATGGGCACGGAGGATTCGCGCACCCTGAGCGCATCCTGCGCGCACCGTCCCGATCACGAGCTGCATGTTAATTGGCTGTCAGCTGGCTGTCAACATTCCGATTCAGGAAATGTTGGCAGCCATTTTGTCCCTCGGTAGAACCGAGGGACAGAAACAAGTGCGCAAAGCGCACAAAGGGGGAGGGTAGAAACACCCTGACCCCCTAGGTTTGCTCAGGGGTCCCACAAGGACCCCTGGGCAAAAAAAAAAAATTTTTTTTTTTTAAATCGGCAGGATGCGCTCAGGGTGCGCGAATCCTGCCGAAAAATCGAAGCGCGGTCTCCCGCGCTTCGATAGCACTGGCCCCCGGGTGGCCCAAGTCCCGGGGGCATGGTGGGGGATAATTTAATGTGTGGGGGCCTCAAGGGCCCCCAAGCCCCGGGGACCGCCACCCCCGGGGCTTTTTAAAAATGGTGCGGGAGGGCTCTGAGCCCTCCCGCAGCCCCGGGGACCACCACCTCCCCGGGCTTTTAAAAAAATTATTAAACCTGTGTGGGGGGCTCCAGCCCCCACACGCCCGGGACCACCACCTCCCGGGGCACTAAACATTTAATATGGGGGTCCGTTACGGACCCCAGAGCCCCGGGGACCACCACCTCCCCGGGGCTGTGTACTGAATGGGAGGGGGCCGCGCGGCCCCCTCCTGGAGCTTTGATGGCCCTGGGGACCACCACCCCCAGGGCCGGCTCCTGCAGTGTCCCGGGGTGCCTACCCCGGGACACTGCTGCTTGCAATGACAGGACGGGAGCCTCGCGGCTCCCGTCCTGTCATTGCAAACTGCTTTGGATATTGGAAGAGAGAGCAGGAAACCTGCTCTCTCTTCCAATATCCAAAGCCGATAGCTTTACACATGGGGAGCAGCATGTTAGCTGCTCCCCATGTGTAAAGCAATGCCGGCACCCTAGGGACGCGGGGAGCCGGCGGGACTGTGGGGAATTGGGGACCCCCGACAGTCCCCAACGAGAGGCCAGGCCCCGGGGGATGGGGTCCCCGGGCAAGTAGTGGCCCGGGAGGGGGCCACGCGGCCCCCTCCCCAAAAAATAAATAAATAAATTTTAAAAAACGGAATGGCCGGTCCCGGGGATGGGGTCCCCGGGCCTTAAATGGCCAGAGGAGGGGGCCACGCAGCCCCCTCCAAAGAATATAAATAAAAACGAGGCCATGCCCCGGGGATGGGGTCCCCGGGGCCAATACAGGCCCAGGGAAGGGGGCCACGCGGCCCCCTTCCCGTTTTTTTTTTAAATTACAAATTAAAAAAAGGGGTAAGGCCCTGGGGGATGGGGTCCCCAGGGCATAAAAACAGGAAAAAGGAAGGGGGCCACACAGCCCCCCTTCAGGGGACAAAAAAATTTTTTTTAAAAACGATCGGCCCGCAGGCCCCGCCCTTCCTTCACCACTCTGCAAACGCGCCCCTGGCGCGTTTGCAGAGGGGAACGAATTCCCCTTGAATACTGGGGGTCCCTGGGGCCAACTAGCCCACCAGGAACCTCCAGTATGCGCCAGGGGCTGCGTTGCAGAGAGGTGTAGAGAGGCCACACCCCTTTTACACCTCTCTGCAACGCAGCTCTGTGGCGCTTTTGGAGGTATATGGTGGGCTAGTTGGACTCCGGGGACCCTCAGGATTCAAGGGACTTAATCCCCCAACTTAAAACGCGCTACGGGGCGCGTTTGCACAGTGGTGAAGGGAGGGGCGGGGCTTCAGGTGACATGTGTGCAAACAGGCCCCGTGGCGCGTTTTAAGATGGGGAATTAAATCCCCTTCAATCCTGAGGGTCCCTGGGGCCAACTAGCCCAACAGGTACATCCAGAAAGCGCCACAGAGCTGCGTTGCAGAGAGGTGTAAAAGGGGTGTGGCCTCTCTACACGTCTCTGCAACGCAGCCCCTGGCGCATATTGGAGGTTCCTGGTGGTCTAGTTGGCCCCTAGGGACCCTCAGGATTCAAGGGAACTTAATCCCCCAACCTAAAACGCGCCACGGGGCGCGTTTGCAAAGATGTCACCTCAGGCCCCGCCCCTCCCTTCACCATTGTGCAAATATTCCTCTAAAATCAGCCGAAATAGGAATTCGATTTACTCACCTGTTATAAGGAGAGACCTCAGTGCTGTATCTTTCAGCCCAGTACTGGTCCTGAAAAGTAATTTTAACCGTACTTACCGGTAACTTGAATTTCCTTCATAGGCTAACATTGACTGGTTTCACTTGGAAATTCTTCTAAGTGTGGAGTTTTGGAACTTTAAAATATTCCTCTAAAATCAGCCGAAATACGAATTCCGATTTACTCACCTGTTATCAGGAGAGACCTCAGTGCTGCATCTTTCAGCCCAGTACTGATCCTCAAAAGTAATTTTAACCGTACTTACCGGTAATTTGAATTTCCTTCATAGGCTAACATTGACTGGTTTCACTTGGAAATTCTTCTAAGTGTGGAGTTTTGGAACTTTAAAATATTCCTCTAAAATCAGCCGAAATACGAATTCCGATTTACTCACCTGTTATCAGGAGAGACCTCAGTGCTGCATCTTTCAGCCCAGTACTGATCCTGAAAAGTAATTTTAACCGTACTTACCGGTAACTTGAATTTCCTTCATAGGCTAACATTGACTGGTTTCACTTGGAAATTCTTCTAAGTGTGGAGTTTTGGAACTTTAAAATATTCCTCTAAAATCAGCCGAAATACGAATTCCGATTTACTCACCTGTTATCAGGAGAGACCTCAGTGCTGCATGTTTCAGCCCAGTACTGATCCTGAAAAGTAATTTTAACCGTACTTACCGGTAACTTGAATTTCCTTCATAGGCTAACATTGACTGGTTTCACTTGGAAATTCTTCTAAGTGTGGAGTTTTGGAACTTTAAAATATCCCTCTAAAATCAGCCGAAATATGAATTCCGATTTACTCACCTGTTATCAGGAGAGACCTCAGTGCTGCATCTTTCAGCCCAGTACTGATCCTGAAAAGTAATTTTAACCGTACTTACCGGTAACTTGAATTTCCTTCATAGGCTAACATTGACTGGTTTCACTTGGAAATTCTTCTAAGTGTTGATTTTTGAAACATACAAATATTCCTCTAAAATCAGCCGAAATCCGAATTCTGATTTACTCACCTGTTATCAGGAGAGACCTCAGTGCTGCATCTTTCAGCCCAGTACTGGTCCTGAAAAGTAATTTTAACCGTACTTACCAGTAACTTGAATTTCCTTCCATAGGCTAACATTGACTGGTTTCACTTGGAAATTCTTCTAAGTGTGGAGTTTTGGAACTTTAAAATATTCCTCTAAAATCAGCCGAAATACGAATTCCGATTTACTCACCTGTTATCAGGAGAGACCTCAGTGCTGCATGTTTCAGCCCAGTACTGATCCTCAAAAGTAATTTTAACCGTACTTACCGGTAACTTGAATTTCCTTCATAGGCTAACATTGACTGGTTTTCAGCAAAAAAGTTTCAAAGTGTTGATTTTCACAAACTACAAATATTCCTTAAAAATCGCCTGTATGACTTAAACGCATTCTTTCAACTGTTTACAGGAGATGCACCAGTGCTGGATCCAGGATCCAACACTGAGTAAGAAAAAGTAACGATAACAGTTTTTACCTGCTAAGTGAATTTCCTTCCATAGGATAACATTGGTGATTCTATGAGAAAAAGTTTCAAAGTGTCAACTTTTAAAATACAATAATATTCCTTAAAAATCACGACTGTAACCAAAACGCTTTTACTCAACTGTTTACAGGAGATGTACCAGGACTGAATCTAGGATCCAGTCCTGTGGTTACAAAAGTAATCCATAAAGTAACTAATTGCATTTAACTAGAAATTCACATTGAGCTGAATGTTGCATTGTGTTTGAAAATGTGTTGCCCATTGCAACAACTGTAACTACTGTACTTAAAAGTCTATTGCCTATCTGCAAAGTATTTAAACTAAAGTAATTCATTCTGAGAAAGTATTTTTGAAATGTAATGTATAATGTAATTACAATGTAATTTGACAAATAAAATATGTAAAAAAAATTGTTTCTAAAAATGTAGTAAATCAGTATGAAAAAAATTAATATAACAATTAATACATTTAAAAATTGTCATTTACAAAACCTTTGAAATTCACTGAAAAAACCGTAGGTTTCAGGCACGTTATAGTTAGAAATTAGCATTTAAAAAACCTTTGAAATTCACTGAAAAAACCATAGGTTTCAGACACGTTATAGTTACAAATTAGCATTTAAAAACCTTTGAAATTCACTGAAAAACCATAGGTTTCAGACACGTTATAGTTACAAATTAGCATTTAAAAACCTTTGAAATTCACTGAAAAAACCATAGGTTTTAGGGACAGTTATAGTTAGTTGGACATTGCACTCATACAAAACCCGTGAAATTCCCCGTTATAGTTAGTTCAGCTAACTATAACTCGCGCCCCGCAATGCACTGCTGATGACGTCACATATTACATCACTCATGACATGGTCAGTGACATCACTGATGACATCACTGATGACGTCTCAAATGACATCACTGATGACATCATCCACGTGATAATCTGATGCACCTCCCCACACCCTAATATAATCTTTGATACACCCACTCTAAATTACAGACTGCCATTCGCAAAACCATAGACACTCCAACACCAATAACTACATACCCACTCACTGATTCTTAGGTCTACACACACACATCCACTCACTCACCCGTACAGTCACTCATACTTACGGTCACTCAGTACAGGACTATCATATGCACTCTTACTCCTATATAGACACTCAAACAACGCCACTCATCCATAGAGATACTCACACACCTAGTCAGTCATGCAAATAATTAAACACACTGCCATTTACTCACCTATACAGTTATACACACACCAGCTCACTTACTCATACAAATAGTAGCACATTGTTACGCTCTTATACAATCACTGATACAAGCACACAATCATCCATACAGCCACTATCACAATCACTCACTCTTGCTTATAGCTATTTATATACTCCAACACACATATATACTGCCTTTCACATATGTAGTTACTCACACATGTACCACTGGGACATACATTCACTCACTAACACACTCTTACACACACTTACCCACCCATACAGTCTATCACAGATGCACTCTTGAAACCATCCACCCAGTGAATCACCCACTCACACATCTATGCACAGAGTTGCACACACCCCTCCCACACAAACACTCAGGCACCCATACAGATACTGAGACAAGCATTCAATAACTCATATAGAAAATCATTTAGCTATTCACAAACACATGCAGCCACTTACACAGCAACAGACAGACGGATACAGACATACACCCAGTTTAGTCACTAACCCATGCATTCAGTAAGATACGTTAAAACACTCACTTATAGAGTCAGTCACGCACCTACTAAATCATCCATACAGACACTTACACACCCACTCATTCTTCAATACGTCTTTTCCTATATATTTTAAAAATATTTAAACTTTACAGAAACACACAGTCACTGGATGATGTCATCAGTGATGTCATTTGAGATGTCATCAGTGATGTCATCAGTGATGTCACTGACCATGTCATGAGTGATGTAATATGTGACGTCATCAGCAGTGCATTGCGAGGCGCGAGTTATAGTTAGCTGAACTAACTATAACGGGGGAATTTCACGGGTTTTGTACGAGTGCAATGTCCAACTAACTATAACTGTCCCTAAAACCTATGGTTTTTTCAGTGAATATATATATGGGGAGAGGAGTTGGCCTAACGGCTAGCGCGGTCGACCTCGAATCTGGGGAACTGGGTTGGAGTCTCGGCAATGACGCTGAACATCCTGTAATTCTGGGCAAATCACTTAATCTCCCCGTGCCTAACAAAAATGAATGTGTCCTCATGTAATGCAACTGGTGCTATGCAAAGCGCTCTGATACCCGATTCGGGTCAAGTTTGCGCTATATAAAACTCTGTAAAACAAAAAAACAAAAATATATATATATATAGTATAGATAGATATATAGATATATATATGTAGATCTATATAGACAGATAGATAGATAGATCATTTTAGTAAAATCATTAGGTCTTGGATGACATTGACCTAAAAATGTAGCAGTGAGGACATGTAATCATAGTGAAATCTGTCTGTTTTTCTTTTTAACTGATTTTTACAGTAAAATGCAGACAGAAATGAATCTGTTTCTCTACTTGTATTTAATTTTAAATGTGGAGAAATGGAATATAAGTCTTCTTTTGAGTTAGTCTCAATGCTTTTAATCATGGCTGCCAGGTAAATGACTGTGCAGACCGACAGAGAGTGGAGTTCAAAAAGGGACAAGGCTTTTCTAAAGAAGCTTTAAATAGCTGAAGATGTGCCTGTGTTTATACTACAATGCTCATGTTTTCATAAGGAGAATATTGTATATAAGTGATGCGCTGTACGTCTTCTTATGCTGCTAAAACCCATAAGGCATCCAAGAACGAGTGTGCCCGTATCAACTAAACAGAAGTAGACTATACTAGTTGTGGCTTTGTTTTTTCGCAAACACAAAATAAATAAAGATAAACATAAAGTTACAATTAGAAAAAAAATAGAAAATGGAAAAATACAGTTGAAAAAACACTAAAATCCTTTACGAGTGAGACGACCCAGGAGTGCATCAGCTTGAACTATGTAAACTGAAGGAGTTTGTGGGACTAAAGGACAGTGAAATTGTGCTTTTGCACCCATGAGAGGCAATGAGTTCAGAATTTCAGAAGTTCAAGTTGTCCATGACAGCACAAAATACTTCCGCTAAAAACAGTTTGCCTCCTCTAATTCATACTTTTGAAAAATGTAAGGTTTCTTACCATATACTGCTGTGCTCTTTCTTTTCTCTCACTAAAACAAAATGTCATATTTAAGCCCCTCCTGTAAGAACTATGTATCAGTCCTCCAGTCTTCCAGCAACATTCTTAAGATAATGTTTAATCTTCATTGTTAGACCTGGCACCATTGGCGTGGGTCTACCTTCCATTTTTTGCCTTTACCTCCTGTGTTTTGTTGTTTGTTGGACTCCATTTGTTTGCTGGTCTAGATGCTTTGGGCACTTTGCCACTGCTGTTCAGTGCCAAACTGCAAGTGCTCTCTTTTGTAAATTGTGTTATGGATTAGTGTTTCCATGACTGGCTATTTGATTTACTTGTCAGACCCTAGTATAGTGCACTGTGTGTGCCCAGGGCCTGTAAATCAAATGCTGCTGGTGGGCTTGCAGCACTGGTTGTGCCACCCACCAAAGTAGCCTGTAAAATGTGACTCAGGCCTGCAATTGCAGAGCCTGTGTGCAGTCTGGGACTGCCATGTCGCCTTTGCAAGTGCACACACTTGTCAGTCCCTAAACCTTCCCTTTTCTACATATCAGTCACCCCTAGGCCCAAGGTATCCCTGTGGGCAGGGTGCATTTTATGTGAAAGGTAGGACATGCCCTGATGTGTGTGGCATGTCCTGATAGTGAAATACTGCCAATTTAGTTTTTCACTATTGCAAGGCTATCTGTTCCCATAGGACAGAATGGGGAGTTTGTTTATAACATCTTATAAACATAACTGACCCTGGGAACAAGGTGGAAAAATAAAGTTTAGTATGCCTGAACTCAGAATGTTAAAGTGCATCTTTTAGTGAGGGTGATTTTTACATTCTGTGTTTGAAAATACCACTTTTAGAAAGTAGGTATTTTCTTGCCTAACCATCCAGTGTGCCTCTGCTAGGTTTGTGGATTGACTGTCTGGCTTGAGAGGGGCAGTGGCTCCAGAAGTCTGATGAGTCAGGGCTGGGCTGAATAGACCTGGGCTGCATTTAGAGTAGGGGGAGGAGATTTCCTTTCACCTGCATGGGCCTGGTCTGCCTTCAACAATGCTGTCTCCACCTCCTGCCAGGAAGCTGCACCAATGAAGACAGAACTGGTTTTGGCTGGGTACAGACACTCTCTGCCTCCAGAGAACAAAGGATTTTGTGGTATAAATATTGGGGCCCAGACCCCAGAACTTTAGATCACTTCTGAGAAATCAAGAGGAACCTTTGCCAAGGAGAAGGGCCGGATAAGCTGAGGAGGAATACTGCCCCTGTGCTGTTTGCTGTCTGGGGTTGGCCTGCAGTGGCTGCTTGCTGCCAAGGAAAGGAGAAAAAGGAATTTACTGTTTGCTTTGTCACCTGCTTGAAGGGACACAAAGACTTCACCCCTTCTGTCTCCCTGGAACTGCTTTTTCAGCTGCTGCAAAAGGAAATTGTAACACCGACGCCGGCGAGTGATGCCGTAACCTGCACCAAAGCCGTGGGCAAAGCTCGTGAAGAGCACGACGCACCACCCCGACTTGCACCGTAGGCCCGACGCTTCTAACGCCGTGCCACATCGACTCCGCAGCCCCGACTTCACCGATGCCGGTGCTTCATCATCGCGGAGCCGATCCTCGACATGGGTGACTCCGGAATCCATCAACATTGCACCGTCGTAAGGAAACCACGCTCGCTGCCATCCGTGACGTCACCTCCCTGACACAGTAAGGAACCGACGTCTCACCTCCCCTGCGCTGCAGTAAGGTACAGAGGCATCACCTCCCCTGGGGTCGTAAGGAACCGACGCCGCAGGCACCAACGAAGCATCACCTCCCCGATGCCGTGCACCGCCGTTGCTTTCATCAATTCCAAGGTACTGTTCTTTGTGGGTCCGCTTGACTCCGGGCCCGACTCCGCGCACCTCGCGGTCGGCGCCGTTCTTTGGGATTTTCATCTGTCACAACGTCGTAATGACTCCAGGTGGAGTTATTTGTTGCTAGAAGCTTGATTTGAGTGAATAACCTATTGTTAAGGATATTTTTGATACTGTATTGTGGATTTTTGTCGTTTGGTCTTGTTTTAGTTTAGATAATGATTACTTATTTTTCTAAACTGGTGTGGTGTCCATTTGTAGTGTTTTCACTGTGTTACTGTATGTGTTCACAAATGCTTTACACACTGCCTCTGAGATAAGCCTGTCTGCTCGTGCCAAGCTACCAAGGGGGTGAGCAGGGGTTATTTTAGAAGTGTATCCCACTTACCCTGACTAGAAGCAAGGGTCCCTATTTGGACAAAGGTACCCACCTCTGCCAACTAGAGACCCCCATTTCTAACATTCATCTTTCTGAGATGAGGTCTCAAAACCTAGGCACAGTTCTTGAAAGTAGGCTGCTAGCATGACAAGCACCAGAATAGAATAATTTTTATTTCATACAGGGCTAAACACTGGAGGTCAGCCTGTTCTAAGCGCTCCTAATTTAGGCAAAAGGAAAAGAAAATAAGGGCAGCATTGGAATCCAGGCCTCCTCACTCCAAGTCACACAGTTCAGCCACTGGACAACATTTGATCCCTTTTGCCACAAAAGTGGTGCCACTGGGTTTCCTCTGGAACCTGCAAAGGAGTCTATACGTCAGAGTAAAAGTGATTAAGATATGGGGCAGGATTTCTGCGCGGAGCAGGCCTTTTACTCCTGTGGATGAATTTCGCTCCACTGTTCATGCTCGACCGTTTTCAAGGGTTTGAAGAGGGGGATTGGGACACACATTCTATAAAAAAAAGTGTGGCAGGAACAGCTAATGTACAAAAATTGATCTGAAGACAGAAATGTGGGAGAAGTGCTACCAATCGTTAACATCCAACTAACTCTCTCTTTTGCTGAAAAACTAAAAGGAAGCAAGGGGGGGGGGTCTTCCTTTTGATTTTCTTCTGATTTCGGATTCATTTATTCCCAGTTCGACATATAATTCCAGGGTGTGAGTTCTCATGTGGTTTCAGAAACTCTCAAACTGACCAGTTGGTCGGCAAAGGGCCCTCACATGTGAGGCAAATACACAGTGTAGGTTTTATTTGCCATTGCAGGCATAATGTTTTTTTTTTTAAATGTACACTTGGTAGCGCATGATTATGTGACACCTGCCTGTCTGTTTATGGTTCGAAAACACAAAACAAGGGGACCCTACTCACTAAGGAACCAGGGTAATTGATTAATATCTGAAACAACGGTTCCTGTGGAATGGTACTGTCAAGTATTGATACTATAATGCGCAATCGCGATGAAAGGGTTGGGGGGATGTCAGAAAGAAGGAACCACATACACCAATAGTATCGTTTAACACATTTGTATATTATAATATCAAGCCCTGGCACTCATATATACTGTATCATAAGTAAAAAACTTTATCAAAGGAACATGCATATCAAAATTAGAGTGGTTTAATATTTTCTTGTAGAGACTCCAGCCAACACGTGTTTCGTCGCTCGGGACAAGACACCCGCGACTTCTTCAGGGCTGGAAAACATATATAAAACAGAGTATAAGCCCATGCATCCGGGCACAATTATTCCAATTGAAATATGTGAGTTCCATGTGATCCCAACTGTGTACCGCAAATCAATCCACATAGTATGTACATAGTTACAGGTGCACACAACATTATTCAGTGCAGATATTATAGCGTGTGTCACAACCCTAATACAGTCCACACCAAAGACCCAAATGATTGATACTGTCTGACGTGGTTCACCAACCAACATTATTCTCATAAAGATGAGGGGGTGGTGAAATGCGGAGAACCGGAGGTGGGAAAAGGGAATTTCAAGGGTGCATATGGACTCTACGTATATGTGAATAAATTGAGAAGAAAAGTCTTTGAGTACTGGATCAGGTCCCAGGCCTACCTTAATATGACTGGCCCAATATTTCAAGCCTAGAATATATATGAAAACATGTGTGAAATGTGGAACCTGTCATAGAAAGCCATATCTCCACCAACAAAATGTGACCAGAAAAACATACCTTCTGACTGGTTATAATTCCGTCCCAGCCTAAATATGGCTGGGATAAACAATGTATCAATGAAAGGTTGTATCCTAGTAATATCTGTAAGATGAAAACCGCATATTAAGATTCAAAAAGCGGAATAGTGCTTATCGCGCATGACACTAGTTATGGTAGCTATCCTAGGTGAGCAATCGTATTAGTTAAAGACAAGTGACGTTAATCTACCGGTGTGATCCATGTCAAGGTCAAGACTGAATCTAGAAAGGCAACGGTAAGTCAAACTTGCTAATATTATTACAAACTACTCAATATCATTCTATATATAATAAGGGGTTATCATATCAATCAGCGGGGGAGGCGCAGAATATAGCAAGGTAACGTCCATACGGGACCTAGGGATGTAGGGACATCTGGGTCGGTGACTGCGCAGCTAAGTGAAGATTGTGTGCCAAACGTGAGTGATAGTAAAAGAAAAAGGATATCTTTTATTATCACTCACGTTTGGCATACAATCTTCACTTAGCTTCACTTAGCTGCGCAGTCACCGACCCAGATGTCCCACTTAAACAGTCAGTCACGCACCTACTAAATCCTCCATCCAGACACTTATACACCCACTCATTCTTCAATACACCTTGGCATATATATAATACATTTTTAAACTTTAAAGAAACACACAGTCACTGGATGATGTCATCAGCGATGTCATCAGTGATGTCATTTGAGATGTCATCAGTGATGTCATCAGTGATGTCACTGACCATGTCATGAATGATGTAATATGTGACGTCATCAGCAGTGCATTGCGGGGGCGCGAGTTATAGTTAGCTGAACTAACTATAACGGGCGAATTTCTATGGTTTTGTACGAGTGAAATGTCCAACTAACTGTAACGTGCCTGAAACCTATGGTTTTTTCAGTGAATTTCTAAGGTTTTTTAAATGCTAATTTCTAACTATAACGTGCCTGAAACCTATGGTTTTTTCAGTGAATTTCAATGGTTTTTTAAATGCTAATTTGTAACTACAATGTCCCTGAAACCTATATTGTTTTTAAGTACATTTTAAAAAGACGTGCATACTTTTTGTAGTGAAAAACTAACTGTAACAGTAGTCTGTTATAAGTTATAATTTAACAATGTTTAAAACTTAATTAGCACTAATTAACATATAAGTGTGGAAAAAGTGTGACGCAGCAGCTATGATACCTGACTTAGAACAACAGCGTTCACAGTTCGATTCCCGGCTCCGGCGGCACGTTAGCCCACCACTATGTCACTGTGGGCAATACCTTGCTTAATCTTCCCGACGCCCGAGCGCCGGAACACCTCTCTGGAGGTAGCTGTACGCTTTACAAATGCTGGCATTTTTTACTTTAAAACCATAGTGATGAGAAATATTAGCACGTATTTTTTTTTTTGTATTCTGAACGATATTTTTTTTTATGTCTTCTATTTAGAATTACGGCAATTAATAGATGTTTGTAGTCATGAGAATGGAAATGACACGGTTTGCCGGGTAACAGTTTTTAAGCTCTCCAACGTATGTACATATTAAGGACCTTATACGTGTTAGGATCGAAATCGAAACCTTTACCGCTTCACATTTTGTAACTTTTCTCAACACGTGCACAAGTTAAACAGTGAAAACGTGAGCGCGTGTCAACTGTAAAACGTGACATCTAAATGGGCGGAGGCGCATCTTCCTTCCATAGACTACTCAATAACCAAAAAGTATATAAACCACACCCGTTGTTTGATTAGTTTCGTTTATGCGACTTATTTACGCGTGTCCATTCTGCGATGCACGTTCCCTTTTCTAGCGTCGGATTCTTGCTTTGCGGCAACAAAACATATTCCAGAGTTGTAAGTTGTTTGATTATGGCATAGTAGATATTTATAATACGTAGCTATTTGTCAATATTTAAACATTTGTATTTAGAAAAAAGTGTTATTGGTTGTTTTTGCCATTTATATGTAATGTCAGCAGCTTGTTTTCAGAAACAGACAGAATACAGCAAACATTGTTCCTTTTCTGGCTCCTTTCAGATCATATAGTGTGACTTTGTATATTATAATATTGACACTGTACTTGACCTCAGAGGTGTTGGTGACCCGTCGGCGCGAAGACTAAAGATTTATATGTAACGTCAGCAGCTTCTGGTTCTTACTCGGTTTCCCCCTTGGGATCATATAATGTGATTATGTATATTATAATAACCACCCATTATGATCTCAGAGAAGTTTATGACCCGTTGGCGCGAAGACTAAAGATTTATATGTAACGTCAGCAGCTTCTGGTTCTTACTCTGTTTCCCCTTGCGATCATATACTGTGAATATGTATATTAAAATATTAACAGTCATTGTGATCTCAGAGGAGTTTATGACCCGTCGGCGCGAAGACTAAAGATTTATATGTAACGTCAGCAGCTTCTGGTTCTTACTCTGTTTCCCCTTGGGATCATATAGTGTGAGTATGTATATTGTAATATTCACAGTCATTATGATCTCAGAGGAGTTTATGATCCGTTGGCGCAAAGATGAAAGATTTCGAAGTCCCGGATAAAAGAAGCTCTGAACATATTCACCGCTGCAAAGTATTTCGTTATTGATCTTGTTTTGTGTTCACGACTTTATTTTCCTTTTCCTTTTTGTGTGGCATCAGTGTCACTCTCTATATTGTAGTAGAGTGTCATATTTTCACACAACAGGAATTGGAGATTTGTCGCCGCCAGGAGTAAACCATCTTAAATACAGCTTACTGACCTTTTTAACTTACTTGATCAGATATATTCTGCGATGCACGTTCCCTTTTCTAGCGTCGGATTCTTGCTTTGCGGCAACAAAACATATTCCAGAGTTGTAAGTTGTTTGATTATGGCATAGTAGATATTTATAATACGTAGCTATTTGTCAATATTTAAACATTTGTATTTAGAAAAAAGTGTTATTGGTTGTTTTTGCTATTTATATGTAATGTCAGCAGCTTGTTTTCAGAAACAGACAGAATACAGCAAACATTGTTCCTTTTCTGGCTCCTTTCAGATCATATAGTGTGACTTTGTATATTATAATATTGACACTGTACTTGACCTCAGAGGTGTTGGTGACCCGTCGGCGCGAAGACTAAAGATTTATATGTAACGTCAGCAGCTTCTGGTTCTTACTCGGTTTCCCCTTTGGGATCATATAGTGTGATTATGTATATTATAATAACCACCCATTATGATCTCAGAGAAGTTTATGACCCGTTGGCGCGAAGACTAAAGATTTATATGTAACGTCAGCAGCTTCTGGTTCTTACTCTGTTTCCCCCTTGCGATCATATACTGTGAATATGTATATTAAAATATTAACAGTCATTGTGATCTCAGAGGAGTTTATGACCCGTCGTGCGCGAAGACTAAAGATTTATATGTAACGTCAGCAGCTTCTGGTTCTTACTCTGTTTCCCCTTGGGATCATATAGTGTGAGTATGTATATTGTAATATTCACAGTCATTATGATCTCAGAGGAGTTTATGATCCGTTGGCGCAAAGATGAAAGATTTCAAGTCCCGGATAAAAGAAGCTCTGAACATATTCACCGCTGCAAAGTATTTCGTTATTGATCTTGTTTTGTGTTCATGACTTTATTTTCCTTTTCCTTTTTGTGTGGCATCAGTGTTACTCTCTATATTGTAGTTGAGTGTCATATTTTCACACAACAGGAATTGGAGATTTGTCGCCGCCAGGAGTAAACCATCTTAAATACAGCTTACTGACCTTTTTAACTTACTTGATCAGATATTTTTACAGTGAGAATATTTTTCGAAATTGCAGTTTAAAAAAAATTTGTTTGCATAGACACTTTCTTACTGAATACCTTTGATAAACCCTACATTTTTGAATGATTTTTTGGTATTTCTCTTTTCTCTGTTGTGGTTCCTATTCTCGTTTCTCCCTATAGAATTGATAGGAATAGTAGTGTATATATTACTACTATCCTATATGTTCTTAAAGGAGTCCGTGATCTGTTAGTGGAGCAGTGAGCAACCTCTAAGCACTACAACTGAACTTTCCAGAGTTCTACAGAATAGAAATTGTAAAAATGATGAAGCGTACATTTCTATGTAATATAAAGTCATTTGTGTTTAACAGTTTTTTACTTGTTATTGTTCTTGTGACCTGAGATGATGTAGTGCGGGAGTGTTTCTTGTAGCACTTCTTTTCTACTTTATCTAAAAGTAACTCATGCCCTCTTATATTATCAAGAATATGGGGCAACACTTTTACAAACTATAGCAGAAAAAAAAGTGAGGGCCACGCTTAAGGGATATTTTATGAATTGCTTTTTATTTGTTACTTCTTTGATATATACAGCTTCACTTTTCGAAGAAAATTTATTTGTAATTGCTTAATAAAAACTGTTTCAAACCTAGACTGAAATTTTTGCTGCGCAACCACACCTCCCCGTCAGAAAAGTAAACACCACATTCTAAGTAAATAGTGCTACTGGGAAGTATCCCACCCGCAAACTTAATAAAAAGAAGACCGCAACACACTCTGTTATTTTCCCGCCGTGATTTGTACACCCCACGCCTATTATATAAATGGCCCTTAAAATATATAAAAAACAATTTTTACCTTCACAATCCCTGTTCACCACCTTGTGACCCCTTTACAGAGTTAATAGTGTTCCTACCCTCCCCGCTACTACTTTGTTTTCCCGTACTCCATTGAAGTGCGTCACAAAACGCTTCACAACAGTGAAACCTTCCCAACCAATAATGAGCAAACTTGTACTCGGAACACTTTAGCCAATAAAATGTCCATGGTGTTCCGCAGAGGGGGATGGAATCGCTGCCAACACTTCTACTTTTAATGCTTCACAGCCAATGAACATTAAGCTTGGGAAGGTCCTGCTTGGAACACGTCAACCAATCAGATGTCCCTGCTACTCCGCGGACGGGGAGGAAATGTCTGGCAACACTTCTACTTTCAATGGTTCGCAGCCAATGAACATTAACCTCTGGAAGGTCCTGCTTGGAACATGTGAGCCAATCAGATGTCCTTGCTACTCCGCGCAGGGGGAGGGAATGGCTGGCAACACTTTTACTTTTAATGGTTCGCAGCCAATGAACATTGAGCTCGTTGTTGGAACACCTCAGCCAATTAAACGTTCATTTTGTTCACTGTCCGTGATAAAAGTGAACACCGCATTATAAGTAAACATTACTGCGCATTATATTAAAGGAAGGTAAAGGAAGGCTGCAATACGGCGCATTGTTATTTTCCCGATATGATTTCCACAGCCTACTGAACATTGCCGCAAAACCGCGCATCATTGTTTTGCGGACGTGATTTCCACAGCCTACGCATTTCCACAGCCTACGCAACATTCACACTACCTGTGTGTGCACCCTACACACTGCTTGCCGCAATACGGCGCATTGTTTTCCCGACGGGATTTCCAGAGCCTACGCAACCTTGCCGCAATACCGCGCACCGTTGTTCTGCGGACGTGATTTCAACGGCCTACGCAACATTCAAACTCCCTGCCTCTGCACCGTACAGACTGCTTAAACTAAGACCACAGTGTTCCTACTATACCCTCTTATACAATTATTCTCTTATTTTTCCCCCTACGCCTTTCAACTCAGTCACAAAATGGCTGCCAACACTTCCTAGTTTCAACAGTTCGCAGCCAATGAGCCGCACGCTCGTGCTCGTAACGCCTCACCCATTCAGATGTCAGAATTCTCAAATATCGATATCTGTAAATTTTGATATTTCTCTAAAACTACTGAACGGACTTACCCCATTTAAACAAAAGCGTGCTTTCTGGACCAAGACCTTTCTCCCTGCCAAATTTGACGTAATTCCGTTCAGCAGTTTGACCTGTCTAAAGTTTCCTATGGAAATTTCATGAAGTAAACACGTTTTGGGACCCCCCTTTTTTCTCAGCCCCCCCTTGACGAATCACCCCCAAACTTTCAACATAGGAGCTGATCTGAAAAGAGAAGTTTTTTGGAAAATTTCGTAAACATTCGTCAAACGACGCCAAAGTTATAAGCAAATCAAAAAACGCTTTTCCTATGGAAACGTGGTCCTAACTATATCTACTGGCGACCGCCAGTAGATAATATATATATAAATATATATATATCTCGTTCAATTTTTCATGCATTTTATCATTAAATGCTGCAATTGGCCAGTTTGAATGAGAGCTCTGGTCAGCTGAAATGACAATTTTCTCTTGATTATTTGCTGTTCGGCTCACTATTTTTGCATTAAGCGCATGCAAGACTATTCGGCTTCCTGGTGTGTTCTGTTTTATTTTAACAATGCTGCAGAGTAGATTTAATAAGACATATATTGCAAAAGAAAATAAAGTGTAATGTGTGACAATGTAACTTTTTGCTGACAGGGTTCAGTGTTTACAATGTTTATTTTCATACACTGAGGTGATTTATCTGTAGATGCTTACATCAAGGATGGGCCTGCAAGAAGGGTGTGCTTGTCAGCTGTGCTAAAAACAAGACTGTTATTGAGAACGCATTTTTTTCTTTTTACTAGCAGTATTTACTTTTACCATTGGCGGAGATCTCCCTATGGTAAAGTATAAAGAAAAGTAAAAAGATTTATTTCACTTAAAAAAATAGCAAAAATATTTGATTTGAAATATTAAGGTACTTTTTAAATATTTATTTTTCAACATAGAACAATATTTTAAAAAGTTACAGCTCTATTAACTTAATTAAAATTTAAAATGTGATTATTTTGAATATATTATATTACATTTGAATTTTTTCTGAAGTTTGAATTGAAAAATAATTCCAAATAAAGTACAAAAATAGTTTTTTTTACGTATTAATAATTATTATCAGTGATTTAATTATATTTTCCTGAATATTAATGTTACATTAATATTTAAATTCAGAAAGTTTAATAAAATATGTTAATATAGAATAAAACATATGTTTCCTTTTACATAATTGTTAATGTTAAATTAAATGTATTTATAATTTTACCTATTTTAAATTATTTTCCTATGGAGTTTTATTTTAAGTCCCTACCTCCATTATTTTCTATGGGAGGGTGTTGCAGTACCAGTGAGTGGCCATGTGTGGTGCTGGATTTACACCAGCTCTGAGCTGGAGTACATTTACTACTGTTTTGGCCCTTTCTGGACTTAATAACTTTAGAAGTGGAGTTTGTTAATAGGAATGGGCCTACGTGTTTGTGAGTGGATGCATACCCTTCCCTAAATCCCTCTCTAACCACTCCTTAACCACTCCTTACTCCTCCATTAAACCCTCACTTTAGTATTAAGTATTTCCTATTTTCCAGTCACTCATCCCTGTTCCTATCACATTTATTACCAAATGTATACTTACATGTGCGGAGACTCTGCAGTTGTGATAGATATCTCCACACACAAAAAACAAGCATTTGCAATGCAATCGGTCTCGCATTTGCAGGAGTTAGAGCTATTGGCGTTGCAAATGACAATGTCTTTCACCCTTGTGTTTTGGTTTGGAGTGGAGTGGATGTATGCGGTTTGGAGTGAAATTATGTGCATTGAATTGGGATTGTTAGTTGTGGAATTGTGTAGGGTAGGATTGTGTGGTGTGTAGTGTATGTGTGTAGTGGAATTATGTGGCATGGTGAATAGATAGGGGTGAGAGCTGCACAGAATAGATAGAGAGGGATAGGTAGTTTGTGCACGAAGTGGTGAATGAACTCCAGACAGAGGAGCAGAAAGAGTATGTGAGAAAGAGAGAAAGAAGATGAGAGCAGGCCACAGACGCATGAAGAGAGTGCGACTGTGTACACAGAAGACACCCCAAGAAGAGGAGGAGAGTGTGGGTTTGAGGGGCGGAAATCTTGAAATGCACAGGAAAGAAACTGTGCTAGAAGACCTGAAGTGAACCAATATGAGAGAGTCATGAGAGAGTGAGAGAGAGGTATGAGAGAGAGTACGAGAGAGAAGGGCGAGTGGGAGGAGCATCCAGAGGGGGAGGTTGAGGGCGAGGCGAGAGGTGGGCCAGTGCACAGGGCGAGGAGGTACAGGAAGGTTGCATGTGTGAGCAGGCAGTATAGAGAGGCGATAGGGAGTGTGAGGGAGGGATGAGAGGGGGCAGTGGGTGTGTGGGGGAGAGATGACAGGGTTGGTGGAAGTGCGATGTAGAGATGGGTTGTATTGGAATTGTTTGTTGTGGAATTGTGTGGTGTGGGATTGTGTGGTGTGGAGTTCTGTAGTGGAAATATGTGGCGTGGTGTGCTGTGGAAGTATGTGGATAGTAATTATATGGTATTAACTGTTGTGGCATTATATAGAGTGAGATTGTGTGTTATGGAGTTAATTATGTGGAATGGTATTGTGTGTTGTGGAGTAGTATGTTGTGGAGTTGAATTATGTGGTGTACTGTTAAATTTTGTGGCATGATGTTGAAATCAGTGTTGTGTATTGGAGGTATGTGGTGTGTTGTGGAATTATGTTGTGGAGTTGAAATATGTAGTTTGGTGTGGAATTATGTGGCGTTTTTTAGAAATGTGTGGAGCTGAATTGTATGGCATGGAACTGTGTGGTGTTGAGTTAAATTATGCTTATTGGAATTATGTGTCATGATGAGTAGTGCATTTATGTGGATTGCTGGTATGTGGTATAAATTGCATTTATGTGTGGTGTTTTATGTTGTATTGAGTAAAGTGTAATTATGTGGAGTGTGCTTATGTGGCGCTGAGCAGTATTATGTGGAGTGTAATTATGTTGAGTGTGGTGCAGAATTGTTTGGCACTGAATTGTGTGGTGTTGTGTGGAATTATGTGGAATGGTTTGGAGAGGTATTATGTGGCATGGTGTGGAGTAGTATTATAAGGTGGGGAGTTATGTGGCATGTTGCGAATTAGAATTTATTTTGTGGAGTGTAATTATGTGTTTTGCAATTTAGTGGAGATATGTTGAGTGTAAATATGTGGGGTGAAATGTAGGTTGGAGTGTAATTATGTGTAGTGGAATTATCTGGAGTTGAATTGTGTTGTGTGGAGTGTAATTATACTGTTTGGAGTGGAGTGTAATTGTGTAGCATAGGGGTCTTAAGTGAAGTGGAATTTAATGGCATGGAGTGGAGTTGAATTATGTGGAGTTTATTTTATTGGTATGTAATTATGTGGCATGGAGTGGAATGATGCAGAGCGGAAGTGTGTGTAGTTGAATTGTGAGGCATGTTATTATGAGATGATAAAATGTGTTGTGTGTAGTGGATTTATGCAGCATGGATTTGTGTATTGTCGCATTGTGTGACACCTTAAGCCAGTTCTGGTGCTTTACCCAACTGCACTTTGCATTTTGGACCTTACAGGTCTATACTTGTAATAGGAAATGTTGTGCACTGATGAGGAGGTGGGGCTGTGGTGGTGATGTGCTGATGCTGAGGTGGAGCTGCATTGATGCTGAAGTAGTGCCTCGCTGATGCTGAGGTGGTGCTTGTAGGGAACCAATTGCACACCACGGGGAAACGATTAATGCAATACACATCCCTAAAACAATCAAACACACACATAGAAAAACCTTCAACCACACAACTAGCAAACCAACCAATCACACACCTAGTAAAACTAGTTGCCAGAAATAACGGTGAGCGGAGGACTTTATTTCACAATGACACCACTTTCTAGTCCTGGACTTTTCCTTTTACAGCTCATTTTTTCAGGTGTGCTGGTCCAATTAATTGAATTAATCTGAACGAAGACTACAAATCTCAGAATGTACTGATGTTACAGATGATACCAGGAAAAAACACAGTGACATAAGGTCTTATGGTAAACCTACTCTTGGCAGAATAAAGGATGTAACACGAAATAAACTACATCTCTGAACAGGTGATAAAAAAGATAATTCAATTGCTTCTTAATGCACATGATGCTAACACAGCATCCTGAAATTTCTCTACATGCCTGATAGTTGGTATTATTTCACATTTAATGGGTCATCTTCCTCTAAACTGCATACCAACGTTATACACACAAGTCTTTGCGGTATGTGCATTAACCTACTGAGCAGCCTTACCAGCTGCAAGTTTTCAAGTCAGCACTTTTGCGAAATGGGTAAAAATAGGGTTCTGTGACCTAAGCAAAGCGCTTCAGTAAAAATCGACAGAGGCTTGTTTAATTTTGCTCTTCTCCCATTGAGAAGGGAGGGCCATTTGAGACACAAGCCCGGGCATGTCACACTACTCCCCTGCTTGTCTGAAGCAGCGCTGCATGCAGTTGCGGCCGGCATTAATCGTGGGTGAGGGGGCGGGGGTAGCACGAGGAGGGTAGCGCGGGGAGGGTAGCGCGGGGAGGGTAGCGTGGGGATGGCGGGTAATTTAATAATTTTAAAAAACGTACCTGTCCCCCGGCCGGGTCCCGCGCTTTCTCGGGGCTGCTCCTGCCTCCGGCAGGAACAGGAAGCAGGCAGCCTCCCTCCTCTCCCCTAAGCCAATCACAATGCTGCAATGGCAGCGCTGTGATTGGTGGGGACACCGCCCAGCCAGGGGCTTACGGGGAGGCCATTTTCTCCATGTAGGCTGCATTGCAGCCTGCATGGAGAAAGGGCAGAGTGCGCATGACTGGTTAGGGCGGCCCCAGGGGGCCGACCAAACAGTCATTGCGCCCTCAGGAGTGGGCACATCACTACTCCCCTCCTGTCCAGCCCTGCTCAGAGCAGCCCAGCCCGCCCGCCCGCAACCAAACCCTTCTGCTTTCTCGCAGTGCGAGAAGCAGATACATAAAATGGTAGTTATTACCATTTTATGTTTCTGCTTCTCACACTGCGAGAAAGCAGTGGGGCGACACTCCTCCGCCCTAGTGGAGGAGCCGCCCCAGGCTGCATGTGAGCATGTCAGTGGTCTCACGGGACCAGCTGACATCCCCAGGCTCTCCTCTTGGTAGGTCTGGCAGCATATAACCACCAACCTGTTCCTCGGAGAACATGCCAATTCTAATTTTACGTAAAGTATTGCAGAGACCAGGATATGGGGAGGAGTGGGTAGGAAACAACCCTAGACAGCATTGATATATTTTAGATCACATATATTTACAATTCGTAACACAGACAGAATTAAACAATTTATGGTCAATTGCTGACACCGGGATTAAAACATAAATCCTCGCGGCACAAGATGAATCCCTAGGCCTACCCATATCTGCTACTGGGAAGGGTTGTGGTGCTACAGTCGGAGCTGCTGACTTTCTAACTAGGGAGCCTGTGATTTTGGGCAAATCATGTAATCTTCCTGTGCCCCAAACATTTGACCACGTGTAATATAACTGGTGCTCATGCAAAGTGCTCCAATTCCTGCAGGTCGAGTTCGGCTATATAAAACTGCAAAAAAGACTAGAATGGTTTTCTGAGCTGAGCCCATTTTGTTCGTAAAGCCCAACAAGCCACGACAAACGAAAAACATAATTAACCCTAAACTGTCTGACTGCACAATATCCCTATATTTCTTGTGACTGTGCACAACTTAAAGGCTATGCTGCGCAGCATAAAGAAACCCTCACCACTAAATAAATACATCTTGCATTTTTACAGCGTGCAGTTCACGAAGGGCGTCCTGGCACTTAAGTCTTATTAAAGAAGGAACAATATGCCCAAGGAGACAGCCTCTGAGGCTGTGCATCGCTCACCTGTCAAAATGCGCTGAAAGTGTTGAAGACGTTTAGGAGCTCGCGGAGCAAGAAATCTGACCACACTATGTATATACTTTGATTTCCAAAAGCAATTACGCTGAGGAAATTCGAGTGCGGGTCTTCCTCTCTCATAGCGTCTTGGCCGGACATAACTAAAGAGACCTTGTGTTCGCTATCCAGAGTGACTGCTGCTTACACGCCTAATAAATAGGGAAATGCCACAGATAATCGAACCTAACAGATGTGGGATTAAGTAGTGGGATTACTTGAATTACGGAGCCATAGGAGAGGAGTGTTAAAAGTCTGAATAATTAATATTAAGTAAATGCCCGCATTCAGAAAAGTTGGCGTTACGAAAAGGAAGCAAACAATCGTATACCCGGTATACATAATATTACGCCAAAACAGCAGTACCTTCTCACCCCTTTGCTGCTTCACAAATGAGTCTCACCTGATAACTCGAATTTGGCATCGGTATTCAGTACACACATTCAAAACACCCCGCCGCTGTACACCGCATCCCGCCATGCACCTGGGAAAGCCAATTGGGTGACTCCTGTAAATGCTTCAAGTCTGACCTTGTTGCATAATGGAGGAATACTGGTTGTCAGCACTCTCCTCGCTTTGGGGCCTTGAAATAGAGTAAAGCGCTATCCACATTGCCAGTGTCCACCTGGTAACAGCACACTTCTGTGTAATCAAGGGAACGCCCTTCCCATGCGCTCATGAGGGGCGCTCAGGGAAACAAAAGGGAGGAAGGCGTTAAGGGCAGTTGCATGGTGGGAGGGTAACTCAGTGAGAGAAACAGAGACAAATCCCCCCAAAATGCTGATTGTTTCGAAGAGGGGATGTGGCATAACATTCAGAGCTGCCTACTTTGGAAGCCGGGGAACAGGTTTCGAGTCTCGGCATCATCTCTCCATGTGCCTTCCAAAAATAAAATGCTGAGACATGCCGATCTGAAAAATGTAAGTGAAACAATGGCGAAAGCCAAGAAAATGCTGCCATTTATTGTTGTCTTTGTGTGATTTCAAAGGGGATCTAGACAGAAAAAAAACAAGCATGTTTGTCACAACTCCTTAAAGCATGTCACGTAGCTGGGCCGGGGGAGCACTTTTCACTGCTGCTGTCCTGTAAATAAAGGGGAGGAGAGCGAGCGTCTGTAAAAGATAAAGCGTGGTGTCCATGAAGCGGGTGCGGCGCCGAGCCGGGAAAGCCCGTGCACTCTGCAACAAAACAAAAAGAGTGCGCAAACACAAAAGGAGCAAGCCGGCTCACAAAGTAAACAAAACACAAACACTTAACTCGAGCAGAGGCAGGCCAACAAAAAAAAGAGTGTTCTCAAAGCATCCTAAATAACCTGAAGAGTAAGAGCACATGGAACAGGAGCAGTCCTCATGGGAGAATATAAAAGTCCAAAAGGAGGGACTACTAAGCGTATTCACTAAAGAAAAGCTGGCATTTACAAAGGGCAGTAAGAGGAACCAATGAAAAAGATGGGTGGTGCTTGAAGCCCACATTGTAGATACAGCATGTCTCGAAGAGACAGTGTGCATGCACTGCCTAGGCGAGACCTAAAAAATAAGAGAGACAGAGGCAGAACCTCCACATGTAGGTTTGTGAATAGTTGTTTGTCGTACATTAGTAGTACTATTATGGTACTACTAAATGTATTATGAAAGTCAGTTTGTGAGTAGGTCCCACACAAGACAATTTGTTGCTAGTTGCACCTTACTTATAGTGTATAACTGGTTATCCTCATGAACAACTACACAAATATAGAAAAATAAATAAGAGAGACATTTAAGAGTGGCTGCATTCAGGGGCATAGCTTCAGGGATGTGTTTGGGTTGTTACACCCCCTAGTAAATGTCTTTCTGGTAAATAGTTGGGTACAGATGCTTTCAGTCAGGTATGGTGAGGTGTCTGTCGAATTTCACAGGATATACACACAGACATAAACACACACACTCTCTCGGTTTTGAAAGTCTTCATAAATGTTTTTTTTTTTTTTACAAACTACTGTGATTTCTCTCACTTGGATGGAATCCTGAATCCTGAAGTGTAAGTCTGGTTCCCCAGCAGACCCCTGTCCTCCAAAATTGTGGGTGGCACTTGCACATATTCTCAATCCAACCCTTAACCTTCTATGGAATAATTCATTAAGTACTGGCAGATTTCCAGAATCTTGGAAACATGCGATGCTTCAACCTCTTTTGAAAAACCTAATGCAGACTTGATGGATTTAAAAACTATCGCCCTATTTCGCTTCTCCCAGCGCCGGCAAAGATGTTGGAAAAACTGGTACAGTACCAACTTAATAATTTCGTGGTGAATAATGATATATTGCATGAAACACAGTCCGGTTTCCGGGCAGGCTTTAGTACAGAAACGGTATTTTGGAGGTGGCCGAATCAATAAGAATGGAAGTGGACGGAGGAGCCTCAGCCATGTTGGTGCTGTTGGACTTGTCTGCCGCATTCGATACGGTGGACCACTCATTATTGCTGGCCAGATTGAGGAAGGTGGGAGTGAAAGGGAAGGTACTCGCCTGGATTAAGTCCTATCTTAGCGACCGTACACAAAGAGTGACATTACACCCTTATAAATCAGAAGCTAAGCCTCTCTGGTGTGGAGTGCCGCACGGCTCGGCGTTGAGCCCGCTTCTTTTTAACATCTATCTGGCCCCTCTGTGTGCGCTTATTTCAAAATGGGGAATCAAAACCGTGTCCTATGCTGATGACACACAGTTGGTGTTCTCCTTTAAGGACCTTTCGGCAAACACCTTCAAGAGGTTCAGGGGCTGCCTGTGCGACGTCGCTAGGGGGATGAACAACAATAAATTAAAGCTGAACACAGAGAAAACAGAGGCGTTGTTTTTGGTAAGAACCCCCCCACCATCGGGTCTGTGGTGGCCGGAGGAAATGGGTCCTCCACCCTCTCCGTCTTCTACGGTAAAAACCTGGGTGTAAAATGGGATGCTGAGATGACATTTGCTCCCCAAATACGTTCCACTACATCTACTTGTTTTGGAATATTGAAGAGTTTGAGGAAATTTCTTTTCTTTTTGCCGGAGAACTGTCGTAAAGTGGTCGTTCATGCTACGGTGACTTCAAGGCTTGACTACGCCAACAGTTTGTTTCTTGGTCTCCCGGCTTATTTGATAAAAAGATTGCAGATGGTGCAAAATGCAGCAGTAAGATTGATTAGAAGAGTACCTTTTAGACAACATATTTCTCCACATGCAAAACAACTTCACTGGCTGCCAGTTGTACAGCGTATAGAATTTAAGGCCTTGACAATTGCCTTCAGGGCCCAGAAAGGCAGTGGTCCCAACTATATTAAAAAACACATTCGCCCTTATCAGCAAAGGAGATTGTTACGCTCTAATTCACAGAACTTGCTGTGTGTTCCCCAATTCGCAAAGGCTCGTATTGGAGGAAGAGCTTTCTCAGTTGGAGTGTCCAGATTGTGGAACTCACTTCCGGTAAGACTTTGGCATTTACCGGAAGAAGGGGAGTTTAGGAAAGCTCTAAAAACTTGGCTTTTTAGCCGGGACTAGCTAACTACGCTTTTGGTCTAGAGATCTGTTACCCATATGCTGCTGGATCATGCTAGCGCCGGGACACCTCTGATTGAGGTAGCTGTGCGCTCTATAAATGCTGGTGTATTGTATTGTATTAGTACCCGAAACAATCTGCATTCCTCTCCCTTTTCATTGCCCCTTAAGCCCCTCTCATGCGCCCCGCTTGTCGTATAATATATTTTAACATCATATTGTTGGAAACTTCGAAGCTCACCCCCGTCCCCAATCCTACTGACCAAGCTATGCCCCTGACTGCATTACTGAAATCTATGGGTTACACTAAAGAATATTTACATAACCATGAAACAGTTTACACAGGTACAATTGGGGGGGGGTCAAAAGTTAAGTGTGTGGTGACATAAATTGGCTTTATTACCTCATTCACTTTCTACAGTTGAAATCCAGTGAAACAAATAAGGTTTACCTAGTTCAATTTAGATAATTACTGTTTGTTTGCACAAGCAGTCTTTGCTACTCTGCATGCCGAAAGCCTAGAAATTACGTGCACTTGTATGCTTTCATGCATGCAAGCGTTTAGAATCCATGCTAAGTACTATGGGTGAGGTTTTTTTTCACAGAACATTTTTTTTCTTTTAAAACACCATATTTATTTACTTTTGTGAGGGCTCTAGAGTTTCCCTGAAACTGATACTGGACCCCTGCAGTTCATTTTGTACTCATTCTTTTTTTTTCAGTTTTGCAGTGGCCCAGCAGCTGCTATTCATTCCTACCTTGCCCTCAGTGCTACTTGCAGTGTGTCGTATGCCATCTCTTTCAATCTATGTCTTTATTTACTGTTTCAAGATAGTTAATGCATTCCTTTCAACACCTCAGCTGTCTTGGAGAAATAAAGAAAAGGGAAAAATGAGAAAAAACATTCAAAGATAACTGCCATCACATGCACAGGCAGTCATTTTTGAATGTTTATCTCATCATTTTTTACCAATTCTTTACTGTTCCAAGATGGCTGACATGTTGCTCTGAAACAATTCAGCCATCTTGTAAGTTTAAAGAATGATAAAGTATGCCAAAAACTTTCTAAGATGTGCCTCCCACGCACATACACAGTTAGCCGTCTCTGAATGCTTTTTTCTCATTATATTTTGATACAATGTATTCATTTACTGTTTCAAGATGGCCGACACTGCTTTCAACACTATAATAATAAAGTATTCCTAAGGACACAAGCATTGGCAAAGCCAGTAGTTCTGTGATGGCATTGTCAGACAGAAACGGCTACAGGTAGTAGTAATATGACACATCACCAAAGTTGAAGTAATATTTGCATCGTTTTTGACAGAGAGCTACCTGCCATCCGAAAGGGGAAAAAGTGCCCACAGTTCCACTTTATCTCACTCATTAGACTATGCTGAAAAAGAAGCAGCCTGTGCCCCAGAACCTTGAGAGAACGAAAATATATTGATAAATCTATAACAACAGTTATCCCTATTATTGATAGGTTCCACACCGGCCTACTACCCTTAATAAGTGGTCTAAGGGACAATGTTCTTCCGGTTTTAAAAGCCTGAAAATTAAGCTTGGCAGTAGGGGGTTGGGCAATGCATGCGATGGCAAGAAAAAGCAAAAAAATCACTGTGCTTTAAAAACACTACATGTATCTGAATTATTGACATTCGAAAAACAATTAGCAGCAGTGCTATGTAAAGTGTGATAGTTTTGGCTTCAAAACCTCACGAGTAAACAACATAAAATCTGTGGGAGGTGACGAAGAAAACAGATGGTGCTGCTATCAGTGGTTTCCTCTTTGTAATGAATGATTATGTCAAACACCGCCACAAGATTATTGTCACAAATTCACATACATTTATTTGAATTTTAATGCCTTTGCTTTCCGGACAACTGCTACTCAATTATATTCCCTACAAAGATTTAGTGTTTATGTATGCTTTACTCGATATTAGTCTGCTGGATAGGGTTAAATGTAAACTTCTATTGGCTTTGTTGGCAGTTTCCACACAAAAAATAAAAAATCTAAATTCGCAAATTTCTGGGGAAGAGTATGAGTGGTTTTGACCAAGTTTCCGTATGTTGTAGAAACATTACCTTTTCTAATTAAAAATTCACATTTTGAATTTACTTCAGAATATTTATTTAGAATTTTCATTTACTATTGCCACTTTATTTTCAAAAATTGGAAGGTATGTATTAGTAATACTAGCTTTTGATGTATATCATTTTAAATTTTATTTTGACCCATAATATTTAAGAAAGAATGAATGAATGAATGATTTAATTATTTTAATTACTTATAATTGTTAAAATTGCATAAACATAAAAACAAATTATGTGCAGTGTATCAACATGAATCTCTATAAAAAGGAAAGCTCATTTTTTAAAGATTAAAAAACTTAAAACATATGATTTCATTATTAACAGCATATGTTTTGCTCAGATAAATGGTCCACATATCGCCATTATTTAAGGACCAAAGTCCCCTTATGCTTCGGGATTATCCGTGATTTAATACAATTAGATAATATGTTTATGTATTTGCCAAATTGGGCTAGTTCCATTGGATTACTGGTTGTTGGGCAGAAGTCCCGGGCATCTTTAAATGTTGCCCTCCAATGTTTTAAAAATAGTTGTTTTAATAAAGTCTGATGCGCCATAAAAATTTTGGCCAGCAGCAAAGCAAATGTAACATGGAATCTCTTCTATATTCGCAAAACCGGCAGTTTGTTATGACAGACGCAGAACTCCAATTGCCTCTAAACTTGTTAATCAGAAGAACCAAGGGGCCGATTCCGATCTCGGTCGGAGGCGCACCCAATACCATTCGGTCGGGAAAAAAGCCATGCGAAAGCCTGTTTCCCGACCGAACCGTACGCTGGTCCGGCCGAGCGAGTACGATGCGAGTCGCCGACCGACTCGTTTGGGCGTCCCGACAGCTCCGACCGACTCGCTCGGACTCGAACCGCTCCGACCGACTCGGTCGGACCCGAGTCGCACCGCGCAATGGAGACGTTTTCCGGCCGGGTAAGTACGATGCGCACCTCGACCGCTCCGACCGACTCGCGCCGTCCGACTCGAACTCGCTGTCGGAGCCGTACTTTGGGGTCCGTGTCGGACCCCCTGTACGCGTACCCGTGCGAGGCGCACACAGGGGGGACCCATGGGTCCCCTACCTGTGCGTGTACGCCGCGAAGCGCTTCGCGGCGTACTCGCTGTAGGGGGCGCCTTGTCCGCCTCGCACCCATTGAGGCAATGGGAGCCCGCGTACGCGTTGTACGACCGGCTCCCATTGAGTTCAATGGGAGTCCGACCGACTCGTGTCCGATAACATACGGACGCATCGGACTCGTTCGGTCGGACTGCACGGGTCCGATTCGGTCGGAAATCTCTCCGGGTCCGGCTCGGTCGGAGAAATTTCCGGCCCGAATCGGAATCGACCCCTAAGTGTCTTGCTCCGAGGATTCTGTTTCTACACTCCTTGTTTAAGGCCACTTTTAGATACATTTGCATTTTCATTCCTTCATACGATTTTGAAATTAAGTTTGCATGAGCAGCTAATTTTATTTTTTCCAAGTCCGCCTTCCTTGACAGAGACAGACCTGCTTTTTTAAGACTAACCAAATGTGAAACAAAAACGGTTGTTTGATTGTCTAAAATTAAGTTTAGATCCTTAATTGTAGTAGCTAAGTATGAGGATCAGGGATTGGCCGTCTTGTTAAAAATCTCCTGTAAAGCCATCTTAAGGGAGCCTGGTTTTGCATGGACAACTGAGTGATAGTAATTCATGAATGATGCCTTACATCAGGCCAAACTCCAGATGTAACAGGGATCGATGGGTGTATTTTGGTAGATGGAAATTTCGGCTGTATGCAATACACCAAAGTTTATCCAGCAAGATGGAAGCTTCCCAGGTTAAGCTTGGTGATCATAAGAATTTGCCAGAAGCAACTTTGCTCAAAAGGTTCTTATGATGGCATCTGATGATGGACTATGTAAGTGATTATTAAGTTTGCACAGTGGGAGTATTACATCACTAGCTTTTCCTGTGTTGTGCTTTAGATGTAAATTTGTTTTTCCGCTTTCCGTCAGCCATACACCCAAGTAGTCATATTTTGATGTATATGCAATATTTAGGTGACCTAGCCTCCAATGCTGCTTATGTTAATTCTTAAACCTTCCAAAAACCATCTGCTTTGTTTTATTAAAAGTGCCCAAGAGCTAACTGCTTAAGTTGTAGTTATTTAGCTTGTGTACTGCATGCTGCATGCCGATTATTGTATGGTCAAGAATGACCAAGTCATCTGCATATTGGAAAATCAGTAGGGTGTATGGTCCAATCCTTGCTGGAATTGTATTCGCCTTTGACAGTGGGATGCCTAGGTCAGCTGTGTAGAGGCTGACCAACACAGGGGCTAGGACACTCCCTTATTTTAGGCCCCAATTGGTTGACATTCGACTTGTGACTGTATTTTCTTGTCCTAACTTGATGCGGACCCATGTATCAGAGTAAAAAGAAATTATTGCCTTCAGTAAAATATATGAAATGCCCCATTTTGCCGGCTTAGCCCAAAGTATGTTTCGATCCACCCTGTTGAAAGCTGCAGAATATTCTCCAAAACATGCGAAGAGGGGAGGGCGTGCATGCAGAATAGAGCTGTCTGCTAAGTAAGACAGAGCAACTATGTTGTCTGTGGTGGTCGAATTTTGTATAAATCCCATTTGAGAAAAAGGAATTACATTCTCTCTTGACTCCCAGACCTCTAATTTATGTACTAAAAGTTTTGCATAAGCTTTTGCCTCGACATCTAATAATGCGATTAAGCGATTGTTTGCTGGATCTGTGTTATCACCCTTTTTATAAATTGGGTCTAAGTTGGATATTTAAGAAGGAAGGGAAACCTGGGAAACATTCCTAGAATAATTCCCATACAGTGTAAAATGGCAATTTACTCACAGCTCCTTCACAAGCCAAATCTGCACAATGTTACTCATATTTGTTGTAATTGAGGAACCAAAGCTCTACAAAGGCTGACAGCTCTCAGTTGCAGCCACATATATATGAAACACAATCATTTCTCTGTACTGGGCATTAACAGGGGTCGAGCAATTGAGCATTCAGAATGGTCTTGTCTCACCCAAAAATATTAAGGGCCTAATGTACTATTACAATTCGCAAACCAGAGATGCGTAATTTGCACACCAACGGGTTTGTCAATGGGAATGCTATTTGTGGTGTGACCTCTATACTAATACGTTGAATTGCAAATTGTCCATTTGCAGAGGGTTACAAGATGACCTGCCTAATGAATATTATTTAAGCAGGTCTCTATTTATGACCTCTTCTGATTGGTGGCAAATACAGGGGTGTTTGCATTTCGAAATGGAAAACTGTTTTTAAAGTGTTCGATATCCATTTACGTGGCATGTGCTGCTTTAAAACATGTTTCCTGCTTGGGAAGATCTGGGGGTGGAGACAGTGGTCTTCTGGAGCACTGCCTGCTCCCACTGAGGCCACAGACACAATTCCAAAGCCAAAACGAAAGCTGTGCATATAAACTTGGAGTAGGTAACCCTCAACAGCCATGTTTTCTTCAGAACTACTCCAGAAATCTAGGAAGGTTTATGAACTGCAACAATGTATGTGATTAAAACACAACAATACTGAACAAGAGCATTTTAATTTGTGTCATCTGTCAGCAAGTTGATCTAAAGTTAGGGAAAGGAAGATGGACACAGTACCCCACTGTGTTTGTCACACGTCACTTAGAAGGTACATTGGCAAAAACAGCTGAATTCACTAGTCAAAAACAGTTCCACAATTTAGACAGCATTGTTGTTATTGGGCTCCGTACAAGGGTTTCTAGCATCTGAGGCAAAGTGGCATTTCCCTTTTCTCTTCTACCTCAATTTAGGGCACGTATAGAGAACCTGGTGCTACCTATGGTTGGGGCACTCAAGACAGTCACCTTGTCTAGTCTTTGTTGGTGGTCATCTGATGAGTGGGGTTTTCCAACTGATCAGTAAACCAAGAAAATCCATGAGAAATGATTGGAGTAAAGTAGAAAAAAATATTAATGATGTGGAAAACAGGAAATGTGATTAAAGTGATAAATGGGTCACATGTAAAGCACACATTACTTAAATAATGGAAAAATTATTAATTGAGCAAATTTACATTCTTTCTGTTGCTAATAATCCGGACGGGAAATTATTCCATTATGACTAGCCCTTTTATTTCCTCAGCCACAAGTTGGCTGTTTTAAACTTGCATATACATATTCTTCACTTTGGGCCAGATGTACAAAAATGCACTTTTGCATTTCCTAAATAGCGACTCCTTATAAATCGCTATTTAGGAAATGCAAAATTATAGGTATGAAATATTCGATTTCCTAAAAGTGATTCTTTACAGAGTAGGAATCGCTATCGGAAAATCGCAAATAGGAAATCCCATGCCATTCATTCCATGGGCCGGTTTAGCATTTCCAAAATAGCGATTTCCTATTTTGGAAATTCTGAACCAAGGATGCTATGGGCATAAGGCCCCTGTAATGCACCCCAAAAATAGTGGTGCACATGTAGAGCACACATATGCCCTAGCGGCATGTGTGCGCTATATCGCACTTTGAAAAAATGCATCTTTGGGTGCTTTTTTTTTAATTGCACATGGTTACTATCGACATGAAGTCAATGGTAATTGCATTTCCTAAATGCACAATTCGCATTTAGGAAATGCTCTGTACATGTGCATAGGAACCGCAAATTGGTAATCCCTTTAGCGATTTCCTATTTAGGAGATCGCAAATTGCGATTTTTACTGGGTAGAAATCGCAATTTGCACCCTCTTAAAGGGCTTTGTACATATGTAAAGCTCAGTTAGCATTTCTTAATGACTCGAAATAGCAAATCGGTCCATTAAGAAATGCCAAATGGCTTTGTACATCCGTCTCTTAGTCACTTGCACACTACGTGATCACTTTTGAGAAAACAACATCTTTTTTATTTGTACCTGTAGATTAAAAAATAATAACGTTTTTCTAAACTACCTTTATAAATGTAATTTACATTGCATTTAGCACGTACTGGTTTATATCTTTACCCAGCAACTGAATGAACTGTTGGTAAATGTGCCCACTATGAAGCATTGCTACTGTCTAGATTGTGAAGGCAGGCACCAAAGGCTACATTGTTACTTTGTGATGAAAGAAATGTAACGTTATATGGCTGGCTTGTGATGCAAGGCAAGAAGATTACATTGTTAGTTTGTGATGCCAGACTGAAAAGCTACATGTTTGTGGGTTGTGCCAGGTGGAGGATGCTCACTTCTAGTTTGTGATGCAAAACAGGAGATGTCACATTGTTAGTTTGCAATGCCAGAAAGAGAATGCTACATGTTAATTTGCAAAGTGAGACACAGAATGCCACATTGGCAGCTTGTAAAACAGAGCGTTTTACATTGTGAAAAATAAACATTGTTGAAGGTATCTTAGGGCCGGCTGAATTGTTACACTCAACTTTTGTGATTTCATTCACAGACAACACAATCGTTTGCGCTAACCTTTGAATTTGCACAAACAATGTCTCTTAGACTAGAAAAAAAGTTAATGGAGTAGCATACAATGTTCTGATCATATTTGCTTTTCCTTAGAGTATTGTCACATTGTGATAACTGATTGTAACAACATAATCTGTATTGGACAAGCTGCAGGGAGCAGGATGTAATTATCATAATTTACAAAAGTGCCTGTCAGTGACAAGACTGAATATTGTTTCCTGTACTTATGCCATCATTCTTTTTTGGGTGCACTTCTTAGGAGATTCTCTTATCCCGGTAAACTGGGCGATTTTCAGCTCTGCATTCTATGATGAATTTTGCACTTCATTACGCAGAAAGTAATGTATTTATATAGCGCTTACTATCCCTGACGAGGCGTTCAAGTAACTGGTCAGTGCGATTATTACAGGGGACATAGTTTTTGTGTTTTCTGTTCCAAATGTGTGGTGTATAGTGCAGAGGTGCATGAGGATATACTGTGTACTGATGCCTCTACATTGCATTGAGCATTAAAATCTTGAAAGGAGACCTTTTATCTCTTTGAGGCCTCCTTACCGGATTCCTTCTTTCACCTGGAAATTCACACTACCAGCAGACAGAAAGGTAAGATAAATAGACAAACACAGGTGATGTGACCCTTAAAATCCCTCCGGCTTATTTTCATAGTTTGTGGGTAATGTTTAAAGAATCAGAGCATAAACTGCGCAGGGTAGTTTTGCGCATTTAAAACACGGTTGTGGTACTGCCTTCACAGTCACGGCACCCATTTTTAAGTGATGCCCTAATTCTGTTTCTTTCATTGCTTTTCGTATAAACCTGTATACAAGGAGAAAATTGGGGCAGAAGCAGCTTTTCACCACACAACGGTAACAAAAACGTTGTTTGCTGTGTTCCCACAGTCCACTCAAGCTCTTTCAAAAGCTGTTCTTGATTTTGCAGCATGCATTCTGGTTGGTGTACAGAAATGTGATCACAGCTTGTATAAGTGGCACTGGGCATCCACACACTTGAGGATTCAACTAAAAGTTTGCTAGAAATCCTTTAAGGCTCCCACCCTTCAGAGAAACTAACAGTCAATATACTAAGAACATGAATTTCCTATACTTCCTCAAACATAATTTTTAAAACATTTTTCGGCAGCTGGTCCCATGTATAGAATAGTTACCTGTTAAGATACACATAATCTCCTCTCATGCACTTTTTCATAAACCAATTAAAACTCCAGCCCAACTAACAAATACATTCATAAATATACACGTTGTAGACGTATGCTTACAATTTGCATAGATGTGTGCACTTTGTAAAATCACAAAACTGTACAGGAGTACACAAAGAAATCTTTGAATGTGGTACATTTTGAGGCGCTCCCCCAGTCTCCAGCTTAACTCCAGTGGATTGGAAGTATGCTCTAAATTCTATCAGAGTGTCCATATTGGATTAAAAAAAACAATAAAAGAAATGCCCAATCTTGCTACTCTAGAACGTGTATCCTTCCTAATTAAGAACAAAACGCACGTATCTGAGAACATCTGGGACTATTTCCTGCATTTTATGCCTGTTTGGTCTTAAACTTTTTGCTATTGTTCACTGTTCTAGTCAATTTGTAATTTTTTTCTTAAAAGTTCCTAGTCTGCCTAAGAAGCACCATTGTTTAATGCCTTTCACTTGCTTGCAACTTTTATTTCGTTCGATTGATATTTAACTATTATCCATTTCATTTCTAAATATCTATTTTTTGGTCAACTCCACATTTTCACGTTTAAAGATCTTACAGTACTTAACAGCGTGTAGTGCTAGTGTCATGGTCTTCTCTAAGTTTTCAATTAAAAAATTGATTAATTAATTGAAAAACGGGAGAGTAGCAAAAAATGCTCTGGAAACAATTTTTCCAAGGGCAATATTCATATGGAAATTGAATTTTAATTTCATACCCCCACATGGAACAACCAACATGTATCCCCTTTGTCTCCAGTTAAGTATAGGCTATTTCCACCCAGAGTCCCTTTCAGGACATTTTTCTTACAGGGAGTTTTCCTATACATTTTAAAATGTTTCTAGGTGGAGGTTGTGGACGAGTTTCGATAGAAGAGTTTGCCATTTCCAGATTGGAAACAACATTTAAAATCAGATGGTGTTTAAATTGGTTTAGTCTATCCTGGGCAAAAGAAAAAGATTCCAGAATGTATCATTTCAATAAATCCGGCCCACTGAGGAGTAACCTATCTGACCCTGCAAATATCTTCCTCATCTCAAGGTATTTTTAAGGAGCTTAAATCTACTTTCATGGGCACACTAGGCAGACAGGCCTCTGGAGACTCTACTACAAGTACAAGCAGTGGCACGTAGAGATGTCAGGCAGGTACTGTTACGAAGTCTTCACCGTCAGTTTTACCCTGGGTCTGAGTATAGTTGTTGTTTAGTTCCTGAGATCCCTTAAGGTGCTGCTGTTCTGTACCACTGCACAACCTTAGAAATCACAAACCTTCCACCAGGGGCTTCTTAACAATCATCCCACGATGCAAAATTCACATCTTAGTGCAGACAGAAGGTAAAGATAAGGGAGGAAGACAATCAGTGGTACTTCAAGATATTTGTGGCTAAGCTGTGACAGTCTGGAATATTGACAGTAGACTTCATACCTCAGGGGCCAAAGTGATTTACTTGTTGAAAGACTTACCTCATATAAGATGTGGGAGAGATGTTCTTTGGCTTGGCCCACTGGTATGGGTGCTGTGGCACAGAGAGATACTGATCACAGTGATTTCCTTTCCGGATGTGCTGGAAGTTGGCATATTCTTCTGGGGACAAGTCGGCTGTTGGCGATATGGTCCCATGATCGTCACCCAAAGGTTCCAGCTTCAGTGCCATTGATGGTGTGTGGTCTATGGTTGTCTTACGGGTCTTGATAGGAATCCCATCATTCATGTCTATTGTGCCGTCAGTCGTCAGGGCATTTATAGCTGCAACAATGGCTGAGCTAGTGTACTGGTTAGTATTACCCAGCCACGTCTCGTCAGTGATGCTTACCCGAGGGGAATTTTGAGGAGAGGGGGTGGGAGAGTGGTGCGGTGAGTATGATGCTTGCCTCCCATTGAGGCTGTACTTCCGCTTGTTGCAGGGAGATGATGGCCGCGAGTTATGGGCTGTAAGCCAGTTTTCCTCAGTGACGCTCGTTCTGGGAGACGTATTTGGAGAATGCCTCGGTGAGCCCAAGATGGTGCAGGCCACCATGCCTCGCTGATAGCCCTCTTCTGGATCGGTGGTCTTGGGAGAGACGCATGGCGACTGCCAGGGTGATGTCTGGGGTGAGGTGTAAGGAAATGAGTAGTTGGATTCAAAAGAGGAAGCTTCTGAATTGCAGCTTCTAGAAGACAAGCTGCTTGCCGGACTCAAGCAAGTGGGGTCTCTGTATGACTCTGCATTCGGCAAGTTCAAAGTGGCAGTGGATGGCGTGCGTTTATTGTTTGGGATAGCCTCCTCAACCTCAGTATTGTGAAAAAACTGATTGTTGTTGGAATGCATTCCCAAGTACGATGTTATTTCGATTCGGGGGCTTTCTAAGGCAGGAGGTCCATTGGGCCTGATGGTGGGTGTCAGGTAGTATCCAGAGTTGCTGTTGCTAGTATGTTCCCCATACCCAGAAGGATGACTTGCAGATGGGTCTATTGAAATGACTGGATTGGATGACTGAAGGCCATGGCATGGAGTTGATAATGAAGAAATCGCCACGCCAAGAGGCAGGCCACCACAGACATTCGCAGATGCATAATTATAGTGTTCTGGAATGAGAAAAACAAAAGGAATGGTATGAGATGTTGCACGATGAATCAATGAAATCTTTTGTCAGGATCCCAACCACATCGCTAAACTCAAACTGCATCCCAAAAGAAGAAGAACTCTGCTGCAACATTCTGCGCCTCACACGCCAAAGCCTCTATTCTTGGTGCCCCATCAAGTTAGTGCGCAAGCTGAAGATGAAAAATTAAACACTAGGATTCACCCTCCTGATCCAAATCATCACACATAAAAGGGAATACCAATAAAACAATCATTTCTACACTGGTAGCATGAGCATGCAACAACTTCCATCAACCTATTCAAGCCTTCCCAGATCTACTCCTTTTGTGGAACATACTGGTGAGGTTCCTGTCTCACGTGCCTCCACCTCTAGCCTACCCTATGTAACTTAAACCCTTATAGATTCTCTGCATACAGCTAATGAGGTAGGCATGCTTTTGTTGGGTACCCTGCATTAGGCTACACTGAGATCATCATTGTCCGGAGCATGCTGCTCCATCCAACAAAGCATGGGAAAATAAGTAACTCAGTATGAGTATATAAGAGGATTCATATACTTTCAGCATACGGAGTGTTCCATTGTACTCAAGGGTTCACAAAGTAGTGTATGACTCGCCTATTCAAATATGTGACACCCGATCCCTTTGATAAGGCTATCACTGGCATTAGCCGTGAATATGGATCCACAAAGAATGTTTTGCAACTCCTACGACTGGTTGACAGGCTGTGTCTCCTACAGATGGATATAGGTTTAGTATGCTGCATCCTAGAAGACACTGGCAAGAATGTCTGAGACACCTTTGATTTTGAGGTTCCACAGGACTCCACACTGCCCCCACTTACATGCAAAGTATTTATCAGGCTTTATGCTTCCCTTTGAAACATCGTGGTTGTTTTGTGTTTTTAGTCTAATGAAATGTCCAAGAGTATCACTTGTTTGGACAAACCTGCTGAGTGACCCTCAATCCTCTTCAGGAATGAGAGGGCCCGGATGGGGCAGATGTAGTGACAGGTAACACATAGACACAATGAAAGGCTTTGGGCATAGCCGCCACCCTTCCTGATGCTGACTGGTCCTCAAGGCGTTGATAAGTGGGCGCACCTTCTTGAGGCAGGATGGGCAAGTTGAAAGTTAGACCTTGTAAATAACCTTTCAGGAGCATCAGTCAGTTACAGGTGATCAAGATTTTCTGTGTATAAATGGCCTTGCCAACGGAATAAGAGGAGGAGGAAGTGGAAGAAGGAAGGGTAAGCGGACGACCAAGAGAGTGCTGAGCGTGAAGTCCATGGCACCAGTGGCTTAACAAAGGCCCCTCCAGCCCCAGCATTGCGGGCGGCCCCTGAGCTCCAGGGGCCCCCTCAACACAGTACACTGGCCTGAGAGCTCCTGAGTGAGCCCGAGGAGGGGCCCTTCATGTACTTTGCAGGAGAGCCCCTTCAAGTTTTGTTACGCCACTGCATGGCACGAGTCCGCTTCAGCAGCAATCCTTTTGGAGCACAGACTCTGCAGGCACCAGAAGCAGATTCCTTCCAGTGGCTGCTGAGATGGCCGTTTGTGAGGTGCATCTGGACATATGTGGGGAGTCTCAGTTTCTGTGCACATGGCAGCCTGACCTAGAAAGCAACTCTCAGGAAGCCTCCATAATTGCGTGTACCAGCAATCTCATAGGAGATGTTGGCTGTGACTCCTGGTGAGCCTGCTTAGAGAGATAACCTCCTTTGAGGGTGTCTGGACCAGGGGTGTCTCTACCGTTCATGCAGCAGGTGCAGTAGTACCGGGGCTCATTTAACCCTGACAATGCTGTATGCCATTTAACTAGTAAACCTCTGTGGTGGGGGTTGGCATGTGAGCTGTCAGTCTGATTTACGATACACCGCCTATCCTCCCTAGTTCAAAAACATGGGAAGCACTTCTACCAAAAAATGAGTTGCAACTAGCTGCTTGTTTGTGCTTTTGTTGCGACACCTGTGACTCTGTAGTGGAGAGATACTGCTCTAAATTGTATTGTTGAAAACAGAGTGAATGGCCGAAAAGGTGAATGTGTAGTCATTCAAGTGGTGAAATGTCCCATCACTGAGACTTGCATCACGATTCAAATGCAATAATAATGTGAAAACATGAAAGCATGAAAGCATTAACAACCCTCGCCTCAAACAACAGTCAACTTCATCCAAATACAGATACCAAAAATGAAACCAACCACTATTAGTTCTTGCAAATAACTAGCAAAAACCGAAGGTCACCCTTTAGTGTTAAACTCTTCATACCTCTAGAGTGATGCTCGCAGGGGCATAGCTTCAGGGCGGTGTAACAACCCCCCCCCCCCCTCAGAGAATACATGCACATCCATAAAAGTCGTAATTTTCTTTCAGATATGGAACTTATAAATAAAGATATGAACAGAGATCAAAACATAAGACGTACTCCATTGCTTGGCTACCCATAACGTCCACTGTGTGACTTCTTAATCTCCTCTGTTCCAGACTTAGGGCGAGATGTAAGACCGTTTTTTGCGGTCGCAGAGGGGTTTCAGATCCCATTGCGACCGCAAAAAATGAGTTGGCCATGTACTATTCCCATTTTGCGAGTCGCAAATTATTTGCGACTTGCAAAATAGGAATAGCGACTCGCTATTAGGAAGGGGCGTTCCGAGGGCGTCCCTTCCTAATAGCGAGTCCTCCAGGTATGTATGACTCTTTTGCGACCGCAATTGCGGTCGCAAAACAGTCGCAGATTACCACCCTTCTCAGAAGGGTGGTAATGCACTCGCAAACGGGAAGGGGTCTCCAGGGGACCCCTTCCCCTTTGGGAATGCAGGGGAAAATATTTTTTAAGGGCAGGCAGTGGTCCCAGGGACCACTACCTGCCCTTAAAAAATGAAACGAAAACGTTTCATTTTTTCTTTTTTAAATGCATCCCGTTTTCTTTTAAGGAAAACGGGCTGCATTTTTAAAAAAACTGCTTTATTGAAAAGCAGTCACAGACATGGTGGTCTGCTGACTCCAGCAGGCCACCATCCCTGTGAGGCTGGCCATTCCCAATGGGGTCGCAAATTACGAATGGCTCATGAATATTGATGAGCCTCGCATTTTGCGACCCCATTGGGAATCGCTAACAGTGTTTCTGACACTATTCTACATTGGATTTAGCGCCTCACAATTTGAGACTCGCAATTTGTCGCAAATTGCGAGGCGCTAAATCCAATGGTCGTACATCTGGCCCTTAATTCTTGAAAGATTTGCATGGGTTTTCCGATTGCCGAGAGAGTCTAAGTAAGCATTTTCAAATGCGCCAGCGCCCTCACTTTTCTGCCAGTGTCCTACCGGCAGTCCAGTCCCACGTCTCCTTCTTCCTACTACCTTCTAGGTGAAAATTAAAAACGTGGCACAAGAAACCCCCCTTGTCTCCTCATCTGAATCACCTCTTCAGTTAATAACTGGAAGTGGGAGCCCCTGGGAGGGAGAGAAAGGGAGTAGGAGAAAGGGAAACGGATGGAGGCTAAGGACAGTAAACAAAACAATTTGATTTTATGGTCTTTCTGGAGAAGATGAGCTGCCAGGCGGCCTGGAAAAACTTTATTCAAAGCAGCTGGTGAGGCCAGCTTCGTGTGCCCTTCTAAATTTAGGCACCCTGGGCCTGGGCCCAGCTCGACCGTGCCAAAAGCAGGCTGCACCTACATGTTATTTTTTATATTGTAACATTCAGTGAAGAGCTTCAGATAACAACAAATACCACTTCTGAAGCGTTCATCCTTTAATAGAAGAAAAGACGTGTCCCAATGATCATGCAAATCTGCCCAACCTATGTCATAGAAAGACATTGACATTGCTGTGCCAAGGAAATTCACAAAAACAAGTCATCATAACTCATGTTCAGTTAAGGTTGTGAGCTCAGATATGCCAACAGAAAACAGGTCAATACAGCTGTAAAAGGGGTTTTTCAACGGGTAGCCAAGGGTGCATTGAGTATGTTGTGTAAGGTCACTGACAGAATGTGTGTGTGAGAGAGTTGGGCATACTTGGGCCTCTTTGCCTTGTCAACAAAACCACTAAGACTAGCAAGGAGATTGACAGCATATTTATTGTATCTGGAACCACTAGGAGCCATAAAGATTAAACTTTATTACATTTTCAGGAAGGTTTTTCTGGCTTTTAACAGAGCGTACATCTTAGAAAGATGTCAAATCCCAAACCCGACAGATAGGAAAATTATACCTCAGCAAAATAAAATGAATAAATTAAAAACTAAACACTGTGCCCATGACAGTCGATGATATTATAGAAAGTGACGCATTGACTACACTAGTCATCAGGTGAGACCACAAGCTAACGCCGCTGGAGTAAAATTGTCCTGTTTGCTGCACCCTCCCCCCCAACTATTGCGAGCCTCAAACGTATGGCTCACACTATTTCCACTAATGGTGGCCTTGGGGGTATGAGCCATGATTGTTCTTATCCCGATTGAACAGAAGTTAACACATTGTTCTTAGCGTTTACAGATGTCCCTAAACTGTGAATGAACAGGAAAACAAGGCATTTTATGTTATGTTATGCAATAACCTGCTGATTACCAAGAAATGTCTTACACGTGTGCCCAAAGTTCTGATATTTTTGCATTAATATTTTCAACAACGTGGTTTGCTTTGGAGCTGTCTGTTGCACAGCCAGCTAGTTGCTGTGCAATACGACTGTTGTAAAAGCCTATAAGAGTCATTGATTGGAGTAATATTTTTTCCAAGATTACACCACAGGGCCCTTGATGATCCTATGTGCTATTGCACTGTACAGTCACAGAGACGTAACTGACATAGTCTGGGACAAATTCACAAATTTAATTTTGTAGTATGTTTAGTAGTACTTTAATAGTCCTACTAAAATACTACATAATGCTATTCACAGACCTGTGTGCAGTGGTTCCGCCTCTGCCTTTCCATCCTTTTTCTCTATGAATATCTTTGCCCTGACTACAGAGTCTCCACACACGTAAGCATATGTCTTTGTAGTAAAAGTGGAAGGGGTGAGGGAGTGGCTGGAAAAGGGTGAATACTTATAAATAAAGGGGAAGGTTAAAGGGAGGAGTAAGGAGGGATTTAGGGAAGGACTTGCACCTAACTTCAAAAGAGTAAGCCTGTCGCTATTCACAAACTGCACTTCTTAATTTACTACAGTCAAAAAGGACCCAAAATAGCAAGTCCAGCATCTTACATGAACAACCACTGGCACTGCAAACCGTCCCATAAAAAATAATGGAAGTAGGGACATAAAATAGAACTCCATAGGAAATAATGTTAAACTAAAGTAAATAAATTAAACTATTTCAAAATATAAGTAAATGTAATTTAATATTTACAAATTATCTAAAAGGAAAACATATTTATTTTGCAATGTTAAAATACTGTATTAATCTGTTTTAATTAGAACATTCATGTAAGATTCATTTTTATTAAAATATATTTACAATTACTTTTAATTAATTATATACATCCCTTTTCATTTAAATTAAATAAATATCCAATTCAAAATTAAGTTAATAGTGTTGCACCATTTGTTTTATGCTGTACCAGATTTAAAATAAATACTTATAATTAATGTAATTTAATATTTAACAAAAATATTTTTACTAATTTTAAAGTTTAATAAATGTTTTAAATTGTTCCTTTACCATGGGGAGATTATGGTACAGATGTTTTATTTTTAAATCTAAAAAATATTAAAATATGTTTAAATCAAATAGTATGGTTTTTTTCATATTTGGTTTTAAGAACTCAAACGTATACATATTTAAAAAACAATCAAAGTACATTATTTCAATTTAACATTATTTCCTATGGGGTATTTTTAAATTAAATGCTATGTTTTATTTTTATATTTTTTAAACAAATCAAATGTGTACATATTTTAAAAAAATCAAAATAAATTATTTTACTTTAACATTATTTCTTATATTTTTTAAACAAATCAAATGTGTACATATTTTAAAAAAATCAAAATAAATTATTTTACTTTAACATTATTTCCTATGGGGTTCTATTTAAGTCCCTGCTGCAATTACTTTCTATGGGAGGGTGTATCAGTTGTTGGCCATATGTGGTGCTGTACTTACTACAGCCCCTTTTCAGTTGTAGTGTCTTATACTCATAAATTTGTCCCCACCCTCATTTCAGGGGGTGCAGATGCACAAGCCTACACTTTTGAGTAATTTTACACTCATAAATGGTGAATAGCCAAAAGTGGAAAAGTTACTCAAAAGTCGAAAAGTAAACTTACAAGCATAAATTACTCACAAGTGTAAGTTACCTTTGTGATTAGCCCCGTCAGTACTGGGGTTAAGGATAACTGCTGCAACAGACTATGTAAAATCGGTCTACAGTGAAACTAAAAATACAGAAAGACAAAAATACATAAGTGGTTTAAGAATGAGCATGAAAGGTTCAGATACGATTTCATAAGCCAATAAAGTTGTGGCATGGTACCAAAACCCTAGCAGGCATCACAAGAGATATGAGCTAAAGGAGCAGAGATATTCAAGACAAAAATACTAGACACAGAAAAGAGTGCAGATAGTAGATAAACAGCACAGAAAAAGTAAAAAAAGAAGAGACTAAGAAAAAGAAAGGCAAGTGGACAAAACAACAACAAAAACAACAACATGCAAAATATTTGAAGGACCTGAAAAAATATGCTTGACAAAAACAATTACAAGCAGGCCCTAATTATTAGTTTCCTATGAGGCTAGTAACTGGAGTAACTATGCATTACCGGAGTTACTGGTACACCCTGTATCGATAACTCCATGGGGTTAGAAACCCTGTATCAGTAACTTCAGAGGGGTGGAAGTAATCAGAGATAAATCCGGGTACACAGAATGAGACCCTGCTTGTTGTTTTTAGTTTGAATTTATCACATATATTTGGTAAAATCAAATTGTACCAGGTACAAAGGTGCAAGTTGAATCAAACATAACACTCCATCCAGTGCTTAATTTGTAAAATATTAAGTGCCTGGGCTTTGACCAGGAGGCCACTGCAGCTTGCACCAACCATCGCCCTTGTCATCGCTGCCAAAACAACTACTAACCATCTCTCTCGCAAGTAAATGCGACAGTTCAGATTATTCCAGGTCCCCAAAGCTAAAGGAATGGCTGGGGAGGAAGGTATTAGCAATTTTTATGTATATTGTAGTCCTAAACAACCGTTGTTCTGCTCATCTATAAATTAGATGAGCAGCGCCACCATGTGGTAGACTGTTTTAAGTGTGGTGTTGACAATTAGGTGCCGAGCACCGGAAACCAATTAAGTGCTGGTGCTGAGCACCGGAAAGCACCGGCTCAAATTAAGCACTGACTCCATCTCACCTCACATCTTAAAAGACCTGGCAAATAAGCTAGATGTAACCTCCTTGTATTATAAATTTACAAACACATGCCTTTAAACTTTTGATACAATATATTGCTTTAATGGAAAGCCATTCGCCAAAGATGTGACAATGCTCCTCTCACTTTCACCCTTAGATTCAGTTGACCATTTCCAGTAATGAAGATATGGCTTGAAGGCAAAGTTATTGTTTGTGGAACCAAGCCACCTGAGTTCTGGCCTCTACAAGTAGCCAAAGAGTGCAATCCTGGATAAATCACTTTCAGCCTTTATCTTAGTTATCATGGGCCAAGAGTAAGAAACCAAACTATGCTAAAATATGGAGCAGCCGCTTCCTAGCAGTGTCTTCCAAAGAGGAACTCCTATTAAAATATTATTTTTGCTTGTTAAGGCTCAAATTCCAAAAGTGAAATCACCAATTAAGCTTTTCTTCTTACTAATGTTTTATACTAAAATTGACTTTCTCAAGCATGGTTGCTCTATACAGAGGACTTTTGGTTTGCTTAACCAATCTCGTTTGCCCACATTTTTCAACACCAGAGGATCCATCCAGAATCAAGAGCCATTTAGGAAAGGAAAAAAGTAACATTTGGAAATTTGCAGCATACAATAACAAGCATTTACAAGGCGATAGGTCTCGCATTATTAGAGTTTGAGCTATTGGCATTGCTAAATAATGCAACACCAATAGCTCAAACTTTAATAATGCGAGACCTATTGCATTGCAAATGCTTGTTTTTCCTGGCCAATATGATGTGGTTTCTTAGTTAATAGTTATCCAGTGACTCCTCGAAGGCATCAAGCAGGCGCTGTGGCTCGTCCCAATGTCTGAACAGCCGGCCAGCCCAGCTTCGAGGCGCTATGCAATGAATGTAAAGCTTTGTCACACGGGGGGGATACAAGAGGACATTCCATGGCTAGGAAGCCTCACTTTCGTTTTCATGTATAAAAGTCTTGGGCAGCGGAAGGAAGCTTCTGGCTGTGAAGACGGGCTCTGTTCCACAGATGCTCCTGTAGATGGTTCACAGTGTGTCTGTCTGCGGGGTTAGAACTGAGGAGGGCTTGGGGGCCTGGCAGGGGTGCCGCGACACAACGGAGGGTGTGCCAGCCTGTGCCAGCATTGCAGATGGCACCGGCCCACCATCTGGGAACTCCTCGGCAGTCCTCACTCCATAGGTGACTCAGGCTGGCACCTGGGCTCACAACAGGCTCTACCGGCTCTGCGGGTGGCACTGGACTGCACTCCAGGCGTACCACAGGCAGATGGCACGGTTCTGCACACTGGGTACACGCAGCGCAGGCAGAGGGAGGGCACAGCCCTGCACACTGGGCACGCCGAAGGCCGTGGCGTGCGCTCTGGGCCTGTCAGACACTGTACCAGCTCTGCAGGTGCAACTGGCGGGCTCTCTGAGCACACCAAGGGCTATGCCAGCTCTGAGGGTGGCAAGGGCCCCCGATCTGTGGACTCCACCAACTGTGCCAGCTCGGAGGGTGGCAAGGGCCCGCAATCTGTGGATACCACAGTCTTTACCAGCTCTGCAGGTGGCAAGGGCCCGCAATCTGCGGACACCACAGGCAGGGCCAGCTCCGATGGTGGCAAGGGCCCGCGATCTGTGGACACCACTAACTGTGCCAGCTCTGAGGGTGGCAAGGGCCCGCGGTCTGTGAACACCACTGACTGTGCCAGCTCCGATGGCGGCAAGGGCCCACAATCTGTGGACACCACTGACTGTGCCAGCTCCGACGGTGGCAAGGGCCCACAATCTCTGGACACCACAGGGCCTACCAGCTCTGTGGGTGGCAAGGGCCCGCAATCTGCGGACACCACAGGCAGTGCCAGCTCCGATGGTGGCAAGGGCCCGCAGTCTGTGGACACCACAGGCTGTGCCAGCTCTGAGGGTGGCAAGGGCCCGCAGTCTGTGGACACCACGGACTGTGCCAGCTCCGATGGTGGCAAGGGCCCGCGATCTGTGGACACCACTAACTGTGCCAGCTCTGCGGGTGGCAAGGGCCCGCGATCTGTGGACACCACTCACTGTGCCAGCTCCCATGGTGGCAAGGGCCCGCGATCTGCGGACACCACTGACTGTGCCAGCTCCGATGGTGGCAAGGGCCCGCAATCTCTGGACACCACAGGGCCTACCAGCTCTGTGGGTGGCAAGGGCCCGCAATCTGCGGACACCACAGGCAGTGCCAGCTCCGATGGTGGCAAGGGCCCGCAATCTGGGCACACCACAAGCTCTACCAGCTCTGAGGATGGCAAGGACCCGCAGTCTGTGGACACCACGGGCTGTCCCAGCTCTGAGGGGCCCGTAATCTGTGGACGCCATGGGCTGTGCCATCTCTGAGGTTGGCAAGGGCCCGCAATCTGGGCACACCCCTGGCTGTAAGGCGCACCGACGTCCTAAGCTTCCGCGTCAGAGAGCTCGCCCGCTCCCACTGACTCCACGCAGGGCTCACGGCGCGAAAAGAGCATTAAGATGAAAGCGCCGTGCGGTTCCAGGGATCAGACGCCGCTGGGCTCCGGCAGGGCGCGTCCTGCCCCGGGAGCGTGCGCTGCGCCCACAGCCCTGGCAGCCGCACAGCGAACACGCCAGAAATGTGCGAATTGTTTTTCAAGTTTAGGTCGTTTTGTTTCGTTTTCAAGACAGAAAATATATAATTAAAGACTGGATTTTTTAAAAAACCAACACGAACAAGCGCCTTGAAGCCCCTCTCCAAAGGACTGAGTTCCGGCTTCTGTAAAGCGCCACATATGAACGGGCTACTGTGAACTGCTGCCAGATATCTGAGCCATTTCATACCATATAGTGCCTCGAAACCAACAGGTGCCAACGGCACAAAAGAATAAATGTATTAGGCGATGGAAGGTCGGACTTATTGTATTGGTGTTTGGAAACACTACAGTCGGCGCTGTACTGTACCACGTACCCAGGGGCGCAGTCACTGTGCCACGGACCCAGGGGCGCTGTACTGTACCACGGACCCAGGGTGCAGTCACTGTGCCACGGACCCAGGGGCGCAGTCACTGTGCCATGGACCCAGGGTGCCACGGACCCTAGTGCAAAGAATGAAATGGGTCCACCGGCTCCTGTTTGAACAGTGAAAGAAACCAATAATCAGGGTTCAGTGGGCCTGCTGCACCAACGGTAGCTTCGTCGCTGAACGTACCAATGAAGAGAAACACGCCCGTGCAGTGTGTGCGCTGCTGAGGATGGAGGCCCTCTGGGACCCCCTGCTCGTGGGGGAGGGGCTGGCCAAGGTTGGGCGCGGTCATCGCGGCAGTATTCTAGCGTTGAAGCACTCCCCTGTGCTCGGCGCTGTACAGTGCAGTCCAACAGGCACCCGGGCAGTACGGGGCCGGGCACAGCTGTGTTCGTTGGAATGTTTAAGGACCTAGGGGCGCTGGCCTTTAAGTGGGGCTCCACTTACGATGAAATGCTCCTGTGTACAACACCATACTCTGCCTGTACGTGGCGCTGTGTGTTGGGTTCAGACAAACTGAGGGCACAGCACGTCACGGCTGACACACAGCTGCCTTCAACGCAATGCTCCCCACTTTATTGTAGGGGTGCACAGGACCCGTGCTGCATGCACCGGGGTCCGGGGACGTGGCCTTCAGAAATAATACACCTGCCTGAAGCCCACGTTACCTGCACTAGCGCTATACACAGCACCAAGTCACAAAATGTAAACGTGACCGGAGGCCTGAAAGCCGAGCAGGGCAGCTGCCCCTGTGTGTGATGTGAGCTGACAAGGCAGAGCCTGGGCTCGGGGTGCAGCAGAGACTGCCCTCGGCTGAGAGGCCCCCTGGAGCCTGGGCTCGGGAGTGCAAGCAGAGACTGCCCTCGGCTGAGAGGCCCCCTGAAGCCTGGGCTCGGGAGTGCAAGCAGAGACTGCCCTCAGATGAGAGGCCCCCTGGAGTGCTATCAATTGCTTCCGTCACACTGGTGAAAACAAGGGCATAGAAACGAGCCGGTACTGTTGCTACTTTCCGAGGCCGACGCAATCCCTTTCTCCTGGCACCCCGGCCTCCTTCAGATACCTTGTCACCGACATCGGTCAGCGAAGCCAGTTCTCTTCTGCTCGGTCCAAATTACCGGCGAAAGAAACCAGTGGTGCGCGCGCACCAGAGGAGGAGGAGGGGGGGAGCGCGGCAGCTGCAGCGAGGCGAACGCGCGCTGCTGCGCGTTCTGGCCTCCGTCGGGAATGGGAGGAGCAAAGGCGGGACATGCGCCCGCCTTTGCCCAATTGCGTGCCGTTTCGTTTAAAAAAACGCACGCTCCAGCGAATGTGGGCTTCCCAAAGCAAAACCACACGCACGAGCGTGTGGGTAGCTTTCAGAAGCCCTTTCTAAAGGTCTCGCACTGCAACGCTAGGCGCGAGACCTAAAAATGACAGTTTCAGTATTGTTGTGAAACTCCATGCTGCCTGTAAATCTGCTGCATTCACTACAGACAAGCAGCTCATTAAAAAACAACAACTCAAGAATATTTTAATAATTTTGGCAACAGAGAACTATAATTTGCACAGAGTGATGGAAGAAAGAAAAGGCAAAAACACTGGGGGAACACGTTATTTTCTGTAGTACTAACATCAGAGGGTAAACACTAAGAAAAGCCTGATGAAAATAGAAATGTAGAAAATGGCTTCCAATCCCCAGCACTTCCTCTGAGGAGAGAGCAGTCGTTCACACATACTTGAACAATCTTCCCTCACGAAGCGCCACTTTCATCAATTGTTTGCTTTCATCTATCCCAACGGGCCATGCCCTCTTGGTGACAGCCTTCCCTTGCCAGGCAAGCTGAGATCCGGAATGGCTTCTGCTAATTACTGTGTCAGCTATTCCCCATCAGGTGCCATTCCCCATGGGGGGCAGGCAAGCTCCTGCCTTGAGGCTCCCAACCATGGTGAAGCACAATGGTTGCTTGCTAGGCCTCTGTTGTCTAGCATCCCTGCCTGCTTCTATCTGCGCCATCAGAGCAAGGAATCCCTTTGCAATATGCACTTGCTTTATGCGGCTCATCAGACTTCACCTGAATATCATAGGCCATGGTGTTTTAGATTGGCACCACGATACTAGCATCTCAGGTCGAACACTATCACTCCCCGGTTTATCCACCCAAAACACTTTGAGATCGCGATCTTCTGTCTGCTTCTATGGAGGAAAAATCCCAGTCAAATTTCACCTTGCTGTTGGACTGCTGTTTGTTTACTATGCCCATCGAATTATTCAGCACTAATGTCTCACTCTGTATGCCCCACCTCCAGCAGTCGGACACTACAGTTCTGTTTTATGAAGTGCTTTCTTATAATTCCAACTTTAAATATCAATCTAGATCTATAGAACGCAAAAAAACAACAATGCAGACTAGATCTCTCCAGAGAGGTACCCAAACAGGAGGGTCTTTAGCAGTTTTCTGAAAGGGTGGAGCTATTGCATATGTCTAATGTCCCCTTGTAGAGACTTCCACAGCTACCTCACAATAGCCACACAAAAAACAAAATAATAATACCTAAATGCTACACTGATGTACGCAGCTTCTACACCAACTAGCGCTCAAATTTGCAAAGAGCAGATGATTAAACTGTCATCAGTGCTACAGAATTTGCAACATATGGACCTTTTTGGTCAGTATAGGAGGTTTGGAACGTAAGGAGAATGAATTAATTTCTGAGCAAACATATTTACTTAACCTGGTGAACTTATAAAATATCTCCCAACGTGGCCTATCTTTAGATCCGTGCTTTGAGCAGTAGTCACCCCTTGCATCATTCTCTAAAAAATAACGTCTATTGCAAAACACGCTGAGTGCTGACACCCACCGTGGATTAGCCATAAAATAGCAAAAATGATATGCATGCTAAGTATGAATCTGAATACTTCTACAGCAAAGCGTCCTCACATAGAGGCTCTAACTAAGAGTGCCCATTTAGCCTCACACCCTCCATAATGGGCAGCTTTCTGTTCACTTCTCTTCGAATGTGGGTGGGCTGCGTGCACCTCACGTGCGTATAATTAATTCTAGAGCTAGATAAGGAACTTTATATAATACAATAACCAAAATGTCACCTGAAAGCAAAATTGTATCGTTTACAAAAATATCGCCCCATGAAAACATCTACACCCAGTGGGAAGATATTTTAGCATATAATATTTAGGACACAATACAACTGTCAGACGAAAATGTTGCCAACAATTTTCTGACGTACAGACCTGAATGTGGGATTCAAGAGAAGAGTAATGAACAATTGATCCACTTTACTGTACTGAGAGAGCAGGTAAGGGGACTCTAAACTCTAACAAATACAACAGAAGACGTTCTTGTGCACCCTTACCAATCACCAGACAGAGCAGCTCTGTGAGTTCTAGCTCACTGTGGCCATCTGCATTGCTCTGAAGATCAGGGGCCCTATTACACAAAGGGCGCATGTTACCTGTTTGCCCCATGGCGCACCTTAAAAACAGGTGTGCCGAGCGCTAACAGGGAAAGTGTGCCCTATTACATTGAATGCGCTGCCCCCAGGGCAGCAGCAAAGCGGCGCTGCCCCGGAGGCAGCGCATTCAAGTGAAATACGGAGCCGCTTCGAATCAGCGGCTCCATGTTTCACTGTGCAGGCTGCAACTTGCCTCTTCTTTCAAGAGGGGAGAAGGATCCTCTTACAGGCGGGTGCAGTGAGTGACTACACCCGCCTGCATGAGGATGTCTGGGGGCGCACTGACAATGCACCACCTTTTAGGTGTCGCACTATCAGTGCGCCTCCTGACAGCTTCTATGCCCTGCACTCGTGTCTATAATACGATGTGGGTGCAGAGGCAAAGGGATTCCATCATTTGCATGGGATCTTGCCCCCATGCAAATGAGGTAACACCCTCTGGTGTTGGCGCTGGAGCTACATGTGCACCAGGGCTATCTGTATTACAGAAAGGGTTGCACAATCGTCCCTTTCTGCCCTTTCTGTAATACCCAAGTGCCAGGGCGCACAAAGCAGGAGCAGCCTCCTACGTGGCTCCTGCTTAGGTGGAAAAGTTACAACTTTTCAATCTTGAATTGGCCTGTGCTGCTGCTGCCCATGTAGCACCTTATCAGAATATCTTTTTTAAATTTTAGAACATCTTTTCACACCCAGAAAGCCAAAATGATTGCCTTTATCGATGGCTGTTTACATGGTGCTAAATACTGCAATTCGCCTGTTGCTAGTCACTCCCTAAAGTGCTCTGCCTTTTTTTTCTTATAAGTTGCGCAAACAGCTGACAGTGGCTGAATGTTCACGCTACGCCAGCAGATGATTAGCTCTCTTCATATGCTTATTGTTGCAACAATAAAAACAAATTTAAACATATAGTGCTCTGCCCGGGATCAATGGAGACCACAAATATTAGTTCCAAGGTAATAACTAGTTAAACTACACCTCCACAACATGGTCCACGTTGTTCTAAGAAACACAATGGGAAAAAAGCATTAAAAACAATGAGATTAAATTGAAAAAAAGAGGGTGTCCTAAATTCAGCTGTGATGCTTTTGCCCCATACAACCACCTTACACTGAGCAACAAACAATCATGCACACCCGCAGGAACAAAAAGCCTAGTCTGTCAGTATACACTTCGAAGATACAATGATCTATGTATGACGGCATCCAGTCGGGAACTATCCAATAGGAATGCACAGATGCTCCTAACATAACCAGTGCTTGGAATGCTACTCACTTTTAGACTGAAATTTAATTCAAACATGCCTGAGCCACCTGATGTACATTATACAATGATATGCATCTTCAATGGTCCAGAATGAGACTTACAGAAGGAAAATGCTAGCTTTTAGGGACCTTCCATTCTTCTAGTGCCTCCCATTCACAGACCAACCATAGTACAACCATAACACTACTACATCGCCAAACGACTACGTAAACCGTGAACGACTACGTCAACCGTGAATAACACCACTACTTGCCGATCCCATGGCTTAGCTCTCTTGCAGGGCTAAAATAGGTGCTGAAAATAGCAATAGAGATAGTTAAAGGATTAGTTCCCTGCTGAACGCAACAAGTGAGCCTATCAAACGAGTATAACCCTTTTGTATGTTTCGCCTACTGGAATTTCGTTTGAAAATGGGACAAAAAATGAATTTTACAGTGCAATTTTCAAAATATTATTCCAATATATTTTATAGGTAGTTCTGACAATAAACACATTGAAATACAGGCATACTTCAGCGCCTTGCACAGCACACAGGAGCCTAATTTTTCGCAACGTGTTTGTGGCTTTAAGAAAATTGTGTGCCTTCCATCATGACCCCTTCCAGTGCTGCGTGAGCTAACGATCCCGCCCTTAAAGTAGATCCCAGCTTCCCCGCCTAACGAGGGACAGTCCAACCATGCTATTATGTCACATTTCTGACGTGAATATTACTTCACACCAAAGGTGGTCTGTAACTGTAATGTGGATCACTTCTGTGACAAACATCCTCACTCACAAACAGTAGCCAGACCCACCCAGCACCTGAGAGTGGAAAACACAGAGCACTCCTCCATACATTCTTACTGATCCCTCTCCTCGACCTACCCCCAAATAATATGTATATCGAAAACTGACTCTTTAACCTGCCAAAATATCACAGTAGAATGCTGTGAAGGTAAATATATGCATATATGTATAGGTTTACTATATTTAGAGCACATATATGTACCTTAACAATATCGACATCTTACAGCTATCTGGACCCGTATTTCAGACCGGGCGCACTGTCCTTGTTTGCATGAAGGTGCATTTTTAAATTGGTGTGTCAGGTGCAAAGAGGGATAGTGCACCCTATTACAAATAATGCACTGCTCGAAGGGCAGCCACAAACTTATGCTGCCCTCGAAATACAAAACGGCTAACTGAAGCAGCTGCTCTGTCTTTCTCTGTGCAGGCAGTACCTGTCTGCACTTTAAAGAGGGGACAGATTTCCCTGTAGGTGGGTGTAGTGAGGGGCTGCAACCACCTGCAGGGACATGTCTGGTTGGTTCATGGAGCCCCCTTTCAATTTTCGGCGAAGGCTGCCCTCAGGGAGAACACTGACAGTGCACCTCCTAATAGTCTGTTTGAATCTGCGCCCGGTCTCTAAAGATAGTGCCGGTGCGACATGCACGGCAACGCTATCAGTATTACAGGAGGGGTCGCACAAGCGCCTGTAGCCCATTCCATGATATCATTGTGCCTCGGGGCGCACACACTGCACAATATGGCCCTTGGAGAAGTTCAGAATCGTAGGTCTGTGCATATCTATAAATACTTATCTTTCACAATAATATAGTAGTTAGCATTTTTTACACAATATTTTGGCAGATAAATATTAAAAACCCAATATTCTAACATACAGCTGATATTAAACTGCCAGCCTTACACACACCACCAAAACACACAGCTAAAAGATGTAACTTCAACCAACACTTTTCTCTATCCATGCACTAAAAACAGAGTGGGTACTTGCTCGACCAAAGGGATAGTGTTTTCGGGCCTTGTCAAGAGGCAGGAAAGCTTTATAGAAATGCTACAATACATTAATATGCACTACTAGAGTCAGAAGCTTGGAAGCGCCGTTAGAAAAAAATTGTCATGGGAATGGTAGTGAATTCAGGAAGAACATGCCATCAGAAGCAGATTATTTAGTCTTTATGTTATTTTCTGAAAAGCTCCACACAGCTGGGGTCCTCTCACAACTGTTCAGCAGATGTAGAGATGGGGAGAGGAGTTGGCCTAATGTACACAGGGAGTATTTAGGTCAGACACAAGAGCAGCTCTTTCATCCCCCACAGCTCTGACATCACCTCTAAATTACCGGACTGAAACCAGCCAGCAGGACTGCAAGGGAACTAACCTTGCCTCTGTTGGTCAATGGCTAGGGCGGTCGACCTTGAGTCTGGGGAACTGGGTTCGAGTCTCGGCAATGACGCTGAACATCCTGTGATTCTGGGCAGATCACTTAATCTCCCCGTGCCTAACAAAAAAATGAATGTGTCCTCATATAATGCAACTGGTGCTATGTAAAGCGCTCTGATACCCGATACCTTCGGGTCAAGTTAGCGCTATATAAAACTCCGTAAAAAAAAAAAAAGATGTACCGGAAGTTTCTTTGAAAAGGTAATGGAGTTAACAGATTATTGAATTAAACAAATGGAGTTCAAAGTCCAAGGACATTGGATATAGAGGTGAGTCTGGAATACTTACGGTCGGGAAAGGGTTGGAAAGGTAAGGGGCTTAAAGAGCCTGATTTGGGTACTTGTCAGGCCTGTGAATTGATACAATTAAAACCTCATAAATAGTCTGAAAAAATATGTAAATCAATTCATATAGTGTAGGGGCGGCACAGAGGATCTGTAACACTTAGCGAACAAGGGTAATCCTGGAGACCATGTAGAGTTTGTGCATAAAGAGCAGATAGAAATGGGTAAACATGGCGTGCTTGGCGGATTCTGTCATCACATTTTATGTCCAGTTACAATAAAACATATAGTCAGTCAGAAAAGCTTAATTTTGAACACTTTAGGTCAAAAAAGTGCTACACAAAACAATATACTTACAGACATCAAATAACATAATGCAACTCTTTAGACGAAATAAGAGTAAATACATAAAATACATAAAACTTTAAATACTCATTTATATAGAATTACAGATGGGTAAGAGAAAAATGACATAGAATTATAGATGGATAACTGTGGATAACAAGGATGTTTTTTTATCGAAGGGTTCTGAGTGACAACAAATAGAAAATGAGATGGCTCACATTTCTGTTTCAGATCAACCTAAAATATTTCTGTCAGAGCTGGTCAACCTGAGACTGACAGAGACTATGGCGACTGGTGCAGTCACAGCACTGCCTGTTTTTTCTCACCTCTCTCAGATCTTTGGAGACCCGGGAGAAGTGGAAAAATGTGGGTGAGACTGGCAAACACCTTTCTGCTGCCTCATTCGGGTCTCCACAGACCAAGGCGAGGCAGACACTTCCCCGAATGGCATTGGCAAAATTACTTTTGTTTCCCACAGTTATTACTTCACAGCAGTCAATAAGTGGATTTTGATAGAGTTATTCAAGCTAATGGCCCCCTAGAAGAGCTAAATATAACAAAGCTGATATATCACAGACCATATGGCGTTATTGCGCTTGGTGGGCGGGGCGGAAGGAAATAAGGTGCTGCGTTCATAGAGCAGACCCCTCCTTGTTGGGGGAGCAGAAATGATGAGTGAAGGCAAACAGCCTCACGCTGTAATAAGCTAGGCTTTCAGAGCTTGCGGCTGCAAGGAGGAAGTTTAAAATGCCAATGTACACAGGGAGTATTTAGGTCAGACACAAGAGCAGCTCTTTCATCCCCCACAGCTCTGACATCACCTCTAAATTACCGGACTGAAACCAGCCAACAGGACTGCAAGGGAACTAACCTTGCCTCTGTTGGTCAATGGCCTTCAAACTGCAAGGCTGCTCCCGACATACCACCTTGGATTGAAAGGCTCAGACAAGAGGTGGGTATCTGACATTTTCCAAACTATTTTTTAAATAAAAGAAATTCAGTTCAGTACTTTGGAGGATGACAGTGTCACCAAACCTTGTTTTTCATGCAAACGAGTATTATAAAGTATAAAGACCATTATTTTTCTAGGAAAATTACAATTGTTCTGCCAAGTGCACAGAGACCATCCTCCTGACAAGTGACTTTCGGTAGGCATTTTTCCTGTCGTCTGAAGGCTGCCTCGTCTGCTGAGTCCAAACTGAGGTGGCATGATGTGCAAAATAACAATGGATTGGGATGCGGCCCAAGTTATTACCAGTGGCTGAGATTAATTCAAGCATTCCATCTATCACTTTTTTTGCATTCTACAGTGTGTTGCCCTAAGTGGTATGTACAGGTATGCCCAGATGTGGGTCCCGTGCATGCTGGGCCACTGGAATAAAGCTATACCTGGCTGATGAGCCCTAATGAGGATGAAACCGGTCCTGGGATGCTTTTGTTCCAGTTCAGGGAGGACCTGGTAGTTTGGGGTGACCAGTTCCCATTGGAGCAGGGTCAAGACGGATTTGCATATGGCTGGGTCCAAACTGAGGTGGCGTAGTCAGCAAAATAATGATGGATTGGGATTTGGCCCAAGTGATTACCAGTGGCTGAGATTAATTCAAGCATTCCATCCTTCACTTTTTTTGCATTCTACAGTGTGTTTCCCTGAGTGGTATGTACAGGCATGCCCAGATGTGGGTCCCGTGCATGCTGGGCCACTGGACTAAAGCTATACCTGGCTGATGAGCCCTAAAGAGGCCAAAACCGGTGCTTGGATGCTTGTGTTCTGGTTCAGGCAGGACCTGACAGTTTGGGCTAGCCTGTTCCCATTGGAGCAGGGTCAAGACAGATTTGCATATGGCTGGGTCCAAACTGAGGTGGCGTAGTGAGCAAAATAATGATGGATTGGGATGTGGCCAGAGTGATTACCAGTGGCTGATAGTAATTCAAGCATTACATTTATCACTTTTTTTGTATACTACAGTGGGTTGCCTTAAATGGGATGGGTATGCCCAGAGATAGGTTCCATGGACACTGTGCCACTGGTACCAAGCTATACCTGGCTGATGAGCCCTAATCAGGCTGAAACCAGTCCTGGGTTGCTTGTGTTCAGTTTCAGGAAGGACATGATCTGGCAGTTCGGGCTGGACTGTTCCCATCGGAGCTCGGTCGACTGATTTGAACATGGCTGGGTCCAAACAGAGGTGGCGTAGTGTGCAAAATAATGATGGATTGGAATGCAACCCAAGTGCTTACCAGTGGCTGAGATTAATTCAAGCATTCCATCCATCACTTTTTGGTATAATTCCTTAGTCGAGGCAGGGAGAGCCCACTTTGAACACCCAAAGCAGTTGCAATGAAACTTCTAATCTGACTACACTCTTGCGTACCATGGACCTGCCCAGTCCTCTCCTCAGCACTGCTGTGCTTAAGTCCAAGGTGAAGACATACGTGTGTATTTTCTAAATCAATAAAAAGCTGATAACAGAAAAGTTAGTATTGATTGGTCAACACTCATCAATAAAATGGAACTGAGCTGCTAAAACAGCCTAAGTAGAAGAGAGCTTTCACAATACCCAGTTCGATGCGTAAGTAGCACATTCAGTTCAGGTTTTTATGCTGGATTCTGGGACTTGTAGCCATGCTTTACACTTTAAAAAACAAGAGGACATGTACGAAAGTTTAGGAAAAAAATCCTGGACTGGATGAGCTACTCATGCTTGGAACTTTAGAGGGTGTAACAATCTATGCAGTTGTAAAGGAAAATACAAACACTGTTTTTATTTTGTACCAGCACATAACGGCAATAAAATCCTTTAAAAAATATAATAAAAATACTTTGGAAATTATTTGCTTCTTTTCTAACTTGGTGAGTTCTAAAGAAGTGTTTTGTTACTGTTCTCCTGTCACCGTATGCAGAGCTGTATTACTGTACACACAACTAAGTAAGGTGCACACGTCTGTTACTGTACAGTGCTACTCTGCCACATTTGTGATACAGTACACTCACTATATAAGCTACAGTACCCATAAGAATGGATATTCTGGATACTGCTAGTCACAGATGTACTAGACGGCCATACAGAGACACTTGGCCACATGCCACTAAAATATTTGTCGCTTTATATACTCTTTTTGAATGAGGACTCTTGCTTTGCCCATGTCAGTGTTACTTGGAAGCTGACTGCTGGGTGTGCTTCTACAGGTTAAGCACAGTGGTTACGATTGAGGTTCCAGGATGGCCATAGTAGGATTATGTTACTCGAGACCTTTACCTTCAGTCACCTTTTTGAAACGCTTAATGGCCTAGGTTCAATTCACAGTGGTGGGAAAGGCTTGCCTCACCACAGAGCTCTCATCGGAGTCTCATCTCTGTATGCATCCATGAATGAAAGTGTCCTTTGACAGTAAAAGAGTTCGGGCCTTAGATGCACGACCTAACTTCTCTGCATATCGAATTTGGGTTCACTTGAGCATAAACAGGCATGATATATTTTTTAGGTGATTTTGCAAAAATGATATAGGTAGCATATTTACTTATACGGGATTCAGTCAGTCCTCTTCCTCCATTTGGTTTGTTATTAGGGCATTTACATTTTTCTTCAACCCACTGCAGCATACAGCATGGGAAGAAGGGTAAGTCCACTTCAGGTATTGGTTAACTTCAGCTTTGAGTGATGGGTTTCTGCTCTTTCACAAGGAGTACATCCGCATACAAAGAAGTTCCCTTCCGTGCTGGAGATTACCATGGAAATGCTTGTTTTTTGAGACCAGAAAAAATCATTGCCTTTTGCAGTGTTTCAATTTTTTTTATCATGTTGAAGAATCAGCAGCTCCCCAAAAATAATGCTTTTAAAAAGACATGACAAGACAAAATAAAACAAGAATTAACAACGCCAAAAGACTAGCAACGAACACCAGACATGTCGGCTTTGCCAATATTTGTTTCTGGCTGCATGTACTGGTGTCTTGTGATATGGTACCACACTATATTGTCTGGCAAAAGTGCTTTCAATTTTTACCCTTCAAGATGCAACAACAAGGACCTGCCTGGAGAGCTTGTGCCATGCGCTGCTTCTAGAGTATAGATTAGGAGCCGGACAAGACGGGCAGGCGGTAGACTGCCCAATGCTTCCTTCACTGCATCATACAGGGGATTAGCATTCACAAAGTTTGTCTCCACGACAGAAGATAAATCCCTTTTCTGCTCAATAAGTCATTGCCTTTGGCAAGGGAAAGTCTATAAATGCTGATTCTTTCAGTGCTGTGCATGACGTGCTTTACTCCACCCTCACACAATATGGAGATAAAGTGGGGCAGGTTCTACCACTTTCAGTAAAATTAATTGTCCACAATAACTTTCTAGGAGCAGAAATACAAAACTTCATACGTTGTGCGCAATACGAAGCACAAAGTCTGGCCTGTCCTTCCTCAAGTAGGAAAATTGCAAAGATTATAACAAAAAAATCGTGAGTGGGAGACAAAATAGAATGTTTTGGCATGAACCAATTTGATTGGACAAGACTGAGGGGGAAAGAGTAGCTAGCATGGTACACGGCAAGGCCAACTTGCACAAAAAGTGCATCTAAGCAGATTTTAACATTTGTGCTTGGCTGGAAAAACCACAAAAGATGATTACATCTCAGCATTAGAAAACCTTTCTATGAACAGAACCAAAAGCAACACAATTGCCCATGAAAGATAACTGATGTTGAGTCTATGTGCACTTGGTAGTCCATACCGCCTTAAAGCTAGTCTTCAAACTGACGACAAACTAAAGATCAAAGAGTTGGCAACTCCAGTGCTGATTCATGAAAATTATATATGGATATTTCATGAACTATTTTAGGAGCCATTTCTTGATAACGTTCACTAACTTCCTGACCGGTTATTCTTAGAAGGGCAGTCTCCAAATCCCTACAAATGTTGTCTTGATTATCCACTCTACAGTTAGTTAGCCCCGATCCATGAGCACAGAGTCCACTGTCTATGTAAATTATTCCTATTTAAGTTCACTGTGTGTAAATCTATCTTATTTCAGTATCCTGTAAATCTTGCAAATCTAGTGTTGTGGAACAACAATGGACAATCTGATATTTTACTTTTTGATAAATAACTAAGCCTGAAATGTGTCATAAATTGCACAATTCCTCCTACTTACGAGGAATTATTTGGACTAGGGGACCTCAAACTAACCATAGAAGAAGCCTCTAAAACTCAGTCTAGTTTAATCAAAGAGCAAGGCCAAATTGAAGGTCCCTTCTCCTCTTGTACATGCCTTACCACCAAGCCCATTTGAGTATTTTCTGCACATGTATGGGGTCAGTAACTTTATTAAACACATCTAGAACATCTATTGTGCATCCCCAGCAGTACTTGATTGTTCATCATTGATTTTACCCCAAACTATGCTCTCTAACAAAGAGAGAAGGTATAAAAGAAGCTGCGTTCCATGTGGGTATCAGAGGATGTGGGGCACTCAAAGAATAAAGCACCAGGCTCTGAAAAGGAATACGCTAAATGCAATTTAGCGATTATAGAGACGATTGCTTCTACTGCATAAGGAAGTTCATTTCATCTTTTTCCAAACTACCATACCAATTGGCCCTGTCATAGCGAGCTGCCTTAGTTCATAGCCATTGTTAGGAATCAATGCTTAAATTATTGACCGCAGTCTCCAATCCAAATAAGCTAGCACATGTTTCGTCACACTGTTGAAGCCATGTGGAATTTTCAAGGCAGTAATATTAGATATAAATTATGTCCATGCTAAAAGGTCCTTTCATAGCAAGGTGAAAGTGTGGAATGCAGGGAAAAGGAAGAGGTGGCTTTGTAAGAACCTTCCATAAGACAAACAATAGGAGGCACGAAGGAGGCTAGCTTGTGTTTTTCAAAATCAGAATAATATGTGACAGGCCAGACATGGACCCTGAAAGGCCAGCAAGACTGGGAAGCAGGCAGTCACAGGGTAGGCAGGCCTGACATGTGACTCTAAATCCGCCCTACCGTTGTAACACGGCCAATTCATAAAGATCGTTCTGCAAGTAGATGCGGCTTAGTCTGGAATTTTTAGGAATAAGTCACATCTACTCCAGGAAAAAAAGCTTTGTGAATTGGGTACCCAGTGGTCCAGCTTTTCAATATATCCCCTCCTCTATCAATACAAAGAGCAGTCCGCCTCTGCAGGGTTTCGGCTCCCTCTCAGGAATTGCAGCATTGTTGATCCGATCCCTGACACAACATGTGCAACATGGCTAATAAACAGGGGGGAAAAAGCCTATGTAGCCGGCTGCATAATTTTGTAGACACATGCACCAAGTATGTGCATGCCTACAAAATGATGGAAATTATTTGTATACTTGGTCCCTCTACTAAGATGAAACTATCATTTGATGAAATATGTCCAATTTTAAGTCCAAACAAAAGAAAACTCATGCAATTCTGAATCAATAAATGATTTTATAACAAATTAGGTGAAAGTTGTGTACTCATAAATGAGAACAAAACATATATATGAACACACAGATATCTGATATACAATTACACTTATCAACAAATTGGTGACGGGAAGTGAAAACAAAGAAATATATTTACAAATCACAGCACAATATATACATCACAAATGAACATATAATCAAGACATACATTTAAACACAATGTGAGGTAAGTGAAAATATGTTTCAACCCAACTAGCAATGGTCTAGTTATTCCTGATTGTTCTGGGTAAACATTAACACTTGATAATTATGCGTCGACGTTTCGACCCCATGACATGTACGCGATAGTGTGATCGTATGAGGGGGGTCTTCTTCAGGACTATATATAGAGTCTGTGTGTGGCCTTAAATAAGGTTCCACCTTGATACCAGATTTAATGGTATTGACAGCACGGCAGCTTGTACAAAATATTTGACCTGAAATAAAAACAGCTCTCCTTATCAGCTAGTGGTTTAAAGGTCAGTGGCACAACGGCAGCTCCGAGTGAACCACTTGAGTACATTCAAGGCAGCTCTGAGTGAACCACTTGAGTACATTCAATGCCTGAGTGAATTCTGAGGCATTAGTTAGCCCTGAGCTAAAGGAGAAAGTGTAGTCTGGAGGCGGCCGGCCCCGACAAACCACTGCCCCAAGAGAAGTTGGAATATTAATTAGAAGACCCCGAGCGCCAGACGCCCGAGAGTTGAAGGCACGTTGTGCCACTGACCTTAAAACCACTAGCTGATAAGGAGAGCTGTTTTTATTTCAGGTCAAATACTAATTTTGTACAAGCTGCCGTGTTGTCAATACCATTAAATCTGGTATCAAGGTGGAACCTTATTTAAGGCCACACACAGACTCTATATATAGTCCAGAAGAAGACCCCCCTCAGACGATCACACTATCGCGTACATGTCATGGGGTTGAAACGTCGACGCATAATTATCAAGTGTTAATGTTCACCCAGAACAATCAGGAATAACTAGACCGTTGCTAGTTGGGTTGAAACATATTTTCACTTACCTCACATTGTGTTTAAATGTATGTCTTGATTATATGTTCATTTGTGATGTACATATTGTGCTGTGATTTGTAAATATATTTCTTTGTTTTCACTTCCCGTCACCAATTTGTTGATAAGTAATTGTATATCATATATCTGTGTGTGCATATATATGATTTGTTCTCATTTATGAGTACCCAACTTTCACCTAATTTGTTATAAAATCATTTATTGATTCAGAATTGCATGAGTTTTCTTTTGTTTGGACTTAAAATTGGACATATTTCATCAAATGATAGTCTCATCTTAGTAGAGGGACCAAGTATACAAATAATTTAGACGCTCTCTAAAGCTAATAGGTGGCAGAACCACTGTTCACTTAATGTACGAATCCCCAGGTTCTGCACATAACCGGGTTACCCCATTGCTTTACATTGACTTACAAAATGATGGAAGCATTTTTTTTTTCCCTTTTTTGGTCGAGCCTGGGCAGCGCCTGCGCTGCTCTGTGAGGCATACTGTATTGAGGTAGGGACTTGAAGCTCTGCCCACTTTCCACCCACATTTTTCATTGGCTTGTGTCACTGTCCTCTGTAAACTGTGGCTGTTCATTGATCAAAAGGCTTAGTAGTCCCTCCTTAGTACCGCCCTGTCTCATTTTGTAACCTCCCATGGCGACACCCCCGTTACGTGTGTTGTTGCTCGGTAGGCTTTAATTACAGCCTCTGAGCACTATTTTCGCAAATAGCGTTGTCCTGTCTGCTGTTGCAGGCAGGACACAGTCTCTCCTAACGCTTTATTTTTATTTTTATAGCACACATTTGCAATGCAATAGGTCTCGCATTTGCAAGAGTTTAAGCTAATAAGAAGGCATAGTCATTTACAATGCCAATAGCTCAAAGCTCATAGCTCAAACTCTCATAAATGCGAGACCTATTGCATTGCACTGGCGGCAACATCATTTTGTAGGGGCACCCATGTGTTACCACGCTTGTGCAGACTACGAAATGACGCAGGTGCCATTTTAAAAAAGTTAATTTATTTCCAAAATGAATTGGTAAAGTACATTTAAAAATATATGAAACTGAAGTAGTACGAAAGCACTTTTTTTTTTTAAGGTGGAGCAGCCCGCAGCAATTTGCTGCCTTGCCCTCCAAGGAAAAAGAGGACTGAGCAGGTGGGGGTGGGCAGAGGGTGGCAACAGGGGAGCGGATAGGGGACGGAAGGGTAGGTGGGGCAATGAAAAGAAACACAATGGGCGGAGGAGAAGCACACAAAGGAGAAAGTCAAAGTCACACGCATGCTGGACTTTAGAAAAGCAATTAAAACTTTCCTTTTTCCCTCTGCTTAGTCCTTTTTGTCTTTCTGCATATTCCTTACGTCTACCTGTTCTGTTCTTAGCCCTGTTCCTTCTGACGCTGGCAGCGCCGGGACACCTCTTTGCTGGGGCAGCTGTGCGCTACATAAAATAACATAACATAACATAACACAGGGGAGTTGGGTGTGGAGTAGAATCACACAAGAAAGTTTGCAGCACGAGGTAGACAGCCAAGGCCGGATATTTGGCAGGACGAAACATACAAGAACAAGCATTGGCAAAGCCAAAAGGTCTCGTCTTTGAGCTCTAATGACTTTGCCATTGTCTTTTGTTTATGCTGTACAGCAAGAATTCTGATGTTATACAGCATAAACAAAAGGCCCAAAAAAGGGTGTGATGGAGCTGCGCCTTTTTGTACGAGTTTGCAAGTATCACGACACACGCAAGGAAATCTGATGCCATTTTTTTTATTTACCCATCCGAGATGATTCGGAAAAAACAAAATATTAAAATGAAGTAGCACAAAAGCACTTTTATTTATAAGACAGAAAGGCCAGCAGCAATTTGATGCCTGGTTAAAAAAAATATATATATTCATGAGGCAGAAAGGCATAAACCTTCCACCACATATTACCACTGATACCGGAGAATGCACAGACCCAACTGGCCACACTACGTGCATTTACTGGTATTTCAGGGGTTAATTTATTTGAAAAACCATGTGTGAAAATTGCATGGGGGAGTGAAGCAGACGTTATTCGTCACAAACACCAATTGTTACAGAAAAACCAATCTCATCTAAGACACGCAGCACACCATTCTATGAAAGATACTTTAAGATACAACTCTGAACACACATCAAACTCAGCTCAAACATGCAACTAACTTGTTATTATAGTACCCAACAACGCATGCCTCCACCAGCTGCTTAACACACGTACATCCTGCCAGGCAGCAGGCATGCGCGCAGACCGACATCCCTCTGGTGTCACACTAACTCATTCATACTACTGATAACATCTCCACAAATCGAATTAAACTCCAATATAGAAACAAACAACCTCACAACAATTCAGAATAATCCCTGGACTACTAAAAATGCTGTGATGCCACACCGATTTTCAAATTGTGCGCTATACAAATACTAAATCACAACAAAGGGGCCCCACTGAACCACGAGATTTTCATAGTTTGACAATGATACAGGCTAAAAGCGTCTTGCAGCTGCAGATTTCCATGAACCTGACGAAAAAGAACTGCTATCTTTACCCTGAAAAAAGATTATGGCCCACAGGACTGGAGCGACACTCTTGTCAGCTATGTACAGTGCCTGAAATCAATAAAGTCTGAATATCACTCATTGAAATTGAACGTTGAGTCTACCTTAATTGCTGGGATTTGAGTTCCTGACTGCAGATTTCCCCAATAGTCAGTATTAACTATACCATCCTGTCACTGCTAAATTACCAGTATACTTGTTGCACCTGTTCAATCTAGCCCTCTACGTTCATAAAATGCAATACAAACAATGAGATCAACTTGGCTACACATTTCTAGTGACCTGGGTTTCAGAAATGATTGGTTCGTAAAAGGGGGTCGGTGAAGTTGTACTTCCAATGCAGCATAGGCAGAGACAGGAAAATGCTCGTGCTTGTGCGTACGCTCACACAAAACAACTAATGAGACAGAGGACGGACAAAACATTGGAAATCCTTCCTCGTGACACTGAATCGAGCACCATCTTAAAAGGGAAGACTTTCAAAGTGAACGCAGTGCAATATTAGCAGCCTACAAAACAAGCATTGGCCGCGCGGCCGTGAAAGTAACGCGGCCGTAAAAGCGAAAGTTATGGCAGGGACGCGCTCTGTGGTGGGGAAGGGGCAGAGCGAGGCGCTTGGGAGAGCAAGGCTTAATGAGCCATGAAAGCCACATGGCGGCTGCGCGCGTGCACGCGCTCGTGAACGCAAGCTTGAGGCCAGGAAAAGATTGTGGGAGCACTTTGAAAAGCCACTAACTAAATGTCTCGCAGAGCAGCGCATGCGCTGGCTCAGCGAGACCTAAAAAGGCACTGTCGTAATACAAAAATAAAATGAAAAGCAATACTGTATAACATTTTCCTTTTTCAAAATAGTATATGTTTATGTCAAAATTGATTCCTTTGTAATGGAAATGCATGTAAATACGATCGCGATGAGCAGCAAAGAGTACTTACCTGTGGAGCGAGACAAAACATTTGAGGATATATTCAATCCTGCCCACCGGCAATGGGGAAACAAGACAAAAAACGCAAAAGAGGGAGCAGCGGGGGGGGGGGGGAGATATAGGACCTCAATTGCGTCGGGAGCAGTGGACGAGCACTGATTAAATGTAATCAATCTGTGCTTGGTCCGTGCTCCACGGCTAGCACCGGAAGTGACGTTTCATTAGAATTAGCCAATTAGGGACACTGGAATGAAGAGTGACACTGCAGCACACAAATGGTAAGCATGAGAGTGCTCCAAGTCCTTTTCTGTATACAACAGTGTCCCACAAACGAGACGCATGCGCTAGCTCATGCACTCCCAGGCTCGACCCTAAAAAGAGAGCTGGGAAACACATGCCCTCTCATGCAGTGCTAAGCCAAGTAGAAAAAAACAGCTCCCTAAAAGTGAACAGTGGAAGCCAATCAGAGAGATGATAAAGAGGCTATACTCCAGGAGAGAGGCAAACAAAAGATAGACCAGCAGAGACCAGGAAAGCCATGGAATAAGAAGCAAGCAAATGAGAGTGACATCAAAGCCAACTAACGGTAAGCAACGGGCAGGTTGTAAGCCCCTGTAACTTCTTGGTTAGTGCACGATAGGTCTTTTGCAACCAGACAGCTGCACTGTCTAATGGGCTCGACCTAAAAACAGCATGCCTTAAACCATATATGTAAATCCACCAAGCGTAAAATAATGTCTATTATTATAGCTGAAGGTGGGCATGCTACTGCACACAGATCATCGCAAGCTTGCTGAAAAGGTCGACTCAACGGAGTGGACCATGGCTGAAATGCAGCCCCCAACCCAACACATGGAATCTTCCCTGAAGACACTCTCAGACCGCATTTGTACACTGGAACAAAGAGCTAAAGACCCAGAGGAGAGGCACAGGAGGAACAATGTCTGAATAGTAGGACTACCAAAGGAAACGGAGGGCCGAGATGCTGTTACTTACATAAAAGGCTGAATACGAGACCTGCTTCCTCACACGCTCTGTCACAATATTTCTCCATTGAGCGCGCACATTGGGTTCCAGCGCATAGACCTCCCACCTGATTCATATCCGAGGCCTATGGTGCTCAGGGTGCTGCATTTCCGTGATAGAGACTATATTCTACGTGAAAAAAACTCTCCGGTGCCGTTCTAGCCTATTACAGTTATTTCACCCCTGTGCTTGACCCCCACTGCCATAGCCTGCACTATTGCTGGTTGCCTATCGCTGCTATCGGAGGAGCTCCAATCTTACATGCCAGACTCTGCCTTATGCCCCAGCACTGGCTATTTAAGGCACGCCACGCGGAACATGATTCACCACCAGAGCGGTATTGACCGAATGAGAGGCCGCTGGAATCCAGACAATGGGCGATCTTTATAGGGATGTTACTCTCTTACCTTATGACTCTCTGGTAGAGGAAGATGGACTCCCTGTGGGACATTTTATAATAGAATACTTACATGTCCTAGGTCAAGGCAGGCACTTGGTACGCTGGCTGGCGAGGTCCCCACGCTCACAAACAGCACTGTCTCTCATGTCGCTACATGGCAGGTGGTAATCGGACCTGGGCCGGCCCTATGTTGACAAGTAATATGATGCCATGTTGGAGGGCCATGTCAATGTCCCCCAAAATGCCAGATTCCAGCTGATTCAACTATATGTTGTACATAGAGCCTATCTTCGCCCTGATAAAATAAATAGATATTTCTGGAGCGCTGACTCCGCCTACCCTCACTGCCAGCGGACAAATGGAGACCTCCTACACATGCTTTGGACCTGCCCCAGCTTACAACATGACTGGCAGGAAGTAGTAGACCATGTGAAGCACTGCACTGACAGAACACTCATGGTTACATGGAAGGTAGTATGCATTTTAGGGTTATATCGTAGGGGTAAGAAATACAAAGTCAAATCTAGATTCTTTGACTTAGGGCTACTATTGGCCAAAAGACTAATAGACTAATTACCCGCAGCTGGAAATCACCTGACCCCCCCCCCCCATATCACAGGCTGGCTGTGATCATTCACTAACTAACCCTATTGCTAGGTATTGAGATGCTCTAATGACAGACTTACATGCTGAAGTACCTGATGGCGCCATAGCCCACAGCGTTCATTCTGAGAGAGGTGACGAAGTGGAGGAGGGGGACTTTAACGCATCTCCTGACGCTGTGGAACCCATTTAGTACACCACTATTAGCTGTCATCCACCATGCACTGACACTTAATAGCACAGCTGTAGTTGTAGACATGGAAGCATAAACTTACCTAGGTAAATGTACATGAAACATTGAACGATGGAGAGATGGGATTTGTTGATAAGGCCAATATGATTTAAGTAACTGCATAATAAGTTTGTGTTAGTATTATACCTGTTTGAAGCAAATATTGCTTGGATCTGTCATTGCAAGCTTCTAATGTCTGGGATAATTCCAAGCAATTACTAGCTGGAGCTCATCATTTGTACCAATACAACACTACTAAATGTTACATCATTGCGCTGTTAATCATTTTGCATTTATTGACTTCATTCTGCACAATACCACAAACTGTACGAACTGTACCACCAGTGTATGTAACATGACTCTGCTTATCTATATGATGAAAAACAATAAAACAGATTTAAACAACAAAAATATTGATAAAGGTGGGGAGAGGCACTATGACCCACTTGGAGCTACGGTTCTTATGAGTCGCTGCCTTTCCCGACAGTGAAAAGGGTGGAGTTAAAAATAAACAAACCCATACGTATTTGTAAGCCATAGGCTTCACTGATGGTGATCAGATACAAAGGACTGCTCTCCACAGACCTTCTCATACCACCCTGGCCCTTACTTAAAGTCCATATACAAGTCCACACCCCAGTTAGGCTCTACAATACTACAGGGATGTAGCAGTGGAGGCGCCATTCTGTTCATGAACAAACACTCTGAATTTTCACCAGTGTTATGGAAAATGAAAGAGAAGGAAATAACTTGATTTCCACCACAACCACTTTCAATGCGCAAACTTTGTTCTTGTAGCTAGACGCTTTCAATGTGCAACATTTTTTATTGCACCCTTCAATGAGATCTGTGGAAAGCTTTGCAACTTCTCTGAGTTCTGTACCACATTTGCAGAAAAAAGATGACCCTCACAACAATTTATATCGTACAAGGTAAACTTGTGGGGGGGGGGGGCGGGGGCAAAGGTGTGCATACCTTTCCCACTGTAAACAGAAACATTTGCAAAGAAAAAATTCTGCATATATTTGCCACTTTTGATGGATGTGAAGAATGAAAAGTATCTCCCTGCACAGCGACAATAATTTCACAAATGTGTAGAAACACACGGCAGGGGCGAAGGCGAGCACATACCAGAAAGCTTTGCGAACTTTGCAACATTTCAGCGGCGTAAAAAAACACACATCTCCAACATGCCAGTGAGTAGTCTATGTATAGAAAACGCCTCGAAGTGCGGGATTAACAGACATAATAGGTAAAGTGGTCTAACCTCGTAGAATATGAGGAAAAGGATCTGCGTTGCTAAAGGGGCAGCAATGCTTTGCGCGTTGCGTTGGGTGTAATGCTCAGGTAAGACTGCTGGATCGGGTATCTCGCAACAGAGGTCTAAATTTAACCCCTGTTTCTTTAAATACTACAGCGTTACTGTTGTTCCAAAAGTTCCTTCCAGGCTGACACCCGGCTCCTTTCTTCTCAGGCGTTTCAGTGTCGGATGTCGACATCCCGTCACAGAACAAGTGACTCACGCCCTCACTGGTGTCCCACTGCTACCAGGCCCAGGGCATGAAGGGGTAACATGCCATCACTGATTGGGGAGGCGACACTACTGAACCTACTGCTGAAGAGGGGGCCATGGGGCTGCTTCACTCAAAACCATAAATTGTCTGTGGTACAATATTTTGGACCTGTAAGAATGAAGGGTGGTAACAAGACTGCACCGCGCTGGCGCCCGCCCCAACATACCGTGGATGAGAGTAAAGTGTGTTATTAGTGTCCTATAGAAGTTAGTCACTTGGCCCAGTGATAACTACAATCTAGAAATGTGTTAGCTCCATTCTGGCTGATTGGTTCTGGGGCTAGTCTTGATATATCCAAGCAGTATTCCTCATTAATTTGAGTTCTATAATACTTTTATCACACTTGTGCTCTTGATCTGTTCCACTTTTACCACTTGTTTTCTGGATCTATTTTAAATCTAGTCTACTCTTGTTTAGGACTTTTTTCTGACTCTATTTTCATTTCATTCAGACTGTGTTTTGAGTCTTGTCTAGGTCTTCTCTGCTATATTCTACTTCTTTCTAACATCATTAGTTGTGGTTTCGTTCTCTGTCTGTGTTCTGGTTCTATTCTACTTCTAAACTGAGTTAGTTTCCAATTATGTTCTAGTTCGAATTTTACTTTGGGTTATTTTTCCAATTGCATTCTGGCTGTATTCTGGGTCTGCTCAATCTACATCTAGGTCTGTTCTACGTTTGTGACCAGTACTGGCTTTATTTGTGTCAGGTTCAGTGTCTCTTCTAGATCTTCACTTGTGTTTTAATTCTGTCCTTGCTTTATTCTGTGTACTTGGTCCGTTGTAAGGCTATTTGGGGTTTTGTTCTGTAATTGTTCTGACACTATTCTTGCTATGTTTAACTTCTGTTCTAGTTCTAGTCGTGTTATGTTCTAGTCTATTCTGGTTGTGTTGTTTTCTAATTTTATTCCGGTTGGATTCTGATTTTGTTCTCTTTCTATTATTGTTATATTTTGGATCTAGTTCTGTTTGAACTCCATTAACTTATTTTCTGAATACGTTCTTCACCGGTTCTCTTTCCATTATGGTTTTGTTTTGGCTCTGTTCTAGTTGGAGTGTGTTCTGGTTCTACTCTAGCTACATTCTGGCTTTGTCTAAAAAACTGTTTATATTCCTGCTTGGCTTAGATCAGTTCTGATTCTATTCTGGAATCATTCTGACTCTTGTCTTGCTCTATTTAAATCTGGTGTGTAGATCTATTCTAGTATTTCACTGGCTGCCTCAGTGTAGTCTACTTCTAGACAAGTTATATTCTACAAATGATCAGCTCCAAGCCAGGCTTTGTTCTGTCCCTGTTCAGCCGATATTGTGACTGTGCTCTGGTGTACTTCATATTGTTTTTCAGCCATGATTTTTATTGTGGTCTAGGTATAATCTGTCTGTTTTCTCTGTCTATTCTAGCTGCAATTCTAATTCTATTGACGGTTCTAGCTATATTTTAATTGAATCTGGGTATGTTAGAGCTGGATTATTGTGCAAGTCTCTTCACGTTCTCTTCAGGTTCAGTTGTTTTTCTATTCCAGTTTAATTCTGAATGTACTGTTATTCTGTTCCAGGCCTACTTTGGCTGTCACATGTATATGAACCGGATCTATTCTTGCGTTTTCTCAGTCACTTTGTTCTCGTTCTATTCTAGCACTGTTCTGGCTCATCTCCATTCAATTCCTGCAATGTCTGGATCTATCTTTTCTAGATCCATTCTGGTTGTCTGGATCAGCAGTAGTCCTATTCAGACATTTATCTGAGCCTGATCATTTTATATTCTGGCTGTGTTCCAAGTCTCTTCTAGTTCTGCTATTTTCAGGACGGTCTTTAACAATATTTTGCTGCGTTCTTGGTCTGTTCTAACAATGCTGTAGGTTCAATGTAACTGTGTTCTAGTTGTGCTCTACTTTGATGTGGCAGTCATACGAAGTTGATTCTACTGTGTTCTTGATCCACTAGCAATTAGGTTTGGTACCATTCCTCCTGCTGTCTTGATCTGTTCTGGTTATATTCTGCTTTTCTTCATGTAATGTTCTAGTTATTTCTCTGTCTGTACTCTGGTTCTGTTTGAGTTCAATGCTTTTTGTGCTGTGGGTCTGTTGTAACTCATTGTGCCTCTGGTCTGAATTTAATCTAGCTCGACTAAGTTTTCTCTGATTTTATTACTGGTCTGTTCAAGTTTTATTTTGGTTGTATTTGTCTGCTCTAGTTCTAGTCAGTGTTCTGTTGTAGTTCCTTTGTGATTATTTTTGCAATTCTGTTTCTTTTATGCTACGGTTGCGTTAATTTGTTCTATTCTAGTCTTGTTGTGTTATTGGTCAAATCCATATTCTGCATCTATTATTCTTTCTATTATCTTTCCTTATTTTTTTCTACCTTCATTCTGTATCTCTTCTGTTCTCTTATATGCAAGTTCTGAATCTGGACTGGTTTTAGGCTATTTCAATTGTGGTCATGTTCATCTTGTGGTCTGGGTATTTTCTGAGTGTATTTTATTTGTTATAGTAATAGTCCAGTTGGATTCTGGAACTGTTCGAGTTCAAACATGTATATATTCGGGTTATGTTGTGGTCTGCTTCTAGTGCTTTAGTTATTCATAGTTCTGCGCAAGCTTTGATCTGGATAGGTTCAGCTTCACTAACTTGCAGTCTGCTATGGATATAAACTAGCTGCACTCTGCTTTGTAACAGCTATGTTCCAGATCTATTCTGTTTACAACATGTTTTAATTGTAGTCTGGCTGTGTCTTGGTTCTGTTTTAGTTCTATTCTGGACCCGCTTTATTTAAATTATTGTTATATTCTGAGTCAACTTGAGTTCAATTTTGTGCCTGTTCTCTGTTTTTCTGGTCAGATGTGTGTATTTTCTCGCTGTATTCTGACCACTTCTGGTTCTTTTCTTCTGGCTGTGTCTCTATATGTTTTATTTCTATTCTGGTGAAATTCTCGCTGAGCGTCAGGTCTCTTTTGGTTCTTTTCTGGCTCTGCTCGGGCTGTGCTGTAGTGTTCTAGTGGTACTGTTTTGACTGTGCAACAATTATAGAAAAGGACAGAAAAGTTACATTGATCCGTCTCCGGGGAATGCCGCTGTAGCCCTGACTGCTATGCATGCATGGTACTGCTGCGCGTCAGTGCCTCCGGCCTGGTGAGTGAGCGCTGCTTATCTCAACAGGCAGAGGCTTTGGGGCGGGGAAGCCACAAGATGACACGGGGCCAGCATACTCACAACTCCCAGCTTACTCACCAAACAGCCACACTGGTCACGTACCGACAACTGGCAAGTCACCACCCTCACCCCTTTCCACCAGGGCAGGACTGGCTACCGGGCGTTTTGGAATGCTGCCGAGCTGGGGGCTGATGTCACTGCGGTGGGGGCTAATTTTGTTGATGGAGACCTGCGTGTGCTTCGAAATAAACAAGGCAAAACGAATTTCGTTCAGCACACGCAGGTCCTCATCAATGAAATCAGCCCCCAGCTCGGCAGCATTCCAAAACGCCCGGTAGCCAGTCCGGCCCTGCTTTCCACCCCCAGCAGGCAGTGCACCCTCTTTCGCAGTAGGCCGGAATCACACACGTTGCACACAGGGGCGTGGCTTCGATTGGTGCAACAAGTGCAGTGCACGGGAGCCCAGAGGCCTGAGGGGGCACTGACACCTGATACTTGCTGTATTTGAGTTTATAAGGCGACCAGCGGCCCGAGTCCTTATTTGCACTAGGGCCCAAGACACAGCGGCTACGCCACTTGTTGCTTGCACATTAAAATCCACTGACACATAATGAAATTACTAAAGACGTCTCCAATAATCACTCACTCAAACTCCAAGTATAAACACCGTACCCAAACACACACAGCACTCACCCAAACACACACAGCACTCAGTGATACTCAAGTGCAATCATATTTGCTAAATCCGTAGGCACACACTGAACGTATATGCTCACTAGTAATGTGCTGTTTATAAACACTACAGTCGCACACTACTGAATACCCCCACACATTGTGCTGGACTGCAACTCGGGCGCACACACTCCATTTCAGATGCCCCACACACAGGGCCGGACTGGCTACCGGGCGTTTTGGAATGCTGCCGAGCTGGGGGCTGATTTCGTTGATATGCTGAACGAAATTCGTTTTGCCTTGTTTATTTCGAAGCACACGCAGGTCTCCATCAACGAAATTAGCCCCCACCGCAGTGACATCAGCCCCCAGCTCGGCAGCATTCCAAAACGCCCGGTAGCCAGTCCGGCCCTGCCCACACACACACACACAGTAAACTTATAAAACATGCCCTGCATTCACACACCACACTCACACAAAAGCACTGCTGTCACCAGGCCTTGTTTGTGATCAGGGGCATAAGGCATGGTCTTGCTGTACAGGGACCTTTAAGAGGGGGGGAAGGGGGGGCAATCTGCCCAAGGTCAATGAAAACCTGTGAGAAATGGGAGACTTAGAGGGCCCTCATCACATTTTTCAGGCGGCATCATTTTAGGTTACTCCACTGTGATCATGTAAAACTGTTTTCACCCTCGGCACTTTACCACCCAGATACTCAGTGACAACGCACAAACATGCCTTTCACAAATACCACCTGCAGCACACGACGGGCACGCACAAGCCACTCTAAAAGGCGCACGCTCTCACGCTAACCAAAACTTCAGCATCCACTCGGACTGTGTGCCAGCTCGACGTAGAGAAAGCCAGGCCACCCCTGCCGGGAATGTCAGCTGTGCCCCTGAAGCTGAGGCCAGAGAATAGCCGAAGGCACGCTGGAAGCGGGGCGCTCGGGCGGCGTGGGTACAGACCTTTGGCTCCGCCGCCGGCATCGTCGCTCTGGTTAAACTCGAAGAGGAAGTCAAAGTCAAACTCGGGCTCTTCCCCCGGGGCGCTCATGGTCTAAATGGGTTGCAGTTCCCTTCACCGGCAGTGGGCGACAGGACAGCAGCGCCGTAGCGTAAAATGAATTGAGCATAAAGGTAAAAAAAGACACTGGTGAAGTTTGCAGCCCTGGCGCCGCTCGTGTGCCAGGGCAGCGGGCAGAGCCTCCCGCTGCAGCAGCTGCGCTCCTCCTGAAACTGTTGCTGCCTTCCTCCCGAGTTACCACTGCTCTCCCGCTTCTCTCCTCCTGCCGCGGGTCCCTTGGGCAGGATGGGGTCGCCCCCGCTCCCCCTGGGCTCTTCCTGTGCCCAGGCAGAGGCTCCTGTCTCAGGGCGCTGCGTGTGCCCGGCAGCCGCCTCGCACCTACCGCTTTATGCGCGCTGCCTCTCTTCCCCGCCCTCCCCTCTTTTTGTTGATGTATCCGGGGCTGTGTAAACACGCCGTCTGCCCCTCCCCCCGCCTCCCCGGGAGGCGCTGCGAGCGGCCCCTGTCTGCGGGGTCAGGGCGCGGCACCCCCAGGCTGGGGAGTAGCACCGTCCCGGGCAGAGAGCCCCCCTTCTCCTGCCCGCCAGCTGCCTTTTACAGACTTTCATTTTATCTCTGCTTCTGTACACACGTGTCTCCGGAGAAGTTCAGAGAAGGGCGCCGTTGTCGTCTTCCTTATTCCCCTCTAGGGTCGGCACCGGGCCAAAAACAGAGCGCCGTGGCCCTTCAGCAACAACGGGGGTGATTCATCGCGCTTTTCTAAGTCAAGTGTCGTGGTGCTCACTTGAGAATGAAAACCGACACACTTTTAAAGGAGATTTCGTCGCGTTTATTATTGTAGCTATTTAAATATAAATTATTTTTGGGGTGTTTTCCTGGATTGGTTAGTTGTCACCGTCGTAATATTATAACAGCCTTGTCACATTTTGGACCAGCTTTCCACGTGCCCGTGCCAGACCCAAGTAAAGAGGGGTGCACATTCTGCTCACACCCGAAATGCTTCTCGCGACGACCCCTCCTGTTACCTCCCACCCCCAGTCGCAGATACACGCCCAGGCAGAGCAGCCCTGGCTAGGTGGTGACAGCAACCCGGCGTATCTATTAATAGTGCAACAGGTACAGTGGAACCGGGTCCAGTGAGGGGCCTGTGGTACTCAAATCATGGCTTTATTTGACTACCCAACTGGTTGGGGGTGGGGGTGAGTGGGGGGCTTGCATTCCTTGATGGCGCCTTTGCTTTACCACTGCTGGGAGCCTGCAGAGAGAGAGCAGTGTGATCGGACAGCTATGGGGTCACTTCTGGGGTCAGCGCCCGCTGCATAGGTGAGGGCCCCGCTCAGGTGCGGGATGGTTCCCTGAAGGCACCGCGGGGCTCCACAGATCCGCCAGCACAGTACCACGAGGGCGCCGCGCTGAGTCTAGCTGCGTTATTGTTTTTCTCGGCCTGACAGGCACCGTCTGCTTCCGTCGCAGCTCCCACTAGTGCCAGCGGTGACAACGGCACGCCGTGCTGCCAGCTGTCCCGCAGCCTGCTACCAACCCCTCTGCCTGCTGTTCGAGAGAGAGAGCGAGGGAGAGAGAGAGAGGGACTGGAGCTTACCATGCTTCGCGAGAGGCATTTTTCATGGTCATTGGAAGATAAAAACCTGCCACGTTCTGACGTTTCAAGCTCCGCTTCAGTGTGGCAAAAAAAAGCATGCCAGTGTTGTATACTGTGCACCAGTCTTCGGGTAGTAAGCTCTCAGCCCAGCACCAGAGCAGTGGCTTGGCATGATACAGATTCTTAATTACACTCACACAGTTCAGCAAAAAGCCTGTAGCAGCGGAAATGGCACCACACACCATTTGGCAACCATTGACACCACAGGTTGACTCCATCCATGTCCTGTTCATTCCCCCAACAGCCTTCTATTTGCAGCGGCAGGGGTGGGGGAAGGGCAAGGAGTGGAAACTATAAAAGCAAACATGCCTCTTTCTGCCACTGCCCAATAACCCATGGGACCAGGAGTAGCAAGATAGTGCCATGGAAACTAAAGGCAAGTTAAGGTTGCACATGCTGCCCCGAATTGACGTCCATGTGACACATCTGTACTTCCTACTTTTTCAAGACAGTAGCAACACTTCTCTGCAGGGCTGCTATGCATTTAATTGGACAAGAGATACCTACAAAAGGGTTTTCTCTATGCCTCTGATTACATATATTCTTTCCAATTGTTCTGCGCTTTGTAATATGTCAGTGCACAATGGCCATAATACACATGAAATGACCAAGAGAGCCACGATGACTGGGTTTGCATCTCCTTAGCGTTCCTCTCTGGAGCATCACTTGGGTAACGAGGTGTCCAGGGTTTGGTGGGACAGTCCTAGTTTTGACTATCTGTCCCTGAAGATTTCGGTAAATTAATCACATGTTCCGGTTTTCAGAGAGCTGAATGAGCACACAGGGAGGCACGTTTTCATGTGTTCCAGTGCAAGATTAGCTAGGAACCCTTAATAGAAAGCATGTCAACACAAATGATAATTATTGAAACATTTTCATTTAATTCCCCTTACTGCATCTGTGCTTTCTATATTGGTGAGTGCTCTCAAGTCATTCTGTGCCCCTCAATCAATTCAAAATTATAGTCCTACTTTGATGTTTGTGGAATGTCACCATTTTTGGGTTTCAAAATCGATCACGCTGTGCATCCCCTACACATGGAAACTGAGCAGCAAGATTCATACGATGCCCACCCCCTGTGAAAGCCACAATCAAGGTGAACTGGAACTGTGCAGTTTCTAGTGTGGGCTTAAGTTATATATTTATTTATTTGTTTGTTTATTCTTTCGTAGCAGTTTTGTAAAGCGCTGCTAAAACTCAATGGGTGGCTGAGCATTTTACAGGGAAGTAACTATGCATGAGTAATGGAATATGATATAAAATCTAGTGCAATATATATGTGAATTATACATGTATATTTATGCACATTTAAGTCTGCTGGGGGCGATGTGACCCCCTACATTGTTCGCATCTGCCTGTTGTAGAAGCTTTATACTACTTTTAGGTGGTAATTCTGTGACAGCCAGAAGTGGCACTTTCTGTAGTTTCCTCTGACTTCATGCAGGAGTTTAAAATCTTGCAGTGAAGGTAGGTTAGTTTCTTTGTTCCTATCCAAAACTGGAAAGCACAGTACAAGTGAGCACATCTTATCTACCACCTATCGACCCTTTAGATTAGTCAAAGGGTGACTTACTATTAGCCCTCATTTTTGAAAGTTTGTTGTTGCCCTTTTGGCCCCATTGGTTTGGTCGATAGCTATAGGTGGGACTCTGTAGCTGTCTTGAATCTTTTGCCTCGAAGCACTGCAATTTTATGGATAGTCAAGATCAATAATTTGCATAATTTTACCCCATATGTGGACCAAGGGTTGATCTTCAGCATACTTGTCACTCTTGCCAATGTCTCTCTCCCAGTGACGAATGTGGTTTACATGGCGTGGAAGAACTTATTTGGTACCTTGCAAATACGTAACATTATTCCTGATGAGCGCTCTGTTTGCGATCACATGATGGCAAGCTAGGTTCTACTGCAGATCATTTTTGTTGACAAGAATGGTCACAGGTATGCAGTGTTAGCCATGAAAGGCATTTTTGGCGAAAACACCAAAATCATCCTCATCAATTTTCTATCCTTTCTGTAATTGTTGTTACCTCTGTGTACTAAATGAGTCCAAAATGTTCCCCACTAATAAATTGTTTGTCAATTTGCCAAGGCCTAAGCTTTGAATGCATTTCATTGTGTCTCAGACCTGCCCAAAAGGCAAGAGTGATTAAAAGTTTACACTCTCTGTGGAGTCTGTCCAACAAGGTTGCCTATTTTGTGACAATTGGCAACTTCAGGTCGAAGTTCACCAGGTACTATTCAGTGTCGGTAGGAGGAGTGAGAAGCAATTTCCAAACGCCTTTTTTACGTCTAGGTTTTGACTGTGGAGCACACAAGTAGACCAAGTGCTAGCAATTCACACAGAATGGGCTTTGGGTCTGCCTTTATCAACCATGAGCTTTCTTCAACCTGCCTCTTTCAGTATAGGCTTGAGGCTTTCTCTATCACATCTGTTTTGATCCTTTTAAGTATTAATTTCTCACCTAATGCTATTGGCTCTTTGGATCTATCCTTCCTCCTCCACTTGAGTGCTTACATTGAACTGCACACTGGACTACTTTACAACTATAGCTCTCTCAGTCTGCTCCTCCTGGCACCCTTCGGTGTGTCTTGCTCTAATATTATTACAGTGTATGTTTTAGCACATTAAACCCAGGCCTATTGGCTTTGCTAATGCTTTTCATATAGAAACTGCTCACCCTCAGGTCATTTGTGACGGAATGTGCAGGAAAGATACCTAGTTATAGCTTGTGGGGAAAGCTTGTTTCCAATATGGAGCTACTGTATATTAAACAGGACAGTGAGGATTTTAAAATAATGGCAAAATCATTCTGGAAGTCAACTGTCAACATAATTCTCTAATTGGATTAACTATCTAAGGAGCCTTTTTGTGGTACCCCTAATCCACATACTCACTTGTCCATGCCCTCTCAGACATGAGCCCCGAATCCCATGAACCTTTCTGGAAACAAATATTTCCCATGTTTTGAGGCTTGCTTTTTATAGAACCAACTTGTGAATGTGGGTGAGAGAGAGGCTTATAAGTTGATGCATACGGCATTGCATGGACTCATAGCGTGGATGACCTCATGCATAGTGATGCATAATATATGTGGATAATGAAGGGACATTCAATGGTGATCGTGGAGAGTAAACACAGAAAGAAGCAAGGGCTGGTGGAAGTTCACATATTGGTCGGTGGAGGGTGAGTGAGGTGAGATTGTAGATGAGTTGTGAGAGTGGATGAACCGAGGGCTCAGTGAGGACACAGTGTGGACAAACTGAGCTTAGTGAGGTGCGAGTGCAGATGAGGGACTGGCAGAGTTTAGGTGAGGAAGGGGTTGTATGTTCGAACCACGCATGCATTTACCATACATGTCTGTACAATGCGGACCGAACCACGAATGCATCTTTACAATGCATTCCTTTACCACGCAAGTTCTTACAACGACTTGCCTTAGGGAAAGCGCTGGACTTTGGAATAGTATAATTTACTATTCCAACTCCAGTCTGCGCAACAGTAGGGGAAGTGTTGGTCTTAAAGTCCTGCATCAGTCCAACAACGTTTTCCCTAAGGCAAGTCATTGTAACGACTTGTGTGGTAAAGGAAACCATTGTAAATGTGCATTTGTGGTTCAGACCGCATTGTAAAGACACAGTGTGGTTCGAGCCGCATTGTACTGTTTCCCGACGCAAGGGCTGAATGAATGATATGTGATGAGGGTTGAGCAAGGTGGGTGTGGATTAGATGAGAACCTAGTGAGGTGAGGGTGCGGAGGAACTGAGGACTGAATAAGGCAAGAGTGTGGATGCCTTGGGGGACAATCAGTGATTTTGAGGTCACTGACTCTGAAAGTATGAATTAGAGAAAAGCTGCATAATGTAAGATGGTGGATGAAACGGAGTCGAATGAAGTGCACCTGTGGATGAATCGAGGCCACTAAGCTCATTGGTGACATCTGGCAAGACTTGCGAGTCAAAAGTTTGAATCTTTGGAAGGCAGCTCAGCTTTTCTTTTTTCAGGGGTTTATAAACTGCATACCATTAAAATCAGTAATAATAATACTTGTTAATTACAGAACCTAAAAATGGCAAAAGCTGCAGAATTAAGTGCTGTATAAAACTAGCTGCTATTATGATGGATTAGTTTGGGGTGACTGACATTGAGGGTATAGATGAGCTGAGTGATTCCATGTGTTATTTTTGGGATCGTTAATGACTTTCAGACTTATCTAGGGTGATTAATGGCAGGCTTGTACTGCTTCATTATTTTTACAAACACTTCGGGCTATTTTTGCAAGAAATTGGAAAATTAATCACTGAATTTTTTATGTTTTTAAATGTATTTACCTGGAAGGTCCACATACCTTCCACCCTTTCTTTAACTTTACCATTCACCCGTAAATCCATTTTACCTTACTCCATATTAAATACTAATTAATTATCAGTCATGGAACAGGGACGCACCAAGTAATATGAGTCTGTTAGAGTATAAAAAATGTCTTCGCTGTGTTGTTACATGTTGTTCTGCATAAGTTAGCATTCGCGGCACCATTTTATGTTTAGCCGCCATTTTGACCCATGGGCGAAACTGATCTCTCTGTGTCTCTGCGAGAAGCAGCTTTAGTAATTTTCCTATTCTCCAAGGTTGGGCCCTGCTGTACTAATGAATACACTGTTCTTATTAGCGCATACCTTTCCCACTAGATAGAGGCCTGCTCCCACTAGTCCAGCGATGGGCGCAGGCAGAATGACCTTGGCATGAAGATAGTGTGTCCCCGGTCTCAGGATCGAAACTTATACTTCTGTACCTCCTTTGTGTAACTGCCTCCATCTGTAAATTTCCAGTCTGGGCGTGTCTTCTGGGGTTGTGAACCGTACATAATGTATCACCATGCTTTCTGATGTCAGTCCTCTCTGCAGCACCCTTAAGTGACTGGGCAGACGGGGCTCCGCTCGAGTGTATCTGAATAAACATATACTTGGTTTGTATTCTCGCCTGTCTGACCGACTCTTCATTTGTATGGAAGGCTGAGAGGTGGTCGCGAGTGACCCGGGTGGCCCTAATCAGGTCACTTCCTTCAGTTGGCGCCTGAACAGGGACCCCCATCGGGTGACCCATCTCCTCCTGCGTATGGGTGGGGAGGTCTGGGCCATCGTCGGGTCGGACGGGCGGACCAGGGATCCCTGCACGAGAGAGTTCCTGAACTCGCAGCTGCCCCGTTTGTCTGACCGGTCAGTGCGTCGGCCAGCGGTCATCCCGACTGGGGCCCTGAATGGCGAAACCCTTGGATCTGACCGATTGGTCCTTAGAGTCAGCAGTGGAGAATACATTTGTTTGACCTGTGTGCACCAGGTGAGTTTGTTTTGGTTCTTTGTGGATATGGTACCATTTTGATTTGTATTTGGTACGGTCTGAGGACCAATTTTGGTAGAAGGTGTTTGTGAACACTTCGCCAGGCAGCATAATGAATTTGGCTCACTTTTGAAAATGCCTGGGATCAGCAGGTTTTTAGTTTCTTGTTGTCGTTGTTGCTCTGCAGATGCTCGATTGGAAGAAAGTCTGCCGGCGCCTCCAGAAGGCACTCCGAACTTTGATATGTATGTGAAGCATGGCCTTGGCCCTATTATGTTCAGTACGCTATGGCACAAATATACGAGGGGCAATGCCGAGTTGCAGTGGCCGTTGACGGGCACTTATGATGAACAAAAAATTGGGTTCTTACAGGAGAAGTTGTTTGCAAGAAGAAGTAGACAGTCTATGTTTGATTCTCTTTGAACATGGCAAAAGGAGGCTAAACAGAGGCGAATGAAAGCAGAGAAAGAGGCGCGAAAGATGATAATGTAAACATTGACTCAGAAGGCTGTAGCACATGATAGAGAGAAACAAGAGAGAGGAATTGAACGTGAAGATAGGAGGTTTCGATTGAATATTGAAAATTCTTATGTAGCCAGAGAAGAAAATGATACTTTTGTGGAAGAATTGCTAGATACTAGACCCCTACCCCCATATGCCCCACAGAGGGTATATCCCACTTGTTGGACTTGGCCCTTTTTGCAGGGTCATCCCTGAACTTTTTGCCTTCCTCCTAGTCTTTTTTCTGACCTGGTGTTGGTGGTTTTAGGACTCTGGGCACTTTAGCACTGCTGTCCAGTGTAAAGTGTGTGTGCTCTCTGTGGTAAACATGGTAAGATTGGTCGACACCTGTTTGGCGTATTTAATTTACCTGTCAGTCCCTTGTAAAGTGGTATCTCAGATACCCAGGGCCAGTAAATTAAATGCTACTGGTGGGCTTGCAGCGCTGATTGCGCCACCCACCAAAGTAGCCTTTCAAACCTGTCTCAGGCCTCTGCCATTGCAGTTTTTTGCCGCTGTGACGTGGCACATAAAGTGGGTGCCATGTCTGTGACCCCCCTTTTACTGCATGTCAGTCACCCATAAGGTAGGCCCTAGCTAGCCCTATGGGCAGGGTGCATTGTAGGTAAAAGGTAGGACATGTACCTTAATTGTGTGACATGTCCTGGTAGTGACAAACATCCATTTTGGTTTCTCACTGCTGTGAGGCTGCCCTCTCATAGGAATGCATTGGGGATTCCCTGATATGTGTGTCAGTGGTAATTCCTGATATGAGAGGAGCAGCGTGGTCAAGTTTGGTATGTTTGGAATAGTAATAATAAATGCTCCGTAAGGGTGTGCACAGATTTATTATCACTATTTTAGAAATGCCACTTTTAGAAGTTGGCATTTCTGTGTGCTATGTGTCTTTGTGCCTGCCTGATGTGTATTGCATGTCTGGCTCTGGAGTGACAAGGGCTGGTGAGGTGTGTGGCTCCAGAGGGGCAGGGTGAGTCAGCGCTAGGCTGAATAGGCAGACCTGCATTTGGAGTAGTGGGAGGAGAAGCCCCTGACCCTGAATAGGTCTGTGCCTGCCTTGTTCAATGCTGGCTCCGCCCCCTGTGGTGTGTCTGAGGACAGAGCCCAACCTGACAAAGGAGGGTGTGAGCACTGTAAAGAAAATTCTCCCAAACCCCCCAGATCCAGTTGGGACTGGATCCCCAAGCCCTGTGCCAGGGCAGAACAAAGACCAACCTGGTATAAATATTGGGGCTGTGACCCCATGTCTGTGTGCTTGCTGGTACCTGTTCTGGGGCGAAGGACTGCTGGGCGACAGGAGGAACCGCCGTGGGACCCAGCTGCTGCTTCCTGGGGGTCCCTACGTGCTGGCCTGCCTGTGCCCAGCTCTGCCCCTGATGAACTGTGGACTACGTGTCCTGGAGAGCGCACTCAGCGCGAGGAGGGCATTGCCCAGACCTGAGAGGACATGAGGAGGGCCCCAGGGGTCTTGAGGCCGGCAGCACTGTGCTGCAAACACATTCCCAGGGAATCCCGGCGTGGGGATTCCACCGTGATCCCTAGAAGCGGGAGCCTACCCCGCATTTTTGCAGCACCTAGAAGCCACCGCACCACAAGCGGCATCCAGGAAGTCAGGCAAGCTGCCTGGTTGTGGGCGGGGCCGCGTTCGTGTTCCATGGGCCAATCCGGGCGGACGTAGCTGCCGGAAGTCAGGCGACGAGCGCCTGGTTGTGGGCAGGGCCCACAGCGACGAGAGTAGTAGCGAGAGGCATCGGAGCCTCGTGGGCTCCATCCTCCGCATTCCCGCCTCCCCCGCCTGGTAGAGGGAGAGGCAGGCCCGCAGAGATCGACGGTGACAGCGGGGAGACCGGGGCAGATCAGGAGAGGTCCCGTGAGCAGGGCACATTGTGGTGCCTGACTTCGGCCTGATTCAGCGACCGGAAGAGAAGTCCCGGTGAGTGGGGACCTGGAGGGGAGCACTGTCAGTGCCTACGGGTGCCTGCTAAAGTACTTGCAAGAGGAGCCCCGGTGAGGGGGGCTCCCAAAGCATTGTTGGTGCCGTGAGTGGCATCGGAAGAGCTCCGGTGAATGGGGGCTCCCAAGGCATGGTTAGTGCCGGCGACCATTTTCTACAGTTGCACCGCAGAATGGCGGGCAGCTGCAACGAGGGGGGCATTTCTTTTACCTGAAGGAAAGCTAAGGGTGAATTGCACCCTCGCCCCCCCCTCCATGGTGTTTCGGGCCCGTGGGGTCCAGGGGTCTACCGCATCCACGGAAAGGGGGCTAGTGGAGGCCCCGTGTGAAAGGACACTTGGAGAGGATAGCCCTGACTTTTGGACAAGGGCATTGCGGGGTGAGCCCAGGACAGGGCCCCCACTTGGGGAACACCAACTTGGGGACAGGAACCCAGTGGCAGGTGTTACTATGGTGCACAGCTACGGAGGTGATACACAATGCGTTATGCTGATCATGTTTTGCCTTACAGGCTGTCCTAGGTGATGTTAGGACGTGCACCACTGTTGATGAGGTTTAGGCATAATGTGTTATGCTCAGTACCCATGTGTGCAGTGTTCATTACGGAACACTGCTGCTGATGATGGTGGGAATAACTTGCTATATTAGGAAGTGTTATGATGTTTATGCCTAATGTGTTGATGCTGAGTACAGTATTTTACCAGTAGTTGCTGGTGGTTTTATATTTACTACTCGTGCTTTCTAATGGTTCTGACAGCGGCCCGATTGGCCCTGTCATGTATATAATCCCCTGTGAAGTATTACCTAGTGCCAGGTGGCACAGTGTACATTTGTGATTATGCTCTGATGTGTTTATGGATAATACAAAGGCTATTTTTCATATAACCTTGTGTGGAGTTTTCTTTTGTGGTGTGCCTAGTGTGTCACTGCTGTGTGAGTGTGTTGCGCAAACGCTTTACACATTGCCTCTGGGATAAACCTGACTGCTCGTGCCAAGCTACCAAGGTGGTGAGCAGGGGTTATCTTCAGCGTGTAACTCCCTTGCCCTGACTAGAGTGGTGGTTTCTGCCTGGCTTAGGCGCATGCCCTAGCCAACCAGAAATCCCATTTCTAACACCACTCTTCCCTCACAGGTCCAGCTACCCGGTTCTTCTGTCTCTGCTGTTTCTGCTCCTGTTACTGTTGATCAGACTGCCTTGGCCACGGCACCTCCTGTCCTTTCTTTGCCCTCGCCGTCTGTGGCAACTATGACTGTTAGTACCCCTGCAACACCTATTGCTTCGGCGTCTCTTTCGCCAGCTCTTACACCTACAACGCAGCTGGTAGAGACGTTATTGCCTGCTACTTCTGTTGCTACCCCCACTGTGTTCTTCCATCCCTCGACATTACTGAGCAGTGGGACACCAGTACCTGGATTTGAGGACAGAGATTGGACCAAATTTAAGGAACGTATGGGGCAGACGTTAGTTCGATCTGATATGGGAGATGAGGAGAAAAAGGTGGTGGCTAATCAGGCTGCGCACTGGGATCCGTAACCCCATTTACAGTGTGGAGTGTGATGAAAGATTATGAGCCTTTTGTACCACAGCATGCCCTCTGCTACTCTGATTGGTCTTTGGGAGCAGTGTTTCAAAGATGTAGCACCGCAGATTTTATATGATATTAAAGATCATTTATATGTCACTAATATGGAGCCTGGTCAAGTGTTTAGCAATGTTGCGACATTGGTTGCTTATCGGGGTAGACTGCGTGAAAGGAGCCCCACCCCAGTAGCTCAGTTTCCGATGCGGGAGGTTCATCCTATATATCACTCTAAAATGCCAGAGCAAAGGGATCAGCACGATAATGTTATTAGACAGGGTGTAGCGGCCCATTTCCAAGAACAATGGGTTTATACTCCGTGGAAAAGGAGTGAGGTTTTGTCCCTTAAGACTTAGTTACCTGACCCTAGGAAAAATCCTACTGCTTATTATAAAGAATTGACTGAGGCTGTCTCTTCAACAGTAATGACGCTTGCAGATATTGAGATGTTTTTTGGTTTACAAGTTCCGGTTGATATTTGGAGACAAGTACATACACAGGATCACGTTGCGGAATTAGGTGGTACCTGGGACCAAATTAAGGCATGGGATCAGGAGCGGAAGCCAGGTGATATGCCTAGACCAGAGATACTTGCTTTGCCCGGCCGTATCATTACATATATGCACTCTCTTATCCCTCCGAGAAAAGTTGATTGGGACAAGTTATCGGCTTGCCGTCAAAAGAAAGATGAGAGTGTGTCTGATTTTTTCACTCAGTTTGAAGGTGTATTTCTAGATTATAGTGGACAGGATTTGTCGATCAAAGGTGGTGTGCGACTGTTTGTTAATAGATTTGTTTCCAATTTGCTTCCTGAGATTACGACTCAATTGCAGGCTTCCGAGAGCACCTGGTCCACCTCTTCTCCTTCTGTTATTTTGAATATTGTGCAGTATTATGAGCACAGGGAAAACGAGGATAAGGAAAAGACGGAGAAGAAGCACAAGGATTTGAAGATGAAGGTGTTGTTGCAGGCTTCTAGAGGGAATGGTAGAGGACGTGGTGGTTTGGCCCGACAGCTTCCACGTACTAGCAGGAATACTACACCTGTAGGGCCGAATCAGTGCGCATATTGTAAAGAGGAGAGACACTGGCGTAGCAAGTATCCTGTGCTTTTGCAGAAGGTGGCGATCCCGAGAGGACGAGGTTCTCGTGGACGGGGTCGTGGAGTTGGTGGCCAGGATAGGGCTCAAAATACTGTGGCACCGCAGGGTCGTACTGATCAAAATAATTTTGATGACCCTCGGGGAGGACAGTGTTATCATGATGATTACGGCACAGATGAGATGACAGGAATGTCTTACAGCTAGGACAGCCAGGGACAGAGTGAGGGACCAGTTCCGATACCTGTAGATTAACGTGGTCCGTATGTTAGTGCGGATGTGCATGGTTCACCTAAGGAGTTTTTGGTGGATACAGGTGCGACAAACAGTTCTATTTCTCGTTCCTTGGTCCCTGGGGTGGCTCTGTCTGGCCATAATAATGTTTCGGTAGGTTTTTCTGGTGTACCGGTTGTGAGCCCCATTTCAAAACCCCTTGCGTTGACTACTGGTCCTTTCACTGTAGATTCGCCATTCTTGTTGACATCTAACTGTGGAGAAAATTTGATGGGTTTGGACTTGAAGAAATTGCATGCTACGATTTATTGCTCCCCGGCAGGTGTTTACATGACACTGGGTCCGGATGTAGTGCGTGCTACACAGTGCTTGTCCAAAGATGCGCATCTTCCTGCGGAGTATAAAGATGAACCACCAACTCTTTGGGCGACAGGTGACACAGATGTGGGATTGTTACAGATACCGCCAGTTTCGAGTCAAGTTAAAGACAATGCTATTTTACCTCGCATCCCTCAGTATAAAATACCGCAGGCCGGTGAGCGAGCTTTATTGCAAATTGTGCAGGACTTGATTGAGAAAGGAGTGGTTGAGGAGACGACTGCTAATGTTTGCAATAGCCCTATTCTTCCCATCCTAAAAAGGGCACCCTCTGGTTCCTCTGATGATCATGCAGATGTTTATCGCTTTGTGATTGACTTGCGGGAAGTTAATAAAATAGTGATTCCCCAGTTTCCGGTGGTCCCTGACATTAGGACTCTTTTGACAATGTTTCCTTCTTCTGCTACATACTTTTCTGTCATTGACTTGAAAAACGCATACTTTAGTATTCCCATTCATCCTGACAGCAGGTGTCTGTTTGGGTTCACCCTAGCTGGTAGAAGTTTTAGATTCTGTCGCGCTCCTCAAGGCTATACAGAGAGTCCAATTAGCTATAGTCAAGCACTGAAAGGTCAGCTGGATAACTTGTCACTCCCCACAGGTAATGTATTGCTTCATTATGTCTATGACTTGCTCATCGTCTCAGATACGGAACAAGGTTGCAGAGACAGTACGGTTAAATTGTTGTTACATTTAGCTCAACATGGCCATAAAGTATCCCTTTCCAAATTTCAGTATTGTCGACAGGAGGTCACCTACTTAGGTCACCTACTGTCGGAGGGTAGGAGATTGACCCCTGAGCACATCAGTACCATTGTTAAAATGCCCATTCCTCAAACTCAAAAAGATGTGCACGCTTTTATTGGCATTACTTCCTACTGTCGCCAATGGATTCCAAATTATTCCCTATTAACCAAACCCCTGCTCGCTTTGACTACTAAAGATGTGCATGAACCCCTGCCTTGGACGCCTGAATGTCAGCAGTCATTTGAGCAACTAAAAACTGCGCTTTGTTCGGCTCCAGTGCTTGGCACGACTAACTATAGCAAGCCATTTGTATTAAATGTCCATGAGCCAGCTGGTTGTGCGCTTTCTTTTCTAACACAAAAATTTGGAGATAAGCAACAGCTGTGTGCTTATTTCTCTGCTGTGCTTGACCCTGTCGCACGAGCCCTCCCGAGTTGTCTAAGAGCGGTCGCGGCTGTGGCTGTCTCGATAAGACAATTGGCTGGACTCATCCTTGATACTGATCTCATGGTCATGGTACCCCATGCTGTAGATACACTTTTGAAAAAGACAAAGACGCAGCACCTCACCAGTGCGCGTCTGAACGGTTATGAGCTAACGCTGTTTGATCAGCACATTACGATCAAACGATGTGCCACTCTGAACCCAGCCACGTTACTACCCATCCCTTCTGAGAATGAGGAGATTGATATACAGGATTGTATCTTCCGGATGGAAGAAGAGACGAAAGGACGGGTAGACCTGACTGATGTTCCCTTATCTGATCCCCAAGGGGAACAATATGTCAATGGCTCTTGCTTTAAATTACCAGATGGCACTACAACTGCTGCATACGCAATCACTACGCTGCGTACGGTGGTTGAGACATCGCGAGTTCCCTATCAGTCGGCCCAAGCGACAGAGCTCGTTGCCCTAATACGAGCCTGCGATTTGAGTGAGGGACTAGTTGTTAATATTTATACTGACAGCCAGTACACCTTTGGAGTCGCCCATAATTACGGGCGATTCAGGGCAGAGAGAGGGTTCCTTACTTCCCATGGGACAAAGATTCAGCATGGGCATCTTATCTATAGGCTTTTGTCTGCTTTGACACTCCCTAAGAAATTGGCAATAGTGAAGTGCAGCGCCCATAGGAAAGTTACTGACGATGTGGGTAAAGGGAACGCTTTTGCAGATCAGACAACTAAGGAGACAGCCCGAACGAAGATGAAAAGAATGTTCGTAGCAGGTCCCTCTAGGTGGGTGCTCGAGGTCACAATGTTTGAGGAAACACTTCAGAATGTGAAGGAGATTCAGAGTGAGGCCACAGTGGAGGAATTAGCAGTGTGGTGAGAAAGTACAGCACAACTGAATGATGAGGGATGTTGGATTGACAAGTCAGGGAAGCAAAGATGGATGTTGCCAGCTGCATGTTCTTCCGGTAGTCACAATGGTCCATGGCCCAGCATATATCAGCGCTAAGGGTATTTGCAAGTTGTTAGACCCCGTATGGCAAAATGATAACATTTCGATGACAGCTGCACATTTAGTGAAGTACTGTATGGTGTGCATGATGCACAATCCTGGGAAGGGTACCCCCAGACCACCCAGTAATTTTGCACCACCCACTTTCCCTTTAGAGGTCCTTCAGTTAGACTATATTGAATTGGACAGGGTCAAAAATTTGAAGTACGTCTTGGTGGTTGTTTGCGCTTTCAGTAAATGGGTTGAAGCCTACCCCACCAAAGACAATACAGCCATGACGACTGCAAAGGTACTCCTAAAGGAGTTCTTTCCTCGTTTCGGCTTGCCCCGTTTGATCTGGAGTGATAACGGAAGTCACTTTAATGCCAAAGTTATACAGTTAATTTGTGACGGTCTGCACATAAAACAGAAATTCCATGCTGCAAATCACACCCAGTCAGCAGGTTTAGTTGAGAAGTACAATGGTACTCTCAAACTGAAATTGGCAAAGATTCAGGAAACGACAGGGTTACAGTGGCCAGATGCTTTACCATTAGCTCTTTTGTCAACAATAACCACAGCACATTCTACAACAGGATTGTCACCTTACGAGGTCGTGTTTGGACGCCCGGCAAATGTCTGGGGCATCCTGCGCCCTCGTAAGTTTTCTGATATTGAATACCCGCTATTGACAGACTATCTGTACCAGTTAACTGAAAATTTGCGTTCTATTCACCAACAGGTCTGGGACACTCTCCCAGACATACCCGAGGGGCCCGGACACAACATTCAGCCTGGTGATTGGGTTTTGCTGCGCAATTTTCAGCGGAAGAAGAGCTTGGAGCCCCGCTGGAAGGGACCTGAACAGGTCCTTCTGGCCACCCGAACAGCCGTGAAAGTCGCCGGCAGAAAGAACTGGATTCATGGCACTCACTGGAAATGAGTGCACCTACCTTTACCCTATGACCAATGGGTCGCTGATAGAGTCGGGGATACTGAGTGTGAAAAGGTGCCGCAATTCATCCCCTTCAGCGAAAGAAAATTAACGTCGACCCAAACGGATGCAGAGAATGATGACGTGTTAAATGCAGCGGTCCCTCCAGAAATTCGAGCGATTAAGGAGCCGCTCTTCATTGACCACTCTGTGCCTGGAGTCATCAGGTACAATTTGCGCCCTCGGCTGAGGAATAGTGCACCAAAGGAGAAGTCAGATTAGTTATGGATGGACTGTGCAAGTTAGGGTGTACTTTGCTATAGTACCAACGGTGTTAGTTTAGGGCATCGTGAGATTGGTGCACTGTTCTGACATCGGACAGGTTAAATCGAACGTGCTCCCTAGGAGTGGGGTACATTAATCCTGCGCGACGTGGGATTCATCGTGAGCTTAGGACTGAGCAAGCTCCACTAGAGCGCCAACGTTGATGAACAATAGGAGCCTGTACCAGTGAGGCTCTGACGGACACTGGGAACACTTGCCTTTGCTATTAGTTTTATTGCATTCCTCATCTTGCTTTATAATGCATCTGTTTGGTCGACCTATTGAGAAGGAGTAACAGCCGTTTGCACCATCGCGTTTAGCGCGGGTTGGTCAACAAAGAGTAAAATAGTTTTCATATTAATTGTTGTGATTACGCTAATAATAATACTTGGAATATCCTGGTTTCGAGAGGAGAAGTATCCGGTACACTCTTTGGTTGGTACGACGCCCACTCCCCCATAGCATGTTTTTGTCACTTTGGCTCCACACAAAGCAGCGCATAGGTTGTCCTATACCGATAATGTTTTTATACAAAGGTTGCATCAAGTTCATAAACTGTCCAATACAACTAATTGTTGGGTTTGTGGATTGCTCCCCTCAGTTACTCATAAAAGCGACAATTTGTTGTCCCTGCCATTTTCGTATATTGATAGCTGTGAAGGTTGGTTTGAATTGTTCGTAATGGTGCACTATCATTTGCAACTCTCTACTCTGGTTATGACACCTGCTGATTCTCGCACTGTGTTAGAGTACATACGTTTTCATCACAGGTTTATTCCCGTAAGGCTGGCAGGACAAGAGACTTTCGGTACATTGTCCCCAAATTCCTGTATGAGCACATATGAAAAGGTGAAGAACGAAGCATGGCTCCAAATGGAAAGGGCTGATTTCCAAAGGTTTAACACCTCTGACTATTTCCAATCTTTCCAAGCTTGCAATATTATTACGGACAAACCGATGCCGGTGTCCGTGGTCAACACAACAGCTAGTTTTTGTGTCCAGGGGACTGGGGAGGTAAAGGTGGGGGAGAGTAACTGTAATTTCACCTACAGACTGAGTACGATTAATTGTCCGCCTTTGATCCTACCCCATAATGTTTATTTTGTCTGTGGCTCCCAAGCTCATGTCTGGCTTCCGAGGAGATGGTCAGGCAGATTTTCCCCAAAGACCTACGATGTAACCCCTCCTACTCCAGCTTTAAAAAGACCTCAAAATACACCTCCTCAACAAATATTGGGGGTCTTTACCTGCACCTTAAACCCGATCTGCCATATCTTATAGGTATTTAACTCTTTACTCTGTCTAGCTATTTACATGATATGTATAATCTCTAGCCGTTCTTTCATCTGTTTTTACCTACTGTTATTCCATGATGTTGTTTATTTTGTGTTACTGTTACAAGCTCGGTCGTGTAAAGTGCTCTGATGTTTTGTTATTCCATGATGCTGTAATTTGTTTTCTGACCGTAACTAGCTCTATCATCTAAAGCGCTCTGATACCTCCGGGTCCAGCCAGCGCTATATAAAACCTCTAAAATAAAAATAAAATAAGATGTTACCTCGCTTTTCTCCTTCCCCCAGTGTATGTTGCCCCGCCCAATTATCATAAAGATCATCAGTTGCAGCGTAGGAGTACATACTTGCCCCAAGTCAGAAGGGTTGTTGACACGAAGGCTATAGATCAGACAGATACCACCGCACAACAGTTTGAGGAAGCCATAAAGGGTCTCCTACCCTTTTGGGGCCCCATGGATAATAGTTTTCAAATTCGTCGACTAACAAGAGTAGTGGAGGGGGTTATCAATACAACTGCTGGGATAATGACAAATGTCACTGCTGAGCTCCAGGCTACGAGATTAGTCACCTTACAGAACAGGATGGTGTTAGACGTCATCCTTGCTGATCGGGGTGGGGCTCGTCGCATCATCGGCAGCAGCTGTTGCGCTTACATACCTGACCACGCCCCCAATGTGTACACAGCTATACAGAAATTGCATAGACTTTCGTCTGATATACACCAAGAGACAGGTACTTGGACCCTATCAGGGTGGTTCTGGAACATACTCACATCCTGGGGTTGGAAGATCCTCACCTTTCTAGTTGTGGTTGCCAGCATTTTCTTCACATGTTGCCTCTGTATACACTGTCTCCCGACTTGCTGCACCTATTGTGTAAATGTTCTCACCCCTAAACCGAAAATATCAGTTCATGATACTAATGCTGCGATCATGTTGCAGAAGAGCATTGAGGACATGATGCAGATTGACAAAGGTATCTTTGCTTCTACATCATCCCTTGCAGCTTCTATTCCTGATAATGAGTATATGCATTGTTCTGAGTATTGATGTTCTTTTGCTTATATGAATGTTATGTCTTTTCCGCCCACAGTGTAAAATTGTTAGCGAATGCTAAAAGGAGGGTCTGTTAGAATATAAAAAATGTCTTCGCTGTGTTGTTACATGTTGTTCTGCATAAGTTAGCATTGGCGGCACCATTTTATGTTTAGCCGCCATTTTGACCCATGGGCGAAACTGATCTCTCTGTGTCTCTGCGAGAAGCAGCTTTGGTAATTTTCCTTTTCTCCAAGGTTGGGCCCTGCTGTACTAATGAATACACTGTTCTTATTAGCGCATATCTTTCCCACTATATAGAGGCCTGCTCCCACTAGTCCAGCGATGGGCGCAGGCAGAACGACCTTGGCATGAAGATAGTGTGTGCCCGGTCTCAGGATCGAAACTTATCCTTCTGTACCTCCTTTGTGTAGCTGCCTCCATCTGGAAATTTCCAGTCTGGGCGTGTCTTCTGGGGTTCTGAACCGTACATAATGTATCACCATGTTTTCTGATGTGAGTCCTCTCTGCAGCACCCCTAAGCGACTGGACAGACGGAACTCCGCTCGAGTGTATCTGAATAAACATATACTTGGTTTGTATTCTCTACTGTCTGACTGACTCTTCATTTGTATGGAAGGCTGAGAGGTGGTTGCGAGTGACCCAGGTGGCCCTAATCGGGTCACTTCCTTCAAGTCCAACTATATGGCTGTACAAAGGACAGTTAAAACTTGGGTAATCTATCTACTGCTTTCTTAGAGTCAGTGGTCTAGCATTTTGTAGCTGGAACATAAGACCCATGTACCACTGCCCAATCAACTCTACAAGCGACGTACGTCGCTGCGAGAGCTAGCAGGAGGTGCTGCAGCAATCAACAGAATGTTACTAACTCACCTCTAGGACCACTTGACACCTATTTTGTAAAAATTAAATTGAAAAAAAACATTCCAAGGCCTGCTTCCATCCTCTTCCCTCATGCATTTGTAACCCTATAATGCATACTGAAAGTGCAAATGCGGTTGGGTCGCGCGAGGGGCTGGAGACTGGCAACCAGTGGCTGCTCGCCGAGGGAGTGGTGCGGTGGGGTGGGGGAGGGGCAGGGTGGGGGGGTAGTGGACTCGGACTTATGACGGACAGAACTCCCTCTGAGTTCTGTCCGTCATATGTCCGAGTTCACTACCCCCACCCTGCCCCTCCCCGCTCCACTGCCCCGCACCACTCCCTCGGCGAGCCACCACTGCTGGCAACCTGTCACTTTATAGGGGGAATCCCATGTGTTAAATGCCTCCTCTATGAGCCAAGGAGTTGGGCTACTCTGGGCATAATGTTTAATCCACATGTAGTAGGCTGCATAGGACAGACAAAGATAGATAGGTCATACCCCTAATAATAAAACGAAAAGGGGTATTTGGGATGTTTAGTCCTAAAATGTCCAAGGTTAAGAGATGATGTGTTACTATAGTTAGCAAATGTTATAGTTCAAAGCACTTTATTTCCAGGCAGTATGCAATTACATAAGTATTTATTAAGTGGACGCTTTCATGGGTAATCAATTGTTAAGCAAAGACAGAAAGTGACTTTCTCACTGGTTAGAGATGTAATCATAGACGGACAGTATTACGATTATTAGATCTACATATGTTACTATGTCGTGGTGTTTATAATGTTCATTAAAACTAAATAAGATATGGTACATAGAGTGACATGTCTTCAGTTCTTTTCACCACTGTTCAGTGCCACCACATGAATCTTCTATTTGAGCTGCAATTCGGCACTTCAGTAGACCATCGCCATTGCAAAGTGAACCCCAACAAACTGAATCAATCGAAAAACGCAGGCATTCCTGATGTACAATGAACTTGTGTTATTTATTCCTTAGGAAGAGAATCAAACCCTGCCTTGTGCCAACTCAGTCAAACGTGGACGAACAGCTCCCCGCTTTCCACATTTGGATGCCGAATATTGACAGACAAATGGGCATGTCTTTTGAATGATATATTTATTTTTGTATTTATGTACCTATTTTTAAGTTGTGTATAGCACTCAGGGGCGTAGCATGTTCAGTAAGATTTGTGGGGTGTGAGCTTCAGATTTTCCGACAATCAGGTTGTCATGTAATGTTTCAATACATTATACGAGAAGCAGGCTGCATGAGAGTGGTGTACGGGGCAGTGAAAAGGAGGGGAATGAGTATTGGGAGGAGTACTAAGAGAGAAAACACAATATTTTGTAAAATTAGCAATATTTTGAGGACCTTCAAAACAGAGAGGGAGAGAGCGTGTGTGCGTTTTTGTCTGTCTTTATGTAAACATTCCTGGTGAAATCCAACTGACCTCTCGCAATACCTGACTCAAAGCACCTATACCCAACTATTTATCAGAAAATACATTTATTAGGGGTTGTAACACCCCAAACACCCCCCTGAAGCTACGCCCCTGGTAGCACTTTATGTCATCTTTTGGTTACTTTGCTTTACAGAATGTGAGACTGCTGGGGTAGTAGGTCTTCTTTTTCATAAGTGTTCCATAGAATAGTTTTTGAAAGTTAGTAAACACGATTCTCCTCTTCACTGAACACTATACTCCCCAGAAGTAGGTATCACTCCAAGGGCACTTAATGTAAAGAAACATGAATCGTTTCTCAGGCCTTGTGCCAAATTTCAGCCCCCGCTTCTCTCCAACCAGGATTGCCCTCTACAAATACCTTTACATGCAAACATAGCAGAATCATAAATTCTTGACAAAACGCTTACCAAGAGATTAGGAGTTGGGATATATTTGACCATACAATGATAAATCTATTGATAAAAATCATGATTGGTGGCAACTGTGTACCTGTTGAGAATGATAAATGGGTACTGGAGAGGTTTCGAACAAATCCCCTATCAAAGACGAAGCTGTCAGGTCAGAGTGCCCCCGCTTCCTGTCTTGGAATATAGCGGGGGTCAGTAAAAAGCTGGATAACGAGGACTGGCTGCATTTAGTCAATAAGCACGATATAGTATGTTGTCAAGAGACTTTGGCCCTTGAGGCGTTATATGTTAATGTATTTCAATCTTTCTGTGTAGATGCTACACCATCTACATCAGGCCAACCTAAGGGGGTTAGGGTTCTAATCTTTTTAAGAATAAGTAACTTGAAAGTCAAAGAGTTGTTCTAACTTCTTGCTGTCAAGTTTTCTGTTTGTTACTTCTCGGCTATTTGGATGGTTTATTAATTAATTTTTATTTTTATTATTTATCAAATCATCCTATTGATTTAATAGATGATCTAAATCAATTTATTATAGATTATTTTGAGAGACATCCAGATAGGTAGGCCATTTTTTGGATGGGCGACTTTAAAATCTCTAGTTGCCCTCTTAGAGGCGAGCGTGTTTGTGGGGTTACTGACTGGCAAGGGTAAAATCTAACACACTGTATTCATACCCCATATGAGGTCCCATTGAACCAGGTTACAATTAAACATAATCTACTTTTTAGTTCAGACTTCTTTAAGGAAGGTGATTTCGTTCCGCTAACCTATACAGGTAAAGACAAGGGTTCCACTGTAGATTTTATCCTGTTGTCACCTTATATAGCCTCGTACATACAGGAATCCTATATTTTCTCTTCCAACATTAGCTATCATAATCCTATTGTTGACAACTTAAAATGTCCTCTGGTTAAAGCACAAAGGCCCAACTTTTACTCTAAACCTCAGTTTACTAAAAACAATGTAATTCGTATAAAATGGGAAAATCTAGACAATGCAAAATGTCTTGAGAGCTTCATTATCTCAAAGCAAGCTGAAGTCATGTGCTGTCTATCTGAGGAGCTAAAGGCTAGGGAGATCCTTGAAAGTCTTAAGGGCCAGGGGCGGCTCCTCCGTTTGAGCAGAAGAGCGTCGCCCCACTTAGAGAAGCCCTAGGGCAGAGCCAACTATTTATCAGAATAAAGTTTATTTATTACCATTTTATTTTTCAGCAACCAACCTGTCTCGAACTGAGTGGCAGCAGGGAGCTGTGGGCTTAAGTTTAAAATGTGCATGTCCCTTTGGCCGGCCGTCTTGCGAAAGCCAGTCAGACATGCGCATTTTAAACTTTTCTAACCCAGCTGTTTTAGACAGCTGGGTTAGAGAAAGCGCAGGCCTCCAGTGCTCTTGAGAGTGCTGAGTGAGGCCACTCCCTCCAATCCTGGCGCTGCTCTCATGCTGGTGAGAGCAGCGCCAGGATTGGGGTGGGAAGTTTGCTGGGTCCGGCGTTGGAGCCTGCCAGAAGACCAAAGGAGGAGGACATTGCATCGCGGAGGAAGGTAAGTCAATTTTTGTTGTTGTCACCCGCCCACCACCCTCGGTACATGCCAGCTGCCACTGTTAAGGGCCTTTGCAAACTAGCAACTAGTATGCTGGTTACCAGCAAAAAATAAATAGAACGCCCGCCTTACAAATGGTTTAACACTGCCTGTATTGCTGCTTAGAAACAACTAAAAATGCCATCTAAAGCGTCACCTCGCAACACTAAGGATGTTAGACATGCTAGGCTTATATATAAGTCCACTTTAGACAATAGAAAACAGGCGGTAAGGAGGGAGGCATGGGAAGATTTCCAAGCTGCTTCTGAACTCAGGGGCTCTAGGGCTTTCTGGGAAGTGATAAACCAGCCTTTATTTACAGATGATAATCAGCCCAGAATAGCATGCCATATTCCTGCCGAGGAGTGGATTTGTCATTTATCAAACATTTTTGGACAGGACTACCCACCTTAAGCTCCAGTAGACGAAATGAGCCTTAAGTAATTCCATTGAAGTGTGTGCTGTTACTAGAGCTATATCAAAGTTACCTGCAAAAAAGGGGCCAGGATCAGACAGGGTACCCATAGATGTTTTCAGACAGAACCCCACTGTGAGAAGCTGGCCTGGTATATGATGTCCACTAATGTAAGTGGGCATCTTGCACCTGTCCAGACAACCCTTATGGTGATTTAAGAGGTCTCAGACAACCTTAGAAAGCTATCCAAGTGGTAGCTGAGGAGTGCAGCCTTCAGGCTTAGTCTTGAAGGAGTCTAAAGCAGCTTGCTTTACCAGAATGCAATCTTATAGTATAGATTAAATGAAAAAGAACCACGCAAAGTATTTATAAAAATATGTACTTATTATATAACACTATCTAGTACGTTACAGTATCTCCCACACGGAGATAGACACAAAGCATACAATACTAAAGCAAAGAAATCACAGTAAATAGCACGAATACACAGTGGGCCCCAGGGGGGGACCAAACCATATACTAAGAAAGTGGTATAAGACCCACGACTCGAGTCAAGACAATGTCGAGAGGACGTGGATTTGCTGGGCACCCACAGAACCACCCAAAGTAAGTAGATAGGGAACCCACGGAGAGCGTGTGCAGTGTGTGAATCCGACCGTGTGCTCCGTACAAGTCTGTGTGCATGTCGGGTGGGATTTTTAAAGATTTGGGGACCTTCTCAGTGGACCCTGAAGAAACCCCGTGGAAATACGTTCAAGCTAGGAGAGGAGCACTCCACATGGCTTTCATGGACCTCTCCAGAGCGCTCAACCTGGTTGACAGGGGCAAGCTCTGGGGCATGATGGACAAGGCAGGTATTGATCTCGCCCTGATTAATATTTTGTAATGTGTGCACTGGGGTACATCTGCTCAGGTTCGCTTTGGTACAAATGGTGAGTGTACCCTTTCCTTTAACTCTAATAAAGGTGTGAGACCGGATTGTATTTTAGACCCCTTTTTGCTTCTTTTTTATATAAATGCTCTTGAGTCAGAGCTGGTGATCAGTGGCAAGGACCTCTCCATGGTTGGGAGCCGACCAGTCCAGCTTTATGCGGATGATGCAGTTTTAAACACCCGCACCGCAAATGGGCTGAAGTTCCTTCTTGACTCTTTTAATGATTTTATGGGGGAGCTAAATGTAAAAATTAACCATCAGAAATCATATATAATGATTTATGGACCAAAAAAAACCCTCACTCAGGCACACACAACATAGATGGAATTCCAATTACCAAGGTGCAACATTTTTACTATCTCAGGGTTTTGCTGGCAGACAATTTGAGATGGGATAAGCTTTTGAGTCAGAGAGCCTCTAAATTTGCCAGGGTCGTTGAGGTAATCTTTAAATTCTCAAAGAAACTTAGCCATAAGCCTATTAACAAGCTAATTACACTGTATAAAAACAAATGTGTTACTCTGGGGACTTACGGGGCTGGTGTTTGGGGCTATACCTCCCCTGGAACCTTATAAATTATAGAGAACAAATGTATTGTATAGATTGCTGGCATCTCCTAAGAGTCTTGCCAGCTGTATTGTTCATCTGGACCTTGGGCTTTCCTACTTGGAGGATATAGTTAAGGAAGCACCGCTCCTTCTTTGGCTCAAGAGCTAGTATTCGCCGTATACTAGATTTTCGCGATTGGTTCTTGAAGATTGCTTAAGACGAGACCATTCCATGGTTAGCCTACGTCAAGAGTGTGCTCTTCAACCTTGGTCTGCCAAATTTGTTTTATTCACCTAAAGAAATTGATATCAACTCAAAGAATGTGGTGAAATCTCTTTTTTACCAATACAGAAATCAGGCCAAAATTTCCAAGTGTTTATCGAGGAGCTCGATCTGTCGGTACCTAGATATAAAATCCACAGAAGGGACAGAATTATATTTATTGTGGATATTGAACCCCGAACGTAGATTTTACTTGATTAGTTTTAGATGTGGCACTTTGCACTTTCTGGTAGCATATTCTCAGCAGGACACTTGGTTTCCAATTTTACCTCATTGCCTTGCGACAACTTCTCCAAGCAATCGTTTGCTCATTTTATCTTTTTCTGTGGGTTTTATTCACGTCCTAGACTGCAATTTTAACATCCACTATTGCGTTTATATAGTCTTAGATCACATATTTTAAGCTTGCAATGCTTACAGCTTTTAGACTCAGAGTTTTGCTGTTTAGGTGTTATTAGTTACGTTCGACAAGCACTCAGAATTAGAAGAAAGGAGAACCTTAAGAACTATCGGGAAATTTGCACTTTAAATTATGCTATTTAGGCTACAGTCTCTGTTTTTGCTGTGTTTATCTTTCATAGGCTTGTTTAAACTGAGTTTTGACTTGATTGATATCAAACAACCAGATTCCATGTGTTATAAAATTACACTTCAATACACATATATATTAATTTCTTGTGATTATATACGAGTTATCTTTTTGCATGTATTTGTGTTTTTGTTGATGCTTTATCTTTTTATGGCTCTTAGCCATTAGCTTAGTACTTGACCGGCTGACTGAATGTGTATTTCTCATCAGGCACTGTGTAGAGCAGTAGGAAAATGAATTGCGTGGCACAGCCTTAGCTGTCCCCAACTCAATCTAAGGTTCGGAGTACTATTGCGAGAGGAAAATGCTGCAGTTGGGTAATTTACCAAATGTAAGTGCTCATTTCTAAACCGAGCAAACAAAATTCATACACGGAGGCTTTGTAGGACCAACTGCATTCCTGCTGCCATGAGCAAAAGTCCCTAGGTAAGTCACTCCCAGGACAAAAAGTGTACATTTTGGTTCCTCAATAAATCCTCCCATTTCCAATTGTCCATGTGCGACTGTCTGACACTGCATTAAGGTTGAAAATATCGATCTACAAAAATATTGCATTCACCACATCACCTACCACTACGTCAAGTAAGTATATAATCACAATTCTTACCTCCACCTCCATTTACCTAGACTTGCAGTGTGATGTACTGGTTAGTTCAGTGTAGTGGTGCAATATTTTTGTCATGTGATGTAACGCATGCAATATAGTACTGATATACTCCATGTGCAGGTGTCTTGTACTTTCTGCTTATTGCTTCCTGCTCCAGTTGTAATGTTTGTCAGCCACAGGACCTACCTGTGTGAAGCCAAACATTATGACAGGAAACCTTCACCATGAAACATACAGGTGAACGCTGTGCTTTATTACATATTATATAAATAGATAAAAGAGGCAATATTACACTCAGCAGTAAATGTTTACACTGGCATTGATTTTGTGTGTGCGTACAAAAGGTCTGTAATAACTTACACGGATAGGATACAAAGAGCAAGCAGTTGTGTGAGATCAAATGGGGTGAAAGTTTTACTGGTGTGATTATTCTCACCCACAAGAACAGCACCGAGCTGTAATAAGGCGGCGAGTAAGTGATAACAGTGAGTAATCCATGATAGTGTGCGTCAATAGCGCCCGCACATCGGTTTCAGTCCACTACAAAGAAGGCATTGTGCTCAACTTCCTGTGTGAGAAAGCGTAGTTACCCTGGGTCAGAGGAAATTAAGTCACAAAAGTTAACTTCTACAAGGTCCGAAGCATGATTGAGCTCGTTTTTTATCAAGAACATTTTATCAAGAACATTCAAAGTGAGGAACTGGTGATATGATATCATATGCAAGGGCACAAGCCTGTATTGCAAAGAGAATTTAAATGGGGGGTGGTAAAACGTTAGGCAATATATATGAAAACTGATTAAAATGCAGGTGATTCCAAGTGAGGCGTGGGAGTTTCAGGTTTTTTGTTTGTTCATTTTTTTTGTTTTTGGCTTGGTCAGTGGGAATATGAGCTCCAACAAAATATAACAAAAAAGCACATTACATGTATTGGGTTGCTTAGGATTTGTAGTGTATACTCATAAATTTGACAATACTCGGAAGCACTGAATAATGTTAGCTTTTATTCGCTATTATTATATGTGTGTGTGTGTATATATATATATATATATATATATATATATATATATGTAAGTTGCTCGTTTGCAAAACAATCCTTTGAGAATAAAACGAGAGTAGACCCAGATTTTGTGTAATTTTCAGTTTATTACACCGAAGAACCAGTCCGCCATGACGCGTTTCGGCAGATCCCTGCCTTGATCACATGACAGCGCTACTGCTTGTGGGATACCTATTTAAAGTGACAGTGTGCACTGGTCATGACAATAGACATAGAAAAAACATTTATATTGCATTGTTTGTATCCTTGTCAATAATATATGCATAAATGCATTTGAGCAAGTCAACCTGATATTTGTTGTATTACCCTCATAATTTTTTATATAAAAATACAATACATTCTTAAAATAACCCTGATATTTTCGACAATAATTGCATCAATGCTTTAGGATACAATAAATGTATTTCTTGTCATCTAGACCATATACAAACCCATAACAATACTAAAAAGTGCTACCTATAGTGTTAAAATGATATATTTACATGTGCAAAAATACTAAAATTTCATAATTAACCTAACAAGGCATATCTTATTTTGACTTAATGTCATATCTTGTAGTTGATAATCCTTGAAAAAAGTGCAAGTGTGCAAGTGCAAATATCGCAAAATATCTTATCTCAATCTGATTGATCAATGATTGATTCCCATGATTGTAAAATATATAAATATACACATAAATATAAATATCAATAGAATACATAAATATACATATATATAAATATAAATATCAATAAATACATAAATATACACATCCAATACTACAATTCAATCACCATTAACAGAATAAAAAACCTATAAAAAGATCTAAAAAGATTTAACTTGTGTATATCTACTTGCATCGTTCGACTCCATGTTTTATACTTTGATGAAACTGGCTAAATAACCTCCTACATTAGTTCATCTATTCCTACAAATCCCATACGGTCCACATAAGATAAAGTATTCTGATTGGTACATCTCAAATAATGATTTCATATTTAAATATTTTCAATTTACAATTTTATATACGAGTTGGAATTTAAGGGGAGTATATAGAATTCAATGTATCTTGTACCTTCTGATTCTGCACCATAATTTTGCCAGGAGTTAACTTCTTTATATTAAAAACATATTATAAATAAGTATGCAGATCCTCACTCATATTAAGGCCTCCTGGTTGTTTTGTATCTAATTCCAGGATATAGCGTGTTTCAAGCCTTCTCAATTTTGACTCCCGAACACCACCTTTCCTTTGTGGGGGAACTGCATCTATGACATAGTATTTTAAATGATTTAAATCACTATTGTGTTCTTCATGGAAATGTCTCGCTACTGGGTAGCTTTGATCTTTGTTCTTGATCGCCCTTATGTGTTGTAGAATTCTTTTGTGGACAGCCAGCTTTGTGCTGCCCACATAATTTAATTTACAACTACATTCCAACACATATACGGCATGATCCGTTTGACATGTTAAATGTTGGTTTATTGTTTGTACCTGATCACTAAAGGCAGTAAGATAAGTGGTTCGGATTCTGAACTATATATATATATATATATGGGGAGGATACCCAGGGGCTTAAGAATATTTATAGCCCCCAGTACGAAAATCCTAACCCCAAAATGATGCAAGAATGGGCTGACTGCAATTTAGAGTCATCGAGGAACTTGGTGTTGATACTAATAAAATATGCAGAAATAGATCGTGCCTCACTGCTGGAACAGAAAGACAAACTTAATGAGGATATTGACAAGAATGAACAGACGGAGGAAATTTCCAAACTGCGTAAAGAGATGTTAATACGCCTAAAAAAAGAGGAGGAAAAAATCAAAGAAAGAAAAGCTTATAAATTTTTAAGAGACAAAACAGACTACGAACTGGGGCAAATTTTTACCTTCTCTAAAAAATATGATTCAATGCGACGATCAAAATTGAGTAAACCTGAAGGGCAAACACCGAGTACATCCTACAACAGCAAACAAGCAATGCAGGCATCAACCTCTGACCTAAGTTCAGTACCAGACAGTGGTTCGGATTCTGAACTAAGAAACAAAGAGGACAATCCCGTACAAAACAAACTAGCCCCTGGTGAAGAGATGAATTTTTTATGTATGAACCGGCGGCAGACACTCCGCCCAAGGAATCAAACAGCCAAAACTCAAGCCATAGAAACTACAAACGCAGGCAGAGGCGCAAGGCAAGGAGGCAACACAACAAATCCCAGGAGGCAAGCAACGGGGAGATGGAAACAAAGATAAAGACCAATACTGAATCCAACAAAACCATCGTCAACCTGGCAAAAATAAATCTAACCAAAGCGGAAGAACAGATACTCAGTCTGGGTTTATCATACTGCCTGGGAAGTAATTTCAATTACTCCAAAACGAGGATGGATGTATACCGGTGCATAAGAAAACTGAAACTTAAAAAACATCACATGCTATCAAACAAAGAACAAGTTCAGGAACCATCAGTATCAAGAGAAGAAGCAACACAACCAATCTCGCAAAATATATCTGTGAATGACATGCCCCTATTGAGGGACTTAAATGAACTGTGGATTGAGGGACATATACCAAATACACAGGAGACCACAACCAACAGCATCAGAGGTGAGATCCCATTAACAGTATCAAACGGAGAGTCAATAACACCATCACCATTTAAAGCAAAATCGACATTCACTCCAACAAGTATGCGAGACTCCATCGATATATTCAATGAGAATGTTGTAGCCCAGATCAAACGTTTGAATCACAAAATAATGAACATCAAAGGTAAACATCACAAACACAATATAGGATACCATACACTGATGAAAAAATTGGATAATGAAGCCTCAATAGTCATCAGAAACTCCGACAAAGGAGGAAATATCATGATCTGGGACAAAGATGATTACACTAAGGAGGCACTTTCACAATTGAATGACCAAACTTGCTACATGAAAATAAATGGGACAGATCTGAAGGAAATATACAAAAGATACTACACCAAATTGTCATTTTGGAAAGCGAAAGGATTAATAACTGGATGAATACAAATTTTTGAAAAATGAACATCCTATAACTCCATCGATATACTTTATACCCAAAATCCATAAAGATGCAAACAAACCACCTGGCAGACCTATCATTTCGGCGCGTGAAGGTCTCCTAGAACACACGTCACAATATGTAGACTTTTATTTACAAAGACATGTCCAATCCCTACCATCGTATGTAAGAGTTACCAGTGATTTTCTTAACAAATTGAAAGACTGTGAATGGCAAAATGATTATTTACTGATAGCATTAGATGTCACGTCACTATATACCAGCATCAGACATGTTGATGGCATCAGGACATTAAAACATTATTTATCTGTGAAACCAGACACACTGTCACAGCATAGTAAAATGGTGATAGAAATGGTTGAATATTGTTTAGAAAATAACGTGTTCATGTTCAACAACTTGCACTATCAGCAAATACGAGGAGTAGCCATGGGAGCCAGCTTCTCCCCCAGCTATGCGTGTCTACACATGGGCTGGTGGGAGGAGCTGGTTCTCGCAACTGAACATGGCGAAAGCATGCAATATAACATCATATTATGGCTGCGTTTCATTGACGACCTGTTTGTTATTTGGAAAGGCACACACAGGGAAGCCCAGGAGTTCGTCGATTCAATCAATGTGACCTCACTTAATTTACAATTCACTGCCACAATAAGTGAAAAATCAGTCAATTTCTTAGATAAGAAGGTGTACATTGAGAACAATAGAATAGAGACCAAGTTGTACCACAAAGAGACAGCGGGCAACTCGACTTTACATGCTAGTAGTGCCCACCCAAGACATTTAATAAACAGCATTCCTTACGGGGAAATGCTGAGATTAAGGAGGGTAAACAGCAACCAAGAATCACTCAAGGAGGCACAAGAAGAAAGTAAAGCCAGATTCCTAGAAAGGGGATATTCACTTAAAACTATTGAAGGAGCCATAGCCAAATCGATGATTCTAGATAGATCAGAACTGATCAAGAATAAAGCAGTGAAATTTACTAATCAGCAAAAACAACAGATAACACAGGACACTCACATGAAGTCTAAAACTGAGGAGTTTAGAATAATCATGGAATACAGTAAACAACACAAGGAACTACGTAATTTCATTACACGCAACTGGCCATTAATATTAAGTGATCCAGTGATAGGACATACTCTGTCACATAAGGTAGCAATCACACATAGAAGGGCAACTTCCATGAGGGACAAGCTGGTTAAAACAAGTCCAGAACTAATTGAAGGCTGTGGCTGGCTTAAATCTCACAAGGGATTCTTCAGATGCAAGACATGCAAAGCATGCCGATTAGGAACAAATAAGACCACATACACAACACCGTTCAGCCATGATGAGATTAAAATCAGCAAACTTCTAACATGCAAAACTGAGTATGTTATTTATGTTCTAGTGTGTCCATGTGGGCTACAATACATAGGAAGCACAAAACTCCAAGCACACAAACGAGTGCTTCAGCACATCAGAGCCATTACAAATCAGGACAACACATACCCAGTTGCAAGACATTTCAAGGAATATCACAAGTCAAGGAGTCAAGATTTAAGATATTATCTTGTAGACTCAGTCCCCCCTAGCAGAAGAGGAGGAAATAGGGAGGCAAAATTACATAAACTTGAAACAAGCTATATCCTTGAGATGGACTCTAAACATCCAGGAGGGCTGAACATAACAGAAGATATGTACACCTGTCTTTAGAAAATTTAATATCTGAAATTTTTATATCTATAATTATTTTCACTGGTACACTGAGAAAAAAGAGGGATTTTTATGTATTTTACACAGAATGTTTTAAGATATTTAAATATGTATTTATATTTGTATATTTAATATTTAATATCCAAACATATGTGGCACAATCTACATAAAATAAGCTGTTACAAACTTAGAAAAAAAGTAAAATTAGCAGGAACAAATCAAACAGATTTAACTGCCTATATAGTTTTTGACTACATGTGGGGTTCAGTAGGTATTCATACCATGAACATAGCAGATCAGATGGTTCGTAGAGAGTTAGCTTCTGTTGATAAACTATTATTATAATAATATCAGCAGGTACAATGAAAACAAAAATTGTACAACAGGACAAAACAAATTTGCGCACTTATGCACTGGCACTTTATAAGCACACTTTGCACACTTGGACAAAAAATGGAAATGATTGTAAACAAGCAGAGCGTAGAGAAACAGTGGTTGCCTAGAAATAATTGCATTTTGCACATTACATAAAATCTATTTGCACATATTCAGCTTTTAGTACAAATGTATTTTACACAATTATTTATGAATTTGACAGCATGAATTTATGAGTGTAATTTATGAGTGTATTATTGTACAATCAAAATGAGTGTAATGATGTTAGATGAATGAAATTTTTATATATTTTGATTTTACATATATATCGATATATGGATATCAATGAATTTGACTATAATGCGTTCATTTTAAATGGGGTTAAAATCCCAAATGCAGTAAATGTATTAAGGTAACAAACCAATACCTACGTAAAGACAAGCATTGGCATAGCCAATAGGTCTCGCCTTTGGGACCTTATAAGTGTTTAGCCATGCAACAGTTAATGTTGTTGCAGTAAGGATATTGTGCTGCATAACTAAATACTTATAAGGTCCCAAAGGCGAGACCTATTGGCTATGCCAATGCTTGTTTATTTGAGGTACCGCTGGACTCCAGAGGAACTTACCGCACACATAGCTCTATTTTTTAACCTTCATATCTCCAAAAGGATTAATAGATTTACACCAAATCATAAAAGGCACACTTTCTCTGTAAATAGCTTATTTTCTCCAAAATTTGGTGTTATTATGTTCAGCCGATTTCTCTGTATCGCTGTTCAAAAATCGTTATGGAAATTGCATGGGAAAATTGCATTTGGGACCCCCGATTATCCTCTGGTCCAGTGGGGTAAAGGCATGTGTTATAAAGCCCTGCATGGTATTGCAGCGCATTGTAAAGGTGAATAGATTGTAATGCTCACTGGGTAAAGGCATGCTGGGTAAAGAACCGCATTGTAACATCTGATATTCGTTCTTCGGTCTGTACTACTATGCTTATGCAAGTTGAGCCAAGTACAGCCATTTTAGCACTTCACTCTCAGGGTAATGAGGGTGAGCAGTGACAGACTTTTCAGGCATGTAGTGTGTGGGGCAAGAGCTCAGAAATCAACAGGCAACCAACAGACACATTAGCCTAATGTTAACGCCTGTGTTTATCTTTTATTTAAAAAGAAAGTACTTTATACAGAAAAACTAAGTGCTATGCAATGTAATGGAATTGATCTACAGCGACAATTGGGGTGCAGTCGGATTCTCAAGTCTCAGACAGCTGCGCCAATGCACTTTCAAGCAGTGCATAATTTGTGCTAGTGGTTGCAGATGGGGCCCACTGGCACTCATTATTGGGCACCTACTTATTTTTCCTCATCAGACTTTCACCAGAGAAAGAAAGACACAAATGGGAGAAAGGAGGAGAAATAGAAAGATAGAGTAAAAGTGAAAACTAGAGAAAGCATGGATGAAAAAGAACCCGCAAATTTGAGGTTTCTGGTAGTGGGAAAAAAACGCATGAGTCGGAATCCAGACTAAGCAGCCATGATATTCGGCAACTGTGATATTCCTTCGATAGCACTGGCTGCGGGCTTTGGAGCAAAACTTTGGGAGCCTCCACCTATTCATTTACAAATTAAGGACTGCTGAAAAGCATTGCGTTTTAGTGCACTTTTGTGCAGAGATTAATAGATACAGACACATTTATATCGAATGCCCATCGCGGTAAAATATGCCACTGCCATCATGGGAACACAAGTCCTCTGAGTGGAATATCATTGTAAAAAAAAAATTAACATGGGAAAATCTAGATACGTGCAGATGCCGACTTCATGAGTTATTCAGCCCTCCCGTTGATTGGAAAACCCCGTACTTAAAACTGATGTGTGGCGAGTGTTCAAAATAACTGCACACTAAAGCATGTAACACGGACTGCTCTCAATTGCCAGGAATTTGAAAAGGTTGAAGAGCCCTCTGCTCTCCTGTCAAGTACCGCAGATTGCCGCAATATAATTAGCATCGTAAAGAAAAACAAGCAAGGAATGAAAACAATTGCCTTTTCACGCTTGATTCAGGAAACACAACCCGCACGCAGTAGTACATATTTCTGACGGAGCTCATCATCGATTCAAAGCACTGTTGGAATAACCTGCTAACATAGCCTATGAAAACATTGCCCGTTGGAGGACGATGTCTGAGCTCCCACGGGATCGACTAAACAAGCGCGCGCGAAAAGCATTGGCCGCGCGGGCGCCGAAAGTTAAAGTGATCGCGATACACTTAATTACCCGTGACGGAGAAAAGACAGATGGCGGCTGCGCGCGTGCACGCTCACGTGCACGCAAGCTTTAGGCCACCAAAAGCCTCTGGTAGCACTTTCAAAACCCCCTTACTAAAAGTCGAGCAAGCAGCGCATGCGCTGCTCTAGGCTCGACCTAAAAAATGATCTTTTTAAGTATTTCCTTTATGTCTATTTATATGCACAGTCTTTGCACGAATCACAATGCACTATGTCACTTTAAAAGAGAAAAAATGCAACCACAATGATGTCATGTGATCAAGACTCTTGAGGAGTTGAAACGCGTTATCCGGCATCGTAATAAAATACATTGCACTTACTTTGTGGTCCGTGTCCGAGTGTGGGGGGGAGGAATCTCGATAGCCTACGGAGAACGCGATATATATATATATATATATATATATATATATATATATATATATATATATATGTGTGTATATATATATATATATATATATATTGCAGCTACTCGTTTCCTCTCGTGTGTAGAAAGACACAGCACTCACGGGGGAGAGTCCACAAGATTTATTACGACTCTCTTCGCACCAGACGCGTTTCGGCAGTCGCCTTCCTCGAGGAAGCTGCAATATTGGCGGGCGCACCCCCCGCCGTTACAGCACCCGTTCGTGAGTGCGCGAGCCTGGTGCAGGTGGAGCGGTAATATATATATATATATATATATATATATATATATATATATATATATATATATATATATATGAATACGATTCCTCCAAGGTTACCTCCCGACAGTTTTCAGGGTTTTTCAACGAAGGATCACTGCACCACAACCGGCAAATAGTTTCAGTGTTGCTTTATTTAAACCAAAGTGCAAACATGAACGGTAGAGGACGGTCTACGCGTTTCGGCTCCTAGCCTTCTACTGGACCATAGAGTCCTGGAGCCCAGAATGTCTCATTTAAAGTGCAAGTGCAATTAAAAACAGTAAAAAGTGAAGACAAACTAGACATAAAAACAATCTTATTTTTTGTATGAATAATTTTTTTTTTTATATATATATATATATTCACTGAAAAAACAAAAGTTACTACAGGGACGTTATAGTTAGGTTCATGTTTTATCCACACAAAACCATAGAAATTCAGTAGTTATAGTTATATTTATAGTTATACTTATGTTAAGAAACTAAAACTTGTGCCCTAAAGTGACTTAACAGAAAAGCGTTTTTGGGCTTGCCTATATTTTTGGTGCCGTTTGACGAATCTTCACAGAATTTTCCCAAAAAGTGTCATCGTGAGTCTTGTTGTGCACAGAACATTTTGGGGTGATCCATGAAGTGCGGGCCGAGAAAAAGAGGGGGGGGGGGGTACAAAAAAGCGCGCCTCCCATGTTGTTAATTCCCATAGGCCCTATAGACACACCTGCAGCCCGATCCACTGGACAGAATTGCACCGAATTTGGCAGGAAGGTAGATTTTGGTATGCAGGTCACGCTTTCAGTTATCCAGTGTAAATCCATTCAGTAGTTGTTGAGGAATGTAAGGGAAAAAAATAAGGATATCTGTGACCATGGGTAATGCGCAACAATTTTGCTAATAATCACGAATGCTCGAGCCAAGAGGAATGCCATGATTGGCTGGCCGCAACTTGAGCAGAGAGTTGCGACTGCCATTTTACCTCATCGCAGCAGTCCCCGGGGCTGAAAGCAAGTGGTATAAGGGGTCAGGTTACATGTGCCCTGACCCAATGAGAGGAATGTAGGGGTGTTTGTGGAACCCCTTATGAACATAATATTTGGAAAGAAAGGTTTTTTCTGCCACGCACAATATTCACGAATTTGCCATGACTATCAGTGCAGCCCCTCCGTGTAACACCACAACGAATTCTCAAATATCGCTGAAAGAAAAAAATATATAAGGTGATACACTCACCTTCAGTTTCACTTAGGCACTCACAAACCCACTCAGCCACCCACTCTGAGACTGATGCTACCACTGAGAGATACACTCAGACACTCACGTACTCATTCACAGTCCCACTCAGAGACTCCTGCACCCACCCACCCACTCACAGTCCCACTCAGAAACATATGCACCCACTCAAAGACTCACTCAGAAACTCACACCCCGACCCACAGACCCACTTTGGTTTTAATGCACCCACTCACAGATCCAGTCAGACACTCATGCACCTATGCACAGACCCACTCAGAGATTCACAAGCCCAGTCACAGACCCAATCAGAGACTGACGCATCCACTCACAGATCCACTCAGACACTCATGCAGTCACTCAGAGGCCCACTCATATTCTCATGCAGTCCCTCAGAGACCCATGCAGACACTAACGCACTCACTCACAGGCCCATTGATATTCTGACGCAGTCACTCACAGACTGACTCAGACACTCATACATCCACTCAGAGATCTACTGAAAATCATGCATCCACTCACAGACACCATCATGGACTCAGATACCCACATGCAGACCCATTCAGACACTGAGGCACCTAATCACAGGTACACTGAGATACTCATGCACCCACTCACAAACCCACTCAGAGACTCACACACCCACTCAGACCCACTGAGAAACTCACGCACCCACTCAGTGACTCACTCAGATACTTATGCACCCACTCACACACCCACTCACACACTCATGCACCCACTCACAGACCCACTCAGAGACTCATGCACCTACTCACAGACCCACTCAGACACTCATGTACCTACTCACAGACCCACTCACCTACCTATGCAGCCACTCACACACCCACTCTCAAAGGTTACAGCTTACAGTTCGGAAATAAAATTTCAAAAACCATTGAAATTCACTGAAAAAACAAAGGTTACATGGACATTATAGTTAGTAAATAGAATTTAAAAAACATTAGAAATTCACTGAAAAAACCCAAAGGTTACAGGTTATAGTTAGGCTCAGATTTCACTCGTACAAACCCATAGAAATTCACCAGTTGAGCTAACTATAACTTACGCCCCCGCAATGCACTGCTTAGGACCTCACATATTACATCAGTCATGACATGGCCAGTGACATCACTATTGACATCTTAAATTACATCACTGATGACATCATCAAGTGAGTGTAAGTGTTTCATAAATGTTTTTGAGGCTTAAAGATATATACTAAGCTACATCATAAGTTAAATTACTATTGTTTCTGTACTAGTAATTAGTCATGCTATTTCTAAAATCTCATCTGAGTGGCTGTGTGACAGTGTGTATCAGTGTATGAGTGGATGTGAGATTGGCCATATGGGTGTGTGAGTAGGTGTGTGAGTGGCTGTATGGATGTGTTAGTGGGTATGTGAGTAGCTGTATGGGTGAATGAGTGGCTGTGTGAGTGGCTGTTTTGGAAAGTGAGTGAGTGGGTGGGTGTGTGAGTGGCTCTATGGGTGTGTTAGTGGGTGTGTGAGTGGTGCATAGGTGTGTGAGTAGGTGTGTGAGTGGCTGTATGGGTGACTGAGTGGCTGTGCGAGTGGCTGTATGGGTGAGGGAATAGGTTTTTCAGTGGCTGTATGGGTGAGTTAGTAGCTGTTTGAGTGTATGTATAGGTAAGTGAGTGGGTGTGAGTGGCTGTATTGGAGAGTGAATGTCTGTGTAAGTGGCTGTAAGGGTGAGTGACTTGGCGTGTGAGTGGTTGTATTGATGTGTGAATGGGTATGTAAGTGGTTCTGTGGGTGTGTCAGTGGGTATGTCTGTGATTGTATGGGTGAGTGAGTGGCTGTGTCCGTGGTTGTATTAATGAGTGAGTGGCTGTGTTAGTGGCTTTATGGATAAGTGAGTGGGTGTGTGAGTAGCTGTATTGGTGAGTGTGTGACAGTGTGAGTGGCTGTGTGGATGAGTGTGTGGGTGTGTGAATATCTGTATGGGTGAGTGAGTGGCTGTGTGAGTTTCTGTATAGGTAAATGAGTGGGTTGTGAGTGGCTGTAAGGGTGTATGAGTGGGCGTATAAGTGTCTGTATGTCTGTATGACCGGGTGAGTGAGTGGTTGTATGGGTGAGTGAGTGGTTGTGTTAGTGGTTGTGTTTGAGTGAGTGGGTGTGTGAATAGCTCTATGGATGAGTGAGTGGTTGTGTTAGTACTTCTATGGGTCTGTGAATGGGTATGTGAGTGGTTGTGTAGGTGTGTGAGTGGGTGTATGAGAGGTTATATAGGGGTGTGAGTGGGTATGGGAGTGGTTCTGTGGATGATGTCATCAGTGATATCCTTTGAGATGTTATGAGGGATGTCACTGACCATGTCATGAGTGATGTAATATATGAGGTCATAAGCAGTGCATTGTGGGGGTGTAATTTATAGTTAGCTGAGGTAACTAGAACTGCTGAATTTCTGTGATTTTGTCCAAGTGAAATCTGAGCCTAACTATAATGTACCTGTAAGTTTTGTTTTTTTCAGTGAATACACACACACAAACACACACGTATACACTAAATGAACTAAATGGCTTGGGTCACAGGATTTGCCCCAACTCCCCTACTCTACTATATTGTCTTAGATTTGACAATACTTGGAAGTCCATTACAAGTTTTGCTGCCCACATATGCAAAACTATTTAAAAATGCCATTAAAATTCTTTAAAAAACACACTTCATTCAGAAAATATTGCACTGTGTTTTCGAACACGATGTGGAAGGAGTCAAAGTCTATGAGCTATATTTTTTCAGCTGGGCAAAAACTACAGAATTTAGCAGCACCTAAGTATAATACATTGGAGCCTGCAATGCGTGCATAAATGTGCCTCTCTAATTTCCTTACTACAAGCATCTTGTGACGTCTCTAGTCACCTGTAATAAAGAAATCACATAGCTTCTCAACTGTTATAATTTATTTCAGTTGAGTTCTGACATCACAATGCCTGCTGCCAAAGCCAGCAGCCAAGGGGAAAGGCAGGATACGGAGTATAATTAAAGCTGCAGTTTAAACAGGCATAACAAAACCTGGCTTTTACTTCTGCTCTTTTTTCCTAGATGAACAATGATCAGCAGAAAGGATATATTTATGGCATCATGTTTATTTTTACACACTTTAGGCAATTATAGGGAAACTAAAATATCTGTGCATACTTCTATATATTATAAGGAATAAAGTACCTCTTTTATTAAGGAATAAAGTACCCCGTTCAACTTCATTGTTCTATATGGTCACAAAACTTCTCAGTGACATGCAGTATCCTTAAAATGTACAGCAGAGGATACTTTCTCCCATATAAAAAGTATATAGGAAAGGCTGAACTGGCCCACCATCAACACGCTGTGGGGTGAGCTGCTGATAAGCAGAGCCTCAATTTGCACTCAACTGCATAGTTGGATTTTGGTAACCAGTGCAAAAAAAGATTCAATTACATAATATTCCCTCAACAATACAGAAGGATAAGAGGGATTGTGAGGAAGAAGGAACCTAAATACATGTGAGTGGGAGTGCCCCATGTTAAAGCTTTTCTGGTTACACATATTCTTTGGGTTTGACTCAGCACTACTTTTACAGTCCAGCAGAGAGAGGCAACAAAGAAAGCATCAACATGTAAATACCCATGAAGAATTCTGTAAGAACAAATGTGTATTACACCTATATGGATGCCTGGTCTTGTCAGACAAATATATAAAATATAAGCGAACTATTATATTAATATTTGGACCAGGTTCACAAAGATGTTTACTATATTACTTGCAATATAGTAGCGATATACTCCATGAGCAGGTGTCTTGTACTTTCTGATTATTGCTTCCTGCTCCAGTTGTAATGTTTGTCAGACTTCTTCAAGCAACACAACAACCACGCTACCACCACAGACATCCGACTAACCGAATGGAGCTAGCTCGCTCCACAGGACACCACATCCATCATGAACTCAGTCTACTCAGGGGCCCCAAGCGACCCATGCTCTCACCACATCTTCAACCTAAGCCATGCCCAAATCAGCCACATACCCACCACCTTGTTCAACACCTCATTTGCCATGGCCACCTCCCCTAGGACTGGAAACACGCAGAAGTCAACGCCCTACTAAGAAACCATTGGCAGACCCCAGAGAACTCAGCAACTACTGATCGATCTCCCTGCTCCCGTTCCCAGCAAAAGTATTAGAAAAAGCCATCAACCAACAGCCCTCCTCACATCTGGAACGGAACCTCCTACTTGAATCCTCCCAACCCGGATTCTGCAGCAACCACAGCACCGAGACAGCCCTCATCGCAGCTACAGACGACATCCGAGCCCTACTTGAATGAGGAGATACTGTAGCTCTGATACTCCTAGACCTCTCTGCAGCCTTCGATACGGTCTCCTATCACACACTCATCACAAGGCTGCACAACGTAGGCATCCAAGGAGCCGCTCTCAGATGGATCGTTCTTTCCTCACTAGAAGAATGCAAAAAGTCTGCCTTCCCCCCTTTATCCTCCGAACCCAAGGAAATCATCTGTGGAGTACCTCAATGATCCTCGCTCAGCCCCACCCTCTTCAGTAATTATATGGCACCTCTGGCCAGCATCGTCAAAGCCCACGGGCTCAACATCATATCCTATGCCGATGACACACAACTCATCCTCTACCTCTCAGAAGGCACCACCAACACCAACACTAACTTCCACAACTGCATGACAGACGCCGCCAACTGGATGAAGGACAACTGCCTGAAGCTCAACATGGACAAAAGTACTGATATTCAGAAACAAAAGCCCACACAGGGCTCATCCTGATGGTCGTCAGAACTCGGACCTACTCCTACCCCCAGTGACCACTCTAGCAGCGACGGCCCCTCCATTAGGGCGGAGAAGGGTCACACCCCTGCCACCAGGGCCGCAAAGGTGAAAAATAAAAAGGTAATAAATTGAATTTATTACCATTTTATTTTCCCTCTTCTCCAGCCCTAGCCGTATTTGGAGGTGGGGCCACTGCTGCTGACTGGCAGCAGGGGAGTGATGCTCTCTCCACAAGTTTGCAGTGTGCATGTCTTTTTGGCCGGCTATCTTGCGAGGGCCAACCTGACATGCGCACTATAGGCATATGCATAAGCCTCCAGTACCTGCAGGAGCGTCGAGGCAGCCCGCTCCAGCCAATCCTGGTGCTCCTCTCATTCTGTTGAACATTATTAGCAGCATGAGAGCAGCGTCTGGATTGGTGTGGAGGATTCAATTGCTGCAGACGCCGAGGGACTGAAGCGGATGACCGGAGGAGGCGAGCCAGTGGAGTGGGTAAGGTAAGTACATTTTTTTATTTTTTTTATTTGAGCTGGCTACTGTTTATGATAGCTGGGGGTTGTGAATGTATGGGAAGTTGTGTTTTGGGCCTAGTTTCTCGATGCGACTTCGGCGCTATTTGGGGTCTAGTAAAGTTGCTGATATTGCGTGTTACTGTCTGTCATGAATGTGTTACTGTTCACCCTCTGACAGACATTGTTTTATTCTTGGTGCACTTAATGTTCATTTATAGGTCTAGGGAATTATTTCAGTTTACTTTTCAGCTAAATACCACCGCATGATAGTTATAGTGCTGAATTCTTTGATGTAAACTTTAATTTTTGTATTCTCTTTCTAATGTCTTCCGGAGATAGACAGATGTGGGCTTTTGATGAAGTTATTGACTATGGATCTTCAAGACTAGGGTTAGAAACCCAGCTTCCTTTTTGATCGTGTTGTGTGATCCCCAGCACATTTCTTCATTTCTCTGAGACTCAGCGTTATGTGCCCATATCAGCCAAAATTGATGCCACGCCGAGAAGTAGACTTAGTGGTAGTATAAAGACGTATGGATATAGTTATGCAGCCATAGCTCATTTTTCACTCAATTATTTCTGTTGTTGCTTTGTGTACGTGTAGTGTATTTCGGATTCTATTAAATAACGTACAGCTGAACTACTTTGGTGTCACACGTCGGTTGCCATAGATGCATCAAAATATGTGTATAAATCATACTAACTTCATTAACTTCTGACAGCCACAAAACTTTGTTCTCCCTGAATCAATGTCCCTCTAATAGAGTACCACCAATTAATATACGAACTCTCAAGCTTGGTGAGTACTTTGTTACTGAGTCCACGTACATCTGTTATACCAGAATGGTTGGTCTGTTACTAAGGTTCAAAGACCCTAGTTCAGGACAGCGTGCAGGATACTTGCAATGAAAGGTGCCCGCATTTTATCAATGTCCAGTACTGCATCCGCCTCAGCGTGTTTGGTTGCTCCACCAAATATTTGGGGCACCAGCAGCCACTGCACTCTAGGAACCTAGGCATCATTCAGGACAACAAACTAACCATGACCACTCAGGTCAACTCCATCTCCTCCTCCTGTTTCATCATCCTCCACATGCTTCGTAACATATTCAAATGGCTACCCCAAATCTCAAGACGTACTATCATCCAGACCCTCATCTCCAGCCAACTGGACTATGGCAACGCTCTCTACACAGGGATCGCATTTCACCTCTAATGACAACTACAGAACACCACAGCCAGACTAGACTCGTCCTGGATCTCGCTAGACAAACCCACATCAACCCCTACCTGAGTGAACTCCACTGGCTCCATGTACAGAAAAGATGCCAGTTCAAGCACCTGACACATGCATATAAGGCCCTACACGACTGTGGACCCACCTACTTAAACCACCGCCTGAACTTCCATCAGCCCACCAGACACCTCCACTACGTGCCCCTTTCTCTAACCCTCAACCCCGCATCCGAAGTAGCAGATATGGAAGTCGCTCCTTCTCCTACCTGACAGCAAGGGCATGGAAAGAGATACCCTTTCATCTACGGACCTCCGCATCTCTTCCAGAGATGTGAAAGTCCATGAAACCCTAGCTATTTGGCTTAGCAACTGGACCCTGCCAGTGCTGGATATCCTCACAGGTGACTAGTGGCGCTCTACAAATCTACTGATTGATTGATTGTCAGCCATGTGACCTACCTGAGTGAAGTCAAACATTATGACATGACACCTCAACACGAAACATACAGGTGAATGCTGTGCTTTATTAGACAATATATAAATCTCATTGTCCATGTGTAATAGTGATTTACTCTTGTATTACTCTTGACATACTCCTGAATTCCAAGTGTAAGCTAGGAGTACTCCTGACTTACTCCTGCATGCTCAAGGAATTCCTGAGTAAGCCAGAAATACTAAAAGCATAAGTCACAGCAAAATCTTTGTGATTTGGGATCAGTATGTTTTCCACTGAAAAAAAATGAAAGTGCTGTACATAGTAATCATTTCAAAGAAGTATCACTCAAACAATATTTAACTAAAATATTCCGACAGCTGAGATTTGTTGAGATAGCTAAGCAATGGAAAATCCTTTAATGTCTTTAAAAATTAGCAGCAGACAGCCTTTCAGATCGGCATATTATACAGGGACACTGAACGCATTTTTATAGGCAAACCATGTTCCTCTGCTCCTTACTCACATTTAGGGAGTAGGGAAATTACTCAGATCCTAAGGCACCACTCGATCACCCTCCCCTGGGATGATAGGGGTTATTAAATGATCTCTCCTCCCAAAGAGATTTCAAAATTCAAGAAGAAGGATGGGATGAACAGGGAGACCCGATCTAAGGAAAGTCAAGGGAGGGGCTGTTTGAAGGAATCGCCCAGATGCCATGAAAATATTGGTGCTTGGTTTGCATTGCTGTTGAGCCAATTAGGAGGACCACTGGATATAATGGAGTAGCTGAGGGCCTTTATTCCCAGGACAGACCTTCTGATGCAATATTCCAATGTTTGTCGTTCGGTTTCTCGCTCTTTAATTTAGAACTTTTTATCCCACAGTGGGTAGAGCATTCTATTAGCATTATAGTCCTTTACCTCAGGCCATAACATTTGTTAAAGGTCCTCGCCCTTGTGTACAGGTCCTTGTCTGCAGCTCAGAACTATAACTCAGAGAGAGGGCCGTTAACAACCAATAAAGCACTCGGCAGAGGGCTATAATGCTATCCTAGTGGCCTCTGGAAATAAATATATAGCACCAGATCTCTCAGTCCCACCAGGTCAGATGAAAGCCGTAATTGGGTCTGCCTGAAATATAAGAATTGTCACTATCATGTTAGTAAAGTTAAAATGTTTATGTTAGTAAGGTTAAAATTGGAAGAGGAGGCTCACAACATTGTCAAACTTGTGTTTCTACAGTAAAATGTAGCAATGTGATTGAGGAGTTTGTGAAAACCTGGGTCAGAGTAAGTGTATATTATGGTGTTGTAATGCCCTAAAGAGGTTATGGTGAAATGTACATTTTGAAAGCCCCAACAGACACTTCTTGCTCACGTCAAGGAGGTAGAAGAGCAGTAGAAGGCGACAGGGGAGATCCATAGATGGGGAGAGCAGCTGAAAAGGACTGGAGACAGGGTATAAGTAGGGCCACTTGAATTATGCGGCAAGGGAGGACCAAATTATGCGACAGGGTTTGTGACAGTATTCCTTCATTATTTTCTAATACATTTTTAATCATGGTAACTCTGTCTGGACAAAGGTTACATCTCATTAGTACCTGTTTAACAACCAAATGCAGCAATATTCAACTAAAAGATGACTAGTCAACCTTTGCGAAGCGTCTTCCACTGTACAGAAACACATGCTGCCACGGTTTTCATTAACTTTTGATCGGTTTGAACTACAAACATTTTTTTCTTCTGATTATGCAGGAAATGGATTATGTGACAAATACAGCAAATCCATAATTATGCAGCAAACACAATGGCCGCAGAATCGCCTAATTCCAGTGGCCCTGAGCATAGGGTAGCAGTGAAGGGGACAGCGAGTGGGTGGAAGGGAGTGGCTGGAAGGCTTCCAATACGCTATTCAAGCTCTCCCCAATAACTCCTCCTCCACAAATCCCTAACACTCCCTACCTCCTGTCGATGTCCCCTGATTCTCACTGGAGTCCTGCATCACGCACCCCAAGAACAAGAGTATTTTAGATAGTGCATGATGTAATGTCTGGCTTTTGTATTTTAGTTTTTCAAACTCAAAAAAGCAGGAAACCCCTGCGATTCATAATGATGATGTCGTCCATCACAAATTATGGGTTTCAAGCCATTGCTAAACTTGAAATGATGGCATCTCTTCATGAAATATAAATTCCGTGTTGTTGTCGGTGTTATCATGTTTGGTAACTTTCTTGCAGTGTTACACTTTGATATTTCTCCTTCTAACACAATCAACCGAGTGTGGGTTAAAGATTTAGGTCTGGCTGACACAAACTGATAACCACTAAAATGAAATGAAATGAGAATTTATGAAGTGCACTCATGCCTAGAAGCGTTTAGGCACTGATCCAACTGAAGAAAGACCGGTAGTTCAGTAAAGGATTGACTTGATGAGGAATCTAATGTCTAAAAAGCCACGTTTTCAGATCTTACCTGTAGAGAAGCAATCCTGTCATTTTTTCAGATCAGGAGGAAGAGTGTTCCAAAGTTTGGAAGCACAAGTGACAAAACTTTTGCCTCCCCACTTTGATCTTCTGACTTTAGGAACAGTTAAGTTATATACAGAAAATGAGCGTAAAAATCTGGGGGAGTGTACCAGTGAAAGCTTTGCTTTAAGTAGTCAGGGCCAGAGTAGTGCAAGGCCATACAAAGTGCTTCAAAGGCGATGCGTTTCTTCATATGAGAAGCCAATGTAGTTTTGTCAGAGCTTGGGAGACAGATTTATATTTGGGGATGCCTAGCAATAACCGGGCTGCCGCGTTCTGCACGACCTGCAGCTTATTTAAAAGTTTTTTTTCTGTACATTGATGAATAAGGCATTGCAAAAGTCGAGTTTGGACAACAAGAGGGCAAAGACCACGGTTTTCTGCGAATGGAAAGGCTTTTTCTCAAGAGTTTCAGAGCTTAAAGGGAGGAGGATGTGATGGAATTGATCTGGCTTTCAAATGACAGGTTGCTGTCAAACATGAAACCTAGGTTTTTGACTTTTGAAATTGGAGTTGGTAAACGGCCCAGCTATTGAGGCAACCAAGTAGGAGACCAGAATGACGTGTTTTGTTACCAAACAGCAGGACTTTGGTTTTACCCAAATTGAGCTTTAAACAGTTTTCGTTCATCCACCTGCTTATCTGTTGTATGCAATTATGGAATCTGGTGGCAGTGTCTTCAGGGTTCCCAGCCACTGACACCACAATTTGGGTGTCATCGGCACAGGATACCACTAAAAAATCAAACCATTTCATGAGTTGTGCCAGCGAGGTGACATAAAAATTAAAAATTAAATTTTTATTAAACTTACATTTATTTAAATTACATTTTAAAACATTAAAAATTTAAAAGGCTGCACAGGGTCTAGACTCATGGAAGCAGCAGAAAGGGACGTCCCAAGAACTCAGGGCTGGGGGAGGGGGGGGACGACGTAAGGGGCAAAGCTGAACCATGAGCAAAGATAACACACAGTATTAAGTAAGTAAGTACAAGTTTTATAGAGCATGCAAATGCCTAGGCGTCTTGGTGCTAACTTTCTAAAGCTGGGCTGACCAAAAGGAGACCTACTTAATGCTGGAGACAAAAAGCCATGTCTGCAGAGATTTCCTTAAGAGGGACCTATTCATTTGAGATCTCAGTGAGAGGGGCACAGAGATCCAGAGCGTGCAAGCTAAGGAGGAGCTTCTGCTACCCCAATTAGCCTTCTTTTACTCCCTGCAGGAATAAGCCCCCCATTACAGCGAGTGGGTTCATGCGCCTACTGAGGACTTCTATATGATTAACCTGTAAGCTCAGAGGATGTTATCCACCTAGAATTGTTCCGTTAGATTTCTACTGAGCTAGGTAATAATACCACCAGTTGTTAGTGCCTAGAAGCCGTTCGTTTTGTTAAGTGCGCTATGCGCTATGTAACTGTGCCGAAAAGGCCATGTTTAGCTGGCCTGTCTCCAGAGCTTAATTTGAGCCAGTGGTTTCCAGCGCTCGGCACCCGCACTTAGGGGCCTATTACGATGGCGGGCGGATCGCCCACCGCCGGCCCGGCGGGGGCGATCCACCCGCCATCCATGCTTCAGTGACCCCCCGCCATAGTAGGATGGCTGGGGGGTCCGCCGGTCGACTCGTCGACCGGGCGGAAAAGGGCCATAATATGGTGGCGGTGTCTGCAAGACACCGCCAACCATATCATGATGTAGGCGGTGATCAGCCTTTCCATGGCGGCAATGCCGCCATGAAAAGGCATACGGTGTCTTCTTTGGGGGCCCGTTGTGGGCCCCCAGGATGTAAGGGGGTGGGGGTGCACATGGGGGTACCTATGGTACCCCCTGCATTTGCATGCACAAGGTGGCAGGCACCCGCGCGGTGCCTGTCACGTTGTGCATGCAAATGCACAACATGCATTTTTTACATTGCGGCGGGTGCTGCTTACAGCACCTCCTGCCGCAATGTAAACAATGCCGGATGCGCCCGCCAGTGTGGCGGGCGCATCCTAATTTGAATGGCGGGACCGCCGCACCTATGGCGGGCGGTCCCTTTTGCCGTTGCGGTGGCGGGCGGACTTTGTCCGCCCGCCATCGTAATAGACCCCTTAATTCTCAACACGGGGCTTGTGACAGCTGCCACAAGGTGGCGCTGTCTGGTTAATTTGGAGATGACCACAACAACAGGTAATTATTCATTCAATAAACATTAAAAATGACTATTACCTGCCGCCCAAGCCATTTTTATAGCTTTGGGGGCCTGAAATAGTCCGAATTGTCACACTTGTTGTAGTGTGATGGTTAGTAGTTGTGTTGGTATTGTCATTAGCAGCCCCGGCAAGGGCAATGTGTGGTGCAAGCTGCAGTGGCCCCCTAACGAGAGCCCTGGCACTTATGTTTTTTTTTTTTTTTTTACAAATTAAGCACTGCGTGTCTCTCAAGCCATAGGAATGAAGAGCGCGCTATAATACACTATTGTCCGTGTGTCTCGGCCAGTGTTCGCTGAATTCCTGCTGTTTGTGTATTCCTGTCAGTTCACAGTGTGATGATGCGCTCTAGATGGAGGGAGAGGCGGCGTCTTCTGTTGACCCGGGGGTACCATTCCTGGAGAGGGAAGGCGCATTCCGTCCTCTCCGAAAGCGCCTAACTTCAAGGGTTGTGCAGAGGTCTCGTCAGAGATTCCTGCTAACAAAACAAACAAAAAGCGATTCTGCGCACGCAGTTTGACCCTCCCTTGCAGCCTCCTGAAGTGCCTTAGATGTTGAATAAACAACGGTGACACGGCCGGTGAAGAAGGGGCCAGGAAAGGCGCCCGCTGCAGAGGTAAGTGCGCGGGCTGCAGCGGTAAGTGCGCGGGCTGCAGTTACAGGTTCGAGTCTCCCTACGAGGCAATACGAATTTCTCCAGCTGTCGACTTGCCCATGAAGGGTGTTTTTCTTTTAAAAGAGCCGTGAAAAAACCCCACAAAAACGGTCTGCAACAGTCCACGTCATGAGTAAATAGTGAACGAGGATTCCCTCGTCTACACATGTATATCGATGGCTCACTTAAATTCAATGTACACAAAAAAGTTCCACTTTTTTTTTTTAAGTGTTCAGGGACTCGGCTGAGCCAGCCAGTGACGTCAGAACACGAGCACGAGCTCCCGTTCCACAGGTACCTGCTATCGTTTTCCTAGATGACCTTCACTTTTTCGTACAGGGCCTTCATTATCTGTGTTGTGTTAAACCGCCCTCAAAATGCAACAATCATTGGAGATGTGACGTAGCGCTTAACTCTAGCGTCTATTCTGCTTCTAAGCATTGCAATGTTGTCAGCTCGGAGAACGAAAGCAGATTGTGACAACTTGATATGCTCTGGATGATGGATCACAAAATGTGACCAAGGATGAAGCCGGGACCGGAACTCGGGCCTCCTAAATCAGTTTAGACACACTGGGGTCACTTCACATAGCATTCTGGAGTGAGTAGAAACATGCTCCCGAAGTATCCTTTTACGTACTCTTACGTGCATTTGTGAATCAGCCCAAAAGGTACGACTCCTTATCAGTATAAGTGCACAGGGTACATTGCCCTTTCCATTTGGACTAATTGTGCATTAATATCCCCTGACTATTCCCTGTTTAGATGTTTTGGGGTCAATTCAGGAATGCATACAAGAGTTTGTAACAGAGTACTACAGAAGTGCATTGTACGTACTCCTGCATGCCTTTGAGAATAGGTCCAGTATTACATTCCTCCTACAATATTTCAGGAGAGTGGAAGTAATGCGTTGCTATTATCCATCTGGTACGGATGGCTGGGATCCGCCAGGGGGCGTGGTGGAACAGTTTACCCCTATGGACATGCCACTTGTCTAGGGGCAAGTAGTTTCACTTGGTCCAAGTCGAGGCATGTGGACTTCAGGCATCGGACTATACGTATGTTTTTCATCTGAACCCACGTGAGGCATTTAGGTTCCAACGTTAATGAAACCAAGGGAGATTTTAATGGCAAATACAAAATATAAACAGATCCAACACACAAGATTTGACAAGAATAACCAACACCAAAATATAACAATATTTAACTGGACTTTTTTCGTATCATTTCTTCATATTTCCAGTAGCCCATTTAATATCAACTGGAAGCTGCAGAAACCATTTGCAGGTGATCAGCTGAAAGTTCCACAAAGGAATTGCCAGACCCAATCACTGCAGGTCACTGAGCCACAGGGCCAGCTCCCATTCCACCTGACACAGGGCTTTGCTGGCGTCTGACACTGTGGGCCCTGGGCTGGGGCCCACAGAAGCGGAGGCCTCTACAAATGCCGGAGTGCTTTGAACAAGTCTGCAGGCGAGCAGCCGTCAAAGCCCCTTCCCACCGCCGAGCGTGTTGCGTCCTGCGGAAAATGAATGGCATGGCACGTGCGCGCACGCCGCGCTACGTGTGCCCCAGTAAAAACTTTATATCAACAGAAAGATGGGGAGCCGCTGCGCGCGACACAGATGAGCATGCACTCTCATCAGCTCTAAAGGGACCCTCAATCGCAGGGCCCGACCCTTATTACTGCACCTATAGTGCAAGACAATTTTATGATCTCTTGAAACCAATGAACGCTCGACAATTTGAAATGTTGAAGGTGAGTTACTTAGAGCTACACACTAATGTGACATACGCACACAACAGACCCATTAACACTTGACTCGCAAACACGATGCACAAACACGTACAACGGCATACAAACACAACAGGCATTCAAAGTGTTCTTGTGTAACGTAACTGGTGCTCATGTAAAGCGCTCCAATACCTTCGGGTCGAGTTCGCGCTATATAAATCTACAGAAAAAAATAAAATAAAAAAGAAACACATGCTTGAGCACGCACGCAAATACACACACAAAGAAATACATGCAAGCACACACATGCTCATAAACACACAAACTAGCATAACAATGCGCAAACAAACACAAACAACCATGTGTAAACACAGCAGGCACCACAATGGGCATCCATGCCTGCAAATACAGACAGATAGAGAAATATGCACAAAACTACACACATGCACTTAACATATAAACTAGCATTACACTCAATACGCAAGCACAGAGGCACAAAATACAAACAACCACACAGAAATATGTACCTACTCACGCAAGTATCCAAAAATGCAGAAATATACACAAAAGCACATAAACATACAATCCAGCATAAAAATATGCAAAAACAGAGGCATAAAACACAAACAACTACATATAAACAATGAAGTTACAGATAAACCACACATAGATTGCCCGCAAATACATAAATAAAAACACAGCCACACAAATGCACATAAACATACGAACTATCAAAACACGTATTGCGCAAACACAGAGGCACAAACACAACACAAATAAACACAGCAGGCACACAAATAAGTATACATGCATGCAAGCGCACACACATATACACTAGAATACACGTGCAGGCACATATACGCCCAGATGCGCCAACTCATGCACACGGTCACAGGGAGCAGCGCCCCTCGTGTGATCTCCCCTCCAGATGCGCCGGGCAGTGAGAGGAGACACCTGTTGGTGAAGTTCCAGACAGAGGCAGTGTGCAGAGGGAAACCCGTGGGGGAGGGGAGCGAGGCGCCTGCCAGGACACGGGGCTTTAAGCTAAGGAGGAGGTACGGGGGTCTGCATCAAGGGACAGGGCAGTGTCCGCAGCTGGCACGCGGTGCGGGCGAATAGGTTGGCGCGGGGCGCACGGTACCTTCCTCCGCAGACTTCATGCTGCCAAGGCGCGAGTAGAGGGCGGCGTGCAGCTCCAGGGCTCCTGCGGGGTCCAACGGGCGGGCGGCGGGCAGGTCCGCAGGGGCGAGGGGCATCCACAGCCCGAGTCAGTCCCAGCCTCCTCTCAGCAGAGACTCGACGAACTGTGCGCCTCTCAGAAGTTTACTCAGTTGACTGTAACTCACTGCACCGAGGAGAGCTCCGAGTTCCGGCGAGGGCAGCGCTGCACTGCTGTCACTGGCAGCGCCCGGCCCCTCTTCACCGGCAGTCTGGAAAGCGGGTGACTCACTTGCCACGAGCAGGATGGCAGCGAGATCTCGTCCCGGGCAGTGGGAGCAAGGTGACTTGTCTGTCAGCTGGCAGCGCGCGTCCTTTCTCCTGTGGCAGAGACGCCCTGGGCGGCGAGCTCTCCTTCAGCGGCAATGTGGGCAGATTGCGCCCTCTGCTCTCCTTCTTGGGGTTAGAGTTGAGGGAGTGTTTTTTCTCCACTGCCAGTGCTGCCAGTCGTGAGCAAACTGATACGTCTGGAAGGCAGTGCGTCCTCTCTGGCAGTTGTCAGGTCGAGCCTCTCTCCCTTGACACTTGAAGTGCACCCCGGCTCTCTTTGCAGTCTGAAACCTCTTCCCCGGGCACCTCTGCTCTACCCCTCACACTGCTAGTTTGTTGCTTGTGTTTTTTTCCCAGTAACTTTAAAAAAAATATATCTATTGAGTCTTCAAGTCTCTCTCTGACGCAGAGCCGGGCTGTCTGTGCCTGCTGCCCTTTTTAAAGCTGGAAAACACCTCCCCGCCTCCTCCCCCTACCCCTTCCTTCGCTCCCCGGCGCCTTCCCGCCCCTCCCTTTGCCCGAGGACGTCACGGGAGCCGCGAGCCTCTTCCAGGAGCCGGCTGAGGCGGGAGGAGACGCTCAACCGCAGACCTCTCCTGCCGGCGAACGAGCCAAGTCACCTTCCTCGCTCCTCCTCAGCGCACCAGCCATATTTTTGGGGGACTAGCCAGAGTTATTAAAGTTGGTCTACGTGTACCATTAAACCAAGGCAGACGGCGGCAAAGTGCCTTTGAAAGAAACTCAGGAGAAGCAACTCTCACGGGGGCCCGCGAGGCTGGAATGTCGAGCAAGAGTGCACGCGCCAAGAGCCGGGAAAATGGGGCAACGTTTGCGTCTCGCTCAAATTCTGTGATGCTTCTTTCCACAGCTCGAAAAGTTATTTGAAAAGAAAGAGACACATTTCCCTCTCCTCTCGTTCCTGCCAGCTGTTACCTCCACACCCCATGTTCTCCATACTTTTAATTTCGAATCATTATCTTGCCCTCCTTCATAACTCATTCTTTCTCCCGCCTTTTCTTCCCATTACTCCTTTGTTATCTATTCCCAACCTCTCAAACTACTTCTCTCCTCAATTTTCATTTATTTATTTTCTCTCCTATCAGGCCACTGGTTTAATTTATCGTGTACTCAGTCCTTCATTTATTTTTCTCTCTCTTTCTCGGGTCTTACTTACCGTGACTCCCTTTCTCTGCCACTTTTCGCGCTCTCTCTCTTTCCTTGTCTGTCTGCCTCTGCATGCATAAGTCATTACTTCAAGTAGCGCTAGGCTTCCCCCACTGTGGAAATTTGGAAAGGAGCAGAACCTGGCAAGGCGCAGAAAGGAAAATCCCATTCTACCAAATGAAGAACAGATTGAAATGGGATTCGTGCGTTTTTTTGCTCCAGCCGCTCGGATTTATTGTTATTTTTCACTAAATGCCTGGGCAACCCCGTTTTGATTTATGAAAGTAGAAATTCTGGTGTGGAATGAAGCTAATGCACAAGCAGCTGCTGCTTGCTTTGGTGCTCAAAGGCCACCACCCCAAAAATCAAGCATTGGCAAAGCCAACAGGGCTGGCGTGGTTTGTCAGCCTTTTGGCTTCGTGGAAGCTTTTGCTATTTTTTCTTGGTTTTTGCAAAACGTTATTTTTGGGGAAATTTGTAGACCCTCGTCAATTAACAGTGGTTAAAAGCAAAATAGTGGGGTCATTAGGATGGCGGGCGGACTTGAGTCCGCCCGCCATCCCAGCGGTAACGGGACCGCCCGCCTGTCAGGCGGTGGTCCCACACCCCTAATTATGATGCGACCGCCACCGCGGCGGTCGCATCTGGCAATTTAACATTGCGGCGGGTGCTGCTGGCTGCAGCACCCGCCGCAATGTAAAATGGCCATGTTGTGCATTTCCATGCACAACGTGGCAGGCACCACGCGGTGCCTGCCACCATGTACATGGAAATGGAGGGGGGTACCATGGGTATCCCCCCCAGTGCACAACTGCCCCCCCCCACAGAGGGGGCCCGCAACGGGCCCCCAAAGCCAGTCTCCGCCTGTCTTTTTGCGGCGGTATATCCGCCACAAAAAGACAGACAGAAGGGCTCATCCTAATCACTACGGCGGTGCCTGCACGGCACCACCGCAATGATGCCCTGGTTTCGGGTTCCGCAAGGCGGGCGGAAAAGGACCGCCTTGCGGGACCATGGCGGACGGACTTTCCGTCCGCCACGGTACTAATGTGATTCCCACTGCCATCCTAATTTGGCGGTGGGTGAATCACATTGTGATGGCGGGAGGATCGCCACTGCCGGCCCGGCGGTGGCGATCCTCCCGCCATCATAATAAGCCCCTAAGTTTGGGTCTCTTAAAGCGCACATTGGCATTGTAGTTCCTGGAACTGAAGGGAGCTACTTTGTGTGCGGATGCGTTGCTCGTGAAAGGACAGAATGCTGTCACTTACAGTGAAGTTAGTCACTGGTTAATGTCCCAGTCAGTGGCGGCTCCTCCGCTAAGGCGGAGGAGCGTGCCCCACTGCACAAAAAGGAAAAATAAAATGACAATAACGTATCGTTATTGTCATTTTATTTTTCCTATTGCATGCAGTCAGTGGCCTGTGTGCAGTGTGGGGCAGGGCGGGTCTGGCCAGGGGAGGAGTGGTTTGCACTTCCAAAGTGCACATGAACTGTTCAGCTGGCCCTCTTGGGTCGATCAAACAGTTCATGCGCACTTTGCGTGTTCCTACCAGGCTGCATTACACAGCGTGGACAGGAACATGCACAGGCTCCCTGTTAGAGTCTGAGTGCCGATCCACAGTGCTCAGACCAATCACAATGCTGCATTGTAGCATTGTGATTGGCTCAGGGGAGCCTGTGTGCCGGGTGCTTCCTGATGCCGGCCGGACTGCAGAAATGAAGAAGGAAGAGGATGCAGAGGAGGTGGCGGCCGGTCGTTTTAAGGTAAGTTTTTTTGGGGGTTAATTAACCATCGCCCCCCGCACCAGCGCCCCCGTCTGGTAGCAGTCGCTACTGGTCCCAGTGTTGATGTGAACTGTGAATGATTTGAACACTGCTTAAACAGAAAGACGAACAGTGGCAAACAGATTTCAGTAAGGGTAGCTTCAGCACACCTCTGGTAGCTTGGCCTGAGTAGCATTCAGGGAAAACGTGTGAGGTGTTGAACTTAACAAAGCAAGGCCAAACGCAGATAAAGAAATACATACATTAGAGGCCCACACTAAGTTTAAGTAAATAAATAAACAACAAATTAGAAGATAAGTCACAATAATAAAGAAATGGGTTTACATTTATACAAAAATAAACTATAAACTGAGATTATCGTAGCAAAATGATGTGAAACTTTGTCCATGTCCCAAGAACACAAAAAAAACAATGTATCATAAGTGTTCACTGGAGGACGAGAGAACATCAAGATTATCTATTGAAGGATATTGGCCTAAGAGTGTCCCAGAGAGGCTGCAATAAGATCTCGTTTTCGGTTAGTTCAAGTGAAGATCCTACATAGGACACATTATTCTACAACATTGCTGCATCGAATGGGGCATGCTGTTTCTTCTCTCTGTCAGCGGGGGTGTGGGCAGGAGGGGAACTTTTTCCTCCTGTTGTGGGATTACCCTGTGATACAAAGTTACTGGGTTGAAATTATACAAATAATGGCCTAGGTTACGGGACAGGAGGTCCCTTTGGAGGCTAAGTGGCATTTTGGGTGAAGTGGCCTGGCCTCGCTATCAGAAAATATGGCTTGCTCTAGCTTCTACTGTTGCTAAGCGCAATATTACTCAACGGTGGGGGGCTGCTCCCCCCAACGTAACTGAGTGGCAGGTGGACCATGACTGGTGCCAGCGGACAGAGCACACAGTGTATCTCAGCTGAGGATGACCGCGCAAATGGGAAAAGGTTTAGGAGGGATGGTAGGGGTACCAGGGTCTGTGACTGATAAAGGAGTGGAGAATACTACAGGTGTACTTTCCTGGTGATTCAGTTGTGTCGTTCGGGGGAGTTTTCTACTGTTTGACAGGATATGGCGTAAGATGTTATCCATGTCATTATGCAAATATTGTACTTTGTGATTCAATGATTGTTGTAGGGATACTGCACATATACAGAGCTATGCACAGGATAATAGGACCTCGGAGTATAGTGGTGAACCAACCATGCACCTTAGTACCCACAATCCCAATCCGACTAGCTTTAGCGTCTCATTCGCAGCGAAGCTACCAATGATTAGACAACCCAGAACACGGTCTCTCTCAGGACTCGCGGGAGCAAGAACACCCTTTCATAACTCACTCATACTTGTCCACAACGTGCGTAATAAGAGACACAGTATAGTTTAAAAGGTTTATTTCAACTATCGTGCTCTAAGATACAGTACACGTGCCAGTACTATCAGCATAATGCATAATGATAAAATAAGAAGCATAGTTACAATTCCATAGAATACAAACGGGGAAAGCATTTTATAAAGCAGTGGATATAGGGCTAAACTGCCTTACCACCCTCCCCGTGCTATTAACTAGTTTATTATAAAAATAGAAGACCTCTGGGCTTTGTCAGGCGGACCCTCATACCTCAATATCTAGATGCAAGGTTTACATCATCAGACAAGCACAGCTCTTCTCCCTGGAAAGGTTTTCCTCCGAGTGCCACCAACAGGGAGCTCACAATATTAAAAGCACACGAATTTCTCCAATGCAGCTGTATTTCGTATTATGTCTAAGTGAGAGGGGCTGACCAGATCAGCAATAACAAGGGACGTTGTTTTTCGACCTTGTACATGGTGTGCAGACGAAACTCACAGGGAACAGGAGAAAAGGTGAAAGACAAAAAGGCAGACAGTTCTAATATAGCCGGGCACAAGCAGAGTCTGGAAAAACAAAGTCACAGAGTAACGTGTACAAAAAAGGCATCATGGCAGCCAGGCCTAAGCTAACTTAGCAATGTAGACAATGAGGCCACAAACCACACTACACCCTCCCCTGGTCAGTCCATAGGCCAAGACATAGGACGAAAAGAGAGTTCAAATAGACGGAGCAGAATGTAAACGGCTATTTATGAAAAAGTCCCCATGAAGGACGGTGAATGAAAAAAAAATGTTCAGGACAAAAAAAGTGTCAGATAGGGCCAGACATCAGGGCACTACAAATTTTTTTAAAAAAAATCCAGAAATCCAGTACACGGAAAGCGAAGGCCCCTAATCCAATAGAGTGTATGTGCAGAAAACTGCCACACCTTCCAAGAGGACATCATTGGTATCGTCTGAAAAAAGAGATGCCATCCAGTTCAACAACTCAAAACTGCATTCATGTTCCTCATAATAGGGAGCAGTGATCAGCATTGCAGGACAACTTGCGTGATACTCAATATAACTTCGTTGTAGGAGATCCTGAGCAGCCGCCCAGATATCCCATTGCGCCAAAACTCCAAGTGCAGCCGCACACGCCATCAATCCTGCGCCGGAACAGTCCCGTTCATGGGCCACTAAGGGGCCCATCACCTGGCCAAAATCCGGGTCCGACAGAGACGTATCGGAGAGGCAAACATCCAAGGACCAAGAGAAAGGACATCGTAAGCATGACATCACAGGTTGCACGCAAGTGAAATAGGCAAAGCGAAAAGAAAGTCTATAGGACACACCAAGTGTCGCCAGTGGTAAGATGCCGAAGCTGATGAGCATGCGTTCACGGAGCATCTGAAGTCGACCTTGGTCGAGGAGACTCCCAGGAAGTGCAGCCATTGCGCAGCAAACAAATTAAAAGTAAGCTAAGGCTAGGAGCAATGGGAAGCCGCCAAAGACGCTGGAAAAAATAGAATGAATAAAAGCCGGAATTACACCAAATATAGTTTGAAAGGAGGTAACAAGGCCGGAGCCCACAACTTTAAAAAAGTGCACAAGACCTTCGGTGTTAGAAGCATTGAAAACGCGGTGAATCATTTCACCGAAATGTTGTGGAAGGTTTGTGTTCAAAAGAGCCTGTATCTCACTGTGGGTACTAGCCACCTGGAGGACAAAGGTCTCCCGTGCGGATGTGAGCATAACCTCCTGGTTTAATAATAGCGCCTTTATTCTGCTCAATTTATTGAAATCTGCCTTCAACGTTGGTATGGAAGGCCAAATGGAACTATTTATTATGTCTTGCGGGGGGTGGAAAAAGCACATTTTTGCAGCACACTACACGGTGGGAAACCGTTACAATATAGGGGATGCCAGCCTGCATGCCACAGCATTCTTGATTATTCAGAAGGAGATAGCTACCATTGGCAAGCACAGTGAAAATAGGTGATATAACAGGAGCCGGAATGCCTTTTAAAACAAGCAATATTCGGAGCCGAAACATTACAAGCCCCGTGCAATTTAATGTTCTTACAAATTAGGGAATGACCCACTGTAGAATCACAAGACTCTCCTGTGAGAAAAACCTCCTTTCTGTCCCTAAGGCATCTATACATGAAAGGTATGGACCAAAGTTCATGCAAGAAGGCACTGCCTAAAGGCTGAAAACGGCCAACAGGATAATGTTTCATGCATGAACTGAACTCAAATAAAGAAAAAGGCAAATCGATAACCCCGTGAACTAGCCATACTGCAGAGTCCAATTCCGCCACAGAGAATGGTAACAGCTCTATCTTTTCGATATGTAAGTGAGAGCATGTTGCTTCTTTCATGGACATGTATTGCTGTTTTTCAGTTAAATTAAAGGGCAGGAATAAGACTGACGTGTTTAAAAAATGCCATGGAACCTTGCCCATCTTCAATGTTTGCAATGTCCACGCAAACTGCATTACTGAACGCAATTGATTTTGACCATGATATAACACAGACACATCATCCTGTACAATATCAACAACAGATGAAACAATATTCTCTAATGTGTAAATGCGGGAAGACAGGGTATTAATACTATTGTCAACAACAGCAAGCACTTTTTCTAGATTAGCTTGATCGATTTCTCGTAAACGGGAAGCAGCTTCTATCTGCGAAAGCTTCCAGAGTTCATTGTAAGTTTCATAAATGAACCTCTTAGGTCGAGGACCACGAGGCCCTAGCAAAAAATCGGACAGATCAATGTTGCCTGATAGGAGGGATAAATGTTGTTTTACAGAATCTAATGAAGAGTGCTGCAACCACTGTTTACACAATTTACCAACAGAATACGTTGTAACAGTACGAGAGTCAGAAAACCTCGGATCTGGCCTGTCCTGTTTGTAACCAGGAGCTGAGTCATGAAAACGCAGTTGGCAGGCATTTGATGCTATGAGCCAAGCCAAGCAGGGTGACTGAACAATCGTAGAGATATTAAACGAATTGTTTTGAAACAAAGCTTGCAAATCGGCAAGGGAAATATTGAAATGCAAGCTCTCGTTGGGAGTGGAAGACAATACGGGAATGGACGGTGCATTCAATTGTTTGGAAGTAGCCAAACCCCAACAGGTTGTTTGATAGATCGTACGATTTAAAAATAAAATTTGGGCCGGGATTAGGCAAGCACGGTATAAGGCTTCCGTGCCGCGTACATGCCATGATTTGGTGCCCCAAATAGATTTTAACTCAATGGTGTCTTGCCAGTGTTCATAACCACCCACTGCTAATGCGTTCAAAAAGGAACCCGAATATAGCAATTTGGTGTGGGTCAACATGATCTTCTGAGTGGACGAAGCGTTCAATTTAAAATAATAGGACCCAGGGTTTGATCTATCAAAGTCTGTAAAATAAGTAAATTTACTTTTAAGTGTGTGGGAGCTACCTGGCAAAGGGGTCGGACAATGTTCCCATTGTGTGTAATTAAAAGTACCCCTAAGTGTACTTGGTTTATGGAGAAAATGGTTGCCCCAATGCTGGTAACAATATAAATCAGCATAACTTGCAGAATTTAAGTACAAATCTTCAGCATTAAAAGCAGCATAATATTTCAAATCAGAGAATAACGATTCAACGGCATGCACATCCCAATCGTCAGAATGAACATTACTTTTAACTACATCACCCATTGAAACACGGAGGACATTCGGTACATTAATTATCTCGGTTGGTCCATGAATTTGGAAATTTACCGCATCCCATACGATGCCATCAGCGACTGGGAAAGCTGAAATGTTCACAAATGTGTGGTCACGCTTCATGATGTGAGATGAAGAATGCGGAGCCAAAGTTCCAGCGACACAGTTCACTGCAGAGCGTTCTGGTAAATAGTGACCATTTATGAGCAAGAAAAAAACTGTCACAAAGCCAATGGACATGAAGAGGAAAATCAGGCACAGTACCAACCAGATGTATGTCCATGGTGGGACCAAAAAATTGTCTCTGAACCAGGATATAAAAATACTGTAGCTGGACGGGATAAGTGATGAGGTGGAGGCCGAATCAAAGGAAAAACGGGTTGGGCTCAGTGGTGTTGTAGGTAAATGAGCCACCGACTCGTTGGCGGGGTATGCATACTCGGTCTCCTCGTTGCAGGAGGAATCCGGGCAGTCGAGCAGGCGATCAGGCAAATCGACCATCTCAATGGCAACATCAGTGTCTGTGTAAGTGTAGGGCTACAAACAGGAGTCCTTGAAATGGCTGGACATGATACCGCAGGTGTCACGCTATTCAGGATCGGCCAGATGTTGTAGCTTGACATTGTCCACTGAGATGTATCTGTTGTCTTTGCAACCAGGAAGCGGTGGTAAAATGACTGTACGAGTACCCTTCAAGCCAAGGACTGGAACTGCTGAACGATAAGAGGGGCCAAATTCCTTTTTGTTCTCCACCTTCTCTCGGACCAGATCTCCAACCTTCGGAAGCCAGCCGGCAACCGGAATCTGCAACGCAGCGTCAGTGGCTGAAGGCAAGTGGTCGTTTGCAAGTTTCTCACGGGTCTCTTGTAAGTCCTGCAACATAGTAGAATGATTATCTACGTCAAAGATTGCGGTATTCGCCGCCATGTCTAGACCATCAAGGTCGGGCACAAACATTTGTATGCCAAAGAGCATTTCGTATGGGGTCCGCCCACCCAGAGGTCTTCTAGGGAGATTATTAAGTGCACGTTGCACGCTATACAAGTGGGCCAGCCAGTTCCGGCCAGTACCTAAGACTCTAGCTGTCAAGGATTGCTTTAAGTCACGGTTCATTCGCTCCACAATCGAATTACCCTCAGGTCTATATGGAGACGAAAATTGCACTCGCACCCCCAGTGACCTCATTGCGTCCTTGTACGCCTTAGAGGCGAACGCTGGACCTTGGTCGGAATGGAAGGTGCCACAGGCAAAAATTCCTACAAAGACACGCAAATCCCTTATGACATTTCGAGCGTCAGCACTCCGTTGTGGCCAGACCCAGATGAAACGTGTGCACGAGTCTACTGCAACTAAGATGTATTTGTATGCAGTGTCAGAAGAAAATGGACCGCAGTGATCTAGGTAAACACACCCAAAAGGTTTGTTAGAAATGCAGAGCTGTGTTTGTGGTGGTCGTGTAACCGTCGAAGGCTTAATTTGCTGACAAACATCACAAGAAAGCACATAAGTACGGGTCTGTTTATACAAACCACGCCACCAGTAACGCTGCTGCAAGATGGAAACAGTCGCAGATACGCCAGCATGGGCCGAAGCCAAGCCTTCGTGTGCGGCCGTTATCAAGGAAGGTCTGCGGTCCGCGTTGGGAATCAGCCGATCACCAACGTCTGGAATTGTTACGTAAGGAACCTGTTCGGGACTTAAGTGATAAGAGTACTTGGAAGGGAAACCCCGTGGGTAATTAGCACCTTCCTTTGTTGCAGCAATAGCTGCCAAAATCTCATTATCTATTTTAGTCATGGATCTTGTAACTGCTGCTACTGAGCACGTGGCTACTGCAGATTTGGCAGCTTCATCTGCCAAACTGTTACCGACCGCGTGTGCGCCCACACGCTGGTGGCCAAGTGTGTGAATCACCTGTGTGAGAGGCAGACGTTGTTTAAGATCTGCCACTCGAACCCAAAGCATTTTATGCTTAATTGTGCTGCCTTTAGCATCTCTATAGTCGTTTTGAGACCAAAAGAATAAGTTGTCATTGAAGCATTGAACACAGTAGTAAGAATCGCATTCAATAAGTGTAGTCACGTCTGGATTCGCGAACTCAAGTGCGAGCACCAAAGCACGCAGCTCGGCCAATTGTGCAGTACTTTCTCCTAGTGCCTGTGTGTGCACTACAGTCGATTTGAACTCACTGTTCACCATAGTACCTGCAACAATAGCACACGCTGCGGAATAAGCATGCTTTGAACCCGTGGCCGGTTGCGCCGAACCATCGGTGTATATAATACATTCGTACTCCTCAAGCGGCAGCAAAGACAGAGGAGGAGGATGAACAAATTCATACTGTAAGAACTCCTGTGTCTGAAGAGAGGAATCAAAGATAAAAGTGACATCCGGGGACGTCAGAGATGTAGCCCATTGTATCCAACGGGGGTGCAAAGCCTTAGAGTTTGGTACACTTGCCTTCGTTACGGCCTCAAGGGCAGGGTATGGTGTTACCACCAAAATGCGTTTTCCCAGTGCCAGTGCACGTTCTTTAAGAATCGCCATTTGCACTGCAGTCAAAACTTTCTCCACAGAGGAAAAGCGCAACTCCGCTGAAGTGTAAAGATGTGACTTGTATGCAATCGGTACTGTGTCACCTTCGTTAAAGGTTAAGTACGTGAAACCCACTGCCCCTGGCACAATTCTAATCAACAGGTTTGTGTGGTTATCACGAGTCAGCAAGAACTTAGATTCAAGTAGATCAGACTGCAAAGAGTGCAGTATCGAGGAATGCTCAGGAAGCCAGCATGACTTCGAAAAGGTCGGCTGTATCAAGGCATATAGAGGCTTGATACGCTGGGCATATTCGGGAATGTAAGTACGCCCGAAGTTTAGAAAACCCAGTAATGACTGAAGCTTCTTCAGGGTGGTTGGAGGGCGCAAAAGTGCGCACTTCTCCAAGAAATGGGGAGCTAAGCCCCTACCTTCATTGTTGAGCTCATAGCCCAAAAACAAAACGGTAAATTCAGCGATGTGTGATTTGGCAAAATTAAATTTGTATCCTAAGACCGCAAATTCAAGAATAATGGGGTCCACCCGCGAAAGATGCAGCCATAATTCGTCGTCTGTCAGATAGATATCGTCAACGTACGAACACACATCTGGGTCTATGCTGTCCAACAAAGAGACAATTCGGGCGGCGAAGACACCCGGGCTGTTCTTGTAGCCCATGGGCAAACGCCGAAATTTAAACTGTTTTCCACCGGAAGTGAAAGCACTCCATTGGCTGCACTCCGGGGACAAATTGTGCGTGTAAAATCCATTGGATAGGTCAAGTGTCGTTTTATATTTTTTACGAACAAGACTGTCTACAAGCGCAGAACTGTGGGTATTTTGTACCGCGAAGGTCCGACAATGAGAGTTCAAATCTCGGTAATCCAAAACTAGGCGGTACGATCCATCGGGTTTAGAAACCGCAAAAAGGGGATTATTCATTGGTGATACGCATGTTTCAATTACTCCTTGATATTCTAACTGTGTCAGAATGTCTGAAACGGGACCTTTAGCTTCCCGCCGGATGGGATATTGGGGTTGTGGCTGTGGCAGAGACCGCAATGGTATATCATGGGGTGGAGAATCCTCGTCCCAGCCCACGTGGTTACGGTATAGCGCCGGAGCCAGGGCTCCAGCCCATTCAGCTGCGAGAGCCTCCGCTTTGTCCTTGGGGACATGACGAGAAAAGCTCAGAAGGATTACCTCCTCCCCTCTACGAGCAGCAAGTACGAATGGGGGTGGCCAATCCGCCTCTGCCAACAAAATATCGTAAGAAGAGGTCAGATTCTTCCAAAAAATCCCTTTAATAACACGCTCAATGTCACCTTCAATTTGAATGACAATATTAAATAGTCTGTCAGGGGGTGCCACTCGGGTGTCAGCTGTCTCGACAGTAATGAAGGTGTCAGATGCTGTCGCCTCCACATGAGGACGCAGTGCATCCCGCACTATGGTAACTTCCGCGGCGCTGTCTAGTAGCGTCACTGCCCACGTCCAATTCAGGAGTCTCGTTCTCACCGTCTGTGGCATACCTCGCTGTTAGTGCTGCAACTTTTTTCTTCTGAAACTGTGGGCGAGAACGTGGAAATTCTTCTGGTTTCCCTCGGACTTGTTGTCGAGGTTGGTCTCGTCCCTGTGGGGCCTCACGACCCCTTCCTCTATCCTGGCGATCTCCTCCACCAGTCTGGGAGGTCGATGGTGCCTGTGAAGAACGAGGAGAACGCGGGTCAGGGACTTGAAATCTATCTGGAGATTTAATTCTCGCTCTGTCGCGCAAATCATAAGTGCATTCAAAAGATATGGAAACCGGGGATGCGGCACGCGACCCCGTTTTTGATTGTTGCTTACCCTGTTTTTTCAACCTCCAGTTCTTTTTAGTAAAGAACAGTTTCTCATCTTTCTCAGACTGAGTTTTTTGTTGTGGCTGTGATTGAGTTTGCGTTTAAGCAAAAGGCTTAACCCCCAAACTATTGCGGCCAATGGTTTTATAAGCCTGTGCAATAATTTTCGATAATTCGTGTGGCTTGTCCGGCTCCGGAACCAAAGCCAAAGCATTAGCGACTTGAAAGTTGACTGCATCACTCTTGACGTTCGCAAGGATTAGATCAGCCACTACATCGAACACTCCCAACAGTCTCATCCCCAATTCCACAGCCGCTTCAGGGCCATGTTCATCCTGCACTCGTTTAATTACGGAGGGGAGAACCGTCATGGAAGGAGTGCCGAAACACTTCGCATACACTGCTGCGAATAGCTTACCCCAGTTGTTGCATTCTGCCAACTCGGGAATTAAGTCTTTCGGCAAACTAATCATCAAAATCCTGTGTTTTTCCACAGGAGAAGTATTCGGAAAGACAGCCTCCAGCTGGTCAAATTTTTCTGCAAGCCAATAAGGCAAATCATCCTTATTTTGTGGGCACTTGCCCATCACCGAATTAACCATGACGGGACTTATGGTTACACCGCCCGGTCCAGCTGGATGCGCTGCAACTCCAGGAGGGGCTCCCTGGACGTTGCCTGTAACATATTGTACCAAAGCTCTGTGCACGCGGATTAAAGACGCATGCAATGTGCGCAGTTCATCAACCGCAAGCGTCAAATAACGCGGATGTGGGGTTTACCCGGCCAAGACTGGCCAAGTGGCCCCGTCTATTGATAAGGGGCCTACACGAACTGGGGTGACCGGATGTGGGAGGGCGCCATTAAACCAAATACGGTGTTGCCATGCCGTAAGTGGTACTTCAAGAGCTTGAAAAGGCCGATAAGCATTGGGTAGGGCAGTGGGAGCGTACACATGAAACAAATTGTCCGCTCCTTCCACCGCCGGAAAAGTGACCCAAGAGTAAAACATCTCAAAGTGGTGAGCCGGGTCAGCCTGTACCACAAAGATGAGAGCGACACCCGCATCAAGCACTCCATAAGCCCGTAAATGAGCCCGAAGCGCCGCACGGCTATGTGCCGGTATATTTACATCCGCCATTAAGACTAGGAATGTTCAACAACCTAATGTGAGGCAGCACAATATAGGGTTAACCTAAACACCTTTTAATAACTTCAAGCTTGAAAAAACCTATAAAAACATCAATATAGGAGGTATCACCCTCACACACGTTTCCGGAAGCGTATGCGAAGGGTGTTGTTGACAAGCACAAGCACTACTCAAGCGTCTCGCAGATAAGAAGCCCACCACGTTGTTGGCGCCATGTTGTAGGGATTCTGCACATATACAGAGCTATGCACAGGATAATAGGACCTCGGAGTATAGTGGTGAACCAACCATGCACCTTAGTACCCACAATCCCAATCCGACTAGCTTTAGCGTCTCATTCGCCACAGCGAAGCTACCAATGATTAGACAACCCAGAACACGGTCTCTCTCAGGACTCGCGGGAGCAAGAACACCCTTTCATAACTCACTCATACTTGTCCACAACGTGCGTAATAAGAGACACAGTATAGTTTAAAAGGTTTATTTCAACTATCGTGCTCTAAGATACAGTACACGTGCCAGTACTATCAGCATAATGCATAATGATAAAATAAGAAGCATAGTTACAATTCCATAGAATACAAACGGGGAAAGCATTTTATAAAGCAGTGGATATAGGGCTAAATGGCCTTACCACCCTCCCTGTGCTATTAACTAGTTTATTATAAAAATAGAAGACCTCTGGGCTTTGTCAGGCGGACCCTCATACCTCAATATCTAGATGCAAGGTTTACATCATCAGACAAGCACAGCTCTTCTCCCTGGAAAGGTTTTCCTCCGAGTGCCACCAACAGGGAGCTCACAATATTAAAAGCACACGAATTTCTCCAATGCAGCTGTATTTCGTGTTAGGTCTAAGTGAGAGAGGCTGACCAGATCAGCAATAACAAGGGACGTTGTTTTTCGACCTTGTACATGGTGTGCAGACGAAACCCACAGGGAACAGGAGAAAAGGTGAAAGACAAAAAGGCAGACAGTTCTAATATAGCCGGGCACAAGCAGAGTCTGGAAAAACAAAGTCACAGAGTAACGAGTGCAAAAAAGGCATCATGGCAGCCAGGCCTAAGCTAACTTAGCAATGTAGACAATGAGGCCACAAACCACACTACATGATCTTTGCTCTGGTGACTTATCTTTGCAATACTGTACTGTTGCTTGAGCACTTGTTAATAAAAATAGTTTTTTTAAAAAAAAGAGTGTTCACAGAGGCCACTAAGGCTGGGGAAGTCAGTTACCTAGCATTCTGTGGGCTGCCTCTATCTGACACTCATTCAGGCTTTCGGATGTGCAGGTTTGGACTCCAGTGATGAATCCTACCAATTTTCAGAATGTTGCAAGAAACCCTCGTCTCCAGGAACCAGTTGCTGCACAATTTTTGCAATTGTACACACACCCTCAAAGTCTTCTCAGTAAAAGATGACTACTAAGTATCCTATAAACTGGTAATAAACTTTAACATATTTACAGAAAGGAGTCCTACAATTGGCATGCCTGTACCAGTCTCCCCCAAATGCATCATGGCAAATGTAGTTCACAACATTCTGTTAGCTCCCATTTTTTTTCAGTATTCTCTGGCAGATTCGAGCGCTGCCAGTGCTTGACATCTTCAAGCATACACAAGTTTTGTATTTTGATATTCATGAGAAGAGAGCAGTCCAATATGTGAAAGCATATCATGACTTGTTGGTTTAAGTTCCTGCAGTCAAGAACCCCCAAAAAGCTCAGGTGCATACTACTGGCTCAGACAGCTATCACCAGGTTGTTAAAGGAAATCTGCTCCCACTCCAATTGAAGTCTGAAAGGGTTTATTAACAAAAGAAAAATTAATAGCCTGTAAATCACAGCTTCGGCTAGAGGGTCCCCAGAAAACTGTGCTAAAGCAAGCTCGACATGGAAAGGTAAAGCACAAACTTCAAGACATGATATGTCTGAACAAAGGAAATATACGGGTGTCCAAAGACTGAGATCATGAGAAAGGAAGATGATCTTCAGATTGCTACAAGTTTGTAAACATTTTGGCAGAACAAGCTAATTAACACTTTTGCGTCTTGAGAGCCGAGGTGTGAGAAATAGCTTCAAATGACAGAGAATGGCACTTTATTTAGGCATTGTTATCTTTAGCAGAAAAACACAGCTGAAGCAGATTATGTTTACTCTAACACAATGATCTCCATCACAATCCCTCCCTATTGCTCTATTTAGTACCCTTCATTATTCGATCCACTTTAATTTTCCATATTTTCACCATAGCATTCCAAAGAAGCATAATCAGACTCTCCATTATCATAATCAGCATTATCATCCAGGGTTTTCAGAGGGTAAGATAAGGACATTGCTGTGCCTCTGGTAATATTTTACATCGAGGCAATACAGACTTGCACAAAAGCATAAATCAGCAAAAGTACGATGAAAATGACTAGGACATACTCAATAGCCCTCAATCTTCAAAAATGCTTTTCAACCATGACCAAATTCCACCAATGTTAGACCTTGAAATTGTTGGAAAATATAGTTGGTAATTTATATAGTTGCTGAAATATTGTGACATCAAGAATATCATGGGACATCATACCTGTGATAATGGTATATTTGTTTACTTTCTTTTTAATATATTTGTTAGTAAAATCGAATTGCAAAATATCAATGAATATTGTATCATTTTTGTATTATGTGTACCGGCTGCTTTGTTTTGATTTATATTATTTTTTAAAATATTTTTTTTATTTAATTGAGGTTAGTTTTTATGATTTTATTGTAGGAGTGGATTGAAGTTTTTGTAGGTGAGTAGGGTAGGTAGTGTTTAAAAAATCTTTATTTATCTTTTGTTATATTTTAATTTGTGATTTTAAAACAATTGTATTTAGACTTTTAGAAAAAATCAATTGTATTGAGACTATTGTTTGTCATTTTTTAAATTCTATGCTCTATATATGTTTTGAAAAGTTTTCTTTTAATATAAAAGAAAATTGTTTTTTAAATTTAATATTTTATATTTGGGATTTTGGGTGTGCAGTTGTTTTGAATTATATTATTTTAAATTTGAAAAAATGATAGGTTCGTTTTACATTTTGCATTTTCTAATTTAATTTATTTATTGTAAATCAGGATTTATCAATATGTATTTTACATTTTAATGTTCTCTCATAATTATTAACATTTAAACATTGTGTACATTTGGTTTTCTTAAGAATATTTTTAGTTATTTTAGATTTTTTGATATTATGTTCTATAATTTTTTATTTATATAACGTAAATAACCTTTTTTATAAAAATGATGTTTTAACTTTTTTAAGTGTACTTTTTGAACATTTATTAATGCTGATTTCATGCATTGTTAACTAACTAATACTTGTTTTATTAAAAGGTGTGTGTGTATTGTTACTTTGGGTTATTTAGGTATTGTTTATCTTTCATATAGCTGGTTTTGTGCTTTTAATATTGATATAGTAAATAATAATTATTATTATTTTTAGACATTTCGTTTGTGATATCATTTTTACCTTATAATATTCTATTTTTTAATTTATGTTAAGTTCATGCATACTTATTAATAAATTAAGATGTACTTTGTATTTTATTTTTTGTGTTTTGTGGTTTATATTATGGTTGCTATGTATTGATGAATTTTATTTTATTATGTCCCCATCACATTTTCTAGTAAATTTGTTTATTATTGTGGGGTATTTTTAAATGGGATTACCTAATGATATTCCTTTAGAGTTCATCATTTTTACATATATTTTTTAAAATTTCTGAAGAGGGAATTATTTTATATTATCACTTTAAACGCCAACATGTGCCTAATTTGATTGATTTCCAAGTGAAAATAGTTAGTTTATCTGCCCAAAGTTCAACACTTTTCACAATGTGGTTTAGTTTGGAGGTGTAATAGTGAATTTTACATCCACATAGACTAATACATTCCCTAATCTGTCTAAGGGGGTCATTACGATGACGGGCGGATCGCCACCGCCTGTATGGCGGTGGCGATCCGCCCGCCATTCCCCTCCGCCCGCATGCCATTTCCCCCCCGCCAGATTACGATGGCGGGAGGGAGCCCGGCGGACGGAAAGACCGTCCGCCGGTTTTCCGCCGGTCCAAAAGGGGACCGGGCGGAAAAGGGCAATAATATGGTGGCGGTGTCTGCAAGACACCGCCATCCATATTAGGATGGTGGCGGAGAGCAGCATTTCCATGGCGGCAAAGGCATACGGTCTTCACAGTTGGGGGCCCGTAGCGGGCCCCCAGGATGTTGGGGGGGTGCACATGGGGGGTACCTATGGTACCCCCCTGCATTGGCATGGACAAGGTGGCAGGCACCGCGCAGTGCCTGTCACCTTGTGCATGCCAATGCACGACGTGCATTCCCAGCATTGTGGCGGGCGGTGCTGTGAACACCGCCCGCCACAATGTTGGGAATAGGGGATGCCACCGCCACCGTGGCGGTGGCATCCTAATACTCGCGGCAGGACCGCCGCTCCTATTGCGGACGGTCCCATTCACCGCTACGGTGGCGGGCGGACTTTGTCCGCCCATCATCGTAATGACCCCCAAAGTTTGGAGCGCAAACACTAAAAGCTGCCCCCCAAATGTTCAACACTTTTCCCAATGTGGCTAAGTTTGTAGTGTGACTAGAAAATCTGACACCCCCAGAGTCCAACATTTCCCCAATGTGGTGGAGTTTGGAGTGGGAATATAAACTCTACCCCCATAAATTCCAACTCATTCTCCTATGTGACTAATTTTGGAACGGCAATAGTTAATTTGACACCCCAAACTCCAACACTTACCCCCATGTGGATACGTTTGGAGTTATAATAGTAAATCCCCAGAGTCTATTACTTTCTCTGTTGTGGCTAAGATTGAAGTTGGAATAGTACATATAACCATCCCATAGTCCAACATTTTCCCTAATATGGCTAAGTTTAGAATAAGAATAGTAAATCTAATCTCAAAAAAGTCCAATACTTTCTATAATGTGGCAAAGTTTGAAGTGGGAATTTTAAATAAACCACCTCCTACCCCCAAATTCTACACTTTCCCCAACATAGCTAACTTTGGAGTGGGAATAACAACTCTAACACCCTCAAAGTTCAATACTTTCCCTAGTGTGGCTAAGTTTGGAGTGGTAATATTAAATCCAACCTCACAATTTCCAAAACCTTCCCTAATGTGGCTCAGTGTAGAATGTGAACAGTAAGTCAAACCCATCAAAGTCTAGCACTTTCCTAAACATGGCTAAGTTTCTATTGGGAATAGTGAATCTAACCCCCTCAATGTCCAACAGTTTCCCCAATTTGGCAAATTTTGAGTGAGGATAGTAAATCTAACAAACTTAGGGGCATATGTATAAGAAAGTGGCGGAGCGCGGGTTAGCTCCAAAATTGCTAACGCCACGCTCTATCACTTTAGAAACGCAGGGATGTGCTGTATTTACAATAATACGGTAGACCCCTGCATTTCTCCCTGCGCTGGCGCTAAATCCAGCTGCCTAGCCCCAACGCAGGCACACTTGCACCATAGTGCAAGGGTGCCTGCGTTGAGGGAATGATTGTTTATGTGTAGGAAGGTGTCCCTTCCTACACATGAACAATCATTCATGACAATTTGCTGTTTCTATGCAGCACACATAGAAACAGCCAAAACAAAGAGAAATAAAAATTTCTCCTCGTTTCGCCATGTTAAGACCAGGTTTTCCCTAGCCTTAATTTTTGCGCTGCCTCCTATTTACGCCACCCTTGTAAATAGAGGGCAGCGTCAAAATCAATGGGTGTTGCGGCGAAACGCCCAACACAACACCTATTGCACGCCCCTTTCACGCTAAGTGCTGCCTGAAAGGGGGCCTTATTTACAAAGCGGCGTTTAGCCATGTTAAGTGGCTTAACGCCACCTTGTAAATAAGGTACAGGGTTTATCGCCACAGGAACATCACTAAAAGTGGCGCTCCTGTGGCGATACGGGCTTGTAAATATGCCCCTCATTGTCCAACACTTTACCCAATGTGAATAAATAAATAATGGGGGAATAGTAAATCTGACACCCCCAGAGTGCAACATTTTTTTTAGTGTAACTAAGGGGCTGATTACGATGGCGGACGGACTCCGTCCGCCATCGTATTGGGGATTGGGACTGCCCGACATGCTGTCGGCGGTCCCATAATAGGCATTGCAATGCTAACTCCACCACAGCGGTCGCAATGCCTATATTTTACATTGCGGCGGGTGCTGCTGGCTGCAGCACCCGCCGTAATGTAAAAACGGGACATGTTACATATCCCTGCACTACGTGGCAGGCACCATGCGGTGCCTGCCACATGGTACAGGGATATGTAGGGGGGCACCATAGATGCCCCCCAACGCCCACAACCAAGGGCCAGGGGAAAAGGGGGGCCTGCTATGGGCCCCCAATGTCCCTTTCCGCCAGCCTTTTCATGGGGGGTAACCCGCTATGAAACGGCTGGCGGAAAGGGACATCGTAATCCAGCATTGTAGGGACTACAAGCCCCTCTGCCCTCGACCGCCACACGTCTGCCCGCCATCATATTATGGCGGGCGGTAAAGTTGGTTACGAAGACGGGGAGACTGTCAGTGGGGGTCTCCCCACCATTGTAATCAGCTCCTAAGTTTGGAGTGAAAATACTAAATTGTTCATCCCCAGAGGCCAAGACGTTTCATAATGTGGCTATAGTCCCAATTTAAAAGTTGGTGGTCGGCCATTCTCCTCCAGGGCGATAGTGTAAATTACTGGTTTCTGTGAAGAGTGGATTTCTATGTTTACTTTTTTACAGGATTTTGTTTCACAGTAGAAATATTTGTGGGTGGTGGCTGTGTTTTTTTTTAACCAAGGATAATGAGCTGGGATTTTTTAACCAGGTGTTCATTTGTTTTCCTTGCTTTGTGCAGGTTTCCTGGAACATTTATTGTATTTTTATTTTTTGTCAGGGTTTTGATGGATTTCATATGGTCGATTCGGATCTATTACTTACTTTTTAAATGCATTTGGCATTTGTTTTTGGATCTATTTATTCCTATATTTTTGCCAGATTTTATTTTGTATTAGGATACTTTACTGTTGACGGATGTCATTTGCTACAAAATTGTGGGCATGAACAATTTGATTTTTTAATTGTTCACTGGGATTATTTTACTGTAATGTGTTTTTATACTCTATGTTTGTTTAAGTATGCGTTATTTTATTGGAGTCCTTGAAGTTGTGTTTTATTGATTTGTGTGCTGTACGTTACCATGTATTTGTTGATTATTAGCTTTTCTAAATTGCATTATGTGTAAATAATAATAAGTTACATATGCTTTTATTCTTTGAATTTCTTTATTTTTTATAAAATTGTTTTATGGGCTTGTTTTTTGTTATTAGTTTCATGTTCATTTTTATTTAGATTTTTATTGTTATGATATTTTTAATAGCAGAATTCTGACAATTGTTTTGAAATAGGGTAAGTCTTTGTTGCTAGGGGACCAACCACTTTACTTGCTGGCATTTCATGCATGTGTTTAGCCTGTTTGGATATTTTTGATTTATTATTTATTAGAGATTGTACTATTTAAAGTTCTTGGTACCTTTGCTGGGTTTTTTCCTAGAAAATGGTAGAGTTTAGTGCGACTTCTTCCAAGTGTTCCTTCGAAGGAATTGTGCCACCATCCACTGTGTTGTTAATATTCGCCTCTCGTGAAATTGTGTTGTTATATGCGCTGCCCCATGGAATTTGAAACTTGGGTTGGCGTTTGTGTCCTGATCAGGGCTGGCAACTAACCCAAGAGTTTTCAAAATAGTCCAATAGTGGTGACAGTTGTGTTCATTTTGTTGGTAGAACGGGGATTCTATTAGCATGTTGTAATGTTTTCTCACCTTCTGTGATGGGGAAATAGGCTAAAATCAATAGCTTTTTGATTTCATAAGTAAATTTAGTTTTTGTGACATAATCTATGCTCAGTGTTGTTATTTGTATGTACCATTATACAGTTTGGTTAAAATGATAGTAGCACCCAGTCCAGCATCCTCCTCTCAGAAGGAAAAAGGAAATACGGGACAGGATAGTCAACAGAGTGTTGGTACCATCCAGCGCACACAGAAGAACATTAGGAGGAGGTGGACTGACCTCAGGTGGAGGGTGTTTACTCGGTACAACAACCACCACCTGGAGGCTCAGGTCAGGCAGTGGCCCTTCCAGTGCTCCATTACAATTCTTTCCCTGGGAGGAGACAGTCTTGGCCATCTTGCATTCTGAGGGCTTGATAGGAATAGCTGGGAGAGTGGACTCTGGTAGGTTACACTTCAATAACTGTCACAATATCACAATGTCCTGTTACTCTCAACTCTGCCTTTGTTATTGTGTTCTCTATCTACTTTCCTAACATGCAGTACTCAAAGTATCTGAGATGTTGGTTTGTCTGTGTCAATGTGTATTGTTGCATATTAGAGCATATGGATCCAACTTCATGACATGCCACATGTTGGAATTATCTTTGTAAGTGGGTTACCATAAAAATATCAATCCAGGATCCGTGAATATGTCAAAGTATGGTCCATAATATCTTTTGTTCTTAATCGTGTGGGCCCTGTCTACACATCTGGTGATGGTTGGATGGTCATTGCCTATATCCCTATGAGCATCCTGATATTGTGAAGTATACTATCCACAACTCAGCGCATTAAGTACCCAACCATCTTCCTTTGTTGTTTCATTCCAAATGCATGTTGCCAATAGGTATGGTACACTAACCGTTTGTCAAGCATTGGTAAAGTAAGATTGAAGTGACTACAACTACCATGAGGCCCTGTGACTGCAACTCTAACCAAGATGCTAGCCTCCTTTTGCCCCTTCTTACTTGCCTGCCATGTTACAATTGATGTTCACTGATCATGCAGGTTACCATTTGTCAAGTGCTGGTAAGTTGAGCTACATTGCACTACAACTACCATGAGGCCCAGTCACTGAAACTCTAACCAAGATGCCATACTCCTTTTGCCACTTCTCACATGTCTTCCATGTTACAACAGCTCTTCACACATCATGTAGAAAACCATTTGCAGTGGCGGCTTGCCGAGGGAGTGCTGTGGGGCAGTGGGGCGGGGCGGGGGTGGGGCAGGGTGGGGGGGGTAGTGGAGTCCAACATACGACGGACAGGAGTAAGGTAAGTAATGAAATAAATAAAACAATTTACCTTGCGCGCTGCATCGCCGAGTTGGTGATGCAGCGCGCAAGGTAAATTGTTTTATTTATTTAATTACTTACCATACTCCTGTCCGTCGTATGTCGGACTCCACTACCCCCCCACCCTGCCCCTCCCCACCACGCCCACCGCCCCGCAGCACTCCCTCGGCAAGCCGCCACTGACCATTTGTCAATTTTTGGTAAGTTGAGATAGAAGGGCTACCACTACTACCATGAGGCCCTGTGACTGCAACTCTAACCAAGATGCTAGACTCCATTTGCCCCTTCTCACTTGTCTGCCATGTTACAACTGATCTTCACTCATCATGGATTGTGCAATGTACAGACAATGCTCCACTCAGATATATGTCTGAATACTTTGCTTTATGGTGTCCTGGTCTCATCAACTGAAACTATTTATGGCATGAGTGACACCCTAACAATGGTGTTCCCCTAATATATGTAAGCTGTGAAGGAAACTTAGCTGATTAGCAGGGCCAGGTGATCCCTTGACTCTGCACTCCTCACATGATGAATGATGCTAAATATACAACCAAGCTGTGTGTTTGCCTGTATTATACACAACTAGGTCTTGGAATGGTCAAATACACGTTTCGACTACACTGTGTTGGTTGAATTGTTTTGGAGATGTCATGTCTATCCCTAAAGCCAAAATGCCACATATCTGCACATCTAATGAGCTGATGAAATCTACTACATGTATTGAATGTCTTCAAATGTCTAGTAACCAACTCATCGCAAATAGATGACTAAGTAATCTCTGTCTATTTGGTTTCATTCTAGGTCCCTATATACTTTGACAGAAACAATGTGGAAGTAGATACCTCACTTCCACCAATAACAATGTTTTCTATTTCTCAACAGGTCGATCAGCCATAGCACCTGCACAAAGGTTGGAAACCAAACAGAGTTCCTCTTCATCCCAGGATGAAGCCCTCAGTGATGGCAACATTCCTAAAGATGTGGACATGGATTACGGTCCTGGCCTATTTGGTCAGCCTAGGCAGACACTTACAGTGGGGGTCACTGTGCCCATAACAACACCTCCCACCACAGCTGCAACAACACAGCCAACTACTACACCTCTAACTTGAGCACCTAGCACAGTCAGTACCATCCTGTGCCCCCCAGTCCTGGATTCTGAGGTGGCTATCACCATCCCAGTCACTGAGGAACCATCAACCAGTGGGAGGTTGCAGTCTGTGCCAAGGGCACAGGCCAGTGGGGCTAGGGGTCATGGGAGGGTAACTGTGGGCCCGCAGAGTTAGCCTACTGGGACCACGGACACCCAGGCTGCCATCACCTAAGTGATGGCAGCCTGGACTCCCAAAGTGCCACTCCCAAAGTGTCATGGGTCAGGTATTGACTGAAATCTGGGAAATGACGCAGCTGCACAGGGTCACATACCAGGAGGTGGCCAGTATACACACCAAGGTGACCGGCATCAATACCAACATGGCCTCCCTTGTTGGGGTGCTGTAGGACATCAACACCACCCTCTGCAGGGCTTTTCCACCTGCATCTACCCTTTCCTATGGTCAAACCCCATCCAGACCGGCAACATCTGCCGCAGCCACAAGAAGGGAGGCTCTGTCAGAAGAGGATATGCCTGCACACGCCCCTGTCTCAGCAGCTGCGGATTTCCCCTCTATCAGAAAGATGGGACGTCCACGCAAGAATCCAGGAGGTGGGGATGGCAAGAAACCCTCTACCGTAATCAGAAAGATCTGAAGCACACCCTTCTTTTATCAAAACGTTTATGTTGAACAAGTTAATCGATTTTGGCGTGCATGCACTCTTGAAGTGCTCCGTTCCTTTTGCATCATACGATATCTCACCAAAATATGACACGCTCTTTTGCGTGTCAACAAAGAGTTGCACAGCCTGATGCACATATGTGAACAAAATCATCACGTACTCAATGAAGTTCTCAAAATTAATCCCATTTATTCTCCATGTTAGTCCATTTTTGTCCGTCACGTCAAAGATACATAATTTCATATTTTCAAGCGTTTTTCATTTGCACCGGAATTGCCCATCCAGGCCTATTCACAGGCACGTATCAATTTCATTCCTCCGTGTTAGGCCTGGATGGGCAATTCCGGTGCAAATGAAAACGCTTGAAAATATGAAATTATGTATCTTTGACGTGACTTCAAGAGTGCATGCACGCCAAAATCGATTAACTTGTTCAACATAAAAGTTTTGATAAAAGAAGGGTGTGCTTCAGATCTTTCTGATTACGAAGTATTTACTGCCGTTCCAACCCTGGTAGCACCCCAAGGAAAAAGCAAGTGGAACTTTAAAATCACCGTTGTCACGCCAAAGACTCTCCGAGTTAACGATACAAAAACATGTGTCTAATCTCAACCATTACAGACGTTGTCTGAGGGATATTGGGTCGTTATGCAGATTGTTGTTTGTTTTCTTATTATGTAATTGTGGGATTAGGGGATTATGGGTGTTGTAGTCACGCAGCAAGGAAGGTTGGTACATGTTGCTTTAATAATTTTTTTCTTTTCGGAGTCGAATGCGTTGAAGGTGGGGTATGTGAACCATGTGACACGAGTGGATTATAGGCGGGGCCGTTAACGTTGTGAATAAAATCAGGCACGATGGGAGATCGTATTTAGTTCTAAACGTGCCAGGCATGAGAAGATAATGCTGCCGTTTAAATTGTAAGCTGTTTAGAGGTAAATATCGGGGAGGGGTATGTCTCCGTACTGAAGTTGGAAGCGAAAACTAGTTTGATGGAAAGTAGAGGATAGTGGGTAAAACGTTTGGTATATGGAAGATTGGAACACAAGGTGCGCAAGATTAGTAAGGGTTTTTCCAGCCTGAGGGTGAGAGTAACATCGAGGTTCATGTGCTTGTAGGTGTTTGTGGGTGGGGAACTGGGGGTATTAGGGAGCGCGTTTGGTATTATGTTTTTGAGTGAGGAGGGAGGCAAACGAACTATTATATTGATTAAAACGTAATAATAATTAGTGGTGTGTAGTTGTTTTTGGGTGGCCTGTTAAGTGTTTGGGATTAATAAATGTTTTTTAAACCATTTTAGATACCCCTGAAGAAGGTCTCATACGACCGAAATGCATTGGGTAAACTGCATAACACGGAGGAATGAAATTGATACGTGCCTGTGAATAGGCCTGGATGGGCAATTCCGGTGCAAATGAAAAACGCTTGAAAATATGAAATTATGTATCTTTGACGTGACGGACAAAAATGGACTAACATGGAGAATAAATGGGATTAATTTTGAGAACTTCATTGAGTACGTGATGATTTTGTTCACATATGTGCATCAGGCTGTGCAACTCTTTGTTGACACGCAAAAGAGCGTGTCATATTTTGGTAAGACACCCTCTACCGCCAGTAAGAAACCTTGGCACTAATGTCCTACTTTGTGTGCTACACATTCACTTTGTGGGCAATTCCTGTCTACTTTTTCATATCTGATGGGAGGAGTTTGTTGGACTTTGGACTCCTGACAATTTGGACTCTACTACAGTGGTTTTATCCACTATGGCTGAAGACTTCACTTTTTGTTTGCACTGTGTAATTTTTAGTAAATTTCTTGATCTTATCCTTGTTCACTTCATTATAAACACACATCACCAAATCATTGTCTCCTGTTGTAATTCTCACATATAACAATGTGAATGTACTACCATGTGAATTTTGCAATGTCAAAACTAGGTACTTCTGGAAGCATGGATATGTTGTATGTAAATAATGTCCAACTCAGGATCACTACCATGTCACAAGAACATATACATACAAGTGTCTGGTCTGATAACATCTTTAGTCCATTCTTCAGTTCATAGGCTGACATGATGTCAGAAACATAGCAAATAAGACATGATTCAGTTATTCAGTGTCAGTGATCACATAATCACTTGCAGACTTTCACAACATGGAAGGAGGGGATACATCTGCCAATATCCTACACAATAGGCAACAATAAATTAGGTCTACATCATCAGCTGGAGCAATATTGCCTACCTCACAAAAGGAATCCTATATCAAATAAACAAATAAATAGACACATGTTAGTACAACTGTTTCTGACCACAGGGTCATTTAAATACACTGTTGCTTGCATTTGCTAAAATGTCACAAACAAATGTCAGTGATGTGCCACAAGCACTTTGGCCTACAATGAGTAGATACATCAACAGCTACATACAGTACATATATAATGAGGAATTAGTCAATGTGAAGGCAGAACAGTATGAATTGGGCCCAACACAACATTGTGTTGGATCACATGATGGCACACATATTGCTTTAGGACCAACACACCACAAGGAGCAAGTCCAATGGAAGGCATATAACTTCCATCCTATCGCTGTGCAAGCTATCTTGGTACTGGCTTTGTATACTCAAACTCTGTGACAGTCATTCCCAGGACCAATCCATGTCCACTTCGTATGTCTGAAAAGCATCATATACCTGCTAATGTCACAACTCTGAAATGTCCAAATGAAGATGCCATGGTGTAGGAATCTAAAATAGACCAACAGAGCATTGCCAACTCCCAGAGAACACATTCCCAGACAACATTTACAGCTGAACAAAGCTACACTTACAATACAAACACCTTTCCCCATATATTGCCAGACCCATATATTCCTAGTATGTAGCATTAACATCCTTCTCACAACATCACTACAAGAGTTGCACTAATAGTTAAAGTCACCACATCTCACATCATACAGAAGTAGTTTCGGATGAGGCAATATTGTGGAGCATGAAGCAGCCCACAGCAATCTTACACACCTTCCCGGGTGAGTAGAGGAGGGTTCCCCCAGTCTTGTCTAGACATCTAAATCTGGCTTTCAAGAGCCCAAAGGCCCGCTTCACTGGTCACCGTTTTCTTCCATGGGCCTCATTGAAGCAGACTTCCCTTGGCGTTGTAGGATTCCTCAACGGTGCCAATAACCATGGCCAGTTGGGATACGCCGAGTCTCCTAGATGGAAGATAGACAGAAGTGCAACATTGAGTTACACACTTTCAGATCATACTACCTGACATCACCACACAAAGTAAGAACAGATCACACTTACCTACAAGCCAGGCCCTCTCCAGTAGTAGTTATACCATCAGCTGGGGTATGATGCTGTTCCGCAGCTTGAAGGAATCATGTGCATATCCTGGGAACCGGGCACAGACATTTGAGATGTACAAATCCGGTAAGCAGACAACTTGCACGTTGATAGAATGGAAGTGCTTCCTGATGTGGTACACTTGTTCCCTGGCTTGTGGTGGTACTAAGGCAATATGGTTGCCATCAATGAGTCCAGTCACATTTGGGATGTGACCAAAGCATAGAAATCTGCCTTCACAGTGGCTAAATCCTGATGTCTGGGGAACTAGGTGTAGCTGTCCACGTGTCTCAAAAGTGCTGCTAGCACCTCTTGGAGTACTCGACTGAACATAGGTTGTGACATTCTACCTGAAATAGTGACAGTGAACTGAAACAAACCTGTGGCTAAAAAATGCAATACAGACATGATTTTCACAAGTGGTGAGATTGATGTAGGATAAGTGATGTGAGGTATGAGGTCAGGCTCCAACTGATGACATAAGTCCAGTATTGCTTGATGAGTCAAACGTAATTTCTGTATGACATGTCACTCTTCAATGGTCTGAAGGTCTGGAAATGGGCGGTACACTGGAGCCTGGCGTCTTCACCCTCTCCCAGGGTACCTATGTGAGGAGTAACACAAAAATGTATATTGTTCACAGTGTGCAGAGTAACATGTGTGAAGAGTAAGGCAAAAGTCATGTGTCTGAACATTAATGCTCCATGAAGCATTACACATTTCACATCATCATTGACAAATCTTGAACATCCACCAGTCATCCCCAAGGTGGCCCTCACAGGTCTGTAACAGAACTGTGCACATCATCGAATCAGAAATCGAAAATTGGCACTATAGTGAAGGAATCATACATTTCATGTGAAATACCGCCAACCGCGGTGTACAGGGGACTGCGCACATTTTGCCTATGTGCACAGTAATGCACTACACAGATGGAGTTTTATATTGGACATGACATGGGAACAGAGTTTTACAAATGTAAACATGTTTGCCCTCATTTGGATTGGTGGTGACACATTTAACTGTCACTAATACTGTTTTCCCAACCGCTAACATGGCTGATGCCTGATGTCACCAATAGGACATGTCGAACGTATGCTGCCGGCGGAAGTCGACTGCGCGGTGGGCGGTCGCATGCACGGCAAACACAGCCATAGCCTAACATTGGTGATAGTGATGGTCGCGGTCCAATGGCTGTGTGTGCCAATGCTGATGACCACATATGTGGCGTACATGTACGCAGCAGTTAGGGAAACAAATCACTTGCCTCCTGACCCTGCTGCTAACAACACCTCCTTCATTTTAGCTGCTGTTTGCTACCCCTGGGAGCAATCATGGCCTGCCATGCAGATGAGAGGACTCGTCCCTTCACTCCAGGGGTGTTGGATACCCTGGTTGATGAGGTTCTTTCCCCAGTATGGTCAGCTCTAAGGCTCACCAGAGGAACAGGTAAGTTACTCAAATGCATATTTAACTCGATTTCACTGCCTCCTTTCTATTCCCATAGGCTACAATGTGCCTCTGAGTGTCAGAGTGTAGGCATCATGTTGATTGCATATATTGTGTGGTGCCGACATAGGACATACATGTAATGGATTATGGGGCTCTGTACTTTGTGGAGAAAAGATCACCATTGTAATGTGTGCTAAGAGTGATTTTTATTTGTGTTACATGCATATATCTATGCAAGCCTCAAGTTCCTAATAGCTAAAATGAGTTCTCAAATCACCTCATGGTATATGTGCATAGTTATGTGTAGGCTTCACACCATGAGCCATGTCTGTTTTCTGTTATAAGCATTTGAGGATGATGTTAGCCAAGTGTACCATCCCACAGATAATTCAGCCCACATCAGACTTTGTGAAACAGCTGTGTGAGAGGTAGATATACCTCACAGACCCCTTCAGAGTGCCACACAACAGTATGCTCACATATGAGATGGGTAGAAGATTCACTATTATGTATTGAATTGGTGTAACTGTGAGGTTCATATGGGATAAGTAGCCTCAGCCTGCAAGAGAGTAAGGCCTGACATTGATATGTGGGCAGTCTGGGCCATTGCCCAGCCTGGACCAGAGTTACTGTGGCAGGAGAACTGATGCACAGAGTAATGTCCCTGTAGACCTGCTGATCCATGGATGGTCCCACAAAGAGTTATATGTACCACTAGTAGCACTGATAGCTGTTACATGGATAATATAAGGCATGGTGACTGAGGTGACCCCCTGACCTGATACTTATTTCTATTGACCCACAGTGTCAATGTGAGTCTGTCACTAATGACTGTCCCCTTACCCACACAGGTCTGTTGACACTTTTCTAATAGCGTGGCTTCCAATGTACAGGTCTATAGCACATCTGAGACATGAACAGTATAGATAGTGGGTTACGTTTGAATGGATGTAGAACTGTGAATCATCTGCTTGACTACAATATTTCCTCTCACACAACACATACAATGGCATGTTGATTGTCATCCCTGTTAAGTGCCACATATAGCAAAAGGTGTGTCCTGTGATGGGAGTACATACCACCCAAATTTATTTTGACTTACTAGGGTATTCCAATAAGTAGTCCACATGTACACACATCCCCCTGAGAGGTAGCTCTCAGTGTCCCCCATAGCTTCCCTTACATTGTGACCTTAGTCTTAGAATGTTGTGTATACTATGGTACTCGTCCCTATGGACCATATGCATCAATGCAATAGGCCTGCCAGAAAAGGTGTCTAGACAGTCATGCACAGGTAGTTTACCCTTCAGACGGTCCAAATGGTGTGCTGTGTGTCATTGTACCTCACATCACATTCCATGTAGGATGGCCCTGGCCTACATGATGTTAGTGGGCTGCCTCAATCAGTGTAGGTCGTGACCAGGTTTGAGGTTAGTCATGCATCCATGCTATAGTTGTGCTTAGCATGTGACATGGGCCCATGTATTATGTTGACTCTTGATGAATGCTTGTGATAGATGTCAACGCCCATCAGAAGAAGGCCATTTGGAGAGCAATCGCCCGGAGAATGCGGACCCTGAGGGTCTTTAACAGACATAGGGGCCGATTCCGATTCCGGCCGGAAAACGTACCGACCGACTCGGAGCCGGAATTAATTCCGACCGACACGTACCTGTGCAGCCCGACCCGCCAAGTACGATGAGAAGCGAGCAAAACCCGACCGACTCGGACGGAACACAAGCCGAAGGACCGAGTCGCGCGGAAAACAGCAATCCGGCCGGAAAAACACGCGATTCGAACCGACCGACTCGCACCCGGAACAATACCGAACGAGATGTACCCGCGGACTCCCACCCGCCAAGTACGATGCAAGGCGTGGAAAACACGACCGAGTCGCACGGAGGACAAGCCGTACGACCGACACGCATACAAAACTGCGAGCCGAAGCAACCCAAAACACCGTGACCGACGCGTACGCAGCATAGAAAACAGCACAAACACAGCGTGAACGAAACGGACGAGCCCGTACGAGACAACTGCAGGGTCCGACTCGGTCACAAGAACGTCTCCTACATGCACGAAAAGTACAAAGGGAAAATACACAAAAAAAGGCCAAACAAGCAATTACAAAGCCAATAAATACTGGGGGGAGGGGCAGGGAACAAAGACACACCCACAACTCCACCCATATAAAGGACACAAATCCCTACCATGATCCTTTGCAAATTCAAATTACCTGCCAGCACTCAACAGACAGCAACCACACACCCACAGCTCATCCATCACACAAGCCACACACCATCAGCACCACAACAAATAGAAACCTCACATACACCTAGCAAAACACACACTCACACACCTTCACCTGCACACCAACACACACATCACTCACCATCACCACCCATCACCATGCCCCCAAAGAAGAATCACAAGTTCCTAGATAGTGAATTGGAAGTCCTGGTAGATGAGATCCTCAGGGTAGAGCCACAGCTCTTTGGTACACTGGTCCAACAGACACCCATGTCACAGAAAACAAAGATGTGGGAGAGGATCGTCGACAGGGTGAACGCACAATCACCATGTTTGCGCACAAAGACAGACATCCAGAACAGGTGGTATGACGTGCGCAGGAGGGTCAAGGAGCTGCTAAAGAAGGACTACATCTTGAGCCAATACACCGGCAGTGGCCCTCCTGCCAAGCCAGTATACCTCAGGCCCTGGGAGGAGAAGGTGCGGGCCATCCTACCACCAGTGAGCGTTTATGGACTAGAAAACATCCCAGAGCCTGGTGAGTACACAACAAATGTACACAATATTCTGCGACTACACACACACATCACTGTCAAGGGGAGAGTCAAACCATGCACTCTTAGCAAATACACAGCAACCAGAACAGAATCATCCCAAAATGTGTATGTCACTCAGAGAAACACAACACATGCCATCACAAAGTGACATTTAACTGTGTCATCACATGTACAAACACAACTACAACTACAGCTAGGCAGTGGCACAAATATAACTGACAAACACATCCAGACAAGTAGCCACCACTACAACACCAGCACACAGTGAAGCCCACTGAAAGAAAGGAAATATGTGTATGCTGGGCAAGTCAGTGTAGCCAATAGCATGATGGGAGTTGTAGGCACAGATATTGCTCACCCCCACAACTGTCCCATCAACACCACCCTGAACTATGCGCACATCACAGGGAGTGGAAAACAACTTACAAGATGGCTGACACTGGCTACTGCTGTGGGGAGCACAAGGCCCTGCTGGCAACTGTGCACCAACCAACAGCAGGACACCACTGACTGACATCCTGAAAGACAACTTGCACTCCCTGCAATGGAAGCACGTTCCATGGTGGGATATCTGGCTGGGTGGGAAGGAGGACTCACAGCCCTGACCATAGTTACCAGCAGCGTTTCTCACACACACCCCTAACACAAACTCCACAAAACTCACCTGGGAGAATGCATTGCCTCACACTCCAATCAAATATCCCACAAAGAACCACAACCCTGGGTCATGCTGAGTGAAGCACAGGGACACACATGGGACTTGTAGCAAAACTAACCCCAGGATAACACTGTCAGCCATCTTGTCAGCACAGGCACACAACCCCACAGGGAAGCAGAGTCAAAGGGAAGGAAGCATGGGCATGCTGGGAAGGGGGGTGGAGGCAATAGCATGATGGGAGTGGTAGTCACAGCTCAACATCCCCCACCCACATGGCCCAGCAAGCTCACCCTCAAGCAAGCACACCCCACAGAGAGTGGAAAGCCCCATCAAAGATGTCTGACACTGGTGCTCTGTTGTGGGGATCACAAGGCCATGCTGGGAACTGGCCACCAACCAACAGCAGGACACCACTGTCAGCCATCTTGCCATTGCTCTCACACTCACACACAGTGAAGTCCACCCAAAAGCAAGTAAGTATGGGCATGCTGGGAAGTGGGGTGGAGGCAATAGCATGATGGGAGTGGTAGTCACAGCTCAACATCCCCCACCCACATGGCCCAGCAAGCTCACACTCAAGCATGCACACCCCACAGAGAGTGGAAAGCCCCATCAAAGATGTCTGACACTAGTGCTCTGTTGTGGGGAGCACAAGGCCCTGCTGGCAGCTGTGCAACAACCAACAGCAGGACACCACTGCCAGCCATCTTGCCATTGCTCTCACGCTCACACACAGTGAAGTCCACCCAAAAGCAAGTAAGTATGGGCATGCTGGGAAGTGGGGTGGAGGCAATAGCATGATGGGAGTGGTAGTCACAGCTCAACATCCCCCACACACATGGCCCAGCAAGCTCACACTCACGCATGCACACCCCACAGAGAGTGGAAGCCCCATCAAAGATGTCTGACACTAGTGCTCTGTTGTGGGGAGCACAAAGCCCTGCTGGCAACTGTGCAACAACCAACAGCAGGACACCACTGCCAGCCATCTTGCCATTGCTCTCACACTCACACACACTGAAGTCCACCCAAAAGCAAGTAAGTATGGGCATGCTGGGAAGTGGGGTGGAGGCAATAGCATGATGGGAGTAGTCACAGCTCAACATCCCCCACCCACATGGCCCAGCAAGCTCACACTCAAGCATGCACACCCCACAGAGAGTGGAAAGCCCCATCAAAGATGTCTGACACTAGTGCCCTGTTGTGGGGAGCACAAGGCCCTGCTGGCAACTGTGCAACAACCAACAGCAGGACACCACTGCCAGCCATCTTGCCATTGCTCTCACACTCACACACACTGAAGTCCACCCAAAAGCAAGTAAGTATGGGCATGCTGGGAAGTGGGGTGGAGGCAATAGCATGATGGGAGTGGTAGGCACAGATATTGGTCACCCCCACAACTGTCCCATCAACACCACCCTGAACCATGCACACATCACAGGGAGTGGAAAACAACTGACAAGATGGCTGACACTGGCTACTGCTGTGGGGAGCACAAGGCCCTGCTGGCAACTGTGCAACAACCAACAGCAGGACACCACTGACTGACATCCTGAAAGACAACCTGCACTCCCTGCAATGGAAGCACGGTCCATGGTGGGATATCTGGCTGGCTGGGAAGGAGGACTCACAGCACTGACCATAGTCACAAGCACCTCCCCTCACACCCCCCTCAACACATACTCCACAGAAGCCACCTGGCGGAATGCAATGCCTCACATCCTAACTCAAGGTCCCACAAAGAATCACCACCCTGGGTCATGCTGTGTGAAGCACAGGGACACTCCTGGGACATTTAGCCAAACAACTGCCCGGACAACACTCCCAGCCATCCTGTCAGCACAGGCAGCCCACCCCACAGGGAAGCAGAGTCAAAAGGAAGGAAGTATGGGCATGCTGGGAAGTGGGGTGGAGGCAATAGCATGATGGGAGTGGTAGGCACAGATATTGGTCACCCCCACAACTGTCCCATCAACACCACCCTGAACCATGCTCACATCACAGGGAGTGGAAAATGACTGACAAGATGGCTGACACTGGCTACTGCTGTGGGGAGCACAAGGCCCTGCTGGCAACTGTGCAACAACCAACACCAGGACACCACTGACTGACATCCTGAAAGACAACCTGCACTCCCTGCAATGGAAGCACGGTCCATGGTGGGATATCTGGCTGGGTGGGAAGGAGGACTCACAGCACTGACCATAGTCACAAGCACCTCCCCTCACACCCCCCTCAACACATACTCCACAGAAGCCACCTGGCGGAATGCAATGCCTCACATCCTAACTCAAGGTCCCACAAAGAACCACCACCCTGGGTCATGCTGTGTGAAGCACAGGGACACTCCTGGGACATTTAGCCAAACAACTGCCCGGACAACACTCCCAGCCATCCTGTCAGCACAGGCAGCCCACCCCACAGGGAAGCAGAGTCAAAAGGAACGGAAGTATGGGCATGCTGGGAAGTGGGGTGGAGGCAATAGCATGATGGGAGTGGTAGGCACAGATATTGGTCACCCCCACAACTGTCCCATCAACACCACCCTGAACCATGCTCACATCACAGGGAGTGGAAAACGACTGACAAGATGGCTGACACTGGCTACTGCTGTGGGGAGCACAAGGCCCTGCTGGCAACTGTGCAACAACCAACAGCAGGACACCACTGACTGACATCCTGAAAGACAACTTGCACTCCCTGCAATGGAAGCACGGTCCATGGTGGGATATCTGGCTGGGTGGGAAGGAGGAGCGGATGACAACCAAATACAACCAATGCAGACCATGTACACACCCCAACATTCACATAGAAATGCCCAAATAATGCAGGACAATGTGCTACACCAATATCAACCCCTGACTGTGACAACTTAGGACAATGCATTGTACAGGCCCGCATCCAGAGGCACAGTCACAACTGTCAGGTGTGTCAACCATTGATGCCTGCAGAAACATAACATACATTGTGTGTGTCTCCCAAAAACAGGTGATGATGGGGACACAGCAGCAGATGCTGAGGAGTCCTCGTCCCAGGCTCAAGAGGATACGGAGCTCACTGGTGTGGAACAGCCTCTGCCCTCCTCGGATGACGAAGACTTACCTGGCACCTCCGGAGCAAGTCATCATGCAGCACCAGCAGGACCACCAGCTGCACCCCCTGCACCCACCCCTCCAACGACTGTCAACACACATACCACCCCTGCCGACACGGACAGACCAAGGAGCAGCACCACCACCAGCACAGGGACCCTGGACCAACGTGGGGCCATGGACACCACCACCACCAACAACCCACAAGGTGGCCCAGGGTCACCTGTGCCTGCCACCTCAGGTACTGCACGTGTCGCCAGGGGTGGTGGGAGGGGTGGGAGACATAGGTCGCTGCTCACAGAGGGGTCTGGACTGCATGATGACCCACAACTGGCACGCATAGCCGATGCGTACCAGTCCAGCACCGGAGAGTTCAGCCAGGTAGTGGGGCTCCTCAGGGACATCAAACAGCAGCAGTCTGCCCATCATGCCCGCTTGGACTCACACATGTCCCGCGTGGAGTCCAAGTGGGACACACTGCAGGAGATGACGGCGGTGCATAGGGACATATTACAATGCCTCCGCCAGATGAGCAGCAACCAGTCAACACCTCCCTGTGTGCCCACAACATCTGCTGCTGAAACAACTGCAACTGCCACAGGGAGGCAGGATGACTCTGGCGGAGAGTCCCCTGCACCGCAGCAGCCTGCACTTGAGGATCCCCCCAAAGAAGAGGGGCCGTCCGAGGAGGGGCAAGTGAGAGGCCGATGGCCATGTGCAACCCCCAGGAAGCCAAAACCTGTTCTGGAGAATAACCTTTGTGTGCAAACTGTTCACCCTGTTGACTGCAACACAACTCTCCCACATGACATGGGGAGCTCAAGTTGGACCAATGTCTCTGATTACTGTGGACTTTACTCTGGACATTTCTGCTACCAGGACTTCCAAATTATCTAGGAACCTTGGATCACAATCACAATGTACAGCACCCAACAACCTGTGCACTATACTCACACATGTATGTCAATAAACTCACTTATACACCATACTTGCCTCTGTTGTGATTCCAATGTTGTCTCAGAAGTTGCGATGATGATCGGGGAAATGACACTGTGCATGCTAACTGCTACAGCAAGTACAACACCGGCATGTGAGTCATGGCGACTTCACACATATGGGGAGGCACACCACCAGGGCTACACAACACATACACACCATGGACATCTGACTCATCGCCTACACTGGTGTTGCCAGGAAATACGTTGCATTGCACAGACCCAACACCTATTCACAGTCTGTGTTAACTAGCCCACTGGTGCAGTAAGCAAATGTCAGTCAGATGTGTGACTACAGACAACGCACATCACATAGTGAAGCACAGGTTTATTACACATTTGCAACATGTTGAAACCACCACAGATGCAAGGTAATCCCACCTGGCAGCGGGCACATAGTCAACAAGTGTAGAAGGAAGGAAGTCCATGGGTGTGGTGCACATCACCTGTAGGGACACAACAGCTACCACCCGGGAAGTCGAATCACGGTGTTGGGTATCACAGTTGACCAAACGACTCTGAAAGTACCCTGTGAAGGACAGAAATGACACACAGTCAAAAGTACTGAAGAACAGGACAGAACTGCAATACTCATGCACAATACATGTTACAAGATACCCACCCAGAACCAAGTTAGCATGTCAACACTGTTGGGGAGTACAGACTACCTGCAAGGACACATCGCTACACGCATACAGACATGTAGCCCATGGACACACTCAAACAGCACCAGAGCACCACCAACACATATCATGCAAACTCACATCATTGACATGCCATCTCTGGATACTCACATTCAGCTGAAGAAGTTGGTGATGAGCTGTGTGCGGACATCACCCTCAACATCATCATCATCATCACTGGCATCGTGGTCCAGGCCAGGATCCTCCACAGGTGGCGGACGTTGGTCATCGTCATCCAGGATGAGAGGCAACTCCTTCCGCACTGCCAGGTTGTGGAGCATGCAGCAGACGATGATGATCTTGCACACCTTTGCTGGGGCATATGGGAGGGACCCTCCTGTCTTGTCGAGGCAGCAGAAGCGGCTCTTCAGGAGACCAAATGTCCGCTCAATCACTCTCCTGGTCCGACCATGTGCCTCATTGTAGCGCATCTGGGCTGGTGTCATAGGGTTCCTGAGGGGCGTCAGCAACCACGGCATGTTGGGGTATCCGTAGTCACCTACATACAGACAATTGCACATTAGCAGAGTTGGAAAAGAGGGTGGAACACTACATAGCAGAACACACACAATGGTACAAAGTCAGTACACACCTACAAGCCAGGCACGCTGGTTCCGCATCTGTGCCATCATCCTCGGGATGCGACTACTCCTCATCACGTACGCATCGTGTGCAGAACCAGGGAAACGGGCACACACGTGTGTGATGCTCATATCTGCAAGACAGACCACCAGTGCATTGACCGAGTGGTAGTGTTTGCGGTTACGGTAGGCCTGCTCTTGGGCCTGTGGTGGTACCAACGCCACATGTGTCCCATCAATGGAGCCAATGATATGCGGCATCCTCCCCAGGGCATAGAAGTCACTCTTCACGCCAGTGAGTCGTTGGAGTGTAGGGAAATAGACGTACTGGTTCAGGTATATCAACATAGCCTCCAAAACATCCCGGAGCACACGGCTGAACATGGTCTGTGACATCCCACCAGCAGTCGCCAGAGTGTGTTGAAAGGTACCAGTGGCAAAGAAGTGTAGGGCTGCCATCACCTTCACCTTGGGGGTCAGCGCTGTAGGGTACGGACGGCCAGGTTGCAAATGTGGTGCCAAGCGCACTGCCAAATCCTCAATCAGCTGCCTGGTGAAGCGGTACCGTCGGATGCTGTCCCGTTCCACCATCGTTGCCAGGTCAGGGAATGGTCTATGGACAGCTGGTGCCCTGCAGTGCATAGGTGAAGAAAGCAAGATTGTCAGTCACCCCACAAATGTGGCATTGAACACACTCAACATCACATGATACATCATAATGAGGCACAAGTACATGATGTGTGCAGTTCCGTACGGATATGTATGGCACATACATGGCCAATATCTAACATCACAGTCCAACAAGTGGCATCAAGAAGTCCCAGGTCATGCCATCAGATACCATGAGGCCGTGTCCCAGTACCCATCTCCTGCTGCCAAATAACAAACACACGCCACAGTGACATGTGAGGACTGATGTGCCCCAGGCATCACAGCTCAACGACAGGTAGATTCCCAGGGACCCTGTATTGCCACATGGACACTGGCATGACATGGTGTATCATGTATACACCACAGCAAAACAACCATGACCCCCACAGGTAGTGGTCCGTGTTGCCTCGGCAGGACAGACATGGACGTCTGTGACACACACACGCACAACATCAAAGTCCATGCACAAACAATGTGGATGTGGAGACTGCCTCCCATTGTGCACATGAAATCAGAGACATTGTAATCACAACATGCACACAGACTGTGGAGGACCATCAACATTGTGCCAATGGGTCACCCTGGGTTGAACATAACGTCCCACATGGGACTCAGGGGGTATGTGACATGACATACACATACACCACCGTGAACTGTGACCATGTCACATGCTCAGATATGAACAGTTGCACATCACAGTGGTCATGTACACGAAACACCAAGGATTCTGTCCCCATAAACACGTGCACAGCCTGGGGGTGGCTGCCCCCAAGTGACACCCACAGAACAACATGTTCACCCCCATACACGGAATAGGTAATGCAGCCTTACATGCCCTAGGATACAGTTTGGACAGGCTGTGGTGTTGTAGGTGTGCCCCTCACTGCCTGGGAAGTATATGTGGCTGGCATATGTTCACCTGTGACAGGCATGTTGACATATGCCAGTGACTTGTACAGGGATGCGTTGGACAGCAATGGACCGATCAGTGCGCACACATTGGCCATTGCATTCAATGTGCGCTGGTACGCGTTGTATTGGCAATACGCCTTGGACAGCAATGGACCGATCAGTGCGCACACATTGGCCATTGCATTCAATGTGCGCTGGTACGTGTTGTATTGGCAATACGCCTTGGACAGCAATGGACCGATCAGTGCGCACACATTGGCCATTGCATTCAATGTGCGCTGGTACGCGTTGTATTGGCAATACGCCTTGGACAGCAATGGACCGATCAGTGCGCACACATTGGCCATTGCATTCAATGTGCGCTGGTACGCGTTGTATCCTATGTACGCGTTGAACAGCAATGGTCCGATCGGTGTGCCCGGCCGGCCCATTGCATTCAATGTGCGGGTACGCGTTGTATCCTATGTACGCGTTGAACAGCAATGGTCCGATCGGTGTGCCCGGCCGGCCCATTGCATTCAATGTGTGCGGGTACGCGTTGTATCCTATGTACGCGTTGAACAGCAATGGTCCGATCGGTGTGCCCGGCCGGCCCATTGCATTCAATGTGTGCGGGTGCGCGTTGTATCCCATGTACGCGTTGAACAGCAATGGTCCGATCGGTGCGCACCCATTGGCTATGGCCTGGCCTGGCAACGGACGCGTTTTCAAAATTTGAACGAGTCTGATGCTGTAAATTCAGTTGGTCACCCACAACAATGTTGCAATTTCATGGGTGTCACGAAGTTGAACATTTGAAGGATGCTGGGGGCGTGTGTAAGTGGTGCAATTCCATGGATTGGCCAGATTTAGATGATGCAAACGACTTGGACCTATCACTTTGGACACATGGGACAGTATCTGCCTCTGCAGCACACATATAATGCTGGCTGTTCCCCTGAGAGCTCACTTGCCTGCACTACATGCTCCAGGACGACATCTGCCACTACACTGCTGCTGTATCTGCACCCTCTGGACCCTGCAATGGCATGTACTGTGGAGAGAGCCCCAGCCTTCAGCACTGAGGAGAACCAGGCCCTGCTGGATGGCCTCCTTCCACAGTACAGCAAGCTGTATGGGAAAGCAGGGGAGCAGGTGAGTGTTCTGTCCACTGCCTTTCTAAATGTGCATGTTGTCTGACTAGCAAGGCTAACAGTCTGCACGCCACTGGCTAGCAGGCTCACTGAGTAGTTGTCACCCCCATAGTGTGTAGTTACATGCACTGGACAGGTATAGTGCAGTGACAGTGCATTTAAACTAGGTTTTACTTCCCAGGCAATGATACCATGTAGTAACTGCTGGCATACTGTCCATAGCCATCGTTGCACTGCCTGTGTACATCATGTGCCCCTGTGATTGAGACATGTATATCCAACTGTGTAATGAACGGATATGTTGCATGTGTAGTAATGGCATTCTCACTTTGTTATCCTCACAGGTTGATGCCCACCAGAAGCAGAAGATATGGCTGACCATCGGATCCGCAACTGCCAGAAGAGGTGGCAGGACCTTCGGGGCTGGACCCGGAGGATCGCACGGGTCCAGCTGAAGCTGTCGCCTCCTCGCAGGAGGGGCAGACACCGGACCCTGACCCCCCACATGCTGAGGATCCTGGCGGTGGTCTTCCCTGATCTGGATGGGCAGCTGAAGGCCAGAGAGCAGCAAGGAGGGGGTGAGTCCATGTCTGCATTGTGAACTATGTCTGCCATGCTATGTGCCCTCCTCTGGCCTGTTTAAACTTCCACAGTACATCAGTCTTGTGGTCCAGGACCCATGTCCCTCTATTGTGCACTGCCCACTCCTCATCTGATACCCAGGTGTGGCCCTTACAGTCAGGGTATTGTGTCACTTGGGTACTGTGTCCTTGCAGTTTGCTTGACTCAAGGTGGGGGACAGCATCTGTTTCCCTGACTCTGTGGTGGGCATCATGGGTGGGTCCATTGCTTACACATTGCCTGTGTTCTGACATGTGTTCTGCGTGTCATTTTGATATGTGGCCCAATTGCTGAGCTGATCCACCACATGTGCCTGGGGTATCTGGCACACACCCATGCTGCGGGTGGGAACAATGTTTGTGCCCCAGGAGTGTGTATATAACGTGTGTCACACATACTTAGCCAGCTGCCTACTGTCCAGGGCTCATCCCTCATTCATGTGGGACAGGACAGTCATGCCTACTCCAGGCCATACAATACACTCTGTACTCCCACTGCCGTGTATCAGCTGACACGTTTTGCTCAGTGATTCGTCCCCTTAGGTGTCTGCCTCTGTGTCAGTGTGCTGTGGCTTCGTTGTCAGGTCTGCTGGGGTGTTCCTCGGTTGGGGCTCCGCATGCCACCGGAGATGTGACCATAAGAGATGATACATGTGTGACACATAGGTGTTTGATCACCTGACCGTGCAGACTGGGGTATGCGAATATGAGGTTCAGGCAGCTGTTTCCCATACACAGCAGATTGTGATGTGCTCAGGTGCAGAGGGTAGTGTTACAGGTCTCCCATATGTACAATGGGTATAACCTGGACAGATGAGGGTACAGATGATGTGGTGTGTGGAGGATGTACATGTGCACTTGTTCAGCTCCAGGACTTGCATTCCCCATGATCTACTATTGTGACACAGTGCAGAGTGTTGTTGTCTGGCTGCCCTGCCCATGTGACTGGAGACAGTTATGTATGACTTAGCAGGCATGGCTGTGCCATGGCATGTGACTTCCTATTAGTGATCCTGCAGGGGAGTGACATTTGCTACATGCACACCATTGTGGCAATGGCTATCAGGACATGGGTGCATCATGGTGTCTGTCGCTGGTATGCATCACATGCATTTCCTATTTGACTCTGGGCATCCCTTTCATCCGGACACCTGCACTGACTCAGTGGCAAGAGTTGTGATGTGTGCATGTCCACATGCTTCACCGGGTTCTCTGCACTGTCCAAATACTGTGTAGGTGGTGCATGTGTCCACACCGGGGTATTGCCATCCCACAGACACCATACAGATGGGTGCAAGGCCAGGTGGGATGTGAGTGCCATGGTTGACCATCAGACTGACAATTGACTTCTCCTGTTCTGTTTGTGCAGTTTTAGCAATGTTCAACTAAGGATGCCAGGGCTTGCTCTGTAATGTGCTGTACTTACTGTGGTGTGTGCGTTCGGTGCAGGTGACTGATGTCTGTCTGTTTCCCTATTGATTGCTAATACATCCACGGCCACAGGAGGGGACAGCTCCACGGACCAGGAGGAGCCGCAGAGCCAGACTGGGTCAGCAGCCGAGGAGTGGTCGGAGGGACCCAGTGGCACGGAGGGCGAGGGGAGCCACACCGAGGAGTCCTCAGCACCATCCACCTCAGCTGAGGACCAGAGCAACTCGGACGATGACTCCCTTATGGAGGCGGGTGTCAGCAGCCACCACACCCCAGCTAGTGTTGCTGTCCCCGCCGCCACCACCACCACCACCGCCCTCCCGTTGGCTCCCATTCCTGAAGTCCGTTGAGGCTCCCATGTTCGGGAGCGTGTCTCCTTCGGGCCAGGCACCGCACCCCCTGCACCTGTGTCCCCTGCTGCCCTGAGTGAGGAGTCTGTGTACCTCCTCCGCCAGCTCCATGTAGGACAGACAGCGATGCTGAGTGTCCTCCATGCAAACACCAGTCTGTTGACTCAGCTGGTGTCATTCATGGAGGGCATCTCATCGGGCATGTCTGACCTACAGAGGGGCAATAGGTCTATGGACTCCTCCCTGACGGCAGCAGTGTCCCTCCTCCGACAGTCCCTCACCCTCCTGCCTCTGCCCCATCCACACTCCCCAGCACCTTACCCGTCCCAAGCACACACACACTGGCACAGGCACACACCAGCACAGACACATGCAGCACAAGGACACACACGCCAGAAACAAGACGCACACGCACGCACCGTCAGGGGACTGCAACCACACTCACAGGGGATGGGGCACAGGCACAAACACACGCATACACAAGCACTGCGCAGTCCTCAGTTGCCTCTCCCTCCAAAGACCCCTCCCTTGCCTCACCTGCAACCCCATACAAACAGCGGCTCTTCCTCTGTGACCTTGGCCTCTCCCCCTCCGACCCAGCTGATCCAGCATTCAGGGGGAAGAGGAAGCCCACCCACACGGAGCGGAGTGCCCCTGGCCCCCGGACACCATCCCCAGGCGCGGACCGACTGAGGCCCCCACCCGCAAGTCCCCCCGGTCCCGGAAGAGCAAGACCCCCCGCCGCCCTGCAGCTCAGGCACCAAGTCTCCTTCCTCCATCCCTCAGGCCCCCACTCCACAGGTGCCCCCACCACACCCTGCCCCAGGTTCCCCCACCCACAGATACACCATCCCCAGAAGGGTCAGGCCTTCTCCCCTGCCACTTGCTCTTCCGGCCCCACCCCCCCGCTGCGCTTGTCTGTACCACTGATGTGGTGAGGGTGTCCTCCCCCTCTGTCCTGCCCACCTTTCCTGATCCCCATTCTCCTCCCCTGGAGGTGGGCACTGCAGTGGAGTCCACTATCACCCTGTCTGACTTTGGCGCTGCAGTGGCGGACCTGTCCACTCCATCTGCAGGGTCCACTGCAGTTGTGCCGGCACCCACAACATCTGAGTCATGCCCCCAGTTGTGCCAGCACACACCATGTCAGACACCTCCACTGCAGTTGTCAGTGGCTCTCCAGCACCCACCACCCCTTCCCTGCCTCCTCCTGGTGAGCCCTGATCCTGTCCCTGCGGTGCCTGGCCTGCCCCCCCGTATGCCCCTCCTAGGGGATTGTCCCCGGTTGTGATCAGTGCAGGCATGCATAGGGTGACATCTGCCACTGTCACCCTGTATAGAATTCCTTGATGGACTGGCCATTGGCCTTTGTTGATACCTTGCAGTTCTTCCAAGTTTTGAACCCACATGCTGAATAAAGCAACTTTCTGTTCTCTAGTGGTTTTGCTTCTGATGTACATGATGTTGATGATGCTAACCGTGCCCTTGCTGCAGTGATGGTGATTTTTGGACTCATGAAAATGAAGTGTTACTGTGCATGTACCCATGTGTTCCAGGGGGACAGTGTCCTATCCTGTGGTGAATCCATGTCGTCCTTAGCAGCATCTGAGGGTGTCATGTATTCAATATTTGGCAATGGGATTTCCTACTTACATTAGCAATGTCACATCTGTGGGTTCCACCCATGCACATCTGTTGTGTTTGCCATTGTTCAATTAGTCTAGTTCCCTGACCGTGTGGCCATCTCCACTGGACATGCAGGTTTGGGCATCAATGGGGAAGGACTCTTCTGTGTTGTCAGTGCAACTTGCTATACATGTGTGTTGGATCTGTGCTGTTGATTTCGTTGACATTCCCATGACCAGGCTGATGTGACGGGAGCCTTCATTTGGTGCTAATTGTTGACTGTGTGACCAAGTGTTCTGGTGACATGATGGAGCCCTACTGATGCGACATATGGCACAGCTTTCCTCACACAGGAGTGGAGTCCCCTCATGGCAGTGTGTACTCCTGTGACATCTTGTGCGCCCAAGGTGTGTGTTGTATGAGCATGTGTGTGTGTTCACTTCCATGTTGCTGTGCATGCTGGGATCCCTAGTGATGTTCCTGTTTGTGATGCTTGCTGAGTTGAGCTATGTTCCCCCAAAGTCTTCTCCCTGGGTTCTCTGTGATGTGGGTGCATGGCACATTACTGGTCATCAGGGTGTCACCCATAGGTGTGTTTGCTGTCAGGGCTGAGTTTGTGGGCAGACGCTGATGTGTCACAGTCCGGATTCCCCTTTGCACTTGTTGTTGACACCTGTCATGTGATTTCTGGTTTGTGTTAGCTTTCATTGGTTGTGACACGTTGTGTGTGTGACTGCTGGCACTCCTCAGGGCTGCAATGTTGGTAGTTGTCTATGTGTGCCCTTTATGGGTGACCTTGGCTTCTTCATAGGTGTGTGACTGTGGCTGGGATCCAATTGGTTTGTGTGGTATTGCCGTCATGTCCATGTACAGCGTAGTGTGCAGTGTGTCAGACATTCAGGAGTCTGGTAGAGTGGCCATGTGTGATGTGTTCCTGCACCTTGGTTCCCACCACCCCCCTGGGATTGTCATGGGTGCATGTGCAATGTCACCAGTGCATGTGAGCTTCACTGCTGCACATTGTTGGAGGTCGAGGTGTGTGGTGTTGAGTGTGTGCAGATGAGAGTTGTTGCCCGGCTAGTCCCCTGCCTCCATGTTGGCCTTGGCTGACAGGCCGTGCTGGTTGATTTTTGCTTGTGTAGGTGTGATGGTAGTTTGTTGCTCAGGACACATGACTGTGGTTCACAGTGTGAACGACATCTAGCTTTGTCATCACAGTGGGATTGTAATGCAGCCCAGGGTCACCACATTGTGGGGGCCCTGGGTGTGGTGCTGTGGTGTCTGTGTGTCTTGCTGTGTCAGTTGCTGTTCCTACATGCTTGTGTGACATGTGTGATTTGTGCTCCCACTCATCTGACAATGCCTGATTGCCCACATAGGGGATTTGGATCCATGAGTTACCTTTGTGTGGCACTGTATGCACGTCTGTGTAATTGGTATTCAGGCCTCCTCATGTGTTGTGTGTTTGCCTGGGGACACTGGTACCCCCCCTCACCTGTTGTGTTTGATGTGCAGTGTGGGTCTGCCTGTTTGTGTTTGTGCATCTGCACCACTGCATTGGCATATCTTTAGTGTGCCATTGGCTGTATGTTGTTTGGTGTGTTTGCCCTGCTGTCCCTGGGACTCCTAGGTCATCAGTCAGCACAATGATCATTGTGTGTGTCCCCCATTGCTGCCATGGTATGGTATCTGTTCACCTCCCTTCTACAGTCTCCACTGGGTATCTGGATTTGTGTGCCCATTGGTGCAAATATGTGGGTCTGCATTCTGATGGTCACTTCTGTCATTGAGTCATTGATGAGTGTTGACAGTGTCAGCCCCCATGGGTGATGTTTGTCTGCACATGGCCAAAGGTATGTCTTGTTTGCACTGCACTGTTTGCCTCCCCCATTCTATGTTGCTATGGGACACAAGCACTACTTTGCCACTGATGTGTTTGTTGTTCTGCGACCAGGAATAATCCATGCAGTTTGGCAGTTGCAGCTTATTCTTTGTCAACACATACATTTTGGTCACTGTGATGATGGGGGTCTGGACCCCACTGCCACAATGTTCAATATGTGTTTCAGCTATGGACCCCACACTCACATTTTGGTCACTGTGATGATGGGGGTTTGGACCCCATTGCCACAATGGTCAATATGTGCTTCAGCTATGGACCCCACACTCACATTTTGGTCACTGTGATGATGGGGGTCTGGACCCCACTGCCACAATGTTCAATATGTGCTTCAGCTATGGACCCCACACTCACATTTTGGTCACTGTGATGATGGGGGTTTGGACCCCATTGCCACAATGGTCAATATGTGCTTCAGCTATGGACCCCACACTCACATTTTGGTCACTGTGATGATGGGGGTCTGGACCCCACTGCCACAATGTTCAATATGTGCTTCAGCTATGGACCCCACACTCACATTTTGGTCACTGTGATGATGGGGGTTTGGACCCCATTGCCACAATGGTCAATATGTGCTTCAGCTATGGACCCCACACTCACATTCTGGTCACTGTGATGATGGGGGTCTGGACCCCACTGCCACAATGTTCAATATGTGCTTCAGCTATGGACCCCACACTCACATTTTGGTCACTGTGATGATGGGGGTTTGGACCCCATTGCCACAATGGTCAATATGTGCTTCAGCTAGGGACCCCACACTCACATTTTGGTCACTGTGATGATGGGGATTTGGACCCCATTGCCACAATGGTCATGGCCTGCTTGCATTGTGGGTGCCACACACATTTATGTGTGGCACTTGTGATAGGGGGTCACATTGTATGTCCACAGTCCTGTTCAGTGTTGTAGGCATTTGACACAGTCTACACACGCTTGTCATGGTGTTGGGGGATGTCTTTGTGTTGCATTCTTTCTGCTGGTGTGTGCTTCTTGTGGCATGTATTTGCCATCCTGTGAGTGGGGGTGGTAGTAGTAGGCATCCAGCCCCCCTGGGTAGAGGTGGTAGTAGTGGTAGGCACCTGGCACCCCTGGGTAGAGGTGGCAGTAGTGACAGGCATCCAGCCCCCCATGGGTAGAGGTGGTAGTAGTGGGAGGCACCTGGCACCCCCTGGGTAAAGGTGGTAGTAGTGGGAGGCACCTGGCACCCCCTGGGTAGAGGTGGCAGTAGTGGGAGGCACCTGGCACCCCCTGGGTAGAGGTGGCAGTAGTGACAGGCATCCAGCCCCCCATGGGTAGAGGTGGTAGTAGTGGTAGGCACCTGGCACCCCCTGGGTAGAGGTGGTAGTAGTGGTAGGCACCTGGCACCCCCTGGGTAAAGGTGGTAGTAGTGGTAGGCACCTGGCACCCCCATGGGTAGAGGTGGTAGTAGTGGTAGGCACCTGGCACCCCCTGGGTAGAGGTGGCAGTAGTGACAGGTATCCAGCCCCCCATGGGTAGAGGTGGTAGTAGTGGGAGGCACCTGGCACCCCCTGGGTAGGGGTGGTAGTAGTGGTAGGCACCTGGCACCCCCTGGGTTGAGGTGGTAGTTGTGGTAGGCACCTGGCACCCCCATGGGTAGAGGTGGTAGTAGTGGGAGGCACCTGGCACCCCCTGGGTAGGGGTGGTAGGGGTGGTAGGCACCTGGCACCCCCTGGGTAGAGGTGGCAGTAGTGACAGGCATCCAGCCCCCCATGGATAGAGGTGGTAGTAGTGGGAGGCACCTGGCACCCCCTGGGTAAAGGTGGTAGTAGTGGGAGGCACCTGGCACCCCCTGGGTAGAGCTGGCAGTAGTGGGAGGCACCTGGCACCCCCTGGGTAGAGCTGGCAGTTCGGGCTGGACTGTTCCCATGAAGCACAGGGTCAGACTGATTTGCATATGGCCATGTCTGAACTGGGGTGGTGGAGTGAGCTAAAGAATGATGATGGATTAAACCCAGATCAGTTGACTGGGGGTGAGTGTTTGATTGGCTCAAACGTTCCGTCCATCATCCCCTTTTGTATCGCTTTGGCAGTAGTGACAGGCATCCAGCCCCCCATGGGTAGAGGTGGTAGTAGTGGTAGGCACCTGGCACCCCCTGGGTAGAGGTGGTAGTAGTGGGAGGCACCTGGCACCCCCTGGGTAAAGGTGGTAGTAGTGGTAGGCACCTGGCACCCCCATGGGTGGAGGTGGTAGTAGTGGTAGGCACCTGGCACCCCCTGGGTAGAGGTGGCAGTAGTGACAGGCATCCAGCCCCCATGGGTAGAGGTGGTAGTAGTGGGAGGCACCTGGCACCCCTGGGTAGGGGTGGTAGTAGTGGTAGGCACCTGGCACCCCCTGGGTTGAGGTGGTAGTTGTGGTAGGCACCTGGCACCCCCATGGGTAGAGGTGGTAGTAGTGGGAGGCACCTGGCACCCCTGGGTAGGGGTGGTAGTAGTGGTAGGCACCTGGCACCCCCTGGGTTGAGGTGGTAGTTGTGGTAGGCACCTGGCACCCCCATGGGTAGAGGTGGTAGTAGTGGTAGGCACCTGGCACCCCTGGGTAGAGGTGGTAGTAGTGGTAGGCACCTGGCACCCCCTGGGTAGAGATGGTAGTAGTGGTAGGCACCTGGCACCCCCATGGGTAGAGGTGGTAGTAGTGGTAGGCACCTGGCACGCCCTGGGTAGAGGTGGTAGTAGTGGTAGGCACCTGGCACCCCCTGGGTAGAGGTGGTAGTAGTGGTAGACACCTGGCACCCCCTGGGTAGAGGTGGTAGTAGTGGTAGGCACCTGGCACCCCCTGGGTTGAGGTGGTAGTTGTGGTAGGCACCTGGCACCCCCTGGGTAGAGGTGGCAGTAGTGACAGGCACCTGGCACCCCCTGGGTAGAGGTGGTAGTAGTGGTAGGCACCTGGCACCCCTGGGTAGAGGTGGTAGTAGTGGTAGGCACCTGGCACCCCCTGGGTAGAGGTGGTAGTAGTGGTAGGCACCTGGCACCCCTGGGTAGAGGTGGTAGTGGTGGTAGGCACCTGGCACCCCTGGGTAGAGGTGGTAGTAGTGGTAGGCACCTGGCACCCCCATGGGTAGAGGTGGTAGTAGTGGTAGGCACCTGGCACCCCCTGGGTAGTGGTGGCAGTAGTGGTAGGCACCTGGCACCCCCTGGGTAGAGGTGGTAGTAGTGGTAGGCACCTGGCACCCCCTGGGTAGAGGTGGTAGTAGTGGTAGGCACCTGGCACCCCTGGGTAGAGGTGGCAGTAGTGGTAGGCACCTGGCACCCCCTGGGTAGAGGTGGTAGTAGTGGTAGGCACCTAGCACCCCCTGGGTAGAGGTGGTAGTAGTGGTAGGCACCTGGCACCCCCCTGGGTAGTGGTGGCAGTGGTGACAGGCATCCGGTCCCCTATGTGTATATGTGGCATTGGTGATGGGCATCCCGCCCCTATGGTGCTGCTGTTTCTGGAGTAAGTAATTTCTGCATCCCTGTGTGTGTGTGTGATATGTCTGGTACGTGTAGTTTGTGTTTGTGGTTGGTGTCTGATTTACCTTCTGCGCCGTACTCGTCCGTGCCTGTTCCGGTAGTAGATGTAGAATATTGGTAGGATCGGAACGATGGGATTCATTGTTGGTTCGTCTCGTTCGTCTTCGTCGTTGCTTCGCCTCGTCCTCGTCGCTGGCGTGTTCGTCTCGTAGCCGTGGATCGTGTTGTGGCGCGAATCGGAGCTTATGTGCGCCTCTCCCGGATGCTTTGACATGCCGTGCGTAGCGACGGGTTCGGCGCGTACGGGAAGCGCATCGTACTTGTCCGGCCGGACGGGGCTGCTTTTTGGCTTCCAGGCGACTCGTATCTGCGTTTACGGATCCGGCTCGGTCGGGGATCAGGACCTGGATTGGGTGAGTACGACTCGGTCGGAATCTGCGCTGTTGTGCGCATCGTACTTGTTCGTTCGGATTGATGTGCGGATCGGTCGGGAACAGGCATTCGCATGGCTTTTTTCTCGACCGAATGGCGTTGGGTGCGTCTCCGACCGAGATCAGAATCGACCCCATAGTGTCCACTGCAAAAAGAGGTGGGAGGACCCTCGCTCGGCTCTAGACCCGGAAGATTGTGGAGGTCTAGGTGGGGAAGTCCTCCCAACATGGAAGGGGCACGTGCCGGACCTTGGCCCCCCCCCTGATGGCCCTTATACTGGCTGTGGCCTACCCGGATCTTGAAGTGCAGTTGAGGGCCTAACAGCAGCTACATGAGGGTGAGCCATGGCCAGAGTCATACATGTTAAATTGCCAACTTTGAGTGTTACAGACAGGCATTTCACCAACCATATTGGTTGTGGCCCATGTGCCACACACAAGATGAGTCATTTTTAGTGTAAGTGTGGTAGTAGGTGCCTGCTGCTGTGCTTTGCCTATTGTCTTTCTGACCTGGAACACATCAGACTCCTGTCCGCATCCAATGTTCTCCTTTTGGGCAGACACCTGGCTGAGTGAAGTGAGTAATCATCTCATGTTCTCCGTAAATCTGGGTGACAATGTACCACATGGGCAATTTGTCTTTCTTGTGTGAGGAGTGATGTACCCTCCCTGTCTCTCATGTGATGGTGGCACTATTACATGTGACATGACATAGAGTTCACAGTACATGCAGTGACTGTACAACAGTTCCCATTGGTAAGTACTGGTTATACAGTGAAACGAGAGTGCAAACATCACTGGTGCCATCAGCATTAGTGCCTACATGTTGGCCAGTGTGCATTTGCTAGTTGATGCTTCATTTGCAATTGTGTTTCAAAACACTCATTAACTGACTGGTGACATGCATGAGGGAGTTAGATGTAGAACTGTAGGGATCATATGTGAGTGTCTACACTAATCCTTACAAGGCACTCTGAGTATGCAACACCAAAGAGTGGTGTGATGTATCTGCCCGTTGGGACTCTAGTGATCCCACATCTTCATGTCATAGATGATCAGGGACACCCAAAACCTTCAAAGGTGTATTGGCTTGTGGATATTCAATCTATGACCGGTGTCATCACCTTTACCAAGCAGGATTGGGGATGTTCATATGGCAATATGGAGTCTTGTGCTGTGTGAATTCAGAGTATCTATCTCCCGAATGTTTGGACCTTAATGTTTCCAGGGAACTTTATCTGTTAAATGTGATACATAGGTAAAAGACATGTGTATAGCTTTCATTTGACTTTTCAGGTAGTGGACATATGATGTAATTTGGTGTCCAAAGTGTCATCAGTGTGCAATGAGCATTTGTATGTGACATGATGTCTGCCATAACACTAATTGATGGTACATTGGTGTTCAACTTGACCTTCATGACCTCATGATGTGTTATAAGTAATAGTTAGATTTGTTTAACTCTGGGCGTTGTGTGAGCATTGTGTAAATCTCACACTTGGATTAAATCCTATTTGGTTACATCTTTTACAATGGTATACTTCAAGTGCCAAAGTATGCAAGGTGATCAACTATCCTATTAGGGACACAAGGATGGAGTGTAGACAATTCCATCAATGCATTTGGGCCTGTCTGGGTTATGACATTTGCGGAACCAACTGTTTACAGGTAATGTAGCATGCATTCATGTGCTAATTCTACATTTGAAGACTATAGAGTGAACCAGGAAGCTGGTGTGATATGTGGACTTCTTCAATTTTTCAGCTGATTTGTGATGGTCAATGTGGAAACGCAGTTGCAAAAAACCCATGTTACATGTCATTTCAGATACATCCAGGGCAAGCGGAGGAGAAGGGGCCAACGTCGGTGGGGACACAGCTGGTCACAGCAGTTCCGGATGTAAGACGTCAGACATGGAGGGAACCAGTGATCAGGAGGGTGTGAGGAGTGCCACGGAGGACAGTAGCTCAAGCTTGTCATCATCTGAGTCATACTCCGGTGAACACTCCAGAGTGGTGGTGGACCTGATAGGATCATTACCACCTTCAACTTTGTCCATCACCCCCAGTTCCATCGCCACCCTCCCTGTTGTCCCCCAACAAGTTAGTCGTTCCTGCTCCCCTAAGAGGGGAGCGATCTCCTTCGCATCAGACATCTCAGCCCCTGCCCCTGTTAGCCCTGCTGCCCTGTGTGAGGAGGCTATTGACCTCCTGAAGAGCATCTCTGTGGGTCATAATGCAGTCCTGAATGCCATCAAGGGGCAAAGCAACAGCTGACCCAGATGATTGCCTACCCGGAAGGCATTAACATTGCAATGTCTGGCCTACAGAGATATTTTCAGGCTCTGGCCTTCTCCTTCATGGCAGCCCTCCACCAATCCCAATTTTCCACACCCCACCACCTGCCCCTTCCCGATCCAAATTCCCTATTCCCATTCCTATCCCAAGCACACACACACCTAAGCAAGCACACACTTCATCAGACACAAGCACCAAACACAAACCATCCAAAAAACTCAAACATACATGCACACAGCAGACACCCACTCCCCTCAGCACCCCACCACACCTAGGTACCATGACAACACACACAGAGCCCTCCACAGCCACACCCATACCCACAGACAACACAGCAACAGACACAGAGTCCTCCACAGCCACACTCATACCTGCAGATGACACAGCAACAGACACACAGCCTGCCACACTCATACCCACAGATGACATAGCACCTGACACAGAGCCCTCCACAGCCACACTGATACCTGCAGACGACACAGCAACAGACACAGAGCCCTCCACAGCCACATTCATACACGTAGACGACGAAGAGATGATGTTACAACGCAAACCATTAAAACGCATGCTTTTACAATGCAGATTTTACAATACAGCTACCATTACATCGCATGATTTTACAACGCATACCATTACATCGCATTATCATAGGAATGCACTAAAAGTACTATTACAACGCAAACCACTACAATGCATACTATTACTACGCATACTATTACTACGCATTTATTTTTATTGAATAAAATAATTCCAATTTTTTTTTTAAAGTATAACTAACCCCTGGAACGGGATGCAAGGGAAATAGGGGTTTTGGGTGGGGAAGTGTATTAATAGACGGGTATTAAAACTAAATACTTGGGTATTAAAAATAAATACTCAGGTATTAAAAGTAATACCTGTGTACTTTACGCATATTGTTCTTTAAATTAACTAAAAAATTTACCATATTTTTTATTTAAATGATAACTAACCCCTGGGATGGGATACAAAGGAAATAGGGGGTTTGGGTGGGGAAGTGTATTAATACACAGGTATTAAAAATAAATACTTGTGTATTAAAATTAATACTCATGTTTTTTAGTATGTCCCGATAAGAATTAATACCCGTTTATTAATATAGAAATATAAAAGGAATACATAAAAAAAGAATAATATATTTTAGAAAAAAACCAACGCAGCGAAAGAAAGATTATTAAGCCACCATTTTGAAAAATGAAAAAACAAAAGTTCATCAACTGTTTTCATGAATGCCCCTTAACCCGCAACTCGCCAAAATGGCTGACATTTCAACAATAAATGTAATAACGAACGTTTTTAAAGCTTTCAAAATAATTCTAGTTTTTGTCAGCTTCTGAATCATGCAAAAAATACTGTTTACAAAACATATTTTCTTTTAAATTAACGTTCACCATCTAAAAGATGCATAAAAGCAGCCGTCCACCATTTTGAAAACAGTGGTAAACTGACTTCCACGGTGACCACACATGTTTTTCAAACCAGCAAACTATTCAACTTTGGATAACACAAACAGTGCCATCTACAGTCCGAAGTAAGTGTACAATTTAAGTATTTTTTAATATTCAATATGATCACATAATTCAGAAATACTAACAAGAAATAATTTAAAATGTTTTACAGCATTTTCTGAATTCCAAAAGCAGCAAGATTTATTAAACAGATACAACACTGCAAAAAAATACAGTAACTCTGTAAGTAAAAAAAAAGAATTATTTTATATGAAATAAATATAATTAAGATTTTTAAAAATAAAAGTGTGGGATGGTGGTGGGTGCAAATTTACTATTCCAACTCCTACCTGTGTTTAACTCTGGGAAAGTGTGGGATGGTGGTGGCTGCAAATTTACTATTCCAACTCCGACCTGTGTTTGCCTCATGGAAAGTGTGGGATGGTGGTGTGGACGGTGGTGTGGACAAATGTACTATTCCAACTCTGAGCTGTGCTTGCCTCAGGGAAATTGTAGGATGTTGGGGGCCGGACAAATTTACTGTTCCTACTCTGAGCTGTGTTTGCCTCAGGGAAAGTAGTGGATGGTGGGGGAGGCAAATTTACTATTCCAACTCCGAGCTCTGCTGGCCTCAGGGAAAGGGTAGGATGGTAGTTTGGGCAAATTTACTATTCCTACTCCAACCTGTGTTTGCCTCAGGGAAAGTGCTGGATGGTGTTGAGGGTCAAATTTACTATTCCTACTCCGACCTGTGTTTGCCTCAGGGAAAGTGCTGGATGGTGGTGGGGGCAAATTTATTATTCCAACTCCGACCTGTGTTTGCCTCAGGGAAAGTGTTGGATGGTGGTGGGGACAATTTTTCTATTCCAACTCCGACCTGTGTTTGCCTCAGGGAAAGTGCAGGATGGTGGTGGGGGCAAATTTACTATTCATACTCCGACCTGTGTTTGCCTCAGGGAAAGTGCTGGATGGTAGTGAGGGCAAATTTACTATTCCTACTCCGACCTGTGTTTGCCTCAGGCAAAGTGCTGGATGGTGGTTAGGGCAACTTTACTATTTCTACTCCGACCTGTGTTTGCCTCAGGGAAAGTGCTGGATGGTGGTGGGGGCAAATTTACTATTCCAACTCCGACCTGTGTTTGCCTCAGGGAAAGTGCTGGATGGTGGTGAGGGCAAATTTACTATTCCTACTCAGACATCTGCTTGCCTCAGGGAAAGTGTTGGATGGGAATGAATGCAAAGTTGTAGTATCCCAATAAAATTCTAAATGACTATAATTGTTAAATTAGCACGTGTATGTACAATATGTGAAAAACAAAGTATAAAACATTTATAAAACATTTAATTTTCTCAACAGAAAAAAGATTAAACAACACCAGCAGAGGTGGACACACCCTCCAACTGAAACAAAAGACAAGCATTAATTGTCTACGAAAATAAAAAAAGAAATCACGGTAATAATATTCTCCTTTTTGTGAATAAACATTTGCAGGTTACAAGAGCACAAGCAATTTGCATAAAAGTTTATGTAAATTTGCATCTCAACAATGAAAATCACTTGCAAAATAGAACTGTCTTCAAACATATGTAAAATTGCAAATCTTTTTTTTTACAGACTTTTGATATATTAGAAAATTCCATACAGAAAACATCCAACTACAAATTAAAAACAGCCCCTCAGAAGAAAATTAACTTTCCAAGGTAAAGAATTAGCCATATTTTTTTATCAATAAAGTTTTAAGAGCTCAAGAAAAAAACATCAGTCAAACCAAAGCAAAATGTACCAAAAAGCAAGCCAAACTTTAAACTGCACAACCATTTCAAAGCACTATTTTTTTAAATTGCAGGGTAATCAAAAATATAAAAAACACCCAAAAATAATCCTTAATTACTATTAATTTTTTTCAGAACCAACAAAACAGCAATAAAATCCAATTTGAAACACAGCCTCAGAACAGAAAACAACCAACACAGGACATCAGAAATTCCTGAAGCAACAAAAAAGAACACTTAAAAAAGGTAAGCTTTGCAAATAACTCTTTTGTATAACAACCTAACGATTATTCATTTCTAGGTAAAAAAATAAGAAGAAAACTTTTCAAAAGCAACATCAACAATGTTAAACAATAAGATCAAGGTTAATACTGCCTAATATTTGAGCTGCAAAAAAATGTTGCATTACATTTTCAATAACATATTTTTTTTAAATAGGAAATTAACATCACTTCAAATAAATTAAACAATATTTATTTATTTTTCAATTCTTTACAGATAATGGCATCCAATAAAGAAGCCGAATACATAAAGTCCAGCAGAGGAAACCGTCTTTTATGTCATAGTGGGTACGTTTATTGTAAGGAGAGACTAATTGAGCCCATGTGTCATTGGAGGTGTGTGCAATATTACTCATCCCATTGCACAGGCAGAGCGGTTACTCTTGGTGACTCTGTTTTAAGAACCACAGAGCATAACCACTCTGCCTCTGCAATGGAGATAGAGGTACGAGAAAACATCAATGAAATAAAAGCACTTGCATCCACCTCCAATGAACCCTGTGGCTCCGTTTTGAGGTAGGTTTCACAACACATTCCATCTCATGTTGCAAGTAGTATGCCCACAATACCCAGCCTACGCCGAATTATTCAGCGTAAAAAACAGGCAAGTAACCCTCTAAGAATAACACCCCAAACCTTTTCTGACATTAACATTCGTCCTGAACTTTCTTTAACAGTTACTAATGAACCATTTCTTTTACATGACAACCAAAACCCTCTTAACAGAATATTAATCTTTAGCACACCCCATAATCTTGTTAAGTTTGAGAGTAGTGATATTTGGATGATGGATGGGACGTTTAAATCCTCACCCCATCCATTCACCCAAATATACACTAATTATGCCTATATTAATCATACAGTTGTTCCCTTAGTGTACAGTTTACTCCCTGATAAACAATCCTCAACATACATTGAATTTTTGTCAGCGATAAAAGCTAAAACAATGAACAAAAGTCCTAGAAAAGTGTTAATTGACTTTGAATTACCTATGATTAACACAATTACAAAAATGTACACGGATACCCAAATTCAAGGATGTTCTTTTCACTTTTCACAGGCATATTGGCGAAAAATTCAAAAAAGATCCTTAGTTGAGGATTATATATCAGAGCGCAAACTACAATTTGAATTAAAAAAACTAACTGCACTTTGTTTTGTTCCTCCTGACAGTGTAGACAAATACTACACATCTGTTACTGAATCTGAATACTTTACTGCAAACGAAGACAAATTGGCACCCCTACTAAATTACTTTGAACACACATGGATTGGCCATCTAAGCACGTCAGGTCACAGGAGGAAACCACGTTTCCATGTGAGGTGTGGAACTGCTACTCGACCTGCTTAGAGGGAGGAGCAAAAGCAAACAATGCCATTGAGGGATGGCACAACTCCTTCAATAAATCAATTGGGAAACCACACACTAACTTCTATCATTTCTTGGAAATTTTGAGGAAGGAGCAAAGTTTCCAAGAAATGAGAATTTCACAATCATTAACTGGTAGTCTGAACCTACGAATTTCAAAAAGAACAAAGGAAATGTCCGAGCGACTACTGGGTGCAATTCAACAATTTTCGTTGATGGTGTCTTCAGAGTACCTAGATATTATTGCACACATCCTCCATTTCTAATCTACACTAGCTCCTATAACTCCTTACTTGCCTGTTTTGACCAAAATTCCCCCTAATTCAATTGACATTTTTCTAAAAATACTTACATTTTAATATAAAGTCGGGTTTCCTTACCTTCAGATGTCTTCTTTTTTCAACTCTTGGGGGCCGATTCCGATCTTGGCCGGTAGGGCACCGAATCGGATTCGGCTTAACCGGATCCGATTCGGAGCCCTCTTTCCCGACCGATTCGTACGTGCGTCCGGCCGGGCGAGTACGATGCGAGCGCACGCGAAATCGCCGACCGACTCGTTCCCGGGTCCGAACCGCTCCGACCGACTCGCACGGACACGACTCGCACCGCGCAATGGAGACGTTCCCCGGCTGGGCAAGTACGATGCGCGCCTCGAGCAGTCCGACTGACTTCGCGCCGTCCGGCTCGAAAGAGCAGTCGGAGCCGGACTTTGGGGGTCCGTGTCGGACCCCCTGTCACGCGTAGTCGCGCGAGTCGCACACAGGGGGACCCATGGGTCCCCCTACCTGTGCATGTATGCCGCGAGTCGCATCGAGGCGTACCCGCTGTAGGGGCGCCCTTGTTCTCCTCGCACCCAATGAGTCAATGGGAGCCCGCGTACGCGTTGTACGTCCGGCTCCCATTGACTTCAATGGGAGTCCGACCGACTCGAGTCCGATTGCATGCGTGCGCATCGTACTCGTTCGGTCGGACTGCCAGAGTCCGATTCGGTCGGAAATCTCTCCGGGTCCGGCTCGGTCGGAGTGATTTCCGGCCTGAATCGGAATCGGCCCCTTGGACTTTCGTCCAATACAGCTTTTCACCAAGAGTCCTTTGCAGTCATTTAACCCATTGCAAATATTCCATAATCCTTGCATTAATCCATGTCCTGAATGAAACTATCAAAAAATGGCACAGTTCTGTATAAACATATTTTTACAGTTAAATAATAAACTGTAAAAATTACTGTGCACAACTACAAAAATTGCACCTAAAAAAAAAAACACGAAAAAGAAATATAGGGGCCGATTACGATGGCGGACGGACTGGAGTCCGTCCGCCATGGTGGTGGCGACCGGGACCGTCCGCAATACCTGCGGTGGTTCCGCACACCGAATTAGGATGTGACTGCCGCCATGGAGGTAGCACCTTGGACTCTTAACATTGCGGCGGGTGCTCCTGACAGCAGCACCCGCCGCTATGTCAAAAATGCATGATGTGCATTTCACTGCACTACGTGGCAGGCACCACACGGTGCCTGCCACTTGGTGCAGTGAAATGTCAGGGGGTACCATGGGTACCCCCCCAGTGCACAAACACCCCCCTAACACATTGGGGGCCCGCAAAGGGCCCCCAAAACCAATCTACACCAGCCTTTCAATGGCGGTTTACCCGCCGCGGAAAGGCTGGTGGAAGACCGCATAGTAATTTGGAGGACGGTGCCTGCTAGGCACCGCCACCATTTTACAGATGCAGACCGCTCCGCCAGGCAATCGGAACGATTGCCTGTGGTGGTTCCATGGTGGACGGTCTTTGCGTCTGCGGCGGTCGCGGTCTGGATCCCACCGCCATCGTAATCTGGCAGTGGGAAAATCGCGGTCCGATGTGGGAAGAATTGCCACCGCCGGGCTGGCGGTGACGGTCCTTCCGCCATCGTAATCGGCCCCATAGTTTGGCAAAAAACGCAACAAAATTCTATCGATCCAATCCAATCTCGTTCGAAATCCAAATCCAAAATAGCATGAAAAATAAGTAATGATTTAATAAAAATCACCATCCAAAAATAAATCGTTGCAATCGTTTTGCGGGGAAAAAAAATTCGAAGTCCCAAAAATTTATTAAGCAATGGTTTAAAAATGACCAAATGTTTTTTTTCAAAACGTGAAGTACCTACGACCTATCCCGAAAACCGCGACAACGCTTTTACTTATTTTCAAATAAACCCGTCGCTTAAAAAAAAATCAAAAGCGATTTATTCTTAACACTTTTGTTTAATAAAATTAATAATTTATATAATTTAATACATTTTATTAAACAAAAAGTGCTGCGAACAAAAGAAACCCGACGTGGGTCTGCTACTTCTACCTGTTTTGGAATGAATTGTTATGTTAATACAATATGTACACAAAACACATTTCCTATATCTATCTACCTCCCTCCTCTCTCCTTACAATAAACTTTACCACTATTAATCTATTTTTATTAATTAAAATTCGACTTACCTGGACGGAGCTTTCCCTTGCATCTGATCCGGTGCGTGACGATCCTTGCAATGACGAAAGTTACTTATATGCGGCAACGTCATGTCTTTCTGTAAAAACAAAAAAAGGACAATTTTACCCATTGACTTCAATGGTAAACCGTGGGAAAACCTACAAAGAAATTAAAAAATATCTGTTACAATTTTTTGTACATTTTTTGCATATTTATTTATAATGTTTTATAATGTTAATAAATTCAATAAAATGTTTAAGAATATCATTAAACTGTGGTTTGTTTGTTTATTTTTTGTATTATATTTAAAAATCAAAAATGTGTTTAACAAAATTATTATATGTATCTTTTCATGCCTATGTTATACTTTTAAGCTTAAATATTTTTAGATTTAAATAAAATATATTTTATATACATTTTTAATTCTATATTTCTACATAATATTTTCCACAATTATTTCAAAAATATATTATATTTTTACATTAACATCATATCATCTACACTCTCCAAAATCTCCTTTTTATGAGTACATAATTTAAAAAAAATATTTGAATAATTATTACTTTTATTTTTTATTAATGTATATACTTATTACATTTATTAATAAAATATACTCTAGTATTAAAATTAGTACCTGAGTATTAAATTACTACCCCACCCTAAACCCCTTTTTCCCTAGCATCCCATCCCAATGGATAGGTGGAAATCATTTTTTATATAACAACCATTTTTTTTTTCAAAATAATTTTCTAACTTATTTTTCAAAATATTAAAATTAAATTATAAGTAACCATTTTTATTACTTGTGTATTTAATCTTTAATTTTTTCCTGTGTATTAATACTTTAAATAATGAGTAATAAAATACTGCACTCCTTCTTATCCTTTTGTTAAATTATAAAAAATATATATATATATATATATTTAATTCACTTCAATTTATAAATAATCATTATTTTTATAACTCACCCCCACTAATAATTCAATATAAATTTTAAAATTAATACTCTTCATTCTTAAATTATAGATAATTTATATGACTCACCCCCTCTATTTTTAAAACATATTCAAATTATTATTCTACATTTTTTTAAATGTAACTTTTTTAATTATAAAAAAATTACAAAATTACATTTTTAATTATCCATGTATGAATATCATTAAATAATCTAGTATTAAAAATATTGACTGAGTATTAATAAACTCCCCCCCAAATCCCCAATTTACCATACATCCATACACATAAAAAAAATAATAATTTAAAATAATACAAATACTATTACTCAAATCAAATCAAATCAAAAAGATCTTTATTCGGTTGCAATTAAGATAACCATAAAATCACAGTTATGCATTTCAATAATATACACACACAATACTATAGCTAAGATCATATAATAGATTTGCGACATTTAAAAATATTTTTTTAAAACGCAGAGACTGCGGCAATAACATAAACAACATCCAAAAGTTGCAGTGCCAATAATGCAGGGCGACATTGTTTCAAGCCAAATTTCTGTAACACGGGGACAATTCACCTTTTTCTAGGTTTAATATAGTACTTGCAAAAAAACAATATATGTATGGTTGACTGTGTGGAGACCCCATCACACGGACACTTACCTAAATCTTTAGACCAGTCATTCGGTGTAGGAAAACTTAGTGATCGGTATAAAATATTCAGCCTAAAACGGGTCAACAGAAATCGATCGTAATCGCCCATAGTTAATGTAATATATGGCTGAATACTAACAGTCGACAGTGAAAGTTGGTGGGCTTGGACTGTTAATTTTTCACTTCGTTTATAGCTCTTCTTTCCCCCAGATAACAGATGCATTTAGCTTTAAAATCTTTCCTGGACACAATACTATTACTCATTCTATGTTAAATATTAAAAAATAACGCAAATAACTACTTACCTCAAATACATCGAATACTTACCTTACAATGCGTTGTAATGGCATGCGTTGTAATGGCATGCGTTGTAATGGCACATGCGTTGTAATGGCATGGAATGTAATGGAAGTTGCGTTGTGAAAGTTGCGTTGTAAAGGCATTACGATGTAATGCCTGCATTGTAATGGATGTCTCCCGTAGACGACACAGCAATAGACACAGAGCCCTCCACAGCCACACTCATATCCGCAGACGACACAGCAACAGAATCAGAGCCCTGCACAGCCACACTCAAACCCACAGAAGACACAGCAACAGACACAGAGCCCTCCATAGCCACACTCATACCCACAGATGTCACAGCAACACACACAGACCCTCCACAACACTGAGCATGTCCACAGCACACACAGGCACAAAACGCAAATGTTCACTGTTACCCACATAACAGACACCAACACAACACACAGTGCAGACAGCAGACATACCTCACACTTCCCCTCCCTCTTCCTCCCAAACCGAACTCCATCCCAAACATTCTACCTGTTTCCCTGTGAATATGTCTTGTTTGCCCTTGCCCTTTCCCATGTGAAACCTGACCCCCTCACAAATCTCTTCCACACCCAAACCCATCCCTTCCACTTCGCACTCCACCCCTGAAAAACAGCACCCCCACCTCCCTGAACCCAGCCTAAAAAAGAAAAGAAAACTCCCAAAGCCAAACCCACCCTTCCACTTCCTACCCCACCCTGAAAAGTAGCATCTCCACCACCTGAACCCAGCCTTACACCCCCTAAACCCAAGAGGACCCCTCCCAAAGCCAAACCGATCCCTTCCACTTCCCACTCCACCCCTGAAAAACAGCATTGCAACCCTCTGAAGCCAAATACCCCACCCAAAACGAAACCCACCCCTTCCTAAACCTCTGCCCCTCTTCCCAAGTACCATCTTAGAGGTGCCTGCTATGCCCAATGGATGCCCATTTGTGAGGAGGTTCCTTGCAGTGTCAGTAAGGGCAAGTTTGGTGTCACAGCTTGTGCTGTGGCACATCACATTACCTTGAACTGGCCATTGGCCTTTGTTCCCCTTGATGGGTTGTTCAAGTTGTAATAAAACCTTTCACCTTTTGGAAGATATTGGTCCTGCCATTACTATTCTAACTATTAGATGTTCTTGTAGTGTTAGTGATATGTGACTACAGTTGTGTTTGTTTTATCCCGGATTGCTGAACCATTGGAAATGGTTGGTATGATGTGACTTTGGGTCCAGTGCTGAACTTACACAGGATAAAGGGTAATGTTGGATGGCTGTATATGTGTGATGAAGTCCAATTTGTTTAGACATTACATTGGGTGTTATATGATATGGGAAGTATTTTTGCCTGTCCTGGCCACTGTCCACATCATTTAGGTTGCCGTTGTCCCTATGATGTATGTAAGATATGTGTTAGGTGTGTTGAAGTTAAATATTTGTGTATCCACACATGGAGGGTGTTATCTTGTCATACCTTTGTGGAATTCTGCATGGGCATGTGTCCATTTTCCTGTGTGTACCTTACAGCTATTTTATCTAGATGTGTGCCACATGCTGTTAGTACTGTGTTTCCTTTCATAAGTTGCCCTTACACATTCCCTACACATGCATGGCACTTGGTTATGCTATTGATTGTCCCTGATATACTTCAATTCCCAGGTCCAGTGCACATTGAGGGCCTCATTTATGAGGTTTTGACGTAGGGCAGTGCCGCAAGGAATCTTGCTGTGCTGCCCTACGTCAAAACAAAAGGGCAGGAATGCGCCGTTTCCATGTGATACGGTGCATTCCTGTCAATGGGCTGTCATGCACCAAAGCAGGCATCCTTGCACCATGGTGCAAGGGTGCCTGCATTGCGGGGCTGATTGATTTTGTGCAGGAAGGCACACCTTCCTGCACAAAATCAACCAATTCAGGCGATTCCCTCTTTCTATGTGTGCTGCAGAATGCAGCACACATAGAAAAAGGGAAAAACGAGGAGAAATTAAAACATTTCTCCACGTTGCGTCTCCCTAACGCCACCACTGGGGTGACATTAGATTCGGACCCATTCCCAGGTTTACGATTTCTCATAAATCTGGGAATGCTTCAGATTCCAAGGTGTTGCGTGGGAACACCCACAGCAACACCCATGGAATGCCCCTTTCACACAGTTTTCTGCGTGAAAGGGGCACATATTTACAAGGCCATGAAAAACCACGTAAAGTGGCTTTGCGTGGCCTTGCAAATATGCTGGGCACATTGCACCATTGGAACGTCAAAAAAGTGACGTTCCGGTACTGCAAAGGGCCTCATAAATGAGCCCTGAGTTTGTCAGGCATGTGCAAAATGTACTGTGCCCCGGGCCCCCAGCATTTTAGGGTTTCCCCTGATAGAGGCATGGTCATCCTGCAAAGAGTGTTTCCAGTGTGCCATTGGAATGGTTCTCACACAGATTCTATGTAATTACATTGACTGTAATTGCCTCTTCATGTGGGTGATGGGTGAGAGTCCAATACAGAGTTGTAGCAGAGAAGGTGTGTTTCACTTTAATGACACATTCATACAGATGTTTCTTTGACATCAAAACAGGACCTGGGATGTGTGCAATGTGAGCGTGTCACATTCACTATAGCATCTCAGCTATGGTTACAGTGACAGGGCATCATGGTAGGTGTAGTGATTTCTATGTGGACCTACCAAGACTAGACAAATGGTAAGCTGCATGAACACTGACCATCAGTAGTAACATGGCAGACAAGGGAGAAAGGGCAAAATATGTGTGTCACAGACATTAATAGATGTGATATTGATGAGGAGGTGCTGTTGTGGAACACAAAATAATGCACACATCACTATCACTGAATATAATTTGCAAACACATGTCCATTTGTGTACAGCGTGCCTGTGCAGTACCAGTGTTTTGGCCTAGGAGGGCTTCCTACAGATGTATTTTTGATTATTCTTATGAAACAATCCCAGACAGGGTCCCTGTAAATGTGTAAATTACTTAGGGACCCTAACTCCCTTGCCCGGTCCATGGCGGAACATTGCAACGCATGTCCGTCCTCACCAAAACCAGCTGCTCACATTAGCTGAAATGAGCTTAGCTGGGGCAGAGCTGGTGACATGAGAGCCAAAAACCCTGCATGAACAGTATTAGACTGCCGACTGGTGCTGCACTCTCTCCCTTCAGCTGCCTGGCACAGTACTTCAATCTTGCGTGGCAAGTGCAGCTGGAGCAGCAGCCTTGATACCAGAACCTTAACATAAGGCTAAGGACAGTGGTGTAACATAGCCCACTGCAGCCCCTGCGGTGCGTGGGGGTTGGCCCGAGCTCAATGGGGCCCCCTCAGCACAGTGCCCTGGCCTGAGAGCACCTGGTTGAGTCCGGAGGGGTGCCACTCCATGTACCTTGTGGGGGGACCCCTCAAGTTTCGCTACGCCACTGGCTGAGGCCTCCGGTTAGCTTTGTTGTAGCTGCATACCACAGCTCAGTACCTTGTTCCGAAGTGCACAAGGCCTGGGACCAGTTTAAGATTCCTGACTCCCACTTATGGTCTTCTTATAAGAGGTATTTCATTTAAAAAGAAATCCACGTGAAATGCTGTTTTATTGTTTCATTGTTGAGATCATTACTGAAATGTAAAATGCGAGCAGCACTTTATTTCTTTAAAAGAAAATGATCCCTTAGAAATGCTCCTTTAATTTCACTTTGAATCTTCTGGCTCTTTGAGTTCAGCAACTTTAAGGCAGGGCTGCACTAAACTTTCTCTCTGGATCTCTAAGGGAGTTGCTGCTGTCCTCTGACTGACATTCTTCATAAACCCTGCCATTGAGAGCCACCCTAAACACCCCGGTCTCACCCAGATCACACCTTGCAAGGTTTTCAAAACCAGAGCACCAGGAGATGTTGATGGTTTAGTTCAGCCGTCTCCAACCTTTTCTGTAATAAGAGCTACTTATGTTCAATGAAAATCACCTTGAGCCACTACCATTTTTAGTGTTGTAATAGAGACCACATCAGACAAGATTATGTTAGTAACCACCCTATGCTAGATTACCAGCAGCGATCACCTCAGTGCATCGGACAGGGTTCAAACACACAAAAAGATGTAGGAGAACAGAGAAACATATAACATAGGTAGTGCATGGCAACCGCTTTGTTGTTGAAAACTGTCCTCACCCACAAATTGTGGCATGCTTTATCATTGGGCTTGCTGTCAACACCCCTGTGCAGACCAACGCTGTTGTGCCTGTCGCTTTTCACTCGGCGGCCCGTGCGGGAGCAAGGTATATTAAGACCTCGCTCCCGACATAAAACGCTTCGCGTTCTAGTGTTCCTGGACGGGCGCGTCAGCTTCCTGTCGGCGTGTTGACGTCTTCTGGTTCCTCGGACCTCTGATTGATTTGGACTTTCTTGACTCAACAACACACAATCTAAGCTGCAATTAAGCGGCAGAAGGGAAAAATACAAGGTAGTTTACTGAGATATATTTGTCTATTTATATACACTACTTCCCTATACTGTCTTTTAAGTATTTATGCTTTCTTTCTTTTTTCATTCCAGAAAATCTTCAAACCATTGTGTCCTGTACCTGCACTGAACATTGGTTATCATTTCTCGTATGTTTTTTCCCTTCTTCCCCCAGCTTACCACTGACACTTTGACTTTGTTCGGTACAGTGAGTGATTGGTGGGGTGTAGGGATCTAGCATCTTCCATATCGCCCATGCAAAACTGTAAGTACCCTGACAAATGCCTGGGATGAAGCAAAAGGGAAGGGGAAGACAATACACACAAAAGTTATAGGGATCAAAAAAGAATCATAGTGCAGAAATTAGAATTAAAACTGGCTCATGAATATCTGCTGTAAGTTTTATTGCTGGACTTCCTGGTCAGGATTAAAATGTATATATGATGGTGTTGTCCGGGTGAATTAATGGCCCCACACCCCTCCTATCTGCATGTCTGTCAACATCTTTCAGCCGATTTGTTTTAGCCCTAAAAGGGTCTTCCAGCTTTCGTCAGGACATAGATCCCTTAATTCCCCCACTCTCCTACCCTTCTTTGCTGGTAGGTTGAGGTCTGACCCATTCTGGTCTGGGGGCTTCTATACACACTGCGGTAATACCGAGTTTGATAGATGTAATTGCTCGAATAGGTGTGGGAGCGAGAGCGGCTCCCTGTAGTCAAACATTTGTCAAGATGAGACCGCCGCTGCTTTGATTCTCTCTGCATGCCGTGAAGGAGTGAAACCTCTTTCCCCTTAGTTTTGTGTGATTTACATCACCACACACAAAAGAGAAGTAGGAGTCTAAAGAAACAAACTAATGTAATTAAAACTGCCCTCACCCACACCTTGTGTCATGCTTTATCATAGGGCTTGCTAACAACACACCCACGCTGACCAATGCCTGGGGTGAAGCAAAAGAGAGGGGGAAGACAATACAAACATCATAGGGATCCAGAAAGAAATATTGGTGCAGAAAATAGAGTCTAAAACTGGCTCAGGAATGTCCGCCTTCACATTTATTCGTGGAATTCCTGGTCAGGATTAAAATAAATGTAGGATGGAGGTGAAGAGGATTATTAGTAACCCCACACCCCTCCTGTCTGCATGTTTGTCAACATGTTTCAGCGGATTTGATGTAGCACATACACGGATCTTCCGGCTTTCGTCAGGACCAAAGATCCCCTATATTCCCCTTCTCTCCTACCTTACTTTAGTAGGTTCAGAATAGACCCAATCTGGTCTGGGTTTGCTGAACACACTGTGGTAGTACCGAGTTTCACAGTAGTTGTAGCTCAAAAAGGCGCAGTAGCGATAGCGGCTCCCTGTAGTCAAATATTCGTCAAGGTGAAGCTGCCACCTCTGCAACTCTCTCCGTGTGCTGGGACGGACCAGGAAGTAAAGGAATAAATGTGAAGGTGGACATTCCTGAGCCAGTTTTAGCCTCTATTTTCTGCACCAATATTTCTTTTTGGGTCCCTATGATTTTATGTTTGTATTGTCTTTCCCCTCCCTTTTGCTCCACCCCAGGTGTTGGTCAGCACGGAGGTGTTGTTAGCAAGTGCTCTGATGAAGCATGCCACAATTTGTGGGTGAGGGCAGTTTTTAAAAAACAAAGCACATGCCACCTAGTATGTTTCTTTAGACTCCTACTTCTCTTTTGTGTGTGTGAATATTTGTAGGGGAGGTCGGTGAAGGAGTTTAACCTCTTCCTACTCAGTTGTGTGTGACTGATGTGATTTACATCAGACAGGGTTGCCAGCAGAAATGCAAACAAGCATAGGCAAAGCCAATAGGTCTTGCCTAAGTGTACAGCAGCACAACTGTGGTGCAGCATGGCTGAAAGTTAACAAAAAATATGCAGACCACATTATATTACTTTTATTCTTTACTTTCAGCCATTCTGCACAGCAGCTGTACTGCTGTACAACAAGGCTTAACAAACATTGACCAAGCCAATAGCTCCTGCGTAAGTGAGACCTACTGTCATTGACAATGCTTTTTGTTATCTTTTTACTATGCTGCACAGCATCTTGCTGATGTGGTACAGCATTGCCAAAAAGCATTGGCAAAGCCAATAGTCCCATAGGTTAGACCAATTGGCTTTGCCAATTCTTGTTAATTCTGCAGAGCAGTGGCCATTACTATGGAGGAAACGTCTCCCACTTTAAGAAACTATTTATTTGGCTTGGTGTTTAAGTACCCACTTTTGACCATATTAAAAATGCTTCACTGGGCATAAACAAGACCAAACTATTTGCATGCATGTGCTTCAACATGGTGTTGTGGTGCTATAGCAGCACAGCTGCTATGGAGCAAGTGCATTGTATGAACTATGTAAAAATGCCTTGGGTTCCACATCACAGATCATATGCTACACACAGATTCGAAAATATTGAAAAGAAGGCATTTCAACAAAACAATTGCCATCTCCCGTGTAGGTCTAATTTATTAGGTCAAGTTGAGGGAAACTGCATCTCATGCTATTACAGGCACCCAACAAAATGTTTATGCAAAAAACAAACTGCAAGCCAGGCATGTGCCACAAGTGGATTTTCTATTTTACAAATGCACAAAGGTATTTCTTTCTACAAACGGGTTTAAGAACTCGCTAATCAGACGTATGTGCAACCTGTAGACACAGCCTTCACTGACAACTGGGCAATATCAAGCCTTTAACCCTTCGGTGGTCGATAAACTGAATATAGTTAAATTACATTTATTGTTTGATTTTGACAACACCAGTACATATAATTTTCAGAGTACGGCTACAAAATGGCAAAACTGCTGTAGCAAGATCTGTATAAACCAGTATCCAGCAAGATTGTCACATAAATCCTCTCACTTTGAAGTCAAAGAAAGAAAAGTACTCAAGCACCCTCAGAAGACAGCGCCTGACCTTTAACCTCGGCCTCTGAATGCACAGCAAATGTGAGGAGATAAGAACAAGGTTTACAGAAAGGGATCTCTCGGAAGGATACTGGTAAAGCAGGTTTGGGCAACGCGAAGGACAAACTGAACCTGGAGAGCCTAAAGCAAATAAATCAGCAAATGGAAAGCAAGAAAATGTAAGTTACAAACCACAAAACCAATGGCTAGCAGCGGGCGGAATGCATTACCAGGTCAACTTTCTGAAATTCCCCAAGATGTCTTTAGCAAACCAAAGAGCTACGCTGTCTGGTAGGCTGAGACCTAAAAAGGCTTTGTCACTTTGGAATATCTCAAAATAGTTAATACGTAACAGCCAAAGTGCAATGCTCATGGCACCAAGGTAAATATAATAAAAGTTATAAGTCTCACTAATGCCACATCATGTATCACTCAAATATCAGTTCTAAAAAATAGTTTGAAATTCAACCATTTTCCTTCAAACATCAGTTTCATCATAAATACACACTTTTGAATTTTGGTATAAAAATATTTATTCAGCTAAGCCAAAACTTCTAGTTTAGTAGGCTAGGCTCCACACAGGAGAGAGTCTTAAAGGTAGATGGAGAGCTACCAGAAGCTCATGAGCTAATCATTGGAGAAGCCTGGTAGATACTTAAGAGAACTAAGACACAAATCTAAAAAAGATCCTAATTTTCTCAGACTCTACTAGGCAGGTGCAGAGGCAATATAACTCATTCGAGCAGCTAAAAACAAAATTTCCAAGCTATGGAAGTGAAATACATACTTCTGTATCTTGCCAAACTAAAGATCATTTTCCAATTGAAAACCATTGTGTTTGACCATCTGGACTGGGTCAGGGAATGGGTGGAGGAGCACGCCCCCATACGACGAGGAGTGAGCCCTCATGGGAGAGATTTGGAGGGGGCTTCGACAAAGTTCTGGGCGGGCTGGGAATCAGGAACCTACATAGGCACAGATCCCAGTGCAGGGGAGTGTCTCGCAAGAGGGCTTTGGAAGTCACTGATCACAACATAGGCCAAGATGCAGACTCCACAGCCATGGATGATGGAGAGCCGTCAGCCTCCCCATCTGGGACAATGACACCTCAAAGCTCAGTAGAGCATAATTAATAGGTTCTTAGTGTTTATTTCTGGGCGACAAACTAGAGGCTAGACAACAGGTTCTGGACCCTTTCAAAACGTAGGTCGTAACATTTCCCAAAACTAACAGAGGGCCTGGGGCCTCAACATCACTGCCATTGTAAGTCGCACATGTGGTGGTTTTGAATCTTGGGCATCTCTGTCACCTAACCTTCCAAGTAGGGTGGCAATATACAAAATGGTGATACTCCTCCATTTTTTCTACACAGTGCAGAATTTCCCTTACATCCTCCCACCTTGCTTCTTCCAGGATCTACAATACCTGGCCTCTAACTTTCTTTGGGTCGGCAAACACTGCAGAGTCTTAATACCAAGAGTTCCCTTACCACATAAGAGGGTGACCTCACAGTCCAAGTTCTAAAATTATACTATTGGGTGGCACAGACGGTACCCATAAGCGATTGGCTATTTGGTGATTGAGGTGATTCCACATGGAGATTGGAGTTGAATGTTCTTGAGAGAACCGTGATGCTCGGCCTATTATATGGAGGCCAATCTCGGTAGTGGCTACCCCAAATCAGAAACCTCCCGATCTTGTGCTGAGAGAACCTGTCTCACACTAAGGCACAGATTTACAAATGAATCAGCAATGCAGAGCATCAAGTGAAGTTGCTGCGTGGTGCTGCATGAACAGGAGAAATCAGAACAGCTCCATATCTACAAAGAAGTAGTACTGGTCTGCCCTCTCCCTGCACAGGCGCACTTTATGATGACTTGTGCCAACACAGACCTTCTGCATAGTTTTTGTGCATGAAGGGGTCCCTTCCTGCACAAAAAATATGCTGAAAGGCAAGTTCCTCTTTGTATGTGTGCTGCAGAATGTCACATTGTAACAGTCACTCGTCCGCCCAGCTCTAAATCAGGCCCAAAGACTGGAAAATAACATAAGAATAGCATAGAGGCATTTGGATGAAATCCATTTGCACATGAGCAACAGGGCATCAAAAGTGTGGATGGGCAGTGTGGGTGGTCTTGAGACCGTTATCGGTATTGTAGGCTTGGCAAGTTGCTCAGGTATGACAATAATGTTGGCTAATGGAAAAAAAGTAGGGAGCAAACCTATGTTTACCTGTTTACCTGCAGCATGAAGTATGCCATCTCTGCTGACATGGGCAACACCATGGTATAATCAAGCTAAATTTGGAAGCAGTGCTCCAGAGGTGATGAATCTTCCTTGCTTTTCTGGCCACACTCCAACAGGATCTCTTTTGCATTCATATTGTAGCGATACCTTCTTTTCACTGCCTGGGGAACATTATTGTAATTCAGTGAGAACCTTGAGAGTGGGTGCGAGGGGCTCAGAATCCTGGGACACATTTATAATAATTTCAGACTGGGGAAACAAAGCATCCTTTTTAGCCAGTTGATCATGACACTTCATCTTGGGTGGTTTGATGTGAAGCACACTTAACAGTAGCAACTTTAGAGGGCCACTGAAGAGCACCATGCAAAGCTTTCAAATAAAACCCATTTTTGCTTGGGGTGCCGGCAGAGGTAAAGAATCCTTGTTGAATCAAGAGACACTGAAATATTTGGGAAATCCCAAGGGTGTAACCAGTCCAAATGATACAGCCTTTTGAGTAGCAGACACATACACACATGAGGGCTATCAGCTTGGCTACTTGAGGAGAGTGTACATGTGATAAGCATTGACTTTCAACAGTTTCGTATATGGTGCAAACAGCATTACTGACAACCCTAGTTTCTTTATCATTTCTATTACATGAACCATCAACATAACATGCTAGATCACAAATTGGTAGAGGTGCATCAGTGAGATCAATATGAGGTTTGGCCAATAGGGCCATAGGTAATCGGCATTCATGTCACTCCACATCGAGAGCTGTAGGGAAGAGAGACACAGGATTCACACAGAGCTTTGTACCCATGTGAGATGAGAAGTATATAACAACAGTTTGTCTTATTTTGACAACCTAAACATAGAAAGGTGATGAGTTTTAGAAGGCACTAATTGCCCAGCCACATCATGAGGTGCAGCAACAGTAATAGGTGATGCCACACAATGTTTTCAGATACTCCAACCAAATAGGCCACCGCTTTAGCACGTGCAGGCACAGAGGCAGTCCTATTGCAAACCTATTGTAAGCTGAGGAATAATGAGCAACCAATTTCATTTTTTGTCCATGCTCTTGCATTAACTCACCCAAAGCAAAGTCCCCCCTTTCATGGCAATACAAAGTGAACTGCGTAGTCTAATCAGGCAATCTTAAAGAAGGGCTAGAGGGCAATGCTTATTTAAAAGATACAAGGACAGAAATAGAATTAATGCCCATTCATGGCTGCTGTAGTGAAAAACAAGATGCAGGCAAAAGGACAAATCCCACAAAAAGGAGCAAAGATGGGGGTAAGGGCAACTGTTTGGTTTTGCTCAGAGACAATAAAGGAACATCAGAAACTCAGCATGTCAACATGGCTAAGGACTACAACAATGGAGCAGAGGTGGTGTGGCTGGTGTGTAGTCAGGATTAATTTATCTAAGAGGGGATACCTTTCTGTACTTGCTGAAAAGGTGGAGCAACAATTCCTCAGGAAAAATGTGAAGATCATGAGAGAAACCATTGCTGCACAGAAGAAAGAAGTAAGGTAGGTGTGCCACATTGGTGTAGTCTTGGAGATAGAGCATGAGGTAGACACATTGGTCTGTAAGCTCTTGCGCTCCTGTCCCTGCCAGACCTCCACATTAGCCAATATTCAAAGTGCACCCTCAAGTAAGTCTGAACAAGTATTGTATTGTAGTAGGATTTTTTTTTTATACCACTGGCAAGGCGCAGATTACTTATACCATGGTCAAGGGCTTAAACTAGCAATATCATTTTGGTTTAGTTATGTGATGAATATACTAATTTATGTCTGTATTTATCCTGCCTCAACCACTCAAATTATGGTGATACATACTACATGTCCCGAAATCACAACCTCCTAGAAGTTAGGGTATTCAAGGTAATACTTCAGGTATTGACCTAACACTGGGAGCATTGACAAGTGAGGTACACAGACAGAGTACCAGTTGTGGGAATCTTCACATGTTCAGCTGTACTCTGGGTACCATTTGACATGAAAATCCTCTTCAGACATTCCAGGGCCTAGGGAAAATTATATTGGCACAATAGAGTAGCACTGAGGTAGGCTTGGGATCATATTTTCTTTAATATTGTGTGCAGTATTATCTGCTCTAATTTTCTACGGATCTTAAAATGTATTCATTTTATGGAATTAGCACTAGGCCAACATTTACCTTTATTAAACTAACATGAGTCTTAATGTGTAGCCTCAAATCTTTATTTGTAAAACAAATCCATGTAACAAGTTCAAAACATATATGTGTATACATTGCTATTATTAGCACCACAATTCAATTTGTAAATACATTTAGATTCCCAGGGACCATTCCACCTCCCAGGACCTACTTAATGGAGTGGCCCCATTGAGCAGGTCCTCGTTTCTACTCACCCTCGCTGACTTCTGTTGCTGGCTGGTTTGTTTCCCTGATATTGGTTTCTGTCTCTGTCTCTTGCGCACCGCTTGGTTTTGCTATTTCTGTTGTTTTCATTGTTTTAATTGCCTGATTCCTTTTGCTGATCCGGTTTCCCAGCCTCCCGCTCGCTTCCTGCTGTTTTCTCCCTCCCGCCAGCCACGCCCACCACCTCCCAATGATCCTCTCTCCTCCCAGGACCTACTTAATGGAGGTCGCATTGCAACTGCACAGCAGATGCACACAGCAGACATGCACAGCGGGTGCACCGCCGGCATGCCAAAGGCAAGCCCGTCGGCACCTGTCCGCCTCCGGACCGTGCCCAGTGCCAGGGACCCTCGCACCTTGGCCACCCACACATACTCCACCTCAGAACTCTGAGCCCTGGACCCCAGACACTGCAACAACAACTGCTGCATCGCATCTCCTCAATCAACGGTGGGACCTTTTACCTGTCGCCACTGCCTCTTCGCCTGCAACTTAGGACCTCCCGCCCTCACGGAAACCCGCAACACACCCACCTTACTGACCACAACCACCCTGGAACCGTTCTGCTGCCTCCTGCTCAACTCTAGATCACTCTGCAAACACGCCACCGCAATCTGGGACACCATCACCACCTTCACCCCGATGTTATCTTCATCACGAGACATGCTCAATCCCTTCCCCACCCCCAACATCGCCACCACGATGCCCAGCGGCTACAAGATGATATACTGGGACCGCACCAACAAACACAGAGGTGTCGCCACATCCACAAAGAAACCATCCGCTGCACGATCACCAAAGACGACACCACATCGATCATAGAACACCTCAACTTCCAGCTCCAAACCAACAGCAGAACCACCATCAGAGGCACCCTCACATACAGAGCGGCAAGACCATGCCCCGGCTTCTGCAACACCATCCCCGAAATCGCCCCACTCACCATTGACTTCAAGCACTCCATCTTCCTGTGTGACCTCAATTTCCACCTAAACGACCCCAAAGACACAAATGCCACCAACCTCCTGGAAAGCAGGAGCAACATCGGCCTCACCAAACTGGTCACCGACCCCACCCACAGCACAGGACACAAGCTTGACCCAATCTTCACTGCCAGTGACAAGGTCATGTCACCGAACTCATCTGGACAAACCACGCCATCATCCACTTCACCATCGTAGGATCTCCCACCACAGCTGGAACAAAATTACTGAGACCCAATGGACGGACGACCTCAACACCACCCAGCCCGATTCCACAACCAAGCTTGAACAGGCCTTCCAGAATTTCTCCACCTGGATCACCAACTGCGCGGACAGAGTCATCCCTATAAAGCTAGCCAAGACCAGCAGATCCCCCAAACAAGCCAGCTGGTAAACAAAAGATCTCAGGACAAGTAAACACAACTGCAAATGACTAGAAAGAATATGGCGTACCATCAGAGATCCCACAAACCGTACCACCTTCAAGGAAGCCCTCAACAAATACCACATACGTCTAAAAGACACAAAAAGAGGTGCCCCTGCAGACCACATTGTATCAAGCTCCAATCACAGCAGGGAACTCTTCAGCATCATTAGAGAGTTCTCATGCCCATCAGCCACTGAGAACACGTCCTCCCCTTCCCAGGAACTTTGCAACACCCTGGCGGACTACATCCACAAAAACAAGAGTGGTCCCTCAGCAGGCACGTGTTTCGGAAGGATATAGCTAAAAGCTATTAATCTTAACCTTTACTGTACCTTAGAATGGTTTATTTCAGCCCTAAAAGTTCTAATATATTGCAGTTGATATCCTAAAACATGATTAATAACACATTATAATTGGATTATCTCATACTTAGAAAGGGAATTGGCTTCAATTAATTCAATCATGAGACAAAGGTCTCATAAATATAACCTACTCAGAATATACATACCTACTCAGAACATACATACCAAGTTTCTTCTTTCAACAGACAAACACTTCATGAGCAATTAATAATGCGTTATTGATACATTATTATCGTATGTGCAAATATACATTTTTTGTTCCTCATTTATCCTCACAGATTTACTTTTCTTCGGAGTTTATCTAGAGTTCTAAGCAATGGTAAATTCCTAAATTCTCACTGGTTCGCCGAAAGTCAAAAACCAATCAGAATACACATTTCAAATTGCCTCTTCTATTAGTCAAACATTTCATGAATGATTTATAAATAATTAAGAGCATTTTGTTATTGCGTTTTTGAGTTCAACCCTTTTAATCCTCAGCTATCGAGGCAAATTTGTCTTCCATCAAGGCTTACCTAGAATTCCAAATTCCAAATAGTAATAGTAGTTAATTCCTAAATTTTCCTTGAAGTTTCATCATATCCTCTGATAACGGGATTACATAAGGAGCCAAGAACTGCTGACAAGACTAGGGTAATTTAAAGGTTATCTATTTAATTACTGAAGATGTAGTCATACCATCAAAACCTCAACAGCATAAATCAAACTTAAAATCATGTTCAATTACCTCGTACATATTCAGATTTTGGTTTCCAAAAAATACTTACCTATCGATGAAACAAAATCACAGAGATCGTATATGCCTGGTTGTTTTAGACCGAATCAATCATATAAGATATACTAAAATGTATTATATAAATCATGTTTTAGGAGATCAACTACAATATATCAGACATTACAGGATTGTAATAAATCACACAAATGTACAGTGAAAGTTTATGATTAATAACTTGAACCACTGGTGAGAAATACTTGATGTATATAGATACAAATATAATTCTGACAAATATGAGGATATAATGTGTGTTATAAATGCATAAAACGTTTTGTCTTGTCTTATTTTTAAAATGTATATTCTCTTTTTTTCTGTTTTATTATTTTCTCTGCTTTGTGTGATTTTAGCTATATCCTTTCTTCAACCATTATTAATCCCACAAAAGCTCAGCAGAAGCATCAACTCGCAAAACTCATGTTGACTGTGAGACAACGCTTGTTGTAGCCTGATTACTTCAGGTTTATATCTGAGAGAGTGAGATAAATTGAGAAAGGAACTATGTACAGTAGTTGAATACAGCATAAATGCATTTCCAAATTGTTTTGCGGTAATAATAATACAAATGTGTACAAATATATATATATTTAACTTGTTAAATTAATTTGTTTTCCAAATATTGAAGTGATGTTACTTCTTATGACTCGAGTTAATCTTATAACTTACAGATGGGCTAGAGTGCTGGTCTCTTAAGTTAAGTTGCACAGAGCCAACCAAATATGAAGAAATCTGTTCCTTTGTGGTTTATATTCATCTGTATTAACTGTGGTAACTAGTGTTATATTAAACCTGAGTTAGTGTGTTACCTACCCCCTAAAGCCCAAATCACCTCCTAAAGTAAGCTTTGTCTGGTCGACCACAGCTAAAATTGCAGAGACAAAACAACTAAGGCATACTTGCTTAACTTTTGCAAGCATCACTGTCCAGGTGCCAAAGAGAGTAAGGGGGAAAGACAACACCTAATACTTACACTTTCCAGTACTCCACCATCTCCCCAAAAATATGGAAAAAGGGCATACACCCACATATGTAAGTCAATGAGATACATATTATGTCTGTAGACGTCACAGGTAACGGTCTATGAATATTAAATGTCCTAAACTATGCTTTAAATTTAAGTGCTAGAGGGATGCACCCCCCAATCAGTTGTCCAAATTTACTGAAATCTGCACAACCTCCCTATGAAGGGTGTCTCTATCAGCACTGTGTTGTCCATGCAGAGTGCAAAATCAAACAATAATATTCTGAAATATATTCAACAATGTAATCCAGCACCTAAGTGTGTCTTGGTCCCATTAAATCCGCTCCTGTTTGATTCCTGTGTGGCATTTATGAACAAATCTTTGGTGTCCTTCACAGAATATATCTAAATCCTCTCCTGTCAGCTGCATATAAAATGTTAATAAAAACTTGCTGAACCATGCAATAGCTTTATGTCTTTGATAAATGAGACACCATTAAGTCTGTCTGTCAAAGAAGTCAAAATGAGGGTGTGACTTACTAAATCTGGAGGCTACCATGTTCAACAAAAGTATTTGAAACCCTACCACTGTGCCGGAGTAAGCCCTCCGCCAAGATCTAAATTAGGTCCTTGGTCTTAGATGGTATGATGACACTAGTGTTGACTGAAAATGTTGGTGGATTTCTGACATAGCACCATGTAAATATGGAGAAGCATCATTAAGTGTCAGGACTTGTTGTATGGCCAATCTAAAATGCAAGAATATAAAGGCTCGGCTAGGTGTATGTGTCAAACAAGGAGTCATTGTTAGGATGGTCAGATCAATATGATATTTATAGTATTTTGGAGGATTTAAATAGCAGAGATATGGTACTATAGTTGTGCAAGAGACATGCTGAGAAGTCAAGTGTGCAGATAGCATATGATTCAGTGGTGCTCAAGTTATTTTGGAATGTTTGTGATAAAAGTAAAACCAGCCCTGAAGGGCTTACTCAAAGAGCCAGGTCTTTCGCTTCTTTTGAAAGTTAAGAAGAGAGGAGGAAGCTCTGATGTGTTTTGGGAGGTTGTTCGAGGCTTTAGGAATCAGGTAAAAGAAGACACAACCTCCTGCTCTGGTTTTGTGTATGCGTGGGTTGTGTGCTAGTGAGAGACCAGCAGAGTGGAGGTGTCTGGAAGGTTGGTGGAAATTAATGCGGCTATTCAGATAGGAAGGGCCTGTGTTGTGGAGTGCTTTGTAGGTGTAGTTTTGACTTCAGTGTAAGTAGACCTTTATGGCCTGGTGTCAGATGTAGTAGCATTCCAATGTACCATAAGTGCACATTTCAAGGGTTTTTCTCTTGCTTATTTTTCCTTGATGGCAAGCTGAATTATGGGATGAACATTAACTTTACAAGAAGTTAAGAAATTTGCGCCATTTCCCATATTTACAAGGTGGCACTAAGCCACGTAACGTGGCTTAATGCCACCTTGTAAATTTGCCCCTTTCCACCGCAGTCCTCTGCGGCAAAGAGGCGTGCAATGGGTGTTGCTGTGGCGTTACACTGCAACACCCATTGCTTTTTGATGCTGCCCCAGATTTACAAGGCTGAGGCAGCACCAAAAACAGCGCCATTCTAACGCCATGGATTACCAGGCGTTAGAATGGCGATATGAGGAGAAATGATCACTTTCCATGTGTGCTGCTCTTTCCATATGTGCTGCATTCTGCAGCACACATGTAAAGAGCAAATCTCCAAGAATAATTGTTTATGTGCAGGTAGGTGTGCCTTCCTGCACAGAAACAATCGCCCCTGCAACTGCACACTCTTGCTAGAGTGGAGGATGGTTACAACATGGGATAGCCCTAGAGTACAAAATAGGGATCGATCGTAAGCGACACGTCTGGGGGGTGGGGAGGGTGGGGGACTAGTTGGGGGGGATTAGAGATGTATAGGGACCACAAAGACTGACAGAGGGGATCCTTGTAGATCATTAAAGTACCTTCTTATGTGGAGACTATGTAAAGGGTTACTGAGTCTGGCCATTGGGATGTTGTTATGTTTCCTTCTTCCATACTCTCCCCCATTTGGGAGTTGGGGGCGACCGTAACTGAAAGGCTTCACTTATGTTATTGTTCAGTAATTTTCATTGATTTTGTCGCTTCTCAAATGTCACAACTGTAACCAGTAATCCATTGCCATACGTCTACTGTAACTTCAATAAAATCTCTTAAAAAAATAAAAATAAACAATCGCTCCTGCAGGACAAGCACTCTTGCAACATGACGTCAGATTTTTTTGTGCCAGCACTAGGGGAAACACAGGGGTGCACCGTATTCTTGTGAATACGGCACATCCCTACATTTTAAAAATGTCAGAGTGCGGCGCGGCTGAATTTTGCGCAGCTCCACGTTCTGACATTTTTTTGTAAATATGCCTGCAATGTGATATTAGTTGAACTTATGCTTAACAGCAAGAAAGAGCAGACCTCCTTTGCTCGTCAATGAAAATACCACACACTGTTTGAAAAGAAACTTTGTGGAAGTGCTGCTTAGCGTGAGAGCCTTTTCAAGAAAAGTATACCTTTTGTTTGCTTGGAGTAGCAGAAAGAGTTTGAAAAGATTAAAGTAGCAATAGCTGAAGACACCACATTGCCACGGATTGTGATTGAAACCAAAACATGTACAGTATACGGATGGATGGATGGATGGATGGATAGATGGGTGGAGAGATGGGTAAGTTGGTAGGTGGATGGATTGATGGATGGTCATGATTGGAAGAGAGAAGTTATGAAATATACTCCTGCAAATCCCAACATTAGGGAGTGTTCATTTTGGATGGATATAAGTTCAAGGGCAATTGTGGATGAAAGCAGGATGAGGGATGGTGTAATGAGATTGCAAGAAAAGAAGAAGGATGCTAAGTATAATATAATGTGATGCAAGTTATAAAGGTGTAGCATGGGGTTCGTTTTTATGGTCTGGCTTGACAGAGCAGTTGTTACCACACAATTATGTGAGAAGCACTAGAGAGGGACTGTGGCTCCTCCCACATGTTGGGAGCCAGAAGTACATGTTTTGATTGGGCAGTAGTTGTATGCTTCCACAAAAAAAGTGCTTGCCCTCCACACAGCTGTGATAATTTTGTTTATTTATCCAGATGCCTATGCTTGAACTTTAAGGGGCACACACACATGACACTGTAATGCTATTAAAGTGTGTTAGATAACTAGATAATTTATGTTGCTTATCTCTGGCCGCAGCACAGCTGGGATGAGGGCAGTCATTAACCTACATGGATGTTTAAGTCTGGCCTGACAGTGCAACCTACAACAAATTATTCTACAGTTCTTTGCTTCCACACAAATAAGTTTCCAGTCTCAAGCAATTTACAGGTAATGCTTCAAATTACCCTACACCATTCCTTTGAAACCAGAACAATTGGCATTGCCAATGCCTGCAGTATAAAGTTTCCAAGAGGTAAACAATGCTGTATTTTTATCCTAGCAAAGTTACCAAGTGTTTTAAAATGCTGTGCATACATATTCAGCAAAGTTTGAAATCTTAACAGGTGGAGAGGGTGAAAAAGAGTATTTCCATTGGGAGCAAACTAGGAGGAAAGTTAGTGAGATAATGCGTAAGGGACCAATCAATCTCAGACATTTTATCTAGGGTTATTTCCCTAGCTCTTATTGGATTCCAGTTCTCAACAGGCTTTTCGTGTGCGTGTGTTTTCTTAATTCTCATTTCTCCGTGGCTGTAATGCTGGCTTACCTCCTGTAGAGTGATCAAATGGGGTTGTCAGATTCTGTAATTCTGGGGGCCTGGCAGTGGAAGGAGACTTCAATGTTTTCTACTGTTCCTGCTGGTCTGACGAATAAACTAGGACAGACTCTGCAAGGCAGGCATGGATCATTCTAAATATATAACAAGAGAAATATAGATCCCATTCATTGCACTTTACTGTAGGTGTTCTGCAAAACATGTTGCACTTAAGCGTAGATTGTTATATATTTGCAAGGCAAGAAATAAAGATTGTCTGGATGGGCAATGCATAGGTCGATTAATAAAATTTCAAGAACGGTTAGCCTTAGCTTTTTATTCCACTAAAAGGCAATACTTTAAGGTGAGCAAAACTAAGAGCACAATTAAGTGTTAAAATGTGTGTAATTATGTGCTGTCACATCCCTAACTCGCAGTGGTGCTGCAGAAGATGAACAAACACTCTTTGTGCCAGGGCTTTTAATTGCTTCCCTTCAAGGTAGGGCATGTGATATTTCATGAGTTGTTTCTTTGTTTTGTTTAATTGCAGTTTTTAAAGTATTGAATCTTACTAATAGCGTGTTTCTGGAAACGCAATTGTACCACCGCTTGTATATCTGCATTAAAATTACAATGTCCACATTTTCAAAAAAGGTTCTGTTTTTATGTTCTAGTTTATTCAATGCAAAACGAACCACGTGGTGCAAACCCAAATTGTCCCTAAGCAGAATTTCTTGGTCATGAAAGTAAACGTGCCAACATGGCAGAGGCAGTCTGCCATCTCTAAAGTTATAGACCCTGTAGCATCGCACCTAGGAAGGGCTAACAGGTGTCCCTGTAGTCACCAACACACTCCCTGACGGTCTCACAATCTTCCAACACTCCACACACTGCTGGAGCTTTCCAAAGTGCCCCTATGTGTCTTAGAATAAAATGTTATTAACATTTGTATTCACAATAAACCTTCAAGAAGCATATGCCTCCTGAGGTACACTTTCTGTGAAAGAAAATCTCCTTAAATAACTCTTGAGCACGCCCTCTTCTCGTTACACACAGAACTTCAATTTTTGGAGTACTTTTTTTCTAAATCATTCTCGCTTTTTGGACTTTTTAAAATTCCTTCAGGATTCCGAGTGCCCTGTAAATGTCGCCTTTCTTTCATTTATTTTGTATGTGGTGAGTTCACACACATGTCCTAGTTACTTTCAACCCCACCCCTCTGCCTAATTGCAAAGACTACTAAGAAAAACAAGAAACTGTTGAATGGAATGACTGATTTCATCTTAACCGTTGGATATTTCTTTAGGCCACAGCTCAATGTTATTTTATTCACTGCGTGCTACAGACACCAAGTATACAGAATCACTCTTTGCTCTGCCCTTAAGGACAGTCTCATTTGAACTGCTAAGCACAAACTCTCTGTGCACAAACTCTGGGAAACCCAGACCATTTGGCCTTGGTGGGCCTCATGAGTGAGATGCAGCTTGGTTACTGTGTCACAGAGAGCTGCAGCACCAAAAAGGGCATACTCATTGCACTTAGGGCATGTAATGGGGAAAGCAAGGTGATGGATAGAAAGGTGGAATTAATACTAGCCATTGATAGTTACACTTGTCCACACCTTGTCCACCTTTGTTTTGGTTGCTGTGCAACTACAAATAGGGATCAATAATGTACAAGCCAGCCGTGGCTCACCCCGAAAGGCACTGACTGGCCCAAACTACAAGACCATGCCATCTCTGTACAGGAGCATAAGCAATCCTAGACATGTTCGGCCTTGTTTGGCCTCACATCACACCTGAGGTGCCTCCTCAGGAAAAAAAATAAAATGATGGATAGAGTGCTCGAGTTAACCACTCACTGATAGTACATTTTGGCCACATTTGAGCCCATTGTGTTTTTCGCTCACTGCACGTTATGCCTTTGTAAAAAGGGCTCAACCGTTTTCAAATCGATCTTAGCCTTGCCTTGAAGGGGACAGTCTAGCTAGAACTGCTGGCATCATTCTCTCTGTACTGGACCATAAGCACCCATACTGTACCTTAGGGACTCAAGATGCATCTTACTGATGAGAACCAACAAGTCTGAAACCAGTCTGGGATAGCTTGTATTCCTGTTCAGAAAAGGCATGCACTAGCATATGAGATTGGGCGGTTCTCATTGGAGCAGGACCAAGGCGGATTTTCCTTTAGGCGGTGCCCTTTCGCAGTGGCACCGATGAGGTAAAAAATACTGTACAGAATATAATTACCAGAGTATCCACTGATGATTGAACAATTTGAAGACTGATTTCCTGCACCTTCCAAAGAATTGTTCACTCGTTGTGCCCACTTCCAAGAATTGGTTGTCCTCAGCCCTATGATTCAAAAACACTGGAAACTAGAGAGGCAAAAACAAAAAATGTCTTGTACTTCAAACAAGTTAATCTATGATAGTTCATTTAGCCATACAAAAATATTCTTTCAATGAGGAGTTGTATCCAACCAATTTTGAATAGATCATTCTTCAAAGAATATATGACGAGCAAAATAGCTAACACGTTTCGCTCTTCAACAAAAGAGCTTCATCAGGGCTGTGAATTACAAAATGAAAAAACAAATATACAAATTAATAACCACACTGCTGTCAGCGAAGTTAAAAAGTATAGCAGTACAGGTGAGGTGCATTCAGCATAGAGAGAGAACATTTAAGCATTGTCTGGATTTAGAGTAACAGTGATACATAATACCATTTGAAATAAGGTCATTTAAAATGGTCAGCAAGGTTAACATTGATGCAATAGAGGTCTGAGACAACATTAAGAACTGAGAGAGACATTTAACACATGCCAGGATTCAATGGATAGATGCAATTTATGCGAGGCCTCTGGGAAAGTGCTGGTAGAGATTCACTTTAAAACTCAGACTCATGTGGTCTGACATTCATATAGCTTCTCTGATATATATTCCATGAGCATTCCAGGTCTTAGGTGCAGTCGCTCACCCCAGCTTGTGCCACAGAGGCTTCAGCTGCACCTCGTTGATGAGGCCCAGCATGGCTGAAACCAGTGTGGAGTTTGTTGTGCTCCTGTACTAAAGAATTGTGCCCTGGCATTTTACTGGACTTTTCCTATTGGAGCAGGACTAAGGCAGATTTGTATATGGTTGGTCCTCCACGTGAATGGCACAGATAACTTAAAACACAAGAAAGGGAGAAACCCTGTAAGTATGATAATAGGGACGGGGTAACTACAAGAAACAAAAACAAAAACAGTCCCTAATGTGGTTGTCCGGATCATGTGTTGTATCAAAAAACTCATATAGCATAACTCATTGCATATAAACACATTCAATCAATACAAAATACACGCCAATCAAATGAGTAAAAATTCAAAATATCCAATTTATTCGAATTTGTTATTAAAAAATATTGTTAAAAACATTTCATGATTTGAATAAAAACATCATGTTAAATATAATAATCAATGTCAAGGTGCAAAGTCTTAACGAAAACTACACAAAAAAGTCGACGCAGCGTTTCGGTGTATCTTGATGCAAACACCTTCTTCAGGACAGAGTTTTCTAACTAAAGCTAGGCGATTCCTTGATGCTTAACTAGGCAAAAAGCCTTCGTCGTGGTATAATTGAACTGGAAGAATACCTTTTTATATGGTATTCATAATTAATAGTTGCGTTGTGTGGAGCCACCGATGAATCGAAAGAATTATATTATTCTTGGGCCAGCGATAGTTGATCAACAACAGTATCAGATAAAGATACCACTGATTGTCTTTATGCTAACCCGGAAGTCGTTGATGTCGGAGCAGGGAGGCCGTAGGAACTTGATGAGAGTTTATCCTCCAAACCGTGAAGAAGATAAATAGCAACATTATCAGTTCTTTCTCCGTCTAATTTTAAAAAATTCGGAATAAAGACAATCAGTGGTATCTTTATCTGATACTGTTGTTGATCAACTATCGCTGGCCCAAGAATAATATAATTCTTTCGATTCATCGGTGGCTCCACACAACGCAACTATTAATTATGAATACCATATAAAAAGGTATTCTTCCAGTTCAATTATACCACGACGAAGGCTTTTGCCTAGTTAAGCATCAAGGAATCGCCTAGCTTTAGTTAGAAAACTCTGTCCTGAAGAAGGTGTTTGCATCAAGATACACCGAAACGCTGCGTCGACTTTTTTGTGTAGTTTTCGTTAAGACTTTGCACCTTGACATTGATTATTATATTTAACATGATGTTTTTATTCAAATCATGAAATGTTTTTAACAATAATTTTTAATAACAAATTCGAATAAATTGGATATTTTGAATTTTACTCATTTGATTAGCGTGTATTTTGTATTGATTGAATGTGTTTATATGCAATGAGTTATGCTATATGAGTTTTTTGATACAACACATGATCCGGACAACCACATTAGGGACAGATAACTTAAAAACAATGGTTTCAATGCACCCAGAGGAATTTCCCATTGTTTCAGATTAATTCAAGCACTTCAATCCATCACTTTTTTACATTATAAGTGAGTCATTCTAGGTGGCGAGGATATGCCAGAATCTAGATCTCTTACTCGCTTGCTCTGGGCGCTCAAGATGTACTGTAATGCTGAGGCTGAACAAGGCTGAAACCAGTCTGTGATTGCTTATGTCCCTGCAAAGAAGCGGCATGGCCTAAAGGTTAAATCTGGACTGTTCCTATTATGCTCATTTGCTTATGGTTGGTTCCCTATGTAATCAGGCAAAGTAAAAAAAACTGTGGAATGGAATCCACTCACAGTAATTTTTAGTTGTTGATCTTAATTCAAGTATTTCCATCCAACACTCTTTTTCCACCTAACGAATCATAAACTCATCCCCATCATATTCTACTCCCAAACATTTCTGCATCCTACCTGCATTGCATTTCAATTGCTTGGGTGGGCCTTTTATAGGAGAGGAAAGTGGTTTTACCAATCTGTCTTTTTCTAAGGTAGCTGGTATCTTTGTAACATCAGAAAGAACTAGGCTTCTTTCCTCAATGTAGAAATCCCACTGACTTCTCCACAAAGAATAAAGTAAGTGCTCCTACCAGTAGGGGAATGACATCCCTGAGTGGGTGGCCTGGGATTCATATAAGAAATAATTAAATCAGATGCTTACACTTTACTATACTGAGCTCCAATCATCTACTTACCAATCTTCAATCACCACTGCAGATTGTGTCACACACCTGGTGCAGCTTTAAATTACCCACACAGACAGCATACACAAACACATGGCAGCCTCCATGTGGTGTTCACATGCTCCACGCGGGTCCCACAGGATTTACTGGCTAGTTATCTGACACTATGTGCCAACCATATGACTAACCAACACAAAAACAGCACAATATGCATCTCAGTCATACCCCTAAATGAAAAAATTGTAAAATGCACTCACTCATTCCACTCTAACTGACTAACCTTAGCTGACAAATGACTTGTCAGAGCTGGATTGAATTCTACTTGCTGTCTCATCTTTTCCAATCTGTTATGCATGAACCCAATGGCACTACCTTATGTTCCAGCTCTTTGATAGTGTGCTTATGGTTGCACAAGAGAAAACCAACTCAAAGACTGATCTGCCTGACTCCACACTTTTCATCATGTTTTCCACATACTGCACCACGTTCACCATCATTTACTGCTGTCTGTCACTTACCGATCATTGTGTTTAGCTTCTGTGTTTTTCAAACCCTCGGTTTATACGGTTTCTTCCGCTGGCCTTTTTTTTTAAAGATATAAGAGTCCGCGGGGCCTGCTTTAGCGCTGTTGGTGACCAGTGCGACAATCTTTTTGAGCGGCCCCGACCTCCTTCTCAGATTCCCTTTACTACCACCCGGCAAAAGGGCCCCTCATCTCTCCACAGCCCCTCTCTCGCATAAAGTGCTGGTAAAGGCTGGCTTTACTAATCCACTCAGCTATCCACTTTAAATACACATCTGTTCTTTGCAGCAGGCATATTAACCCTCTGCACTACTTTATGGCGAGTCAAAACTGCCAATAGACAAAACGCCAATCTCTCTCTCTAATAGGAACATTAATCACAAGAGTTATCTTGACATTTTTATTTCTGCCTGAAATTTGGACACACAAGCAACTCTGCATCCTGCAAATACTGCATTTTGCAGTTTTAGAGCAATTGTGCCCTCCTGCCTTTGCTAAAGTTCAGGAGGTAAAAAATAATTTGCTTTTTTTTTTTGCGGCTTTTTTTGCACCAAAAGTAGAGAGATGATTGAAACAATTGAGAAATGTTACGTTAATGCTTTAAAATGTAATATTTTGAGGTTATTGACACGACAGCAGATGCAGAAACAGCCCAACAGCGTTAGAGGGTAAGATACCAGAGCGACTTAGGCGCTCGCTGCTGAGACCAGTCTGCAAATGGTGGGCCTGAATCCTGGTGACGCTGAATCTGCCTGTTGTGCTTCCAACGTCCAGAAACGTAGTACTATCAAGATGGATGATAGGGACAGCTGTTTTACTGGCCTGTGCTGATAACATATTTTTAGAGATAAAGTTAAAGCCATAGGCTTTCATTGCAGCGTTCTCTCTAGTGACCATCTTCAAACCCTAGCTGGTATGTGATGTCTGTGTTATCCTCTATTAACCCCTTAAGGACTGATCTGTTGACTGTGACTGCTAAGTCCAATTTTACTTTTGTGTTTCTTCTCACTCAAACTGCATTAACTTTCTTAAAATAAATAACACCCGGGCAAACATTTTCATCCTTTTTACATTACGATCATGACAAAATAATGATTTGCTCTTTTCATTAGTTCACCTGACATCCTAATGACTTTGTACCAATTTATATGCAGGGTGATCTCCGTGTGACCCTCATTTGGTTGTATTCTGAAAATAATAAAAGCAAAAAAAAAAGATAGTGACAAAATTGGTAACCTAAGGTTAGGGATGTCTTTTGACACAGACTTTGCACAAATTCTAAACGCTTTCTCAACGTTTTCTGCATTCAGTCAATAAAACTTGTGGAAAAGACTTGTGGATTTTGTTTCCGCAAACAGTACACAGAAACATGCACCTTTATAAAATTGTTGTCTTTCGAGCTTTACAACACAGATAGAACAAGCAACACTATCAAAAGTTTTATAGAAAGTGGTCCATTCCTAATGTGGTGGTGGATTGCACAAGTCTCAGCTCAGTTAATGAAAGTGATAGGGAAGCCATATGCTGCCCAAAACTAGGCGCCATTTTGAATTCAGGAAGTGCTTAGTTATCTGTCTTTCTCAAAATTTCCATTCCCCTGTATGAGAAAATTAAAGAAACAATGCAAATGACTAGAAAAATATACACAATGTACAATGTCGTACGGCGCAACCTTATCCGACCAGTTAAAACCCACGGAAGCTTCTTATTACAAGGATTCCAAATATGCTTCATTTTCTAGTGATACATAACCAAGATCCTGCAGTCGAAAGTGTCCTTTCATTTAAAAAAATAAATAAATCATAAGCAAAATCCTTATTTGGCTTGAGGAATTGTAGTAATCAGGATACGTGTAATAAGTTGAAATACACTTTATTATTTTTTTATTTTTTTTTGTTTAAAAAAGCTTTATTAAGGTATTTAGAAGCATAGGTACAATATGTGACAATGGGTGTAAAACAAGAAGCAATAGATAAGCAAACTGATTATACAATTTGGTGGAATAAGTGATATAATAAATCTATCTAAATCTAAAGATAAGCCAAAAAGGAATAGCAATATTAAAACTAGTACCTAAAGAGTAAATAGCATTTTATGTTTTTTAGTTTTTCATAAAAAAAGAAAGAAAAAAAAAAAGAGTCAAAGAAAAAGAGGGGAAGAAAGAAGGAGTAGGAGAGAGAAAGAAAGACAGAGGAGGGGGAAAAGAAAAGAGAGAAAAGGAAAAGGAAAGAAGAAAACTGGAAATATAATAATATCTTCATCTAACATAATATTGAGACAATAATCTTATACTAATGACATTGGTTTCCAAAAGCAGAATAATAACTATACATGTGACAAATGAAAGAAATAAACTAGAAGAAGAAAAGAGTAAAATACTCATGGAGGTTGATAAACAAAAGAACTGTCTTGATTACGTAATGCAGATGCAGATAAGTAATTAGTGAGTGGAGACCAGAGGGCTTCTTTTCGAATAAGTTGTTGAGAAGTTTTGGAAGAAGCTCTGTCTAGTCTGTGGTGATAACAAAGAAGATTCCACCATGCGGAGAAGGAAACCTTAGAGGCATCCTTCCAATTAGAGGTGATTACCTGAAGGGCAATAGCAATTAACAAGTCCACAAATATACCCACCTTCCGAGAACCAAACCAATCTGAGGAATTGCTTCCTAAAAATATGGAGTATATATCAACAGGGAAATTAATAGTACAAATAGAGGAAATTGACTCACACACCTTAGTCCAAAAACGGGCAATATTAGGGCAAAGAAAAAAGGAATGCATAAAGGAGCCGGGAGTAGAAGGACATACCCAACAATTCGGAGATAAGTGTGAACTATATTTGGAGCGTGATAATGGAGTTAAAAATAGTCTATGGTAAAAATAATAAAGGGTCTGAGTGGTGCTAGAGGTACAAGAGGTATGATGTATGCGTGTCCAAATGGAGTTCCATGTATCAACAGAGAGGGTATGTTGTAGATCGGATTCCCATAAAAGCTCAACTTTACTTTTAGGACGACTAGGAGAAGAAAAATGTAGATACCTGTAAACATGGGAGGCTTTAATGAAAGGGGAAAAGGGGAAAGGTTCTAACAAAGGATCCTGAGGGGGAAGAGAAGATCCAGAAAATCGAGAAAGCTGTTCCGTTAAGAGCAAATGCAGAGAATCATATCTTAGTAACGAGGAAGCAGGTAAGTCAAAAGCGGACTGAACCTCTTGTGAGGAAAGACAACGAGAATCCTGTGTTAATTGTTTAACTTGAAAAATCCCTTTGGCAGCCCATGTTTTCCAAAAAATAGTGCGATTGGACAATTTAATGTTTTTGTTATGCCAAAGAGGTGAGTCCAAAAAAATCTGTAAAGGACTTTGAGAATTACATTTAATAGGATGAAAAATTGAAATAAATTTGGAAATCGTTGGGTAATTAAAAGAGCGAGGAGGATGGGTAAAAGTTGGTAAAAGAGAGAAAGGGAAAGGAGAGATCAGAGATTTCTCCAACCTATGCCACACTGAAGTGAAAGATCCTTCCAGGGTAGATAGATATGGTAGCACTTGACGAATTAGAAAAGAGGAATGATATTGTCGGAAATTGGGGAAATGGACACCACCCCGATCTTTAGGAGCAGAAAGAAGGGCTAAAGAAATACGAGCTTTTCGACCATTCCAGAGAAATTTACTCAAAATTCCGTTGAGTTTTAAAAAATTTCAATGGTATTTTAACAGGTAACATGGATAAATAAAAGTTAATAACGGGAAGCAGCATCATTTTAATGGTGTCTAATCTACCCCACCATGACAAAAAGAGGGGAGACCATCTATCAGCCATATTTTTAACTTTTAATAAAACCTCATCCAAATTGAACTGAATCGTTTTTGCAAGGGTAGAAGAATATTTAATCCCTAAGCACGTAACATTATTCGTATTCCATTTAAAATCAATACCCTCAAACATACTTCGTAAACAATATTTATTTAAAGGGAGCACTTCAGATTTGGAAAAATTCAATTTATAGCCTGACAAGGCAGCATAAGAAGAGAGAAGTTCGGTAAAAGCAGGCATAGAGGTAGAAGGATCAGAAACATATAACATAATATCATCTGCGTAAGCCGTAAATTTAATTTCAACTGATTTGTGCGTAAAGCCTCGAAAGGTGGGGGAGTGTCGTAAAGAGTGAAGAAAAGGCTCGAGAGAAAGAATAAAAAGTAACGGGGAAAGAGGACATCCTTGATGAGTGCCTCTTTGTAAAGGGAAGTAAGAAGATTGAGAGCCATTAACGAAAACTGAAGTAGTTGGAGAGGAATATAATAATTTAATAAGGGACAAAATAGAAGGACCAAAACCATGCCATTTAAGAGCGCGCAACATAAATAACCAATGAACACGATCAAAAGCTTTTTCCGCATCTAAGGTGATGGCAGCTATAGGGGAAGAACTCTTAGATGCAAGATGAATAATATTGAGGAAAGTTCTGGAATTATCAGAAATAGTCCTACCCTTAACAAACCCTGTTTGTTCAATACCTATTAAATCCGGAAGGACTTGATTGATACGGAGGGCTAATATCTTGGCAAATAGCTTACAATCAAGGTTAATCAAAGATATGGGACGATAGTTAGCGCAACGGGAGGGGCCTTTGTCTTTTTTGGGAATGAGACAAATCATAGCTTCAAGAAAGGAGCCTCGAGCCTCTCCATTAAGAGCAAAATATTGAAAAAGAGATAAGAGATGGGGCAGAAGAACAGACGTAAAGCAAGAATAGAACTCAGCAGTAAGACCATCAGGACCAGGAGCCTTGTCCTTAGGTAACATGGACAAAGCAGATTTAATCTCTAAAAGAGATATATCTCCTTCTAAAACAGAACAATCAGGAAGAGGGAAGAACGGGGGAGGTAATGAAGAAAAAAGGAGTCTAAATTAGCGTCAGAAGGGGACGATTCAGGGGTGTAAAGGGTTTTATAGAAATCTGTAAAACACGTTAATATATCTTTATCTTTAAAATGGGGAATATCAGTATCATCAATAATCTTAACAACTCTAGATCATTGAGATTTCACCTTCAAATAGTTCGCCAATAGCTTACCAGCTCGGTTGCGACCACCATAAAATTTAGAGTTTATTTTTAGCAATGTCCCCGAGGCCTCTTCTGTGGATTTCTTATTAAAATCAAGTTTTGCTTGGACCAAAGTCTTAAGGGAATCCACATTTTTAGATGAAAATTATGCATGCTCCAATTTTATTAATGGAAGAGAGCAAGGAAAGTGATTCTTTGCGAAATTTTTTCTTTTTGGTAGCTACATAATCAATAATGAAGCCTCTAGCTGTGGCTTTAAAGGAATCCTCAACAGTATGGAAGGACATATCAGGAGTAGAGTTAAGAAGAAAGAATTCAGATACAAAATCTTTAAAACGGTTTAGAAAGGTGAGATCTTTGAGAAGATAATTGTTAAAACGCCAACGCCGAGATTTAGAGGAAGCGGAGGGAAGATCTAAACTAATCAAAACAGGAGCGTGATCGGAGATAAGAATAGGGCCAATTTCTGCATGAAGGAGATTGGAAAGGAGATGTGGGCTTAAAAAAATATAATCAATTCTAGAGGTAGAATTGTGAGTAGAGGAATAAAAAGTATACTCTAAACTATCAGGATTGAATATTCTCCATGCGTCTACTAGGCCTCTTGCAGAGATGGTCCTAGCAAAGGTTTTTTGCATTTTATTGGGAATGTACTTAACAGAGGATTTCCTATCTATGAAGGGATCCATGACCTGATTACAATCTCCACCCACTATGAGATTATCGCTAGAACATGCATGTAGAGTGTGGGACATGGATTGCCAAAATTGTGAGTCAATGCCTGTGGGACCATAGATGTTCAGTAAAGAAACATGAGAACCATTGATAATAGTGTGAAGAAGGAGCCAACAACCATCTTCATCCTTCTCCTCCCTTTCTATTGTGAGGGATAAGGATTTATGAAAGAGTACTACGACACCATTTTTCCTGTCTTTGGAAGGGGAACAGTAAACATGGCCCACCCATTGCTTCTTAAGGGAATTAACATCATTTTCATTAAGATGGGTTTCTTGTAACATAGCAATTTTACATTGGAGTCTAGAGAGATGGGTAAGTACCCGTTGCTTTTTAACAGGGTTACGCAATCCTTTTACATTCCATGAGATGATCCGAACATTGTCAGTCATTACAATTCAAACAAGGCAGTAATATTATTAATAGTGATAGACAATGCAGCATAATTGTACAGTCAATATGAAGGAAACCTAAAACAAAACCAAGAAAGCATTGAGAAGTGTGCGATTGACTATAAAAATAACGATTAATGCAATTGAGTAAAAAAGAATAAGCATGAAAAAGAAAATGGACGATGCAAAAAAACAAGGTAGAAAAGGGGAAGAGAAAAAAGGGGAAAAAAAAGAAATGCAAGTAAAAATAGAGAGATAAATCCAGAAAATAAGAAAGAGAGGGTGAAAAAGGAGAAATCACAGAAAGAGAAGAGGAAGGAGAAAGAAAGACGAAGAGACAAGTGATAGAAAAAGAAAAGTTGACTAGAAGCCGAGAGACTTCAGTCAAATGAGCAGGAATAGATATCCATAGTGAAGAAAATAGCATAGGGAGGCGGGGAGCTGCGAGGGAAAACGGACAACAGAACCGATACAGACGAACGAGATCATTCAAAACTAAGAAATAGGATACTTAAATAGAAAGAGGTACTCTGACATAGAATAACAAAATAAGGGAGACCAACTACATAACATGAAATAACATAGGCGGAAAACAGCGACCAAAATAGCAGTGAAGAGCTCAACACTTACCAGACATAAGGGGTGGCCGTGAACTCTAGGGTCAGGATGGAAGGGCAAGGAGGAGGGAGACATCAAGGGAATGGATCGGTACAAGAGGAGGAACAGCTACAAGAAAAACAAGGACAAGTCACAATATGAAGTATACACTGAAGAAGACCTCCAAGCCGCTAAAGACAAGGGAAACAACAACAACGAATCTTAAACCGCAACAACATAGAAGATAAGAATCTTCAGAACATTTAAAGTGAGATAATAATCTCAAAAAACAACACATAACAGATTAACGATGCAACTCAGGGCCCTCCAAAATCCATAGCGTCCCCTTTATGGCAAGAGATAAATTGTCTCAAGTCCTCAGGACGATCAAAGGAGTAAGACCTCTCTTTATAAGTAACCTTGAAGAAACAAGGGTGGACTAAACCATATCTGGCGTTCATGGATCGAAGAGCCGGGCGAAGAGAAAGGAATTCTTTGCGACGAGCTGCAGTTGCGCGGGCCACATCTTGAGAGACGAAAACTTTTTGACCAGACCACAGCATCTGCTTCCTAGACTTTGCTGCTGAAAGGACCGTTAACAATTCAGTGTATTTCAAAAACAAAACAATTATCCCTCTGGGACGATTTACTGAAGATGAAGGAGAAGAATCTGTAGATTTAGGACCAATGCGATGAGCACGCTGTAAATTGAGAGTTGTGCCGTCCTTGAGACCAACAATCTTGGGAATGTGTAATTTTAAAAGGGCCAGCATGTCGGAGCCTTCCTCTCCCTCAGGAATGCCATAAATTCGAAGGTTATTGCGTCTATTGCGATTTTCTAAGTCTTCTGTTTGCGTCTTGAGGAGAGCAATCTCTTTGGACATGGCCGCAACTTGAGGTAACAAATCCTGAGTGTCACTAATCCTCTGTTCCACCACAGACATTCTTGAATCCAAATTAGACCATTTCTCATCCAACCTCTGAAGAGTAGCATTAGTATCAATGACAAAAGGTTTAATCAACTTTATCTCCTCCATAAGGTCTTCCATTGTAATGGGTAGCGGTGATTTGGTAGGCGATTGGGTTCCTTTTTATGTCGTTTAGAAGAAGCGGCCAGATTGGAATCTTTGCGAAAGAAGACATATTTGTTAAAGATATTTTCTGACCAGGAGAGGAGAAGGCTCCATGTAGACAAGAATACTGAAAAATTGAGACTTTCAAAAATGTGCAGCGTAAGAGAAACAAATTGTAAATCATACAGCAGCCGTCAAAGTTAATTTCCTTGTATCAACACAGCTGAAGCGTGACCATTGACTCTGTTAGCATTGGCATAATGAAATGAGGCATAGCATATTAGAAGTCAACATAGCATAGAGACTATTTAAAAATATAGCTGGGTGTTGCACATAAGGTGTTCCTATGAAGAGCTGTATTTTCTGACAGAATTTTTTTTTGGCGTATAACAGACTTTGGGGAGGCAGAAGTCAGTCAGAAAAATTATCGCAGAGGCAAAACCAAATGCATAACAATAGCCTGAGTGTTTGCATTATAGCACGGTGGAAAGCTTTCAATAAAGCACACAATCTCCTCAGGGAAAGAAAAAAGCGACACGGTGAGAAGGAAACCAAGGATGAGGCATTTTATGCGAACATAAGATGGCGGTCGCAATGTATATATAAAATGCGCCGCATAATATAATTGAGTATTGCAGAAAAATTGGAGGTGAAGTCAAATTAGTAGAGGGACCCTTGTCCGCTTCACATGTTTATTGAAAGGGGCATACCTTCAGAGTGTAGAGTGCTGATTGCCGAGCTGAGGTGAAGCCGCAAGGTCCACAAGATGGCGGCCGCGCTCCTCTCAGAGAGCGCGCCGCATAATAAAGATGAATTCCGGAAGATTGCGGGATCACAGCAAGATAAAGAAGGTGTCCTTTGGCTCAGTGGACACTCCAACAGCCAAATCTACCACCAAACTCCGCCAGGAAGCCACTCCATTGGTCGCCCTACTCAGGAGACTTGATCTCGGTTCGGAGCGAGATCAGCCCGCCGCCATCCCCGTCGGCGCTCAAACCACGCCCCTTACATACACTTTATTATTAATACAGCCCTTCAAGGAGCGAGCTGCTTGCATCAGCTGCTTCTCTCTCCTCCAATCTCCACATTCTGTATTGCACAGCTGCGGCTTCCATAAACAAAGGGTGGTGAGGCGGGTGGGATCGCGGGGGAGGGATTGCAATATTTAAAAAAAAAAAAAAAAAAACATACCTTTTGCTGCCGCAGCTGGCTGTCTCTAGCGTTGCGTTCGCCGCCTCTCCACTTCCTGGGTCCCAGCAGCCCCTGAGACCGAGACTCCCATCCAATCCCTGTGCTGCAGAGCAGCACGGGGATTGGTTAGGAGCAGGCAAGAAAGACGCCCTGCTCAGACCAGGGAGTCGGTGGGGTTTCTCCAGCCCGGCTGCTCAATGCAGTTGGGCTGGAGAAAACCTAAGTGCAAAAGAAACAATTGATGGACGGAATGCTGGACAATGCAAACATTCACCCCCAGTCACAAGGATTTGGGTTAAATCCATCATTCTTTTGCTCACCACACCACCCCAGTTTCGACCCAGCGATATGCAAATCAGTCTTGACCCTGTTCCTTGTGGGATTACAATATTTAAAAAAAACAAAAAAACGTACCTTTTGCTGCCATGGCCGGCCGTCTCTAGCGTCGCGTTCGCCGCCTCTCCACTTCCTGGGACCCAGCAGCCCCTGAGACCCAGTCTATCATCCAATACCTGTGCTGCAGAGCAGCGCGGGGATTGGTTAGGAGCAGGCAAGAAAGACGCCCTGCTCAGACCAGGGAGTCTGTGGGGTTTCTCCAGCCCGGCTGCTCAATGCAGTTGGGCTGGAGAAAACCTAAGTGAGCATGAGTGTTTTGGTCGGCCTGAAACGGCAGGCCAAAACTCATATGCGCACTTAGAGAGTGGAGTGCACGTAGCATTCCTCCCTCCCCCATGCCTAAGCCCCGCCCCTCCCAACACCGATGGTTAAGAGCTGGCAAATGTAAAATAAAACGATGCAAGAGCATCGTTTTAGTTTACATTTGCTTGCTCTGAGCCAGACAGTGAGGCGGCACTACACTGCTATTGTGGAGGAGCCACCACTGGTATTGCATCACAGAGTGTTTGTAACTATGGTATGCCTACAGTGACCATGGAGTCCCTACATGGACAATATACAAATACTTGCATTCTAATAAGTTACATCACAACAGGAACACTATAGAAGAAACAGGGCACACGTTAGAAAAAATGGCTTTCTGAAACGTACAACACCCTTAGGGATTGCTTGAATCAGAAACAAATTACTCCGGGAGCCCATAAATTGGAGGTCAAGGTGTGGCAGAGGAAAGGAGGTGGAGTCATAAGAGACAGAGCTTGAAAAGCAGCATCCGACAGTCAACTTTTACATGTATTTAAAAAAAATCTATTGCAATCAAATTGTTAACATGGACAAATGTGAGAGTAAACCTGTTCTAGCTTACATAACTAGTCACAAACAGACTGCATTTTAAAATACCTTACAAGGGAAAGACACCTGCTGCTGAGATCTATGTAAGCCCATCAACTCTGAGGGGATTATAAAAGTGGTAAGATAACTGTACTGGTTAGCGCAGTTCTGGGAAAGTTCTGTGTTTTGTCCAGTCACAGTTTTGACTCATAAAGTAGCACAGAAGGTTAATGTACTTGCTGCAAATTACATTGTACAACGTGCAGATCACAGATTGGTTTATTATTTAGATAGGTAAGTGGGCTACTGCTTTTGACACTGGGATCATTTTGTTACTTCCAGTTCATAATTAGCAATCCTTCTAATATAGCACAGTGATCTATTTACCAGTATCAAAGAGCTGCATGCAAACTGTAAGTCATGGGTTTAGATCCTCGTTGTTTTGTCAATCTGTTATTAGTCTAAGAATGCAAAGATGAATTCCTTTAGGAAGCGATAAAGTCTTGTTAGTACAGACAACCAGAATCATTGCGTTGCGTTTTATATCCTGTTATATCCGTTTATGTTTCTCCTGACCATTCACTCTTAAAATCTAATTCCTACAAGTATGGGTGATATGCGATTCCTATCCCGTATAGCCCTCATTGTCTTATGTAACATTTCCTGTGCATTGACTTACACACTTGTACGATTATTGTGCCTCTGTGTGTAATGTAAAGCTTCCTGAAGCCCTACACTGGGAAGAGTAGCGCTGTCAAAGAATTAAATAAAAAAATACTTAGGGGTCCATTAGGATGTCGGGCGGTGGCACCACCGCAGTGCTGGCGGTGCGGAAAAATGCATTTTTCCGCCCGCGAGCAGTGGTACTCACGTCTGCCATATTAGAATGGCCAAACATAGACCATTTCCCATCCGCTGCCGTGCGACGCGAACCGCCATCAAAGTGCGCCCGCAAGCGCGGCGGTGGGAGCCAATGGAGACACACCACCGTGCGGAATGACGTCCGCTCCGGTCCACAAATTAGGATGCTCCAAAAAACAAGTCGCAGCGGAGAAACCGGCCAATCCTACACGGCGGAAACTCGACAGCGGAGCGCGAAACCAGAGACCCGGCCCACAGCACCCGGACACGACCACCATGGACCCAGCACTCCACGTTTTCCCGGTGCTGTACCTGATACATCACCAGCAAATCATGGCCCGTCACGGACGCCGCCGCAGGTACGCAATTACACAACCCCACACACAACCACAAAACACAAACCATGGACTGGCACAGGGTCCCTAACCACATCAGATACCCTGGTGGGGATAGGAACACATCCCCAAGTGCACACACACATGACCCACCTGCCACCAATACACCCCTCCGCATCCAGGTCACACATCGACCGCGATCGTGCGGCAATGTCACGGCCATGTCACCGCAGCGGTGAAGACAAGGGAATACATGCGCACAATGCAGAAGGCCGGGCCAGCACCAGGCATGGGCAGGGCACAAAGACCACAGGGCCACTACTCCACCCTCACACACTAGCCCCCACTGAAGGGACATGCCATGTGCCACACCTGTGCCCCCCCATGCACAACAACAAGCCAGGTGACACCACACCCTGCATCACACACAGGAGTGGCTGCACAGGAACACACAGCACAGAAGCACAGGGCCAGGGCTACACACACACACCACAACAACAACAACACACCAATGGCAAGTAAACTCAGTACAAGCATCAAATGGACACATACAAGGAACAAACATCTCACTGGACACACAGCCTGCCAAGTCACACACACATACCCCACACTGACACACAGACACATACACACACCACATGCCACCAGCAATGGAGCACACAAAACAGGAAAACAAAAGTGAGGTGCACACAAATGGAAGGCCAAGGAGACAACCACCAAGCATGTGTACAGCACATGCAAGTCAAGGAACATAGAACAACAGCCCCAGCCCACCTAATCACACATTGCTTGCATAGTGATTGAAGTCAAACCACAGACAGCACAGTGCAACAACCCAAGGAAACAGCAAGGCAACACATGTAGAGGCACAAGGATGAAATGAAGGCCCTGAAGTCAAACTGTGAACAGCCACACATATGTATACAAATACTTCACAGGAATACTCCAGCAGCACAACACACAGGGCCCATTGACACACTCCATGACTGTCAAACACTAGTAGGAATCCACACACATACCCCCTCACATCTGCAGTACACAACACCAGTGTCAAACAAACAGAAGTGTGGCAATAATGTCCAGGCAATACACAGACAAACAGTCACACTCCCTGGGGGTAGCCACAAACATCACATACACACAGGGATGCCAGAACCAATGTCTGCACAAAAACAACAGACAAACACATAAACCAACAGACCCACACACAGAACCACAACAAGAACAGACATGCCCTGTGCAGCAAAAATGTGGAAAGGCAATGGGAGCACAGACACAACAGGAGTGCACAACCCCATCAGTCAGGAACAATGCACACACAACATACCACAACACAGACAAGAAGTGTACCATCACAGATAAACACAGCCACTGCAAACAAACAACAGATGCACAGCCAAAAAAAGAACACATAGCAAACACAGCAGGACATAAGTGGATGCATACCAGCCAATGACAAGGCAACATACCCCCACAGCACTGCATGCACAACAAGCAGTGTCTGAACAACAAGCATACCAGCCACACACAGAAATGAGTGACACAACATGAACCCACACAACACCAATCAGCACAGCACAAAGACAACATCACACACAGGAAGTGAAGCAGTACCACAGCAAACACACATACATGATGAGCCTGGCCAGCATGCCTACAATCCTCTGGACAGAATCCCATACTGAGCTGGCAGTGCACCACAACTTGACATGTGTACAACACAGCCAACATGAACAAACAATGACAACTGCATCACACCTCAAATCTAATACATTGCCCACACAAGTATCAGGGTCAGGAAAAACTGAAGTCCCTCACCCCTGCAAAAAATAGAGTAAGTGAGTAAAGAAATTGGCAAGGTTTAAGTGGCACACACAGCATGTGGCACAGTAAACCATATACACACAGCAAAAGAACTTTATTCAGTAAGGACACTGACAAAACAGACAACAGGAGCAACTGTCTTTATTCACAAAATGCACAGATAGGCAACAAGAGTAGATAATAGCAAGGCACAAAATGCAGGGCATGTCCATGAGAAGCTGCACAGGCAAGGGCAAAACAGCAAGGCCAGTGGCCAGTCCAAGGTGCAGAGCATGTCCATGAGAAGCTGCACAGGCAGGGGCAAAACAGCAAGGCCAGTGGCCAGTCCAAGGTGCAGAGCATGTCCATGAGAAGCTGCACAGGCAGGGGCAAAACAGCAAGGCCAGTGGCCAGTCCAAGGTGCAGAGCATGTCCATGAGAAGCTGCACAGGCAGGGGCAAAACAGCAGTGAACAGCAAGGCCAGTGGGCAGGACAAAGTGCAGGGCATGTCCATGAGAAGCTGCACAGGCAGGGGCAAAACAGCAGTGAACAACAAGGCCAGTGGGCAGGACAACGTGCAGGGCATGTCCATGAGAAGCTGCACAGGCAGGGGCAAAACAGCAGTGAACAGCAAGGCCAGTGGGCAGGACAAAGTGCAGGGCATGTCCATGAGAAGCTGCACAGGCAGGGGGCATACAGCAGTGAACAGCAAGGCCAGTGGGCAGGACAAAGTGCAGGGCATGTCCATGAGAAGCTGCACAGGCAGGGGCAAAACAGCAGTGAACAGCAAGGCCAGTGGGCAGGACAAAGTGCAGGGCATGTCCACGAGAGGCTGCACAGGCAGGGGGCACACAGCAGTGAACGGCAAGGCCAGTGGGCAGGACAAAGTGCAAGGCATGTCCATGAGAAGCTGCACAGGCAGGGGGCACACAGCAGTGAACGGCAAGGCCAGTGGGCAGGACAAAGTGCAGAGTGAGTCCATGAGAAGCTGCACAGGCAGGGGCAAAACAGCAGTGAACAGCAAGGCCAGTGGGCAGGACAAAGTGCAGGGCATGTCCATGAGAAGCTGCACAGGCAGGGGGCACACAGCAGTGAACGGCAAGGCCAGTGGGCAGGACAAAGTGCAGGGCATGTCCATGAGAAGCTGCACAGGCAGGGGGCACACAGCAGTGAACGGCAAGGCCAGTGGGCAGGACAAAGTGCAGGGCATGTCCATGAGAAGCTGCACAGGCAGGGGGCACACAGCAGTGAACAGCAAGGCCAGTGGGCAGGACAAAGTGCAGGGCATGTCCACGAGAAGCTGCAAAGGCAGGGGGTCCACAGCAGTGAACGGCAAGGCCAGTGGGCAGGACAAAGTGCAGGGCATGTCCATGAGAAGCTGCACAGGCAGGGGGCACACAGCAGTGAACGGCAAGGCCAGTGGGCAGGACAAAGTGCAGAGTGAGTCCATGAGAAGCTGCACAGGCAGGGGCAAAACAGCAGTGAACAGCAAGGCCAGTGGGCAGGACAAAGTGCAGGGCATGTACATGAGAAGCTGCACAGGCAGGGGGCACACAGCAGTGAACGGCAAGGCCAGTGGGCAGGACAAAGTGCAGGGCATGTCCATGAGAAGCTGCACAGGCAGGGGGCACACAGCAGTGAACGGCAAGGCCAGTGGGCAGGACAAAGTGCAGAGTGAGTCCATGAGAAGCTGCACAGGCAGGGGCAAAACAGCAGTGAACAGCAAGGCCAGTGGGCAGGACAAAGTGCAGGGCATGTCCATGAGAAGCTGCACAGGCAGGGGGCACACAGCACTGAACAGCAAGGCCAGTGGGCAGGACAAAGTGCAGGGCATGTCCATGAGAAGCTGCACAGGCAGGGGCAAAACAGCAGTGAACAGCAAGGCCAGTGGGCAGGACAAAGTGCAGGGCATGTCCATGAGAAGCTGCACAGGCAGGGGGCACACAGCAGTGAACAGCAAGGCCAGTGGACAGGACAAAGTGCAGAGTGAGTCCATGAGAAGATGCACAGGGAATGTGTGCAACTGTACCCAAACCATGGTCAGCAACACTGTCTGGGGTGTCACGATGTGCAACACAGGCCATGCTGTGTGAGAGACAGGCGTGTGAGGTCTACCAACACTCAGACTTGGCTGTCAGTCGTACTGGGAGCTGGCTGTGTGTCGGGCCCAGTTGGAGCACTTAACTGGGGAGAGGGAGGCACATCTGAGGTATACCTATCAGTGTTTTGGCAAAACGGAGGGCTGCTTGGACCAGGTGGCATAGTGGCACGTGGAGGTGGAGTCATGCAGACATGAGACACAGTGTGGATGGGAGATTGTGGAGGGGTGCCTTTCCACTTCTTGGGCACTCGCAATGGCTTCACTGTTTTGGGAACAATGGGAAGTGGCGTGGACACATCAGGCTCACTCAACACCAAGGCTGCAGCAGGTGCAGACGCTGGCCCTCCCTCTGGTGACGTGCTTGAACCTGCGTAACGCTTTGCATGGCCCTGGCTTTGCCCCTCCATCCCCTGCCTACCAGGTGGTCCCCCCACAGTGCCCTCCATTCCCTGCTTCACTGGGCTTGCTATGGGAGTCGAGGTAGTGGGTGAATCGGACTTGCAGCCCTTCTTATGCCTACCCTTGGCACTCACCACCTTCTCAGTGGGCATGGAAATTGTATATTTGGTTTTGGGAGACGCTTTCGGGACTGGAGAGTCCTTGGCTGGGGATGTCCCTGAGGCACGTGACCCTGATGCCTGCTTCTTGGCTCTTTGTCCCCTGGTGTTGCCTGATGGGCTCTTGTCTGTGTGCACTGGGGTGGCTTTGGTCATCTGTGGGGATGGTGTCTGCGGCCTGGACCGCTTGGGCATCTGCTGCTGCTGTGTGCTATGTGTGCCATATCGTGACTTAGAGGTCTGTGGAGCGTGGTCACTGTCGTCCGACGTGGCCACTGGCATGGGTGTGGACAAAGGGACTGTCGCTGGACTCCCAGATTGTGCCAGTTGAAGGGCTGATGTCACTGCAGTGGACAATGACTGGACAGTCCGGTGCAGCCCACCCACGTCTGAATGTATGCCCTCAATGAATGCAACCACCTGAGCCAATTTACTGTCATGGTCCATGAATGCATTGAGGAGAGCTGTCTGGCCTACACACAGCTGGCGCAAAAGGTCCACAGACTCAGCACTGATGGCAGCAAGGGGGACCGGGGCAGGGGCTGCGGTGCCGGGGGTGAAGGACACCCTTCCCCTCTTAGCGGTGCGAACACGGGCAGCACCAGAGGAAGTGGCTGGGAGGGTGGGCACTGCACGCTGTGTGGTGGAAGATGATGCAGAGTCCCCGTTCCCTGTGCCCGCCAACATGTCTGCGTCACCGCTGGCATAAGATGATATAGTACTTTGCGTCTCAGGCTGTGATTCCTCCAGCAGACTCCTGTCCCCCTCCGAGGCGCTGGTCACATCAGTCTCACAGGGCTCCTCTGCAGCTGTTGTGCTGGTTTCCCCACCACTGGTGTCCGTCCCATGTTCCTCCGTGACCACGGGAGATGCTGCATGAGAGAGAGAGATGTAGGGTCAGTGCAGTGGCAGCAACATAACAAACATATGCATTACAGACAACCATTAAGATGTCTAGTTCTACATGTTGCAACCCACCCTGTGCAATTACATCGCTCAAACCCACCTCTGTCATCACAACAGTGCGTGTGCACTATCAAACCGGGACAAAGTGAGCAATGTGATGACCACACAGCACAACATGCTGCATGTGGCTCCGTTACAACTGCAACACAGATAGCTCATACCTGTCTCACACCACCCACAATGCCATTTAAATGCCCCATACCCGTTTCCCAGTGTTAAGTACAGGTAGGACACATGCATGACATCTGCACCCAGCACCGGCACAAGCTGACACTCACATGCCACTGCATCACACTACCAACATCACATTGCACAGCGCTGGCACATGCTGTGCACACATGCAGCCACACACAGCCATAGTCACCCTTCCCAGTACACTCACCCCTAATTGCCTGCCGATGCTCCTTCAATCGTGCATCCAGCTCAGGGTGAGTCACGGCCAAGATGCGGCACATTAGTGGTGTCATGCTGCGCCGTGCCATCCGGCCAGTGCGAGGGATCCGCCCCAGTGTCATCTCCGCAACGTTCTTTGCCAGCCGTGAGATGTCGTCCCACCTCTTGTGGCAGTGGGTGCGCCGTCGGTTTGATACTCCCAGAGCACGCACCTTGTTCGCAATGCCCCTCCACACGGCCTTACGCTGGTGCACCTTGAGCTGCAGGCATGGGAGACAAGAGGGGGCAAACATCAGTGACACAGTGTCATGTGACCAAATCACTCAGGACAGTAGCATGATACAGATTAATCACAAATCCACATATCTCACATGCAGAGACAGAACATCTCATGTACTAGCAGGATGCCAGCACAGAAGAGCATGTGTACTCTGCCCACATCTACTAACCATTTTTAGGTAGAGCAAGACATACGTCACAAAAAAACATGTGTATGTGGCGAGACCCACTGTATCCGACAACGCGCAGGCGTCAACTAACATGCACTGTGAGTAGCCCACTGTGTCATGTATATCACATTGAGGGACATGATCTCACAAACCCACCTCCTTTCTCACAGTGCAAGTCGTGTGCAATCTACAGGGTTGACCAGGCACATTGATGTGGAGTCAAATATGAAAATGAACATGTTACACTCTGTACAGTCAGTGATGTGTTCTTGTTGGATTGGGCGGTGACTGTGCAGGCCAGGTGGGCTCACACTGAGATGGACAACAGGGAAACGCAAAGACATGCACACTAGCAATGACTGGCCTGAATCCTCCATTACCAACTTGCTGCTTCACTGTATGGCTGACAAGACAAGACATGTCCCTCAAATCTTGATGTGCAGGCAGGGAGACTTGAGGAGTAGGGTACACACCCCTTCACCCAATGGAATGCAAGTTAGACAATGCATGACACAAACCCACACTCACATGCACATGCTGCATCAGACCGACTACATGTGTGCCCCTCCTGCACTCTCACACCCACTGTGGAAGACTTACCACGACATTTGGGGCACCATATAGCCTTGGGTACTGTGTGAGCACCTCGTCCACCAGGACCTCAAGCTCCTCGCCGGTGAAGGGACTGGCACGGATCTTCTCTGTCCTTGACATCACTGTTGGTTAGAGACAGCAGCGGCAGCAGCAGGTGAGGGTCTCAGCCAGCAGTCCCTGGAGGCAGCAGCAGGTGAGGGTCTCAGGCAGCAGTCCCTGGAGGCAGCAGCAGGTGAGGGTCTCAGGCAGCAGTCCCTGGAGGCAGCAGCAGGTGAGGGTCTCAGGCAGCAGTCCCTGGAGGCAGCAGCAGGTGAGGGTCTCAGGCAGAAGGCTCTGTGAACAGTGGAAATTCTGGGCACTCTCCCACACATATGTAGCCCCCTGGTGTCGTTCCAGTAGTCCTGGGCTGCTGCAATTGGTCTACCAGGTCAGCCTTTTACAAATGCATCCAATGACTGGCACCGCGGTGGTGTAGCATGCCTACCGCTATTTTCAAAATTGCATCGAGCTTCCACGATCGCGGAGCCCATTGGCTTTAATGGCATGGACCATGGCGGTGACACACCGCAGGGGCAAGGCGGGCGCTACCGCGATATTGCATCTTTTGATTGCATCCAATGACCGGCACCGCGGTGGTGTAGCACGCCTACCGCTATTTTCAAAATTGCATCGAGCTTCCGCGATCGCGGGGCCCATTGGCTGTAATGGCATGGACCATGGTGGTGACACACCGCAGGGGCCAGGTGGGCGCTACCGCGGTATTGCATCTTTTGATTGCATCCAATGACCGGCACCGCGGTGGTGTAGCACGCCTACCGCTATTTTCAAAATTGCATCGAGCTTCCGCGATCGCGGAGCCCATTGGCTGTAATGGCATGGACAATGGCGGGGACACACCGCTGGTGCCAGGCGTTAGTTTCCGCAATTTGGGTGCCATAGACACACATGAGGCACCGCCATTTGGGGGGCGGAGCATGCCAACCGCTTTTGGGCCATGTCTATGGGGCTTTCAGTACCGCAGCTGTGCATTGGGGTGTGTTGCACACACACCGCTGGTGCCAGGCGGTACTTTCCGCAATTTGGGTTCCATAGACACACATGAGGCACCGCCATTTGGGTGGGGGAGCATGCCAACCGCCATTTGGCCATGTCTATGGGGCTATCAGTACCGCAGCTGTGCATTGGGGTGTGTTGCACACACACCGCTGGTGCCAGGTGGTACTTTCCGCAATTTGGGTGCCATAGACACACATGAGGCACCGCCATTTGGGTGGCGGAGCATGCCAACCGCCATTTGGCCATGTCTATGGGGCTATCAGTACCGCAGCTGTGCATTGGGGTGTGTTGCACACACACCGCTGGTGCCAGGCGTTAGTTTCCGCAATTTGGGTGCCATAGACACACATGAGGCACCGCCATTTGGGTGGCGGAGCATGCCAACCGCCATTTGGCCATGTCTATGGGGCTATCAGTACCGCAGCTGTGCATTGGGGTGTGTTGTACACACACCGCTGGTGCCAGGCATTAGTTTCCGCAATTTGGGTGCCATAGACACACATGAGGCACCGCCATTTGGGTGGCGGAGCATGCCAACCGCCATTTGGGCATCACTTGTCTCTCAGTACCGCACCTACAGTACACTACACTACACTACACTACAGGACAGTGTTGGTATGGACAATACAATGTGCACACATGTCAATGTGTTGATGTGCATTGTCAATCACAGCATTTGTTTCCACAATTGATGATGTTTGTTTTAGCATGTCCTCTCATGTTAGATCATGCACACACTCGTCATTGATGCTCAGACTGTGGGCATTGTGTTGTTGAGGTGTGCCAGGTTCAATTGACGCCTGAATGTGTGTCATGTACAGCAGCTAGGTAGGATACTGTGGGGTTGCCTTGTCACACATGTGCAGGATGACAGACTCCCAGGCGTGCCCATGGGGAATGTGGCCATATCCCAATGTCCATTCACCTTGACCGAGGTGTTGTTTGGGGGACTTGCTGTGTTTAATCTGACAATTGTGTGATTTGTGTAGTTGAAGGGGTCCCTACATGTCAGCTGCTCTGTGACTCTATTCATATGACATTCTTTGTTGCCGTTGTGTCAGCCATGATGTGAGATGCTGTGCACATCCCATGATGTATTGCATAACAATGTGTCCACTCTCATCTCAACTAGGAGGAGACCAAATCTGCATCGTCACTTGGCAGTGCTGGCAGACATGGAGGATGAGGCGATCATCCGGAAATGCCGTCTGGATAGAGCCACCCTCAAGACCCTTTGTGATTTGTTGGAGCCCCACCTGCAGCCTCGCCGAACATATCCAACAGCTTTCACCCCAACGTATAAGGTGATGGCGGCACTGCATTTTTTGCAACTGGATCATTCCAGAACACGGTGGCCGAGGCAGGTGGGATGTCACAACCCATGTTCAGCATGGTGCTGCGGGATGTTCTGTCCGCCATGATGATCTACAAGGACAGATACATCCATTTCCCCAGGGGGCAGAATTGGCAGCTGTAAAGGGAGATTTCTATCCCCTTGGACACATCTCCCATGTAGTTGGTGCCATTGATTGCACCCATGTTGGGCTAGTGCCACCACAGGTCCGTGAGCACATCTACAGGAATCGTAAACATTACCACTCCATAAATGTCCAAGTGGTATGCCTGGCAGATATGATCATCTCCCACGTGTGTGCAAAATTTCCAGGCTCGGCCCATGACTCATACATCCTGCGTAGCAGCATTGTACCCCAGCTGATGGCCAATCTGCTTCCTGAGCGTGCATGGATTGTGGGTGAGTATGCCTAGTCATTTGGCGTGCTGTGTGTGTGACCTGCTGTCCTCTGCATCTGCAACATTGCAATGTTTCTTTGTGTGTCACACATAGGTGACTCTGCATATCCCAACCGTCCTTGGTTGCTGAGCCCACTGCGGAACCCCAGGACACCAGCTGATGTCCGCTACAATGATGCCCATGGGAGGACACGTCGTGTGGTGGAGCGTACCTTTGGACTGCTGAAGTCACGTTTCCGCTGCCTGGACAAGACCGGAGGGGCACTGATGTACTCGCCCAGGAAGGTGTGTCAGATTGTAGTGGCATGCTGCATGCTCCACAACCTAGCCATTCGCAAGGAGATTCCCCTGCTCCTGGATGCTGATGAGCAGCCAAGGCCCCCGCCTGCAAACCAACCCGTGTCCAGTGATGATGACAGTGGAGAGGAGGAAGGTGTTGACCTGCGTCAACAGCTCATCACCCGCTACTTCACTTGAAGGTGGGTGACAATGTACAACGTACCCATTGTCTGATGATGTTGCTGTTGTTGTGAGGGTGTAAGTGAGATTTGTGACAGCAGCCAGTTGTAGACTCAGTGTTTGCTGTCAATGTTGATGGGACAGTTCATTTCTGAACATCTACAGGATGTGTATGTTGGCACTTGTTGCCCATTGTTATGTGTGCATGTGGGTTGTTCTTGTTGTGAAGTGTTGTGTGATGTCTGTGATGCCACACCCAGACTAGTGAATGTTGTTCTGTTCTTTTTCCTAGGTGCCTTTGACCTCTCCTTGCCTACATACACTCCGTCCCCTGGTACATTGTATTCCTGTTGAAAATTGTACATCCTGGAATAAAGACGGTGCAGGTACAACAACGTGTGTGTAAGGATTTGTTTATTTACAAAGGTGACATGTGAGGGGGTACATTGACAGTGAGGTGATTAGTGGAGCAGTGAGTTGACATTCATGGTAAATGAGATAATCGAGTGGTCACCACATAGGTGTGGTGACCCAGTCCAACAGACAGATGCCATTCACAAGGCAGTGTGGGGAAGGACAGTCCAAGAAGTCAATGCAGTGGTGCAGAGGGTTGCCATCATGGCTGGCTGCGTGACTGGCGTTTGGCAGGTGCTTTGCCAAAAGATACTCCCAGGGTTTTCTTCGGACGGCCCCTTTTCCGTTTGGCAGGGGGGGGCCTCTGCTATAGGGCCAGTGGGGTCTGAGGACTCACCACTCTCTGTGGCCACAGGGGAGGATGGTGAACTGTCATCCTGCGGACCACCAGTGGGAGGGGGAGGTGTTGTTTGTGGCGCAGGCCTGTGCCTCAGTACCGCCACTAGTTGGCCCAAGAGGTCCACAATTTGTCCCATGCGGGTGTCCATGGACCTCATCAGCAGGAGGAGCTCACGTGAATCTTGTTCGGACCGGGCCGTTTGTCCCTGGGCCCGTTCATATGCCCCAAGGACTCTGTGGATGTGGTCCAGGGATTCGGTCCCAGGCTGTGTTCGTGTGTGGGTGACCCTGCCCCTCCCACCTGCTCTGCTGCCACGGACCGGTTGCCTCTCCACTGTCGGACCACACATCCTCTCCCTGCCCTCCTCAGTTGCTGGGGTGGGGTGGTCATCCTGTGGGACAGGGAGGGTGTTGCAGGCAGCACTGGTGGTTGTGGTGTGGTGGTGGAGGACGCACCGGACGTAACAGCAGGGGCCTGCAGATTGGTTGTTGTAGCTGCAGGTGTGGTGGGGGGACGATGGGGTCCTGGGACCTGTTGCGCCCTGGAACACCAGATGGCCCGGCCTCAGTCTCCTCGTCCGAAGATTCCTGGAAGTCAACATCCGAGAGTCAATGATCCGGGGGGGGGGTTTGATTGGCCCGGCAGGTTGCTGGTGTCGTCCTCTGCAGTCAAATCTTGGTCACCTGTGGATCAGATGGGAAATGGTCATTGGGGTGCACCACGTAAGATTTGTGTTAGCTGTGTGTCATTCACTGTTAGTACACTACACAGTTGACTGATCATCACATTGTTTCCTATGTGCACTACTGTGCCTCCTGACATGCTGCGGTGGTACATGCATTTCTTGGCCATGGTGTGAGGTGTCAATATGTACCATGCGCCACGTGCATGATTTGTGATTACAGGGACATGTTGACATCTAGGGCCTTGCGCTAAATATGATTTTTGTGCGGACTGTATGTGGATTTTCATGACCTGTCAGCTGTCACATCTGGGCATGTCCTGGCCATTGTCATCTCCTGCATACCTTTGTCTTGTCATGTGCATATCTGGATTGGTACCACATAACATGCCTTCTTACTGTTCATATGGTCGTTGTTACTCTGGCCCCATGGCACTGAACCTATCATTCATTGCTGTGCATGATTGTTCCCAGTCTTTCCTCTACATGTGCATTGGTGTGTCACACTTTGGTTGCTGTGACAGTTTCCTTTGCTTAGCTGTGTGCACACTGTGCGTGGCAATATGATCGGTGTGCATATTTGTACATTGAGAGGACTGGTGTTGTCATATGGCACCATTCTTTTTGTGTCAAATGGCTAGGTGCACGTACTGCCTACTTACCTGTTGTGTGTTAGCATTTGTGTTTGTTTTGTGACACATCTGTGTGTGCGTGGTGGAGCCTTGCATCCTGCTCAGTGGTGGCACAAGACAGAATAATATGTCTGGCTAGCTGTTTGTTTATTTGGAGTGATCCATTATATGCCACATGCATCTGGGTGGGGTGGGGGAGTGCCCCATCCTGCTGAGGTGTGGGACAGGGGGCATGGTGAGAGTAGTAGTACAGGCCTCCACCCCAAACAGCCCTCCATGGCAAGATGGCTACCTACCTGTAAGTTTGTTTGTTGGGGCTGTAATGGTGACACATGCTTCTGGGTGGGTGGGGGAGTGCCCCATGCTGCTGAGGTGTGGGACAGGTGGCATGGTGGGAGTAGTAGTACAGGCCTCCCTCCCACATACAGCCCTCCATGGCAAGATGGCTACCTACCTGTAAGTTTGTTTGTTGGGGATGTAATGGCTGACACATGCTTCTGGGTGGGGTGGGGGAGTGCCCCATCCTGCTGAGGTGTGGGACAGGGGGCATGGTGGGAGTAGTAGTACAGGCCTCCACCCCAAACAGCCCTCCATGACAAGATGGCTACCTACCTGTAAGTTTGTTTGTTGGGGATGTAATGGTGACATATGCTTCTGGGTGGGGGAGTGCCCCATCCTGCTGAGGTGTGGGACAGGGGGCATGGTGGGAGTAGTAGTACAGGCCTCCCTCCCACATACAGCCCTCCATGACAAGATGGCTACCTACCTGTAAGTTTGTTTGTTGGGGATGACACATGCTTCTGGGTGGGGTGGGGGAGTGCCCCACCCTGCTGAGGTGTGGGACAGGGGGCATGGTGGGAGTAGTAGTACAGGCCTTCCTCCCACATACAGCCCTCCATGACAAGATGGCTACCTACCTGTAAGTTTGTTTGTTGGGGATGTAATGGCTGACACATGCTTCTGGGTGGGGTGGGGGAGTGCCCCATCCTGCTGAGGTGTGGGACAGGGGGCATGGTGGGAGTAGTAGTACAGGCCTCCACCCCAAACAGCCCTCCATGACAAGATGGCTACCTACCTGTAAGTTTGTTTGTTGGGGATGTAATGGTGACACATGCTTCTGGGTGGGGAGAGTGCCCCATCCTGCTGAGGTGTGGGACAGGGGGCATGGTGGGAGTAGTAGTACAGGCCTCCCTCCCACATACAGCCCTCCATGACAAGATGGCTACCTACCTGTAAGTTTGTTTGTTGGGGATGTAATGGCTGACACATGCTTCTGGGTGGGGTGGGGAGTGCCCCATCCTGCTGAGGTGTGGGACAGGGGGCATGGTGGGAGTAGTAGTACAGGCCTCCCTCCCACATACAGCCCTCCATGACAAGATGGCTACCTACCTGTAAGTTTGTTTGTTGGGGATGTAATGGCTGACACATGCTTCTGGGTGGGGTGGGGGAGTGCCCCATCCTGCTGAGGTGTGGGACAGGGGGCTTGGTGGGAGTAGTAGTACAGGCCTCCCTACCACATACAGCCCTCCATGGCAATATGGCTACCTACCTGTAAGTTTGTTTGTTGGGGATGTAATGGTGACACATGCTTCTGGGTGGGGTGGGGGCGTGCCCCATCCTACTGAGGTGTGGGACAGGGGGCATGGTGGGAGTAGTAGTAGAGGCCTCCCTCCCACATACAGCCCTCCATGGCAAGACGGCTACCTACCTGTAAGTTTGTTTGTTGGGGATGTATTGGCTGACACATGCTTCTGGGTGGGGTGGGGGAGTGCCCCATCCTGCTGAGGTGTGGGACAGGGGGCATGGTAGGAGTAGTAGTACAGGCCTCCCTCCCACATACAGCCCTCCATGGCAAGATGGCTACCTACCTGTAAGTTTGTTTGTTGGGGATGTAATGGTGACACATGCTTCTGGGTGGGGGAGTGCTCCATCCTGCTGAGGTGTGGGACAAGGGGGCATGGTGGGAGTTGCAGTGCAGGCTGCCTGTGCACATGCACCCATGGTAATGTTGCTAGGTACATTGGTGGTGTTTGGGAGGGGGTGGATGTTGGATCTGTGAGACATGTTTTAGTGAGTGTGTGGTGCAGATGAATGGAATTGTTCCTAGGAGGTGTATCTTTGTAGTTGTGCAAGGCAGTACATAGCAGTGTGGTGGTAGTCATTTGTTTGTACTTACCAGCCTCCACTCCCCCGGGTACTCCTGTGAAACTCTCTAGATGCAGTATGGCAAGCACCTTCTCCTCCCATGGGGTGAATGGTTTTGGTGGTATGGGAGTGCCACCGCCAGTCCTGTCAGCCAGCTCACGGTTCTTGGTCCTCCTCTCTTTGACAACCCTCTTCAAGTCATGCCACCGCTTCATGATTTCCTTTCTGGATCTTGGGATGGTCCCTACTGCATTGACCTTCTGGACTATCCTTGCCCACATTTGAGTCCTTGTGGCTAATGGTGTCTGTTGGACCAGGCTACCAAACAGTTGTGGTTCCACTCTGACTATCTCATCTACCATTACCTTCAACTCACTCTCTGTGAATTTGGGCATTTTATGTGTTGACATGGTGTGTGATGTGCAGAGGTGTTGTAGGTGCAGGGGTGTAAGTGGTGGTGGTGGTGGTGATGTGTATGGTGTGTGATGTGCAAAGGGGTTAGGGGTGCAGGTGTGGAAGTGGTGGTGGTGCTGTGTGTGGTGTGAGTGGTGATGGTGTGTAGCTTTGCCTATCCTTTGTTCTCAGGGGTTGGGCCCTTCAGTTGTGGGTTAGTGCAGAGGATTGTGGTCAAGGAAGGGGCTGGTTTTATGCTCTGCTATGTGGGTGTGTCCACATGTGGGAGTGCTCTCAGGTGTGTTGTGTGGGTTGTCCTTGTAAATTTTTTTGGGTGTGCAATGTTGTGTCATTGGGGTGTGTTTTCAGTTTTTGGGTGGCATGGCTACTTTGGTGTGGGCACTGTGTGGCTTTATTGTGGGATTTTTGATTCGTCCGCCAAAATTGTCACGGAGCGTCCACGGCGGTGGTTTTGCTGCAGCTCTTCCGCATGCTCTCCCATTCATCACTGTTAGCGATCGCGGCGGTCGGAAACAGCGGAACGTGCCGCGGGACCAGTGGGGATATCCTAATTTGCCGTGCGGTGTCTCCGCTATCCTTGCGGCGGGTTGGTGTTTTTCCGCAGCGGATCCGTCTGCCGCGGACGTGTTTTGGCCATCTCCGCTCGCTACGGGCGGTTTTTGTTCCCCCCGTACCGCCGCGGTCGGTGTTTTTTGGCGGTTGATCATAATATGGCCGCCGGTTTCTCCACGGTGCCGGCGGGTGGTTGTTTTCCGCTTCCATGGCGGTCGGGGTGATTTTCCGACCGCCATCCTAATGAGCCCCTTAGTGTCATTTCAGCATTATTTGTGTAATTACTCATACACACAGATAATATCGTATTTTTACTGTGCATGCACATTTCTTACATAGGGAATTTCACAGAGTAAAAAAACTACCTCCAATCGTAGTACTTGTGATGTAATAAGCTGTGTTTCCTTTCATTGCCTTGGTAATAGGTTCCAGATAGCTCCTAGCCAGGGGGATGCTTGAACAAAAGAAGGGCTGATGGCCCTTTAAATAAGGCTTGATTTTTTTAGCCCGGCTGCATGTAAAAATAAGAAAGCCCTCTCACTGCCTGCAGGTAGCTGCTCCAAATGAAATGCAGACAATGTTCATGCACTGCTGAATTATATCCCTTCATTGGAAAATGACATCAGGACAAATTCAGTATGTTACCCTGGGTCGGCTGGATCACACATCAGGCCCAGAAATAGCTGCCGGAACATAGATCTGGCGCAATCCCCCTTATTTCTTGCAATGGGTGCTGGTGGTGTGGAGTCACCGACACTCGAATTCCTCCTCCAGTGATTTCCTTTTTCAATGATGCAGATTTCTAGAAACTTTAGTTTTGCTCCGCAGAACTCTTGAGTTCCAGATTTTCTGAAGCAGGAAGCAGTGAGTGGAAGAAACCAAGTAATTGTACACTGAATGCCTCAGAATATATTCTTTTCAGAAGTGTAGATTAATTCTTACCCCACTACCTTCAAATATGCAAACAAGGTGCTGGTTTTGAAGTGGTATGAGGTTACCGTTGTATGACTCCATAATAGAGACCTCCTTGGCTCCTCTTAATAACTAGCATTGGCAAATCCATTAGGCCTGGCCTTGGCAAGCTGGTGCGATGGTTACGTTTAAAAAAAACTTTATTTTAAGCATATTATACAAAGTTAAAAGAAGAAAAAAGAAAACATACAGCTACTCAAACTTTGTTGTCATATGCTTCCAATAAAAATATTAAATTAAAAGCAAGAACAAGTAAATATTATTTTAAGGGAAAGGCACAGGTTTTTCATATCGGGCAGGTGTACTTAGAACAAATAAAAGCAATCTTTTTAGTTTGGATGCACATCACAGGAAAATCTGATTTTATTTATGCAAAGAAAAGGTACTATTGACTTGGAATTACTGTTACTTGAAGACAGTTTAATCACATAAGGACAAATAATAAAATAAATAAGGATGAAGAATGGAAAAAAGCATTGGCCCAACCAGTTTTGGCACTGATGTGCTGGCAGCTCCATGTCATATGTATAAAGTCTTCATCAAATACTGAGCACCTGGCATAGCGTGGGACAGGGCAAAAGACAGAGAGGAGCTGACACGGCTAGAAACCAAGATATTAGCCCTGGAAGACCGTAATGTAGCACACCCTGATCCCCAGCTTTTGAGGCAACTGAGTGACACTCAACGCCAATATAAAGATTTAGCTACCCAGGCGGCTAAAACACATGCCCAGGCGACCCTGCGCAAACTCTATGATGTAGGTGATAAATCAGGAAAACTTATGGCATGGCTTAGCCGTAAGGGAATAGAGGCCCGATGGGTAGAATGTCTCGTGGACCCGCAGGGAGTGCTACAGGACAGGGACGAGCAGATCCTGCGGAGTTTTGCATCTTATTATGCGAGCTTCTATAAGACCCGCCACCTACGCACCCATAAAGATATAACTGCCTATTTACAGGACGTAGATACCCCAGAACTGGACGACACGGACAGGACAGGGCTTGACGCGGAAATCACACTTGAAGAAATCAAAGCAGCTATAGCCCAGTTACGCCCCGGGAGGACTCCAGGCCCAAACGGTATATCGGCAGAACTCTATAAAAAATGTGCAGACCTTCTTGGTCCGCACCTCCTAACTCTTTTTAAAGACGCGACTGAAGACGGGGTCCTTCCGTTAGATCTGCGAATGGCTACGATCATACCTATCCATAAGTCAGGGAAACCTAAGGATCAATGCGATTCCTATCGCCCAATATCCTTGCTTAATACGGAGGTAAAGATTCTGTCAACCATCTTGGCCACCAGACTGCGCCAAGTGATCACGACCCTGGTACACCAGGATCAATCAGGCTTCTTGCCTGGCCGGGCGACCTGGCTGAACCTGCGAAGGACACACAATTGGATGATGGAGGTTCAGGGTCGCGACACCCCGCATCTGCTTTTATCATTGGATGCGGAAAAAGCTTTCGATGCAGTCCATTGGCCCTTTCTAGAAGCCACCCAGACTAAATTTGGCCTGGGCCCTAGTTTCAGGAAATGGGTGGGATTCATGTACACAGATCCCAGGGCCAGAGTCCGGGTAAATGGCAAAACATCTGAGGATTTTCCCATACGACGTGGTACGAGACAGGGCTGCCCGCTCTCGCCACTACTATTTGCCCTTACGATAGAGATTTTGGCCTGTCAGGTACGCCAACACCCGGGGATATAGGGTTTTTTAATTACCCCAGGAGATGACACAGTTGAGAAGATCTCCCTGTATATGGACGACATACTTCTATACATTACATACCCAGACACAACAATACCCAACCTGTTCCACACTATAGATTATTATGGTCAACACACGGGATACAAGATCAACTGGCATAAATCCGTGCAGCCCAAGCGCAATGCATGTATGGCCCACGCTCCCGGGGGATCTCCAGATTGCAGATACGGGGTTTACTTATTTGGGGATTTATCTCACAACAGACAAGAACCTCTGTTATCAGAAAAACATCAAGCGCATAATCACGAACTTTAAAGAGGATATACAGCGCTGGAAGCTACTCCCACTTACAATACTGGCCAGAGCGTCCATGTTTAAAATGATCACACTGCCACAATTTTTATACGCCCTGCAGAACACTTACTTTCCCCTACCACAAGCACTTGTCCGGGAAATAGCGGCGGAAATACGCTCTTTTCTATGGCTGGTAAACAGCCTAGGATTGCGCTCCATACTCTACAGCGCAATCAATACAATGGGGGAATCTCACTGCCTGACATAGAAGCCTACTACTGGGCGCAGCACCTAACTCCAATTAACGAATGGATACATATACCAGGGACACACCCTACATATAGGCTAGAGAGAGCAACCTTGAGCAGTCGCACGTTCCTGCATTATTTATATGGGGGCAGAGGTGGGGGGAAGCTCCTCCCGGCCACTCAGGTCACAATTGTATCCTGGGAGAGGGCGACGAAAGCAATTGGATGGGGCCACAAGCCATCCAAAGAGACTCCCTTGTGGCACTGCACCTGGCTCAGGGAACTACATAAATTGAAGGGTTTTGGAGGCTGGGATGATATAGGTATTTCTAAATTAGGGGACATCCTTTGTAAGGGAACGATAAAAAGCTTTGATGCTCTCAAGACTGAATACTCGCTACACTCATCTCAGTTCCAGAAATATGCACAACTTCGACATGCCTGGTTAGCCGAGAAAATAGACAGTTCCTCCCTACCGGAATATGCACCATTAGAAGGGAGACTGCTCCAAGAATGCATCGTGACTAAAGCTGTCTCCTTAACGTATAAAACCCTGAATAACAACGCCCCAGATAGATTGGGTAGGCTGAGGACGACTTGGGAAGGTAACCTAGGCGCGCTTGAAAATGTTGACTGGGAGGCAGCCTTGATGTTCCCCAGGGAGGTGGCGATCAAATCGAGACTGCGTCTCATCCAATATAAAATATTGCATAGAATATACTTTGACCGGGCTCAATTACACAAGATGGGACGAGCAGCAGACCCTAGATGCCAGAGATGTGGGCATGGAGAGGGCGACTTTTACCATACCATTTGGTATTGCGCACAGATACAGACCTCCTGGGGAAAGATAACGAGGGAATTAGGGAAAATACTAAATGCTACGATACCCCTAGATCCCAAACTTATACTGCTGGGTATTTCATATGATGTTGATCTAGGCCGACCTCAGTTGATTTTCCTTGCACTAGCGTTGGTAGTGGCGAAAAGAGATGTGGCGCGGAAATGGGGAGCTACAGACACACCGCAGCTGCGAGAATGGAAGGCAGGGATGGACATATATATGGCAGCTGAAAGGGTCACCTACAAGGCGAGGGGTTGCCCCAAGAAATTTCGGAAAATATGGGGTAACTGGAGAAAGTACTTTGGCCTCGATGTACTAGGGGACGATACCCAACCAGACCCTACTGGACAGACCCACCCACTCAATAGCCCACTTAACCCCAGTGACCTAAGAGAAGGAATCGTTTCAGGGAATTGTTTTCCTTTAATGACTACTACGTGTTGGCACTGCGGGAGGATATGTAATGCATACGGAAATCTATTGTATTGTATAATGACTAATTGCACTGAAGGCTGGACGACTGTAACCACGGTTATTTATGTTATGTTTGTTTTAGAAAATGACAATAAAAATATATATTTTTAAAAAATACTGAGCACCTGGGGCACTATTTGTCATCTGTCTGTTCAATAATATTAATATTTAACCTTTGTGGCGTGAGGTAAGTAGTGTAAGGTCATTGAATTGAGTGTATTTAAAGCTAATATTTCTGGATACTTTGTGAGGGTGTGCTAGTATTAATTCCCGTTCTTTGTCTCTCAACTATCCTCCTTAACTCTTTCGCCCAGTAGGATCTCAGAGATGTCACCTTGTTATTAGTCATGGATTGGAGGGGCTTGTACAGCCATGACATGAGCCTGTGGATACTCCCAAATGTAAGCAGGATCTGTACCGTCTTGTGTATTTGTGGATCTGTATGGCAGCTCTTCCACCGACCCTCCAGAGATCGCACCAGTGCTCCATACCCCAGGAACTGGGATTCCGGCAGGTCTTCCTCAGTGATCATGGCCTGCAGCTCCCTAAGTTTCTATTCTCTTAGCAGTCACCAAGAGTGTGGATCACCATCCCTCTCCATTCCTCAATCGTCAGGCTGCAAGGTATCCAATCCCTGCAGTAGGTAAGCCAATTAATGGGAACCCTGGTGCGTAAAGTGCATGTTGGTGGTGGTTTCTTCACAACTCTCTTCCAGCATCGGAGTGTGATCACAAGAAGTTTGGAATGTTTAGAGTCCCATATCTTTACACCCCAAAGCAGCGCAATCAGAGCTCTCTCCCTTTGTCTCTCTCCTATTGCGCCCATTTTCATTAGTCCAGTCCCGTCAAGCCATTGGGCTAGCCCTTGCAACTGGGCAGCCAAATATTTTAACTCGTAGTCGGGGACTCCGAGTCCTCCATCTCCAACCAAGTGATACTCAGTCCCAGATCAGCTCTATTAGTAGTACACTCATTGTCTTAAACCAAGACTGTGGGATCCAGATTGGGAGGCTTGCAAAGTATTTTAGAATTCATGGGAGCATCACCTTTTTGGACAAGGCAAAACTTGTCAATATAGGCAGTTGTAGAAAGAGCCAAAAATCAACACTACTCTTCGAGGCTCTCAGCGTTCCTCCCGTTACCCTCCCAAGTATCCTCATCTGTATGAGATATTTTTACTCCAAAGTAGTTAAATGTCTAGTGTTCCCTGATGATTTCCAGGTGAGTTACAGCTAGCAGGGCAAGGAGTCTGCTCTGAGAAATTGGAAACACGCATGTCTTATTCCAGTTGGTGTGGAGGTCCAATACTCTGCCTAACTCAGTGAGAAATTGCACACTTTGTGTAATGCCCTCACTAGTGTCCTGTGTGAGATGCCATGCTCTTCATCCCACAACAGGAGTCCCCTACTGCGTCCCTCTGCTCTCCCTATGCTGGCAAAGGCTGTATTGTCAATGCACACAACATGGTCGACAGGGGGCCTATTTGTCTGGTCCCCCTGAAGACCTTCAAGGGGAGGTACAATGACCCGTCCAAACTCTCACCTGTGCTTCCGCGTATAACAGTGAACACCACTTATCCCAGCCCTCTCGTAGGGCAATGCATCTCATTGCAGCCCACCCTGAATGACTGTGTTAGGGTACTGTTCCTGACATGATTCTACAATTATTATTGATAAGCCTCCTAATACTTAGGGCTGAATTTCTTTTGGGAGTGAAACAGTTCCGGTCACTGTGTAACAAATTTTGCATGTATGGACAAAGGCAGGCAGCCAACACTTTACTAATGATTGTATAGTCCAGATTTAACATGGAGAGGGGCCTGTATGAGGATACATCCAGGGTCTCATTTTGTAGTTTTGGTATAGACACTATCAGCACCTCCTTAGGAGTGGCCGGTAGGGAGCCCTTCTCTAGTGCCTTTCCGATATAATGTGGTGTGAGCAGTGATGTATTTGTCTGGTGAAATTAGGTGGGGAGACCATCACCCCCCACCTCAGAAGCCTCCACTGGCTCTCCATCCAGAACAGATGTCAGTTCAAGCTGCTGACCCTTGACTACAAGTCCCTTTACAACGCCGAACCCTACTACATCAACCTTTCACCAGCCCACCAGACAACTCCGATCCACCTCCCTCGCCCTAGCTCACGTCCCCCACATCTGGTGGAGACGCAGTGGAGGTCGAACCTTCTTCTACCTAGCAGCCAAGTCCTGGAATGACCTCCCACTGCATCTCCGAACCCCTTCACTCACCGACTTTAGGAACGAATTCAAGACCTGTATCTTTGACTTAAGCTCCCCATTCCTCAGCATCTGGATATCCCCCTAGGATGATAAGTCATACTATACAAATACCAATTGATTGATTGATCGATCTCCACCTAAGTTATGGGTCCCCCAAATTCTGCCCTATCTTTATCCGGTAGGCATTGCAGGTAGGCCTCTTCTGGTGTGGCATATTCATGTTGACCATACACAGTATCATAGAGGTTCAGGAATGACTTATTGAATCAAGCTGTGCATGTACCACCATCCCCCCCATGTGGTTTAGTGTAATGTACTTCCGGTATGAGGAAGCACACAGTCATTCTTGTGCATTGGTATGTTTTTCCCTCTCTTCAACAAGGGTATCTCTGCTCTGTACAGTTACTGGTATACCTCAGTCTAGTCTACGGATGTTCTCTTTCAAAGAGGTGAGCTCTCTCTCCAGTGTTTTGACTTAGGCAGTGGCCACATACCACCACCTTAAATCCTCCCACTCAATACTCACTTGGTCGTGCTATGGCATATTTACAAAAATATTCCTGTATAATCTCCTCAAGTGGGTCTTTAAATATGGGTCCTGTAAAAGTTGTGCAAGCAGTCTCCACGTGGGAATTGGAGCTATCCTTCTTCCCCATCGCATTGATATCAACAGGGGGTTATGGTCGGAAAGAATACGGCACAGGTATTCCACTTTTACAACCAAGCCATTAAGTATATGGGAGCACATCATCTTGTCCGGAGGGACGTGCAAGTCATAGACTGGGGAATCAATGCAGTATTCCCTATGCCAATTGGTTCGAAGTCTCTACATGTCTTCCAGTCCCCAGTTTTCTCTTCACGTTATGAACTCCTGTGCTAATTTAATCATGGGCAAGTCCACCATTAGAGGGATAGAGCGTTCCATATGCAAGTTCCCTACACAGTTTGCCCAAGGACACATGGGGGCAGATTTACAAGCCCCTTGCAACACTTTTACGCCGCCGTTGCGTCACTTTTGTGACGCAGTGGCGGCGTAAACAATGCGCCACTATGCGACGTATTTACAACGTGATGCATCTAGTGAGATGCGTCACGTTGTAAAGCCCTGCGCGACATGAAACCTGCGTCAGGTTTCATGTGGGCGTTCCGTCGCAGGGTGGGCGTTACGTCGCAGGAAAGCCTCGTAAAATTGACGCAGTGAAATCTACAAGATTTCACTGCGTCACCTTTACGACGCTGCTGCGTCAAACCCTTACGCCTGCTTGAAGCAGGCGTAAGGAGTGACGCACCACGTTCGGTATGGGCGGCCCCTGTGCCTTGCTGGAGCCGCGTCACGCTTGCGACACGACTCCAACAATGCGCCGCCCTTACACCACAGGATGCGACACGCATCGGCCTGTCCTTGCGCCACGGTGCGCCGCATTGTAAATGCGACGCATCCGTGGTGGCGCAAGGAGGGAATTGCATGTCGCATCTATTCTGGCGCATCCCTGCTGATTTGCAGAGATGCGCCAGAACTTGTAAATCTGCCCCATGGTGTTTGTATCCTTTCAGATAGGAGAAGTGACAGGGAGGCCAAGAATGGTAGCTAGCCCGTGTTTGGTGCATAAATGCTGCCCAGTGCCACTCTAGCTCCATCTAACTTCCGCACCAAAATCACATATCTGCCCACTCTGTCGACATGTACAACCTCAGGTTCAAACAGTATTCCCGGTTTCATCCAGATCAAAGATCCCCTAACGTATGAGGAAAAAACTGTGGTGCATCCCTGAACCCTCTATGGCCTCTTCAACTTGGCTTCTTCTTGATTCACCAGGTGTGTTCCTTGAGAAAATGCTATATCTACACCTTTTTTTTAAGATATGCTAGAATTGTATATTTCTAGGTCAGTGTACCCATGCCTCTCACGTTCCAAATGAAGAATAAGTATTTGTTTACATGTTGTACCCATACTGTGTATTGTGGATCATCGATTGCCAATGTGAGGGGTGTTACTGCCTAACCCAGGGTGGTGCTGTCCTTGTTCATGTGTGATGTGGTTCCATCTATTTATACCACCCACCTTCGGTACGTTTGGAGGTATTTGTGCTATAAGCAGTAAGCTGAGCAGACATGTTAAAACTTTTCCCACCTTACACACCCCAGATCAGAATGACAACTACCAATTGTCCAATAAACCAAATTTAAAAAATGAGTCCTGTTCCTTCTCCCATGTCATATTCAACTATAGGAGGATTAGGAGGGTAGAGGCTGCAATGCACATCTCATCTCCTACAGCCCACCTTGTACATCCAATGCAATAAGTTCAGTTGGATCTGGTACATAAGGGCCCTGCTCCTACCTTGAAAGTTCTGAGTAGTACCCTGGGTCCCTCCCAATGCCCAGTCTTCATCACCGCTTTGGCTGGGTTGTTGAGCGTTCATAGAGCATTCACTGTCCTAGGTGTTAAGTGTGGTTGCTCCTGTGTCTCCTGCAGCAAAGCTTCTGATTCCAAGCTAGCTTGCAAGGCCACTGATGTGCTCCTTCTTTGTCCTACTGTGGTAAGACACAGAATGTGTTTGTAGTGTTCATCACAGCTGCTCTTTCCTGCTCTGCCTGTTTTTTAGACGGTGTCTGGGTTCTTATTGTGCCACGTCTTCTCTGTATTTTCATTTTGGGAGGCGGAATCTCATTCTATATTGCGTTATCCGCAGTGGCGTAGCTGGGGGGGGGTGGGGGCGGACTGCCCCAGGCGGCACAAGTTTTGGGGGTGGTGGCTGGCCCCCCTCCCCCGCTCTTACCTGCGGCCGTTGCAGCCACAAGAATCAGCAGCACCCTCCCAACCCCCCCCCACCTCCCTGCTCTTACCCGCGGCCGCATGAATCGCCAGCACCCCCCCACCCTTTGATCAGGCTGGCGCGGGCGGCAAACGCAGGAGCCGCCACGGGCGTCCTAAGGCCTAGCTATGCCACTGGTTATCCGTACCCAATTTGTGGGCATTTCAGCCAATCCTGGGCGCTGGAGGGATCTTCAAAGAACAGTGTACGATCATCAATCATCACTTTTAATCTGGCCAGTAATATTAACAAATATTTTAGCCTATTCTCACGCATCATCTTTTTCACCTCCAGAAGCGTAGCTCTTTTTCGTTGTACAGCTAGTGTATGGTCCAGGAATATACCAACTGTTTTTAACCCAAAGGAACCCCTGGGTTCACACCCCTGCAATATCAGGTCCCTGCAGTGGTCGAAGTGGGCGAGATCGGCAGGGCACGGCATGCCCCTACTTCTTTCATTCCATAGATTCCGTTCCCCTACTTTTTTTATGTTAAACATGTGTCCCAGGACAGCAGAAATAGCCAAGGCCTTCAGATAAGGCTCGGCGTTCATGGCTATTCGGGGACGGGTGGGTGGGCAGAGAAGGAAAAGGACTCTGTCATTTCCCTCTTGCCCAGAGAAGACAAGGACAGTGTCCACTTCCGCTCTGCCGCTGGCAGCTACCCCCTTCCTTCTCTTCCTTCCTCTTATTCCTTCTCTTTCTGTCTAGCTTCTCCTCTCTTACTGAAAACCGTGACTTCAAGAAACGGATCTCACCATCTTTACTCCTTTCGTTTATTTTTTCCCCTGTGAAATGGATCCAAAAAAATAAAAACACTTTTGCTGGAAATGTCGTCTTTTTCTGACATTTTTCTATTCCAAAGTGCAGCATCGGGAATAAAAGGTTCAAAATTTGAAAAATAAATAACTAAATAAAGCCAGGCAGAGTGGTCTTAAATTGGCCAGATTGATTGTAATACCCAAACGCAATAGTGTCACTATACAGTGTTTGCCAGTGAAGCGCTACTTTTGTTTTCCTATCTTTCTTTGAAGAGCATTTTTTTCCGGGGTGGGGAAATGCACCAATCCTGGAGGTACTGCAAGGCCTGATTGATGGGTGGATTGGAAAACAAAATGTGTGCCGAGGCTCTGTGTTCACGGATGTGTTCTTTTTAAACCATACTGCATACGTTTTGTAAAGATAAACGCAATGGAAATTTCGAGTCCTGTAGTCATGTCCTTAACTTTTCAGGCAAAAGCACTCACTGATTTCTGAATAGTGAGTGTAAATGCGTTAAGGTAACCATGTTTCTGCTTACATTTCACAGGCTTTACTTAAACTTGCATTCCCTGTGTGTTTGCTTTTACCGGGATGTTCTTACTTTTTTTTTTTTTTTTAGACAGCATATTGCTCTTGTCTAGTGGTAATTTGAAATGAGTCGCATCCAGGTGTTTATAGCGGGGCACAATTGGGTTGTAGTTGAAGGCAATGCGATTTTCTTTCAGTGGGGCAGTATGGTGTTCAGTGGGGGAGAGGATGTGGCACTATGGGCAGAGATGCCGAATTTGGAACTGGGGAACGAGGTTCAGCCTTCTTGACCAGTCCCCCAGACCATTCTCCTGAGGGAGCACATTCCCATGCTAGACCTTAGAAGGGCAGGCATAGGAAGCAGCACACCCTAGAGCAACAGTGACTCTGTCACTGAGGTCTCAGGACCCTTGAGAAGGGCTGGCTCTAGGGCGGTGCGACCGTACCGGGCGCTGACTTTGGGTGGGGCTGTCGTGTTTGCAAGTATATTATGGCTTTAATAGCGCTTGCTGCCTCCTTCCTGGCCTCCAGCAATTTTCAGCAACACTAAAAATATCATGATAACGCCGGTGATTAATGATTTTCCTAAAGAGACATCTGAGTTTTGTCTAATGGAAGTTTTGACTCATGGAAAGGTAGCGCAGAGGGTTAATGTGCCTGCCGCAAAGACTATGTACCATGCAGATCGCAAAGTGCACATAATGTAACTAGGTTACTGCTTTTGTCAGAGAGATCCTTTTGTTACTTGCAGTTTATAAGTTAAAATCCTAACATAGAACGGTGAGCTATTAACTGTCATCTAAGATCTGGATGCAAACAGCAAGATATAAATTAGAGTGTTATCGTTTCCCCCCACCCCAGTCTTTGATTATCCTAATGTTGCAAAAAGTGTCCATTTGGATAGAAATCAATTCTGGTTATTAAAGAGAACGCCCAACCATGGGATAACATTTTAAATTCTGAGTTTGTGTTTTCCAGACCAATCTCGATTAATCTATACTGCCTACTAGTATGGTTGTCATGTGACTCTGTTGAAATGTAAATGTGAGCATTCATTTTGCTAGTGTATTACAATATGTAAAGTTAGCATTCGCGGCACCATTTTAAGTTCCGCTGCCATTTTGAGCCATGATCGAAACTAACTTCTGTCTCACTCTGTCCGCTTCAGCAGAAAGCAGTTGCAATATTTTTTTTTTGTATTCCTCCAAGGTTGAGCTTTGCTGTGCTAATGAATAGACTGTTTTATTATTACATACCTTTCTCACTAGATAGGCCTGCTCCCACCCTTTGAGCGGCGGGCACAGGCAGAGTAACCTTGACGCTCCATCTGGTGGCCCATCCTTGGGTGAGGAGGTCGGGGTCACGTCGGGTCGGACGGGCGGACCAGGGATCCCTGCACAAGAGAGTCTTGTACTTGCAGCTGCCCCGTCTGTCTGACCGGGCGGTGCCTCGTCCAGTGGTCATCCTGACTGGGGTCGTGAACGGCGAAACCCTTGGATCTGACCGTTTGGTCTGAAGAGTCGGCAGTGGAGAATCACTTTGTTTGACCTGTGTGCACCAGGTGAGTTTGTTTTGGTTCTTTGTGGATATGGCGCCATTTTGATTTGTATTTGACGCGGTCTGAGGACTGTCTTTGGACAAGCGCTTGAATTTGTTTGAGTTCTTTGTGAACATGGTACCACTTTGATTTGTATTTGATGAGGTCTGAGGACCGATTTTTGGTAAAGATATTTGCAAATATCTGCCCGGCATAAATAGTGAATTTGAGTTCTTTCGAAAAATGCAGTGTTTCAGTAAGGTGTTTTGTCTGGACTGTCGTTGTTGTTCTACTGATGCTCGATTGGAAGAAAGTCAACCGGCGCCTCCAGAAGACACTCCAAATTTTGACATGTACGTCAAACATGGCATTGGCCCTATTATGTTTAGTACGCTATGGCACAAATATACAAGGGACAATGCTGAGTTGCAGTGGCCGTTGACAGGCACTTTTGATGAACAGAAAATTACTTTTCAACAGGATAAATTGTTTGCGAAAAGAAGTAGGCAGTCGATGTTTGATTCCCTCAGAACATGGCAGAAAGAGGCTAAACAGAGACGAATGAAAGCAGAGAAAGAGTCCCGGAAAGGGAGAATGCAGACATTGACTCAGAAAGCTGTAGTGCATGATAGAGAGAAAATAGAAAAAGGAATAGAGTGTGCTGATAGGAAATTTCAATTACAATGTGAAAAGTCTTACGTTGCTCGGGAGAAAAATGATGCATTTGTGGAGGAATTGTTAGATACTTGACCACCTCCTCCATATGCCCCGCAGAGAATATACCCTGCCATACCCCAGTCCCAGCCATCGGTTCCTTCTGTCTCTGCTGCTTCTGTTTCTTCTACTATTGATCACGCTGTTTTGGCCACCGCGCCTCCTTCCCTTTCTTTGACTTCGCCTTCTACGGCTACGATGACTGTCAGTTTCCCTGCAACGTCTATTGTTTCGGCATCTCTCTCTCCAGCCCTTAAACCTACGACGCAGCCGGCAGCGATGTTGGTGCCTAGTAATCCTGCTGTTACTTCTCCCCTCTTACTCCATCCCCCTGCCTTACTGGACAGTGGAACGCCCGTGCGTGTTCTAGGGAACGGAGACTGGATGACAGCTAGGGAGCGGCTAGGATGGATACGGATACGATCTGATGCGGGAGATGAAGAGAAAAGGGTGGTAGCCAATCAGGCCGCTCAGTGGGCTCGTCACCCCATTTACAGTGTGGAGGATGTGTGGAGTGTAATGAAAGATTATGAGCCGTTTGTGCAGCAGCATGCTCTTAAGCACATGTCGGCTACCTTGATTGGACTGTGGGAACAGTGTTTCAATGAAGTAGCACCCAAGATTATTTATGATATTAGGGACCATGAATATGCTGCAGATATGGCACCTGGTGAGGTTTTTGGTAATGTCGCGAAGCTGGTCGCTTATCGGAGTAGGTTGCTTGAAAAGAGTCCAAAGACAGTATCCCAGTTTCCGATGAGGGAAGTTCACCCCATATATCATCCTGAACTACCGGAGCTGCGGGATCAGCAGAATACTGTTATTAGTCCGAGGGTAGAAGCCCGTTTCCAAGAACAATGGGTGTACACTCCATGGAAAAGGAGTGAGGTTTTGTCCCTTAAGACTCAGTTACCCGACCCTAGGAAAAATCCTACTGCATACTATAAAGAATTGACTGAGGCTGCTTCCTCGACAGTAATGACACTTGCGGATATTGAAATGTTCTTTGGTTTATTGGTGCCCGTTGATATTTGGAGACAGGTGCACACACAGGATCATGTTGTGGAATTGGGTGGCACTTGGGATCAGATTAAAGCATGGGACCAGGAGAGGAAGCCTGGTGAGAAGCCTAAGGCTGAGATACTAGCTTTACCAAAACCAAAGGGGATGATGGACGGAGTGTTGAACAATGCAAGCACTCACCCCCAGTCAACTGATCTGGGTTTAATCCATCATCATTCTTTAGCTCACTCCGCCACCCCAGTTCAGACATGGCCATATGCAAATCAGTCTGATCCTGTGCCTCATGGGAACAGTCCAGTCCGAACTGCCAAGCCATGTCTTCCCTGGACCGGAAACAAGCATCCTGGGACCAGTTTCGGGTTCATAACCCTCATCAGCCAGGCTATCTTGAAACCAGTGGCAAAGTGAGCAAGGGACCCACGTCTGGGCATACCCTGCCAACTTAGGGCGAATTTAGTAAAACCAAAGGAGATGATGGACGGAGTGTTGAACAATGCAAGCACTCACCCCCAGTCAACTGATCTGGGTTTAATCCATCATCATTCTTTAGCTCACTCCGCCACCCCAGTTCAGACATGGCCATATGCAAATCAGTCTGACCCTGTGCCTCATGGGAACAGTCCAGCCCGAACTGCCAAGCCATGTCTTCCCTGGACCGGAAACAAGCATCCTGGGACCAGTTTCGGGTTCATAACCCTCATCAGCCAGGCTATCTTGAATCCAGTGGCAAAGTGCGCAAGGGACCCACGTCTGGGCATACCCTGCCAACTTAGGGCGAACTTAGCAAAACCAAAGGGGATGATGGACGGAGTGTTGAACAATGCAAGCACTCACCCCCAGTCAACTGATCTGGGTTTAATCCATCATCATTCTTTACCTCACTCCGCCACCCCAGTTCAGACATGGCCATATGCAAATCAGTCTGACCCTGTGCCTCATGGGAACAGTCCAGCCCGAACTGCCAAGCCATGTCTTCCCTGGACCGGAAACAAGCATCCTGGGACCAGTTTCGGGTTCATAACCCTCATCAGCCAGGCTATCTTGAATCCAGTGGCAAAGTGAGCAAGGGACACACGTCTGAGTATAACCTGCCAACTTAGGGCGAACTTAGCAAAACCAAAGGGGATGATGGACGGAGTGTTCAACAATGCAAGCACTCACCCCCAGTCAACTGATCTGGGTTTAATCCATCATCATTCTTTAGCTCACTCCGCCACCCCAGTTCAGACATGGCCATATGCAAATCAGTCTGACCCTGTGCCTCATGGGAACAGTCCAGCCCGAACTGCCAAGCCATGTCTTCCCTGGACCGGAAACAAGCATCCTGGGACCAGTTTCGGGTTCATAACCCTCATCAGCCAGGCTATCTTGAATCCAGTGGCAAAGTGCGCAAGGGACCCACGTCTGGGCATACCCTGCCAACTTAGGGCGAACTTAGCAAAACCAAAGGGGATGATGGACGGAGTGTTGAACAATGCAAGCACTCACCCCCAGTCAACTGATCCATCATCATTCTTTAGCTCACTCCGCCACCCCAGTTCAGACATGGCCATATGCAAATCAGTCTCACCCTGTGCCTCATGGGAACAGTCCAGCCCGAACTGCCAAGCCATGTCTTCCCTGGACCGGAAACAAGCATCCTGGGACCAGTTTCGGGTTCATAACCCTCATCAGCCTGGCTATCTTGAATCCAGTGGCAAAGTGAGCAAGGGACCCACGTCTGGGCATACCCTGCCAACTTAGGGCGAACTTAGCAAAACCAAAGGGGATGATGGACGGAGTGTTGAACAATGCAAGCACTCACCCCCAGTCAACTGATTTGGGTTTAATCCATCGTCATTCTTTAGCTCACTCCGCCACCCCAGTTCAGACATGGCCATATGCAAATCAGTCTGACCCTGTGCCTCATGGGAACAGTCCAGCTAGAGATACTAGCTTTAAACCATGGAGCATCAATAAGCACACCCTTTGATAATAACAATCCACTAGGGTACTGGATCAGTAAGCAGATTCCGTAAATCTCATGTCACATATACAATTTCTCAAGCAAATAATGTTAATTGAAGCGATAAAACAGCATACAAAGTCCACAAAAAACAAAGTTTCTTCAATTTGGCGATTTTATTCTTGTGCTTCATACATCCAGCATGAAGTCTGCCAATGTGCCAACACGTGTTTCGTCTACCAATAGACTTTTTCAAGGCAGTTGGCGCGAAACTGTCATTGTGCGATTATCATTCCAACCAAAGTTGACTCCTATTGGTCTGTACACATACATCCACAAACTATAACTAGCGGGTGTTTCCACATGAAAATAACTGATTGACGGCCGATTTGGTTCACATCTCCCGATCCGTCTTACGATTAGTTATCATTATGGGCAATCCAAGATAAGGATGATCCGAAAAAGACTCCCTATGTTTGGAGTCAATACTGGATAAAACACGAGTGGTGACCCTGATAAGTTCCACTGTCACAAAGACCGCAAGGACGCGTCCTCTACCTCGCTTGCCTCGCTGTACGCGCTACAGCGAGGCAAGCGAGGTAGAGGACGCGTCCTTGCGGTCTTTGTGACAGTGGAACTTATCAGGGTCACCACTCGTGTTTTATCCAGTATTGACTCCAAACATAGGGAGTCTTTTTCGGATCATCCTTATCTTGGATTGCCCATAATGATAACTAATCGTAAGACGGATCGGGAGATGTGAACCAAATCGGCCGTCAATCAGTTATTTTCATGTGGAAACACCCGCTAGTTATAGTTTGTGGATGTATGTGTACAGACCAATAGGAGTCAACTTTGATTGGAATGATAATCGCACAATGACAGTTTCGCGCCAACTGCCTTGAAAAAGTCTATTGGTAGACGAAACACGTGTTGGCACATTGGCAGACTTCATGCTGGATGTATGAAGCACAAGAATAAAATCGCCAAATTGAAGAAACTTTGTTTTTTGTGGACTTTGTATGCTATTTTATCGCTTCAATTAACATTATTTGCTTGAGAAATTGTATATGTGACATGAGATTTAGGGAATCTGCTTACTGATCCAGTACCCTAGTGGATTGTTATTATCAAAGGGTGTGCTTATTGATGCTCCATGGTTTTCGGTTTGTATACACATTAGACTTTTTCTCTTGTGTAATTAGCATCTTTTGGTAGTAGGTGCTGTTGAGTTAAGCTAGCACCCCAACAATAATTTTTATGTCAAACAGAAATTTATTCACACTATATTACATGACAAGTGGTTACTTTTGGTCTATCTCTTGATTGTGCGGTTCTTTCTCATTTATTTGGGAACCATTACTACCAACCTAGTTGCAACAAGAGATACTAGCTTTGCCTGGTCAAATTGTTACATATATGCACTCTCTTATCCCACCGAGAAGGGTAGATTGGGACAAGTTAACGGCATGTCGCCAGAAGAAAGATGAAAGTGTGTCCGATTTTTTGACTCGGTTTGAAGGCATGTTTTGGGATTTTAGCGGACAGGATTTGTCGGTGGAGGGGGGTGTCCGACTGTTCGTTAATAGATTCATTACGAACCTGCTTCCTGAGATCGCGACTCGGCTGCAGGCTTCAGAGAGCACTTGGACTACCTCCTTCCCTTCTGTGATATTGAGTATGGCACAGTATTATGAGCACAGGGAAAATGAGTAGAAGGAGAAGGTGGAGAAAAAGCATAAGGAATTGAAGACGAAGGTGTTGTTGCAACAGGCTTCTCGAGGGAATGGTAGAGGACGTGGTGGTCCAGACCGACAGCTTCCACGTACTAGCAGGAATACTACGCCTGTAGGACCGAATCAGTGTGCGTACTGTAAAGAGGAGGGACACTGGCGCAGCGAGTGTCCTGTGCTTTTGCAGAAGGTGGCTGTCCCGAGGGGACGAGGGTCTCGTGGACGGGGTCGCGGAGATGGTGGCAAGGACAGAGTTCAGGAAGTTGGGACATCAAAGGGTTGCACTGACCAGAACTACTTTGATGATCCTAGGGGCAAACAGTACTACCAAGATGACTATGACTTAGACGAGGTGACCGGACTGTCTCACAGCTAGGACAGCCAGGGACAGAGTGAGGGACCAGTTCAGATACCTGTAGATCAGCCCAGTCCTTACGTTACTGTGAATTTGCATGGCTCAGCTAAGGAATTTTTGGTGGATACAGGTGCAATGAATAGCTCTATCTCTCGTTCACTGGTCCCTGGGGCAGCTCTGTCCGGCCATAATAATGTTTCGGTAGGATTTTCTGGTGTACCGGTTGTGAGCCCCATTTCCAAACCTCTTACACTGACTATAGCTCCTTTTACTGTGGATTCGCCATTTTTGTTGACATCTAATTGCAGAGAAAATTTGATGGGCTTAGACTTACTAAAGAAGTTGCATGCGACCATTTATTGTTCCCCGGAAGGTGTTTATATGACAATGGGTCCGAATGTGGTCAGCACTAAGCAGTGCCTGTCCAAAGATGCACCCCTCCCTGCTGAATTTAAGGATGTGCCACCTACGTTATGAGCAACGGGTGACACGGACGTAGGACTGTTGCAGATACCTCCAGATTCCATTAAAGTTAAAGACAATGCCATTTTGCCTCATATTCCTCAGTACAAATTACCACAGGCAGGGGAGAGAGCCTTGTTGCGGATTATACAGGATCTGATTACGTCAGGAGTTGTTGAAGAGACGACTGCTAATGTGTGTAATAGCCCTATTCTTCCTATCCTTAAGAGGGCACCTTCGGGTTCCTCTCATGACCATCCAGACGTTTATCATTTTGTGATTGACTTGCGCGAAGTTAATAAAATAGGGGTTCCTCAGTTCCCGGTGGTCCCTGACATTACTGCTCTTCTGACGATGATTCCTCCATCTGCTAAATTCTTTTCTGGCATTGATCTGAAAAATGCATTCTTTAGTATTCCGATCCATCCAGACAGCAGGCACTTGTTTGGTTTTACACTAGCTGGCAGAAGCTTTAGATTCTGTCGAGCTCCTCAGGGCTATACTGAGAGCCCTAGTATATATAGCCAAGCCTTGAAAGCCCAATTGGACTCCCTCACGCTTCCCTCAGGTAATGTATTGCTCCACTATGTAGATGACCTTCTCATCGCTTCTGACACTGAAAAGGGTTGCAAAGACAGTAGGGTTAAATTGTTGTTGCATTTGGCACACCACGGACATAAAGTGTCCCTTTCCAAATTTCAATATTGTCGACAGGAGGTCACCTACTTAGGTCACCTACTGTCGAAGGAGGGTAGGAGATTGACTCCTGAGCGAATCAGTACCATTGTTAAAATGCCTATCCCTCAAACTCAAAAGGATGTGTGCACTTTTATAGGCAATACTTCCTATTGTCGGCACTGGATCCCTAACTATTCGTTATTAACAAAACCCCTGCTCACACTAACCACTAAAGGTGTGCATGAACCCTTGCCTTGGACGCTATTGCGGGGATTCTGCACATACACAGAACTATGCGCAGGAAAACAGGACCTCAGTGTATAGGGGTGTACCAACCTACCACCTTAGTACCCAAAATCCCAAAACCGACTAGCTATAGTGTCTCATTCGTTCTCCTACATAATCACAAAGCTACAGATGATTAGACAACCCAGAACACAACACTCCTGACTCTCTCAGGAATCGCGGTAGCAAGACATACCCTTTTGCTCGCTCACTCGTACTTGTCCACAATAAGAATGGTCAGAGTCACGGTTATAGTTCAAAACATTTATTTTAACTATTGTGCTCTATAATGCAGTATACGAGCCACTACCAGCAGCGAAATGCATAAACCTAGAATAATTAGCATTGTTACAATTCCATAGAATATAAAGGGGGATTTCATTGTGTACAGATAGTGGAAAAGGGACTACAAGGCCTAACCACCCTCCCCTTGGTAAGGTGAAGTTTATTATATAAAGGAAGATTTCTGGGCTTTGTCAGCAGACCCCATACCTTAGTGCCTAGATGGAAGCTTTACATCATAGGAACAGCATAGCTCTTCTCCCTGGAAAGGACCCTCTCCAAGTGTGTGTCAGAACAACATGCATCCCCGTAATATCAAAGCACGAGCTACCAGTAGCGCAGCTGTGTTAGCATGTTTTGTCTAAATGGTAGGGACTGACCAGAACAGAATAACAAGGGGCATTGTTTATCGACCTTGCACATCGTGTTCAGACTAAACTCCAGGAACAGGCAGAGAATGCAGAAAGCAGACAGTAGTTCTCATGTGAAAGGCACAAACAGAGTCTTGCAAACAAAGTCATGTAGTAACGTGCGCAAAAGCAGCATCATGGCAGCAGAGTTCATGCTACCTTAGCAATGTCGACAATTACCCTAATGGCCATATAACAATGCCTGAATGTCAGCAGTCTTTTGAGCAATTAAAAGTTGCGCTTTGCTCTGCGCCTGTGCTTGGTATGTCCGACTATGCGTAGCCGTTCGTGCTGTACGTACACGAGACGACTGGTTGTGCGCTCTCTGTTTTAACACAGGCCTTTGGAGGTAAGCAACGGCCATGTGCTTATTTTTCTGCTCTTCTTGACCCTGTCGCAAGAGCCCTCCCAAGCTGTCTAAGAGCGGTCACGGCTGTGGCCATCTCTATAAGGCAATCGGCTGGGCTTGTACTCGATACCGACCTCACAGTCATGGTCTCCCATGCTGTGGATACCCTTTTGAATAAGACTAAGACACAGCACCTTACCAGTACATGTCTGACCGGTTATGAGCTAACCCTCTTTGCACCACATGTCACGATTAAAGGATGTGTCACTCTGAACCCAGCCACGTTACTACCCCTCCCTTCTGAGAGTGAGGAAATTGACATACATGATTGTATTTTGCGGACTGAGGAAGAGACGAAGGGACGGGTAGACTTGACTGGCGTTCCCTTATCTGACCCCCAAGGGGAACTATATGTCGATGGCTCTTGTTTTAAGCTACCAGATGGCACAACAACTGCTGCATACGTGATCACAATACTGTACACGGTAGTTGAGATGTCACAAGTTCCCTATCAGTCGGCCCAAGCTGCAGAGCTCATTTCCCTTATTCGAGCCTGTGAGTTGAGTAAGGGACTGGCTGTCAATGTCTATACTGACAGTCAGTACGCATTTGGAGTCGCCCATAATTTTGGACGACTCTGGGCAGAAAGAGGGTTTCTCACTTCCCATCGGATGAAAATACAACATGGCCCTCTTATACATAGGCTTTTGTCGGCTTTGACGCTCCCCAAGAAATTAGCGATAATAAAGTGCAGTGCCCACAAGGCAATTACTGACAATGTGGGAGAAGGGAATGCATTCGCAGACTAGACAGCTAAGGAGACGGCCTGAACACAGATAAAAAAGATGTTTGTGGCAGGTCCCGCTAGGTGAGTGCCTGAAGTTTCCATGTTTGAGGATACGCTGGAAAGTGTCAAGGAGATACAGAGTGAGGCAACTATTGAGGAATTAGCGATATGGCAGAAAAGCACAGCACGTTTGGATGAGGATGGGTGTTGGACTGATAAATCAGAGAAACAGAGATGGATGCTACCAGATGCATATGTTCTCCCCGTAGTCACCATGGCGCACGGGCCAGCTCATATCAGTGCTAAAGGTATCTGTAAGTTGTTAGACCCTGTTTGGCAAAATGATAATATCCCAAAGACTGCCGCCCACTTGGTCAAATACTGTATGGTGTGTATGATGCACAATCCTGGAAAGGGTACCCCTACACCACCTGGTAATTTTGCACCTCCCACTTTCCCTTTCGAGGTCCTCCAGTTAGATTACATATAGATGGATCGAGTCAACAACTTGAAATATGTGTTGGTGGTTGTTTGTGCGTTCACTAAATGGGTTGAGGCTTACTCCAGGAAAGAAAACACAGCCATAGCGACTGCAAAGGTGCTCCTGAAGGAGTTCTTTCCTCGCTTCGGCTTGCCCCGTTTGATTTGGAGTGATAACGGAAGCCACTTCAACGCGAAAGTTATTCAATTAGTTTGTGAGGGACTACATATCAGACAGAAATTTCATGCTGCAAATCACCCCAGTCAGCCGGTTTGGTTGAGAAGTACAATGGTACACTCAAACTGAAATTGGCAAAGAATCAGGAGAGCACAGGGTTGCAGTGGCCAGATGCTTTACCATTAGCCCTTTTGTCTACAAGAGCTACAGCGCACTCTAGGACAGGATTGTCACCCTACGAGGTCGTGTTCGGGCGCCCAGCAAATGTATGGGGCGTCCAGCGTCCTCGTAGGTTTTCTGAAATTGAATATAGTCAGTGGACTATCTGTATGAGCTAACTAAAAGTCTGAGTTCTATTCACCAACAGATCCAGGACTCTCTCCCGCCAGTACCCGAGGGGCCAGGACATGATATTCGGCCTTGTGATTTCGTACTCGTTCGCAACTTTCAGAGAAAAAGGAGCCTAGAGCCGAGGTGGAAGGGGCCAGTCCAGGTGCTCCTTGCCACCCGTACAGCCGTCAAGGTCACCGGCCGAAAGAATTTCATTCATTGCCAGCATTGCCGCAAAGTGCCTCTACCCTTACCCTACGATCAGTGGGTCCGTGAAGGCATTGGGGACTCCGAGTCTGAGAAAGTTCCGCGATTTGTTCCCTTTTCGGACGCCCAACTCACGTGAACCCAAACAGAGGCTGAGAACGATGAGATCCTAAATGCGGCAGTGCCCCCGGAGATTAAGGCAATTCCAGAGTATTCTTCCACTGGCCCCTCTGTGTCTGACCCCCTTTTTCCTGACCCCTCTGTGCCTGGAGTAGTTAGGTACAATTTGCGCCCCCGACGGAGGAACAGTGCACCAAAGGAAAAGTCAGATTAGCAGGGATGGACTCGACAAGTCAGGCAACAGTAGCTTAGGGAGAGGTGAGATTGGTGCATTGTTCAGACATTGTACAGGGTAAGCTGAGTGTGCTCCCCAGGAGGGAAGTACATTACCCTGCAACGTGGGATACGGATCCGAGCTAGGACTGAGCAGCTCCACCGCCGGTGCTCAAAAGCACCAACGTTGATAAACAATAGGAGTCTACCAGTAAGGCTCAGACGGACACTGGGAACATTTGTCCCCCTTTTGTCATTATTTCTATTGCATTTCTTTTTTCCCCTCTGGTTCAGTAATGTATCCGTTTGGCCGGCCCATTACTGAGGAAGAACAGCAATTTGGTCCACAAAAAGCAAAATTGTTTTCGCAGTAATAGTTGAAATTGCATTAATGTTTGTATTAGGGATATCTTGGTTCTTAGAGGAAAGGTATCCTATACGCTCTTTGGTTGGGACAACACCTGTTCCCCCTGAACACATGTTTGTTACTTTGGACCCTCACAAAGGAGAACATCGAAAAACATATGCAGACAATGTATTTTTACAATTGTTGCATCAGGCCCATGATACTTCCAATGCTACTAATTGCTGGATCTGTGGATTGCTCCCCTCTGTTATAAATAAGAGTGATATTTTATTATCGATGCCATTGTCCTATCTCGGTAGTTGCGAGGGGTGGTTTGAACTGTTTGCTATGGTTCAATATCACTTTCAATTCTTTGCTGTAAACATCACATCTGCTGACTCTCGCACTGTGGTAGAATATATATGTTTCCATCAAGGGTTTACTCAAACGGGGTTAGGAGACCAAGGGACCCCTGGTACATTGTCTCCAACAGCCTGTATGAATGTATATGAGAAGGTACAGAACGAAACATGGCTTCGAAATGAAATGTTAGATTTCCAAGGGTTCAATGCTACTGAATATTTCCAATCATACCAAACACGCAATATTACTAAGGATAAAGCGATGCCAGTGCCAGTAGTCAACACAACAGCTGGTTTCTGTGTTCGGGGAATTGGGAAGGTGAAAGTGGGAGAGAGTAATTGCAACTACACATATACGCTGAGTACGATTAGTAGCCCACCTTTGCTCCCACCATATAATGTTTATTTTGTTTGTGGATCCCAAGCATATGTTTGGCTCCCTAGGGGGTGGTCAGGTATATGTCACTTCTCTTTTCTTCTTCCCCCGGTGTTTATAGCACCATCCAATTACCAAAAGGACCATCGATTGCAGCGTAGGAGTGCATACCTGCCCCGAGTTAGAAGGGTTATTAACACAGAAGATATAGACCAGACAGATACCACTTTGCAACAGTTCACAGATGCCATGAAAGGTATCGTACCCATTTGGGGCCCCATGTCCAACAGCCTTAATATTCGTAGACTCACAAGAGTTGTCGAAGGGGATATTAATACGACAGCAGGGATTTTGACGAATATCACAGCTGAGCTCCAGGCTACGAAGCTTGTTGCGTTACAAAATCGGATGGTGTTAGACGTCATCCTTGCTGACCGAGGAGAAGCCTGTAGTGTCATAGGCAGTAGCTGTTGTGTATACATCCCAGACCACGCTCCCAATGTATATGCCGCCATACAGAAGTTGCATAGGCTTTCCTCCGACATACACCAAGAAAATGGTACCTGGACACTCTCTGGATGGTTCTGGGGTATATTCACGTCCTGGGGTTGGAAAATTCTCGCTTTCCTGGAGGTAGTTGCTGGTATTCTCCTCACATGTTGCCTCTGTATCCAATGTCTCCCGGCCTGTTGTTCTTATTGTATCACATTCCTTACCCCAAAGCAGAAGGCGCCCATCCATGATACTAATGCTGTGATTATGACTCAGAAGGAGATAGATAGCTTTATGCAGATAGACCAGGGTATATTTGAAGACTCTTCTTCCTTTGATGATGAATACATGGAGTGCTCTACATGCTAAAGATAGGTGTTGTATATATACTATGTTGCACTCTCTCTTTACTCCACTTTTTATGGTTAGCTCATGCTAAAAGGAGGGTCTGTTGAAATGTAAATGTGTGCATTCATTTTGCTAGTGTATTACACTATGTAAAGTTAGCATTCGCTTTACCATTTTAAGTTCAGCTGCCATTTTGAGCCATGATCGAAACTAACTTCTGTCTCACTCTGTCCGCCTCAGCAGAAAGCAGTTGCAATTTTTTTTTTGTATTCCTCCAAGGTTGAGCTTCGCTGTGCTAATGAATAGACTGTTTTATTATTGCATACCTTTCTCACTAGATAGGCCTGCTCCCAACCTTAGAGCGGCGGGCACAGGCAGAGTAACCTTGACGCTGAGATAGCATGTACCCGGTCCCGGGATTGTAGCTCATCTTTCTGTAGCTCTTTTGTTCATTAGCTACCAAGTGGAAAATTCCAGTCTGGGCGTGTCTTTAGTGATTCTGAAAATGTATATTATATGTTACCCTGTTGGTAGAAGTCAGTCTCTCTGCATCAATCTAAGGAGGCTGGTCAGACCGGACTCCGCTCAAGTGAATCTCTAATAAATATCTTTGGTTTGTATTCACTACTGTCTGACCGACTCTTCATTTGTAAGGAAGGCTGAGAGGTGGTCACGAGTGACACGGGTGGCCCTAATCAGGTCACTTCCTTCAACTCCTACACCTTGAAGTCCTTTGTCTTATGTAACATTTCCTATACAGTGATTTACACACATATAATTGATTGTCTCTGTGTAATCTGTGTGATGTAAAGTGCTCTGACACCCTAGACTGGCATGAGTGGCGCTATAAATCAAATTCAATGCATCTGAGAGAGAGTGGGGTTATGGAGACTTGAGGGGCACTGTTAAAGGGTGGTAATGAGGGAATCCATGGCAGAGGTGGTCATTGGGAGGCACAAACAAACATTGTTGCACAGGGCGCCACCAGCACTAAAGCCGGCCCTGCCCTTGAGGCCAGTCTGCCTCACCTGTTGGTACCTCCATTGGCCTTGTTTCAGTAGTAGTATCTGCAACTCGCCAGGGATTGGCAATGCAGGATTTTCATGCACACCAAACTAAGTTCGCAAACTTCACAGTCTCTCTGCTTCATGCACAAGCACTTTTAACATGTGCTGCCTGCTTTAGGGCCACTGGGATTATGCAGCAAAGGAGGACAAAATTATGTGCAGAATTGACTAAATTATGCAGTAAAAAAAAAAAGGCTGCAGCGTAATGCAGTATATTTTCTGATACTTTATTATTTTGACATTTTTACACATGCTAACAGTCTCTGGAAAGATTTTGCCTTATTTGTACCAGCGTAACATATAAATGCAGAAGTGAGAAAGGTGATCAGTCAACATTTGCAAAGAGCCGTTCACTTCGCAGCAACACCAGTCACATTTTTTAGTAACTTTTGATCCATTTGACATGCAAACAATTTATTAGTTAAATTGTCAGGGTATGCAGCAGATGTTGTATTATGTGGCAAAGATGGCATAGACATAATTATATAGAAAACATTTGCAAACTAGGATATTTTGCCATTCATGTTTGAACTGCTTTTGTGGAAAATGGGAGAAGTGCTGATGACAGAAACTCCATGGCTCGGACACAAATGGCTTATGCTTCCACTTTTAAGCGTATTTGGGACATTCTGTGATTGGAAACATATTCCACTTTGTGAATGTATTTTAATGTCAATAACTCATATTAAACCTTAAATAATCATGTGTATGCATTAGTTGATTTAAATAACATAATAAGCTGTAACTGGTCAGTGAAATGCCAAACAAATACTAAAAATTGGGATGTTTCGCTCATTCTGGCCACACCTCTGACTCCGCCCACTGATCCAATCCTCGGGTTATTCCCGCCCTTTGATTCTCTGTTCACAGTTCCCCTACTTTTTTTTCTCCACTTGGACCACTGGGTCCCTGTCTCTATAGTAAAGCAAGAATGCCACCACGGTTCAGGCCTGCACCCTGGGCGGGGACATCTAGCTGGTAACCTATGTTCTCTTTCAAGTGCAGAAAATGGAGGCTGGCCTTAAGGGACTACTTCAGTGGAGAGCCATGTTTCTAGGTAATCGATCATGACGGACCCCTCCACTCCCACCAGAATGCCCACCACTTGAATGTTATGTCTTCTGTTCCTATCCCCCACATCCTCAGCTCTCCTATCCAGGGAGTCCACTCTGTCTCCTAGTACCTCTTTGTGGCATTTGACTCTATCTGCCAAATGTCTGTGGTCGATGCGCAATAAACCAAGATCAAGGGAGACTTTATCTGTTTTGGCTTCTAGACTTCTCTGGAGGAAGTTACTGCAGTGAGTATCTGATCTAGCTTCATCGCGGAGTATGCCTCCTGCGTATTCAGTGATCCTTCTAGCGTGTTCAGTGCTCCGAGGACCTCCCTCTATAGTAGAGTGCTTTCCAATATCAATCTTTGTCCACCTCCCATGTCTTTCATAGATCTGTTCCTGCCAATCATCTCTCTCTGAGGGTGGCTCCCACTATGGGTTCATGCTTCCCAATGTTGCAAAGGGCAGCAGACAAGCAGGTTTTTCCACCAGTATGTAGGGTCCTATGCGGTGGGCAGCAAGAAGAAGGTTAGACAAGGGGAGGCACACATTTTTCTTCAGTAGTTCTCCTCTCAGTCACTCATCTGGGTCAGCTCAAATACAATTTGATATGTGTGCACTGCTCACATGGTCCAATATGTCCATGTCCGAGTGTAGTGCTGGGCTTTACTCACCGCAATGCAACAGCAGCGTGGATGTCTACGGGGCCCCACTGTTTTATTCCAGTTCTTTATTTTTAAATCGCTTTTCTTCCATTTGGCACCAGCTTGGGAATCCTCTATCAGCCCCAATCTAGTTTAAGCCGAGCCGGGTCTGGCATGTTTCTGCCTTTCTCAGCATGCCCCCTCCAGGTCGCCTTCTTTGTTATCGAACGTTCCAAATCCAGCTCAGACTCACACTGCATCCACTGTTGCCATGTTGTGTCCGTTGAGGCATCACTTACTCCCAATTGCCATCGCTTTTCCCTTTTTTTGTTCCTCAGGGGCGGCAGGCAGTTCACTCTGTTTCATAGTTGCCATAAAGGTGAGGAGCAGTGAGGGGTCCCAGTTTGTTTCATGGCTCGATTCGGCTTCTCTCTGCATTCACGGCTGCCATGTTGGGGCTTATGCAGCCTCATTTACCCCAATTCACCGCTGCCATTCCTTTCGACCCTCAAGGGTGGACAGCTGCTTCTATTGTTCCACAACTGCGGCAGGGGTAAGGAGTTGCTGTCCACTCTATTTTTGGGCCTCAGATTGACAAGATGTTAAGGGATCTCAGGTGGACTCTTGCAAGCTCTCAAAGATGCGGCCTCCTTCTCACAGCTAGCCACGCCCCAAGACACCAAGTTCCTGTCCAAGTAACAGAATGGGGAAAGTGTTGGGAAGGCCAGTCATTTTCCTAAGGAAATCAGTCTGAGGTTCAAAAATAGTTTTAAGTTAGCAGAACCAGAAGTACAGCATCATTTATAGCAGAGGATTCAATTTTAGCCTGATAAGTTGTTAATGGTACCAAAAGAGGTCCTAGCCTGGTCTTGAAAATAAAATATTAATTGTTACATATTAACAAATGATAGCAGCTTTCCACCACTTGGAAAGGCAAATTTCAAAAGTTGTTATATCTTAGGCCAGCATAGTCAAAATCAGAACTACTTCCAAAGTCATATTATTTGCTTTGGGCATTTATTTTTGTGCAATGCCTCTTTTCAGTTTTGCATTTTATTATGGCAGACCAAAGCTAACGTCTAGTAGCATTCACTAAAGAGTTATAACCATCCATTAAAAGCAGAATACAGGATAGGCAGCACTAGGCTGTGGAGAGGTAGAAACAACTCAGGAATCACAATACAATTGACATGCTGCCAGCTATTTAGGGATGAAATAATGAATTTACAATTATAGGGAGGCAATAATGAAAATGTCAACAGTCTTAAAAACCTTGAGGTTTTTTTTGTCTTTTAAAAAGAAAAGTGTATTCTTTCTACCAATCAAAAGAATTGCGTGTAATGCTCTCAATTAGGATTTATTATAAATACATAATGCACACCTACAGGTTGCCGGCTAATTGGTGCACAATGTGCTGCTTAAGATGGCAGCAGTGTGTAGAACAATTCTTCAACTCATGTTGCAGAAATAGGCACCACTGAGCTGCATATTTTTAGGAGCACACGTCATACTAAACTAGCCTTCAAAGCAGTGGTGGCCGCCACAAAACTCCAGTGGGGAGGTGGGGGGTGAGGGTAAGGGCGGATATCATTAAAAAAAATACTTAGCAGTCCTGCTACCGATGCGTTGGTTCTCCTCTTCAATCCTGGTGGTGTCCCAGCAGTTCCTGGAACACCAACACAGGCTCACCACCCAATCCAGATGCTGCTCTCATAGGATGAGAGCAGCAACAGGATTGGTCTGAGCGGCCTTGTTTGTGGCTCAGACAGTGCCTTAGTGCCTGTGGCATTTCTCCAACCAGGCTGTGCAACACAGCCAGGTTGGAGAAACCTAAGTGCACATGTTTGTTTGGCCGGCCTTAGACGGCGGGCCAAACTGACATGTGCACTTTACAGTGCACACTACCCTCTCCTCCCTGCCATGCCCTGCCCCACCCAAGACTCCCTGGCTCAGCCAGTCAGTGGAAAATAAAGGATAATATTGTCATATTATCATTTTATTTTCTGCTCAGTGGGGGGACGCTCTTCCACCATTACAGAGGAGCCGCCCCTGCTTCAAAGCCTTGTATTTTAGATATTAAATTGGAGGATATGGGTTTAGAAATAAAAGGTTTTGGGTAATGCCCCTGCGAATACTGCCCAATTATGATGATTTGTAGAAGCCAAGGTCTCAGGATGATGCCAGCGCCGCCAATGGTACAGCCAGGAGTCTGTGGTGTGGAGGTGGGACTGTCACAGCTAATGGCACTGACCAAAGCAGGGCGTTTCCAAACACACTGCACTATCCAGACACATACTGTCTTTGCGGCCAAGAACTGGACATGTGGCTATTCTGCAGAAAAGGAGATGTTCCCCTGCTCAATTGTATATGCTGCATCAGCAATTATGAATGACCGTTAGTATTTATGCCCGAGTAGATTCCGGGATTGGGTTATTATCCACATTCACCCAAATCTGTCATCTGTTCATCACTCCCCTTTCACACGCCTTCCTCTTTCTATGGAAGCCTATATAATATAACATTTGTGATTCACCCAGCATTAAACTTCTCCAAACAAATTTCTCCATTCTCCTATAAATTCTGATATCATCCATTTAGTACACTTAGAATTTCAGTTATCGCACTCTTGACTGATTCAAAATATCAAACATTTTGGGGATGTTTAATAATCCACAGGAATATGGATGGAAATCTAAGCAAATCCTGCTTTTTTAAAACCTTAAACTAGTGGATTTTTTACTGCAGGAAAATCCAGGTGATTATGTTGCAAAGGACAAATACACCTTAACTTTTTTCTCTTTATCCTTCTGTAAAATGTGTTTTTGCTATTCACAAATCCTTTCCTCTAAACACCCAAGAAACATTAGGGTGTTTTATGTTTTTCATATTCTATTTATACATTTATACTAGCATGGGGTGACTACATTCAGGGGCCTATTTGTGTAAACGTCACGCAGCGCATCTAGCAAGTCACCTTGCTGCACTGCACTACGCAACAGGGAAAGGGCAGGAATGCACAGCGCATTCCTGCCTTTTCATATGCACACGCAGCCTTTTGGCAGCCTAACGCCAACGCAGGCATTCTAGTACCATGGTGCAAGAGTGCCTGTGTTGCATGCAGGATTGTTTTGTGCAGGAAGGGACACTTCCCTGCGCAAAAACAAACCTGAGAGCGATATTTCTATATCTGTGCTGCAGGATGCAGCACACATAGAAAGAGGAAGTAACAAGGAAAAATGAAGATATTTCTCCTTGTTACACCTCTCCTGGGAAGGCATATCTTTTTGGCACATTCCTATTTTTATCAGTTCTGGTAAATCTGGGAATGCCTCAAAAACCATGGGAGTTGTGTGAGAACACCCATGCAACACCCATGTAACTCCTCCCTATCGCAGAGTAAGGCAGCACAGCGATTTGCACTGCCTTACTCCAGATTAAGGGAGCCACTCGGGGCCATGCAAAGTGGCCTTGTTTGGCATTCATAAATCTGACTTAAGGTTTACATTGCTCTTGCACCACATTGCGTGGTGCAAGAGTGACGCAAACTAGCTCGTAAATAGCCCCTCTGTGTGCAGCAATTTAAAAGATTGTGAATACTCATAGATTATTTATTTCTAGGTGTTCATTGCCTTAATAGAGACCAAACCTGCCTGACCCTCACCCCCACCCTGGGGAACACTCTTTTCCCTCTTCTACTCTTAAACTTAGGGGCTGATTCCGATCTCGGTCGGAGGCGCACCCAACACCATTCGGTCGGGAAAAAAGCCATGCGAAAGCCTGTTTCCCGACCGATCCGTACAGCACACCGAACGAGCAAGTACGATGCGCACAACAGCAAAGAATCCGGCCGAGCCGTACTCACCCAAACCAGGTCCTGTTCTCCGACCGAGGCGAATCCGGAAACGCCGAATCGAGTCGCACGGAAGGAAAAATGCAGCCCCGTCCGGCCGGACAAGTACGATGCGCTTTCCGTACGCGCCGAACCCATCGCTACGCACGGCACGTCAAAGCATCCGGGAGAGGCGCACATAAGCTCCGATTCGCGCCACAACACGATCCACGGCTCCGAGACGAACACGGCAGCGACGAGGACGACGCGAAGCGACGAGGACGAGGCGAAGCGACGAGGACGAGGCGAAGCGACGAGGACGACGCGAGCAACGAGAAGGACGAACGACACAAACCAACCATGAATCCCTTCGTCCCGATCATACCAATATTCTACATATACTACCGGAACAGGCACAGACGCGTACGGCGCAGAAGGTAAGCCAGACACCAACCACAAAACACATACAACACGTACACGACACATCACACACACACAGAGGGATGCAGAATATACTTACACCAGCAACAGCAGCACCATAGGGGCGGGATGCCCATCACCAATGCCACATATGCACACAGGGGCCTGAATGCGCACCACCACCCCTACCCAGGGGGGCAGGATGCCTACCACCACTACCACCCTTACCCAGGGGGCTGGATGCCTACCACTACTACCACCCTTACCCAGGGGGGCTGGATGCCTACCACTACTACCACCCTCACCCAGGGTGGGCTGGATGCCTACCACTACTACCACCCTCACCCAGGGGGGGCAGGATGCCTACCACTACTACATCCCTCACCCAGGGGGGTAGGATGCCTACCACTACTACCACCCTCACCCAGGGGGGCAGGATGCCTACCACCACCCTTAGCCAGGGGGGCTGGATGCCTACCACTACTACCACCCTTAGCCAGGGGGCAGGATGCCTACCACTACTACCACCCTCACCCAGGGGGCAGGATGCCTACCACTACTACCACCCTTAGCCAGGGGGGCAGGATGCCTACCACTACTACCACCCTCACCCAGGGGGGCAGGATGCCTACCACCACCCTTAGCCAGGGGGGCTGGATGCCTACCACTACTACCACCCTTAGCCAGGGGGGCAGGATGCCTACCACTACTACCACCCTTAGCCAGGGGGTAGGATGCCTACCACTACTACCACCCTCACCCAGGGGGGCAGGATGCCTACCACTACTACCACCCTTAGCCAGGGGGCAGGATGCCTACCACCACTACCACCCCCACCCATAGGATGGACAATGCATGACACAACCAGCACACCACAACCTAGGGAATGCAAGAAGAAGACATCCCCCCAACACCATGACAAGCGTGTGTAGACTGTCAAATGCCTACAACACCGAACATGACTTCGAACATACAATGTGACCCCCTAGCACATGTGCCACACAAATATGTGTGTGGCACACACAACGCAAGCAGGCCATGACCATTGTGGCAATGGGGTCCAAACCCCCATCATCACAGTGACCAAAAGGCAGGTGTGGGGTCCATAGCTGCAGCACATTTTGAACATTGTGGCAATGGGGTCCAAACCCCCATCATCACAGTGACCAAAAGGCAAGTGTGGGGTCCATAGCTGCAGCACATTTTGAACATTGTGGCAATGGGGTCCAAACCCCCATCATCACAGTGACCAAAAGGTAAGTGTGGGGTCCATAGCTGCAGCACATTTTGAACATTGTGGCAATGGGGTCCAAACCCCCATCATCACAGTGACCAAAAGGCAAGTGTGGGGTCCATAGCTGCAGCACATTTTGAACATTGTGGCAATGGGGTCCAAACCCCCATCATCACAGTGACCAAAAGGCAAGTGTGGGGTCCATAGCTGCAGCACATTTTGAACATTGTGGCAATGGGGTCCAAACCCCCATCATCACAGTGACCAAAAGGTAAGTGTGGGGTCCATAGCTGCAGCACATTTTGAACATTGTGGCAATGGGGTCCAAACCCCCATCATCACAGTGACCAAAATGTAAGTGTGGGGTCCATAGCTGAAGCACATTTTGAACAGTGTGGCAATGGGGTCCAAACCCCCATCATCACAGTGACCAAAATGTAAGTGTGGGGTCCATAGCTGAAGCACATTTCGAACATTGTGGCAATGGGGTCCAAACCCCCATCATCACAGTGACCAAAAGGCAAGTGTTGACAAAGTAAGAGGTGCAACTGCCAAACTGCATGGATGATTCCTGGTCACAGAACAACAAACACATCAGTGGCAAAGTAGTGTATGTGTCCCATTGCAACATAAATTGGGGGAGCCAAATCCTGCAGTGCAAATAAGACATAACTTTGGCCATGTGCAGACAAACAACACCCATGGGGGCTGACACCGTCAACAATCATCAATGACACAACGACAGAAGTGACCATCCGAATGCAGACCCACATATTTGCACCTATGGGCACACACATGCAGATACCCTGTGGAGACTGCAGATGTGAGGTGAACAGATACCATACCATGGCAGCAATGGGACACACAATCAACAATTAGCACCAAATGAGGGCTCCCGTCCCATCAGCCTGGTCATGGAAGTGCCAACGGAATCATCAGCACAGATCCAACACACTTGTATAGCAATGTTGCACTGACAACACAGATGAGTCCTTCCCCATTGATGCCCAAACCTGCATGTTCACTGGAGATGGCCACACGGTCAGGGAAGTAGACGAATAGAACAATGGCAGGCACAACAGATGTGCAGGGGTGTAAGCCACAGATGTGAAATTGCCAATCTAAGTAGGAAATCCCATTGCCAAATACTGAACACATGACACCCTCAGATGCTGCTATGGATGACATGGATACACCACAGGATAGGACACATTCCCCCTGGACCACATGGGTTCCTGCACAGTAACACTTCATTATCATGAGACCAAATATCACCATCACTGCAGCAAGGGCATGGTTAGCATCATCAACATCATGTACATCAGAAGCAAAAGCACTAGAGAACAGAAAGTTGCTTTATTCAGCATATGTGGCATTAAAAGTAGAAGTCCGGTAGAACATAAACAAAGGCCAATGGCCAGTCCATCAACAAAGTCACAAGTGGGTGACAGTGGCAGATGCCACCCTACACATGCCTGCACAAAACCAGGGACAATCCACTAGGAGGGGCAACCGGGGGGTAGGCCAGGCACCGCAGGGACAGGATCAGGGCTCACCAGGAGGAAGCAGGGAAGGGGTGGTGGGTGCTGGAGAGCCACTGACAACTGCAGTGGAGGTGTCTGACATGGTGTGTGCCGGCACAACTGGGGGCATGGCTCAGATGTTGTGGGTGCCGGCACGACTGCAGTGGACCCTGCAGATGGAGTGGACAGGTCCGCCACTGTAGTGCCCAAGTCAGACAGGGTGGTAGTGGACTCCACTGCAGTGCCTACCACCAGGGGAGGAGAATGGGGAACAGGCAAGGTGGGCTGGACAGAGGGGGAGGACACCCTCACCACATCAGTGGCACAGACAAGCGCAGCGGGGGTGTGGTGCCAGGAGAGCAAGTGGCAGGGGAGAAGGCCGGAGCCTCTTGGGGATGGTATATCTGTGGGTGGGGGAACCTGGGGCAGGGTGTGGTGGGGGCACCTGTGGAGTGGGGGCCTGAGGGATGGAGGAAGGAGACCTGGTGCTTGAGCTGCAGGGCGGCAGCGGGGTCTTGCTCTTAGCACTCCGGGGGGACTTGCGGGTGGGGGCCTCAGTCTGTCTACGCCTGGGGGAGGGTGTCCGGGGGCGAGGGGCACTCTGCTCCGTGTGGGGGGGCTTCCTCTTCCCCCTGGATGCTGGGGCAGCTGGATCGGAGGGGAAGAGGCCGAGGTCACTGAGGAAGAGGTGCTGGGTCTTTGGGGTTGCAGGTGAGGCAAGGGAGGGTGCTTTGGAGGGAGAAGCAACTGAGGACTGCGCAGTGCCCGTGGATGCGTGTGTGTGTACCAGGGCCCCATCCCCTGTGAGTCTGGTTTCAGTCCCCTGACTGTGCGTGCGTGTGCGTTTAGTTTGTGGCGTGTGTGTCTGTGTGCTGGACGTGTGTGTGCTGGTGTGTGCCTGTGCCGGTGTGTGTGTGCTTGGGACGGGTAAGGTGCTGGGGAGTGTGGATGGAGCAGAGGCAGGAGGGGTGAGGGACTGTCTGAGGAGGGACACTGCTGCCGTCAGGGAGGAGTCCATGGACCTGTTGCCCCTCTGTAGGTCAGACATGCCCGATGAGATGCCCTCCATGAACGACACCAGCTGAGTCAACAGTGCGGTGTGCGCATGGAGGACACTCAGCATGGCTGTCTGCCCTACATGGAGCTGGCGAAGGAGGTACACAGACTCCTCACTCAGGGCAGCAGGGGACACAGGGGCAGCGGGTGCGGTGCCTGGGCCAAAGGAGACACGCTCCCGAACATGGGAGCCTCCACGGACCTGGGGAATGGGAGCCGATGGGAGGGCGGTGGTGGTGCTGGTGGTGGCAGGTACAGCAACACTAGCTGGGGTGTGGTGGCTGCTGACACCCGCCTCCACAAGGGAGTCATCCTCCGAGTTGCTCTGGTCCTCAGCTGAGGTGGATGGTGCTGAGGACTCCTCGGTGTGGCTCCCCTCGCCCTCCGTGCCACTGGGTCCCTCCGACCACTCCTCGGCTGCTGACCCAGTCTGGCTCTCTGGCTCCTCCTGGTCCGTGGAGCTGTCCCCTTCCGTGGCCGTGGATGTATCTGCAAACAATGGGGAAACAGACAGACATCAGTCACCTGCACCAAACGCACACACCACTGTGAGCACAGCACATTACAGAGCAAGCCCTGGCATCATTAGTTGTACATTGCTAAAAGTGCCCTAACTGAACAGGAGAAGCCAATTGTCAGTCTGATGCCAAGCATGGCACTCACATCCCACATGGCCTTGCACCCATCTGTCTGGTGTCTGTTGGATTGCAACACCCCAGTGTGGACACATGCACCAAGTACACAGTAGTTGGACAGTGCAGAGGACACGGTGTGGCATGTGGACATGCACACATCACAGCTCTTGCCACTGAGTCAGTACAGGTTTCCGGATGAAAGGGATGCCCAGAGTCAAATAGGAAATGCATGTGATGCATACCAGCGACAGACACCATGATGCACCCATGTCCTGATAGCCAGCGCCACTATGGTGTGCATGTAGCACATGTCACTCCCCTGCAGGACCACCAATAAGTTGACACATGCCATGGCAGAGGCATGACTGCTAAGTCATACATCACTGTCTCAGTGATGTATGACTTGGCAGCCAGACAACAACACTATGCACTGTGTCACAATAGTAGGTCATGGGGAATGCAAGTCCTGGAGCTGCACAAGTGCACATGTACATCCCCCACACAACACATCATCTTAACCCTCATCTGTCCAGGTCACACCTATTGGACATATGGGAGACCTGTGACACTACCCTCTGAACCTGAGCCCCTCACAATTTGCTGTGAATGGGGAACAGCTGCCTGAACTTCACATTCGCATACCCCAGTCTGCACGGGCAGCTGATCAAACACCTATGTGACACACAAGTATCGTCTCCTATGGTCACATCTCCAGGGGCATGCTGAGCCCCTACCAAGAAACACCCCAGCAGTCCTGGCAACTAATCCACAGCACACTGACACAGAGGCAGACACCTGAGGGGTCAAATCACTGTGCACAATGTGTCAGCTGATACACGGGAGTGGGAGTACAGAGTGCATTGCATGGCCTGGAGTAGGCATGACTGTCCTGCTCCACATGAATGAGGGATGTGCCCTGGACAGTGGATAGCTGGCTATGTATGTGTGACACACGTAATCTGCACACTCCTGGGGCCCAAACATTGTTCCCACCCGCTGCATGGGCGTGTGCCACATACCCCAGGCACATGTGGTGGCTCAGCTCAGCAAGTGGACCGCATATCAAAGCAACACGCAGATCACATGTCCAAACCCAGGCGTTGTGTGAACAATGGACCCACCCATGATGCCCAGAACAGAGTTAGGGAAACAGATGCTGTCCCCCACCTTTAGTGAAGCAAACTGCAAGGACACAGTCCCAAGTGACACAATTCCCTGAATGTAAGGGCCACACCTGGGTATCAGATGAGCAGTGGGCAGTGCACAATAGAGGGACATGGCTCCTGGACAACATGACTGCTGCACTGTGGCAGTTGAACCAGGCCAGAGGAGGGCACAAAGCATGTAATACAGAGTTCACAGTGCAGTCTTTGACTCACCCCTCCTTGCTGCTGTCTGGCCTTCAGCTGCCCATCCAGGTCTGGAAACACCACTGCCAGGATCTGGAGCATGTGGGGGGTCAGGGTCCGTGTTCCGCCCCTCCTGCGAGGAGGCGACAGCTTCAGCTAGACCCGTGCATTCCTCCGGGTCCAGCCCCGAAGGTCCTGCCACCTCTTCTGGCAGTTGCGGATCCGGCGCTTGTAGACCCCCACGGACCGGACAGCCCGGACGATGTCCTTCCAGATTTCCTGCTTCCGATGGGCATTAACCTGTCAGGATGACAAAGTGAAAAGGCCATTACCACACATGCAACATATCCGTGCATGACACAGTTGTATATACATGTCTCAATCACAGGGGCACATGATGTACACAGGCAGTGCAAAGCTGACCATGGACAGTTTGCCAGACGTCACTACATGGTATCATTGCATGGGAAGTAAAACCATGTTCAAATGCACTGTCACTGCACCATACCTGTCCAGTGCAAGTCACTACACACTATGGGGGGTGACAACTACTCAGTGAGCCTGCTAGCCAGTGGCGTGCAGACTCTCAGCCTTGCTAGTCACACAAAATGCACATTCAGAAAGGCAGTGCACAGAACACTCACCTGCTCCCCTGGTGTCCCATACAGCTTGCTGTACTGTGGAAGTAGGCTGTCCAGCAGGGCCTGGTTCTCTTCAAGGCTGAAGGCTGGGGCTCTCTCCACAGTACGTGCCATTGCAGGGTCCAGAGGGGCAGAGACAGCAGCAGTGCAGTGGCAGATGTCGTCCTGGAGCATGTAGTGCAGGCAAGTGAGCTCTCAGGGGAACAGCCAGCAATATATATGTGCTGGAGAGGCAGATACTGTCCCTTGTGTCCAAAGTGATAGGTCCAAGTCGTTTGCATCTTCTGAATCTGGCCAATCCATGGAATAGCAGCACCAAAACACGCCCACAGCATCCTTCAAATCTTCAACTTCATGACATACATGATTTTGCAACATTGTTGTGGGTGACCAACTGAATTTACAGCAACCGACTCGTTCGAAATTCGAAAACGCGTCCGTTGCCAGGCAAGCCCATTGTCAATGGGTGCGCACCGATCGGTCCATTGCGGTACAACGCGCACAGGGGTACAACGCGTACCCGCACACATTGAATGCAATGGGCCGGCCGGAGGCAACGATCGGTCCATTGCGGTACAACGCGCACAGGGGTACAACGCGTACCCGCACACATTGAATGCAATGGGCCGGCCGGAGGCACCGATCGGTCCATTGCAGTTCAACGCGCACAGGGGTACAACGCGTACCCGCACACATTGAATGCAATGGGCCGGCCGGAGGCACCGATCGGTCCATTGCAGTTCAACGCGCACAGGGGTACAACGCGTACCCGCACACATTGAATGCAATGGGCCGGCCGGAGGCACCGATCGGTCCATTGCGGTACAACGCGCACAGGGGTACAACGCGTACCCACACACATTGAATGCAATGGGCCGGCCGGAGGCACCGATCGGTCCATTGCGGTTCAATGCGCACAGGGGTACAACGTGTACCCGCACACATTGAATGCAATGGGCCGGCCGGAGGCACCGATCGGTCCATTGCAGTTCAACGCGCACAGGGGTACAACGCGTACCCGCACACATTGAATGCAATGGGCCGGCCGGAGGCACCGATCGGTCCATTGCGGTACTAACGCGCACAGGGGTACAACGCGTACCCGCACACATTGAATGCAATGGGCCGGCCGGAGGCACCGATCGGTCCATTGCGGTACAACGCGCACAGGGTACAACGCATACCCGCACACATTGAATGCAATGGGCCGGGCCGGAGGCACCGATCGGTCCATTGCAGTTCAACGCGCACAGGGGTACAACGCGTACCCGCACACATTGAATGCAATGGGCCGGCCGGAGGCACCGATCGGTCCATTGCAGTTCAACGCCGCACAGGGGTACAACGCGTACCCGCACACATTGAATGCAATGGGCCGGCCGGAGGCACCGATCGGTCCATTGCGGTACAACGCATCACTGTACATGTGACTGGCATATGTCAGCATGCCTGTCTCAGATGGACATATGCCAGCCACAGATAGCTCCCAGGGAGTGAGGGGCACACCTACATCACGACAGCCTGTCCAAACTTTATCATAAGGCATGTAAGGATGCATTTCCTATTGTGTGTATGTTGGTGTACATGTTGTCCTGTGGGTGTCACCTGTGGGCAGCCACCCCCAGGCTGTGCACGTGTTCATGGGGACAGGATCCTGGGTGTTACGTGTACATGACCACTGTGATGTGCAACTGTTCATATCTGTGCATGTGCCATGGTCACATTTCACAGTGGTGTATGTGTATGTCATGTCACATACCACGTGAGTCCCATGTGGGACGGTATGTTTGAGCCAGGGTGTCCCAGTGGCACAATAGTGATGGTCCTCCACAGTCTTTGTGCATGTAGTGTTTACAATGTCTCTGATTTCATGTGCACAATGGGAGACAGTCTCCACATACACGTTGTGTGTGCATGGACTCTGATGTTGTGCGTGTGTGTCACAGACGTCCATGTCTGTCCTGCCGTGGCAAGTGGGGCCACTACCTGTGGGGGTCATGGTTGTTTTGCTGTGGTGTATACATGATACTCCATGTAATGCCAGTGTCCATGTGGCATTACAGGGTCCCTGGGAATGTACCTGTCGTTGAGCTGTGGTGCCTGGGGCACATCTGTCCTCACATGTCACTGTGGGGGGTTATTGTGACACGGCAGCAGGAGATGGGAACTGTGACACGGCCTCATGATATCCAATGGGCCAACCTGGGACTAATTGATGCCACCTGTTGGACCGTGTTGACAGATGTTGGCCATGTATGTACCATACATGTCCTTCCGGTACTGCACACTTCATGTAGTTGTGCCTCATAATGATGTATGTTGGGATCTTGAGTGTGTTCAATGCCGCATATGTGGGGTGACTGACAATCTTGCTTACTTCTCCTCTACACTGCAGGGCTCCTGCTGTCCATCGACCATTCCCAGACCTGGCAACGATGGTGGAACGGGACAGCATCCGACGGTACCGCTTCACCAGGCAGCTGATTGAGGATTTGGCAGTGCAGTTGTCCCCACATTTGCAGCCTGGCCGGCCGTATCCTACAGCGCTGACCCCCAAGGTGAAGGTGATGGCAGCCCTACACTTCTTTGCCACTGGTACCTTCCAACATACTGTGGCGACTGCTGGTGGGATGTCACAGACCATGTTCAGCCGTGTGCTCCGCGATGTTTTGGCGGCAATGTTGCTCTTCCTGAACCGGTACATCTATTTCCCTAGACTGCGACGACTCACTGACGTGAAGAGTGACTTTTATGCCCTGGGGAGGATGCCGCATGTAATTGGCTCCATTGATGGGACACATGTGGCTTTGGTACCACCACAGGCCCAGGAGCAGGCCTACAGGAACCGCAAGCACTACCACTCGGTCAATGCACTGGTGGTGTGTCTTGCAGACATGACCATCAAACACGTGTGTGTCCGTTTCCCTGGTTCAGCACATGATGCCTTTGTGATGAGGAGTAGTCGCATCCCCAGGATGATGGCACAGATGCAGAACCAGCGTGCCTGGCTTGTCGGTGTGTACTGACTTTGTGCCATTGTGTGTGATCTGATCTGTAGTATTCCGCCCACTTTTCCAAGTCAGCTAATGTGCACTTGTCTGTCCGTAGGTGACTCGGGATACCCCAACATGCCGTGGTTGCTGACACCCCTCAGGAACCCTGTGACACCAGCCCAGATGCGCTACAATGAGGCACATGGTCGGACCAGGAGAGTGATTGAGCGGACCTTTGGTCTCCTGAAGAGCCGCTTCCGCTGCCTGGACAAGACCGGAGGGTCCCTCCCATATGCCCCTGCGAAAGTGTGCAAGATTATCATCGTCTGCTGCATGCTCCACAACCTGGCAGTGCGGAAGGAGTTGCCTCTCATCCAGGATGACAATGACCAACATCCGCCACCTGTGGAGGATCCTGGCCTGGACCACGATGCCAGTGATGATGATGATGATGATGGTGATGGTGATGTCCGCACACAGCTCATCACCAACTTCTTTAGCTGAATGTGAGTATCCTGAGGTGTCATGTCAATGATGTGAGTTGGCACACATCACAGTGGTGGTGCTCTGGTGCTGTTGGAGTGTGTCCATGGGCTACTTGACTGGATGTGTGTTGCGATGTGTGGTGACAGGTGGGCTGTACTCCCCAACAGTGTTGACATGCTAACTTGGTTCTGGGTGGGTATCTTGTAACATGTATTGTGCATGAGTTTTGCTGTTCTGTCCTGTACTCCATTGCTTTTGCCTGTGTGTCATTTCTGTCCTTCACAGGGTACTTTCAGATTCGTTTGGTCAACTGTGTCCACCGACGACGTGATTGCACATCCAGGCTGGTAGCTGTTGTGTCCCTACAGGTGATGTGCGCCACACCCATGGACTTCCTTCCGTCTACAGTTGTTGACTGTGTGCCCGCTGCCAGGTGGGATTACCTTGCATCTGTAGTGGTTACGGCATGTTGCAACTGTGTAATAAACCTGTGCTTCACTTTGTGATGTGCGTTGTCTGTGGTCACACATTTGACTGCCATTTGCTTACTGCACCTGTGGGCTACTTGACTACAACTGGGAATGGGTGTGGTGTCTGTGCATTGCACCGTCTTCCCTGGCAACATCAGTGTAGGCAATGAGTCAGATGGCCTAGGTGTGTATGTGTTGTTTAGCCCTGGTGGTGTGTCTCCCTCATGTGTGTCACGTTGCCTGTACTCACATGCCTGTGTTGTCCTTGCTGTTGCAGTTCGCATACACAGTGTAATTTTGCAGTTCATCATCCCCATAACAGCACCCACATTGGAATCACGACAGAGGCAAGTATGGTGTATTAGTGTGTTTATTGTGATACATTTGTGTTAATAGTGCATAGGATGGGTAGTGCTGTACATAAATCTTGCAATCCCAAGTTCCTAGGTGAATTGAAAGTCCTGGTAGACAGGATCCCCAGTATCGGGGCCACAGTTGTCTGACACATTGGTCCAACTTGTACTCCCCATGCAATGTGTGGGAGTAGTGTTGCCGTCAACAGGGTGAACAGTCTGTGCACAAAGGCGAACATCCAGAACAGGTTCAGGCTTCCTGGGAGTTGCGCTTGGCCATCGGCCTCTCACTTTTCCCTCCTCGGACGACCCCTCTTCTTGGGGGGGGCCCTCAAGTACAGGCTGCTGCGGTGCAGGGGACTCTCCGCCAGAGCCCTCCTCCCTCCCTGTGGCAGTTGCAGTTTGTTCGGCACCAGATGTTGTTTGCACACAGGGAGGTGTGGACTGGTTGCTGTTCATCTGGCGGAGGCATTGTAAAATGTCCCTGTGCACCGCCGTCATCTCATGCAGTGCATCCCACTTGGACTCCACGCGGGACATGTGTGAGTCCACACGGGACATGTGTGACTCCACGTGGGACATGTGGGAGTCCAAGCGGGCATGATGGGCAGCCTGCTGCTGTTTAATGTCTCTGAGGAGCCCCACTACCTGGCTGAGGTCTCCGGTGCTGGACTGGTACGCATCAGCTATGCGTACCAGTTGTGGGTCATCATGCACACCAGCAACGTCTGCAAGCAGCGACCTCTGTCTCCCACCCCTCCCACCACCCCTGCTGACATGTGCAGTGTGTGCAGTGGCACGCACAGATAACCCTGGTCCACCTTGGGGGTTGGTGGTGGTGGTGGTGGTGTCCATGGCCCCAGGTTGGTCCAGGATCACTGTGCTGGTGTTGCTCCTTGTTCTGTCCATGTCGGCAGGGATGGTATTCGTGGTGACAGTCGTTGGAGGGGTGGGTGCAGGGGGTGCAGCTGGTGGTCCTGCTGGTGCTGCAGCTGGTGGTCCTGCTGGTGCTGCATGTTGACTTGCACCGGATGTGCCAGGTTGTTCTTCATCGTCCGAGGAGGACAGAGGCTGTACGACGCCAGTGAGCTCGGCATCCTCTTGAGCCTGGGACTGGGACTCCTCAGCGTCTGCTGCTGTGTCCCCATCATCACCTGTTTTTGGGAGACACAAACAATGTATGTTATGTTTCTGCAGGCATCAATGGTTGACACACATGACAGTTGTGGCTGTGCCTCTGGGTGCGGGCCTGTACATTGCATTGTCCTAAGTCATCACAGTCAGGGGTTGATATTGGTGTGGCACATTGTCCTGCATTATTTGGGCATTTCTATGTATTTTCTGGGGTGTGAACATGGTCTGCATTGGTTGTGTTTGGTTGACAGCCGGCCCTCCTTCCCACCCACCCAGCCAGTCAGTTATCCCACCATGGAACGTGCTTGCGTTGCAGGGAGTGTAAGTTGTCTCTCAGGATGTCAGTCAGTGGTGTCCTGCTGTTTGTTGGTGCACATTTGCCAGCAGGCCCTTGTGCTCCCCACAGCAGTAGCCAGTGTCAGCCATCTTGTGAGTCCTTCTACACTTCCTGTGATGTGAGCATGGTTCAGGGTGGTGTTGATGGGACAGTTGTGGGGGTGAGCTATGTCTGTGAATACGACTCCCATCATGCCATTGCCTCCACCCCACTTCCCAGCATTCCCATACTTACTTGCTTTTGTGTGGAGTTCAGTGTGTGTGTGTGTGAGAGCAATGGCAAGATGGCTGACAGTGGTGTCCTGCTGTTGGTTGGTGTGCAGTACCCAGCATGCCCTTGTGCTCCCCACGACACAGCAACAGTGTCAGACATCTTTGATGGGCCTTTCCACTCTCTGTGGGATGTGCATGCGTGAGTGTGAGCTTGCTGGGCCATGTGGTGGGGGATGTAGAGCTGTGACTACGACTCCCATCATGCTATTGCCTCCTCCCCCTTCCCAGCATGCCCATGCTTCCTTCCTTTTGACTCTGCTTCCCTGTGGGGTGGGCTGGCTGTGCTGACAGGATGGTTGGGAGTGTTGTCCTGGCAGTTGTTTGGCTAGGAGGTCCCAAGAGTGTCCCTGTGCTTCACACAACATAACCCAGGGTGGTGGTTCTTTGTGGGATCTTGTGTTAGGATGGGGGCATTGTATTCTACCAGGTGGGTTCTGTGGAGTTTGTGTTGGGGGGGTGTGAGGGGAGGTGCTTGTGACTATGGTCAGTGCTGCAAGTCCCCCTTCCCACCCAGCTAGCCAGATATCCCACCATGGAACGTGCTTGCATTGCAGGGAGTGTAAGTTGTCTCTCAGGATGTCAGTCAGTGGTGTCCTGCTGTTTGTTGGTGCACAGTTGCCAGCAGGGCCTTGTGCTCCCCACAGCAGTAGCCAGTGTCAGCCATCTTGTGAGTCCTTCTCCACTTCCTGTGATGTGAGCATGGTTCAGGGTGGTGTTGATGGGACAGTTGTGGGGGTGACCAATATCAGTGACTACGACTCCCATCATGCTATTGCCTCCACCCCCTTCCCAGCATGCCCATGCTTCCTTCCTTTTGACTCTGCTTCCCTGTGGGGTGGGCTGGCTGTGCTGACAGGATGGCTGGGAGTGTTGTCCTGGCAGTTGTTTGGCTAGAAGTCCCAAGAGTGTCCCTGTGCTTCACACAACATAACCCAGGGTGGTGGTTCTTTGTGGGATCTTGTGTTAGGATGGGGGCATTGCATTCTACCAGGTGGGTTCTGTGGAGTTTGTGTTGGGGGTGTGTGAGGGGAGGTGCTTGTGACTATGGTCATTGCTGCAAGTCCCCCTTCCCACCCAGTTAGCCAGATATCCCACCATGGAACGTGCTTGCATTGCAGGGAGTGTAAGTTGTCTCTCAGGATGTCAGTCAGTGGTGTCCTGCTGTTTGTTGGTGCACATTTGCCAGCAGGGCCTTGTGCTCCCCACAGCAGTAGCCAGTGTCAGCCATCTTGTGAGTCCTTCTCCACTTCCTGTGATGTGAGAATGGTCCAGGGTGGTGTTGATGGGACAGTTGTAGGGGTGAGCTATGTCTGTGACTACGACTCCCATCATGCCATTGCCTCCACCCCACTTCCCAGCATTCCCATACTTACTTGCTTTTGTGTGGAGTTCAGTGTGTGTGGGTGTGAGAGCAATGGCAAGATGGCTGACAGTGGTGTCCTGCTGTTGGTTGGTGTGCAGTACCCAGCATGCCCTTGTGCTCCCCACGACACAGCAACAGTGTCAGACATCTTTGATGGGCCTTTCCACTCTCTGTGGGATGTGCATGCGTGAGTGTGAGCTTGCTGGGCCATGTGGTGGGGGATGTAGAGCTGTGACTACGACTCCCATCATGCTATTGCCTCCTCCCCCTTCCCAGCATGCCCATGCTTCCTTCCTTTTGACTCTGCTTCCCTGTGGGGTGGGCTGGCTGTGCTGACACGATGGCTGGGAGTGTTGTCCTGGCAGTTGTTTGGCTAGAAGTCCCAAGAGTGTCCCTGTGCTTCACACAACATAACCCAGGGTGGTGGTTCTTTGTGGGATCTTGTGTTAGGATGGGGGCATTGCATTCTACCAGGTGGGTTCTGTGGAGTTTGTGTTGGGGGTGTGTGAGGGGAGGTGCTTGTGACTATGGTCAGTGCTGCAAGTCCCCCTTCCCACCCAGCTAGCCAGATATCCCACCATGGAACGTGCTTGCATTGCAGGGAGTGTAAGTTGTCTCTCAGGATGTCAGTCAGTGGTGTCCTGCTGTTTGTTGGTGCACAGTTGCCAGCAGGGCCTTGTGCTCCCCACAGCAGTTGCCAGTGTCAGCCATCTTGTGAGTCCTTCTCCACTCCCTGTGATGTGCGCATGGTTCATGGTGGTGTTGATGGGACAGTTGTGGGGGGCAATATGTGTGACTGCGACTCCCATGATGCTATTGGCTACACTGACTTGGCCAGCATACACAGAATCCCTTCCTTTGAGTGGTCTTCACTGTGTGTTGGTGTTGTTGTGGTGGCTACATGTCTGGATGTGTTTGTTAGTTCTATTTGTGCCACTGCCTAGCTGTAGTTGTAGTTGTGTTTGTACATGTGTTGGCACAGTTGGATGTGACTTTTTTGATGGCATGTGTTGTGTTTATCTGACTGACATACACATTTTGGGATGATTCTGTTCTGGTTGCTGTGTAATTGCTATGAGTGCATGGTTTGACTCTCCCCTTGACAGTGATGTGTGTGTTTTGTGGCAGTATATTGTGTACATTTGTTGTGTACTCACCAGGCTCTGGGATGTCCTCTAGTCCATATACGCTCACTGGCGGAAGGATGGCCCGCACCTTCTCCTCCCAGGGCCTGAGGTATATTGGCTTGGCAGGAGGGCCACTGCCGGTGTATTGGCTGTTGATGTAGTCTTTCTTCAGCATGTCCCGTACCCTCCTGCGCACGTCATACCACCTGTTCTGGATGTCGGTCTTTGTGGGCCGACATGGTGATTGGGCGTTCACCCTGTTGATGATCCTCTCCCACATCTTGGTTTTCTGCGACATGGGGGTCTGTTGGACCAGTGTGCCAAACAGCTGTGGCTCCACCCTGAGGATCTCGTCTACCATGACTTCCAATTCACTATCTAGGAACTTGGGATTCTTCTTGGGGGGCATGGTGATGGGTGGTGATGGTGGGTGATGTGTGTGTTGGTGTGCAGGTGAGGGTGTGTGAGTGTGTGTTTTGCTGGGTGTATGTGAGGTAGGTATTTGTTGGTGTGCTGATGGTGTGTGGCTTGTGTGAGGGATGAGCTGTGGATGTGTGGTTGCTTTCTCTTGGGTGCTGGCAGTGGAATGGCATTTGCAAAGGCTCATGGTTGTGATTTGTGTCCTTTATATAGGTGGAGTTGTGGGTGTGTCTTTGTTCTCTGTCCCCACCCCCCACCAGTATTTATTGGCTTGGTAATTGCTTGTTTGGCCTTTTTTGGGTGATTTTTCCTTTGTGCTGTTTGTGTATGTTGGAAACGTTCTTGTGACCGAGTCGGACCCTGCATTGGTCTCGTACGGTGTTCTCCGTTTCGTTCACGCTGTGTTTGTGCAGTTTTCTATGCTGCGTACCCGTCGGTCGCGGTGTATTGTGTTGCTTCGGCTCGGTTTTGTATGCGTGTCGGTCGTACGGCTTGTCCTCCGTCCGACTCGCTCGTGGTTTTCGCGCCTTGCATCGTACTTTGCGGTTTGGAGTTCGCGTGCACGTTTCGGTCGGATTTGTTCCGGGTGCGTGTCGGTCGGTTGGATTCGCGTGTTTTTCCGGCCGGATTGCTGTTTTCCGTGCGGCTCGGTCGGTCGACTTGGTTTCGGTACGTGTCGGTCGGATTTTCGCGCCTTGCATCGTACTTGGCGTGTCGTGCGCCACGGGTACGTGTCGGTCGGTATTTTTTCCGGATCCGAGTCGGTCGGTGCTTTTTCCGGCCCGAATCGGAATCGACCCCTTAGTAATTGAGAAAATTCACCATGCTGGTAGATCCTTCACTACACTACGATAGATATAGTGGTGAAATGACCTCACAACCTGATTCTGTGAAGAGGAATCTCTGAATTTGTACTTGCAGGTGAGTTTTTTGAACATTTAAGAACATCTTAGTTGTGCAAAAATGTTCTGGAATGGCGCATGTTACTAGACGCCTCCTCTGAATATCAATACCGTAACATGTGGAATGTTGTACTTCTGTTTAAGTGGTTCTTTCTGTGCTCCACCTTCACCTTTCTGGTTGTTAAGAAATCTGGACCTCACAGTCTGTCACAATATCTATACTACACACAAGTCCCATAACAGTGCTCGCATCCATTAGCTATCTATTTATATTTGTTTTCAATTCTCTATTGCTGCCCTTCCTATACCTCCTTGTTGTATGATAGATGTTCTTCTTGCTTGTCTTACCAGACATTTCGTAAATAATGCAAAATTATCCTTTATATCTTAATTTTTGTTTTAGTTTTTATAAAGCACACTTGATAACAAGCATTGGCAAAACCCGTAGGTCTGCCTTGCATTTTGAGTACTTCAAAAATATTGAAAAAGTATACCGTAGTGAGAAAAAAAAATCTCTACACGATGCATGCATTTTCTGGACATACAGCCAGCACATTTTAGCAGCATTTCAGCATACACACATTATGGTGTGGGCACTTCGTGGCTAATGAATCTCCACTAACTATCACTTTTTCACACCTTTCTTTCAAGTGTATTAAAGTGATATTATGGACAATGTTGAGTATTCCACAGTATTTTCCAGTTCACTTTTTGGAGTTTGGGATGGCAACAGCATCATCCTGATAGTGCAGTCTAATGTCACTCAAAAACGAATTTGATGATGGGGGTATGAAGTGAGATGGAGGCATCTAGGAATATTCTGCTGCAAAAACAGTGTAGTTGGTTCAGGATATGTGCATGCTATGATGAAAGATATTTCCAAGTACATTCTTCAGAAAACACATAAAGGTCTTAAAGGTTAAATCCTTGCTCCCATTTTTCAGCCACTTTAGCCGGATGGGTCTAGTTGATCATGAGCAAAGCTGGAATTGACATCTCTGAATTCAGTGCCCATTCATCCAGAGACTATGACTTCCAAAACTAACCTGGAGCTAAATTAGAATACCATCTAAGAGCAGTAGATTGGCCCTCAGCTTCAACGTTTAAAATGCAATACAGTAAAGCAGATTTATGTGCATTTAATCTGTAGCAGACATGCTTTGACCATTGAAAATGGAGCCTCCAGACTTGACTTAAAATGTGCATTTCCCAAGTCATTTATGTAGGAAAGTCCTAATTTTATTAAAGACACAGATGTATTATCCCACCTTTGTTTTATTTTATTATTGGATGTTTTTCTGAGTATTTTGTTTTTCCTCCTGCTGTGTTTATAAATGTGTCTATTCTTATTCGTTTCTTCTAGTGCTGCACTTTACAATTCTTCAATCCACCTGATTCTATGTCAGGACTGGAGGCTTTGGATTATGCTTAACTTTCTTCTTTTTTTCACACTGAGCAGCGTAAAAACATAATAGGATATACATATAGAGTACCACTGACCCCCTAAAAGAGCTATGATGGCGATTTCACTCCTGGGATTCATCATCAACAGAGAAAAACCAGAGACAAAGCCATCTCAGAACATCTCCTTTCTGGGCTTTGTGGTGGATTCAGCTCAAAAGATTCTGAAGCTTCCCCAGAAGAAAAGAAGAAAATGGAATACATTAAGAAGGAACTGATGTTGCACTGAAGAGAGATACACTTTCTCCTAAATTGCTAGCCAGAATGGTTGGACTCTTGGCATCATTTATCAGGAAATTTTTCCCAGTTCCCTTGCACTACGGGATGCTACAACCCTTGAAGACCTGCCATATCGGAAGGGGAGTGTCCCACAAATGGAAGTGGAACTTTCCAGACAGACGAAGATGGAGATAAAATGTAGGTGTGCAACGCCAGGGCCATCTTTTGGACATTTCGGGAACTGATGATAGAAATGGACGCAAGCCTATCAGGATGCAGAGGTTACCACAGCTGGACACTGGTCAGAAGAAGAATTTCTTGGAACTACTGATAGAATACTTTGCAGTCAAATGCATGACAGAAGTTAAGGTGTCCTGCTCATTGCTTTTGAAAATGGACAGGAATCTAATATATTGACAGGCTCAATCAATCACGGCATTTATTTAGAGGTATGAAGTCCAAAGTTCTGGCAAAGTTGGCCAATGACTTTTGCTGCCTTTGTCTTGACAAAAAGATATTGGTGGTGGAAGAATATCCTGGTAAACATAATCTTGTAGCACACTGGAACCCCAGAGCCCTCAAAGACTTCAGCGAAAGTTAGCTGGATCCATATATTTTCCAATAGTTGATGCAGAGATGGGGACCTTGCAACATGCATCTATTTGTCTCGCGTGTGGATCATCAACTTCCGAGATTCTACAGTTGGTGACTGGATCCCTGGCAGAAGCCACAGATGCCTTCACTCAGGACTGGTCCCTAACTCAGAATTATGCCTTTTCACTATTCTCAATAATCACAAGATTGTTGGCACCCTTTTCGAGGTTTCAAGTTTGGTTTCCAGTTCTTCTGGAACTTTCTTAGGATTCCCCAACCATTCTCCCCCTCATCCAAACATTCTGAAAGATCCTCACAACAGAGTTCATCAATTGGTGCTAGAAGGCTCACTCTGGCTTGAAGCATGGAGGTTCAGGGGCACGCTGGGAAGTCCCAGGTCTTTCACAATAAGTTTCACACTTTATATGGAAATCATAGTCACAGTCCACTGTCAAACATTACAGCTTGGCTTGAATACAATGGCCACATTGGTGTCTGGGACGCAGCTTCATGGTGACAGACATTTTTCATATCTTGAATTTTTTGCCAGATCTGACTTATGAAGGGTTGATCTATAGCACCATCAATGCCTGCTGGTCTACAATTTTGGTGGGACACACCCTTCTCAATGGGGTCTTAGTGGGGGACACCCTTTGGTATGCAAGTAACTTTAGGGTATCATGCTGTCTTGTCCCTTTAAACCCAGATACTCTAAATTGTGGGACGTTAAAATTGTCCGCAATCTTTTGCCGTCCTGGCAAGACAATCAGTGCCTTTCTAGGAAAGAACTGTCAGATAAATTGGCTATGCTATTATGTTTGATTTATTTTAAAAGAGTTTCTGATTCAAGGGCATCACATTTATTTGCTAAGCCCTTCACTCTTGAAGGGGTGTCCTTAGAGTTTCTAAAAGAACTAAAAATAACACCAAGTGGTATCCTACCCAGCTTTCCCTGACAACCACAAACTTTGTGTGGTAAGATGTTTAAGGTCATATGAGGCAATGACAGAAGAGTTTAGATCACCTAGTATCAAACAGCTCCTTATATTTACACGGAAACTGTTTGGCCCAGTATCCTCTCCCACCTTTGGCAGATGGATCATGGTGGAGGCTGGCATTGATGCCTCTGAATATGGGGCACATTCAACCAGAGGGGCCCTGGCGCTCAAGAACCTCTCTCCTGGCTGTTGTCTGGAAGATATTTACATGTGTGGATTGGTCTTCAGGCTCAACTTTTAAACAGTTTTACTTTAAACCTGTGGCAGTCATGTAAGCTTTAAACTAGCACAATTTGCAGCTGCCAGTCCTGACATAGAATGTAAAATGTCCTAGCTATTGTGAAGGAAAGTTTACATTTTATTAAGGACACAGAAGTGAGGATTATCCCACTCATCTATTTCTGTTAGAAGGCTTCCACGCAGAAGAGGAGTCATCATTAACCAATTTATTCATCTAAATGTTAATTCTCTGGTAATCATGACATCTATTCATTTATTCTAGTTTTGATGTATTATTGTATAGCAATTTTATATTATTTGAAAATACTATCACAGGATTTGTTTGCTCAATTGAGTCTAATTTCTAGGTTTTTTATTGTCAGGGTCTTACGAGAAAGAGGACTTTTGAATGCAGAAAATGGACAACCCATCGACTACTCTTGCACGAAGATGAAGTGCTATTTACTTGATGTCAGATATATGTGGATTGAGAGACTGCTATTGGATATTTGTTTCTTAAGGGCTCATGGGATATGAAATCCAAGATACAGATATAGATCAGGGGTCTCCAACCAGTAGCTCGTGAGCTACTGTAGCTCTCTGGCTACCTCTGAGAAGACCACCTGCGTGCATCCCAGCTTATTAAATTAGAAAGCTTTTGCTTGGTTGAATTATTATACATTAAAAAATTGAAATTATGGGTGTGGGTATGGATATGGATATAGACAAAGATATAGGTATGTTTATGGCTATGGATATAGATATAGATAGAGATATAGATATGGATATGGATATAGATATGGATGCATCCTGTTATATTGTTTAGCCGCTAATTCTGAAATGAAGAACAGAGTTTAGCATAATCCTTGCCTCAGTGCCCATACAAGAACTTTCCTTCACATAGTTAGGAAATTGTACTGTCCAGTGGATAAAGAATGGATTGCTGTCATTTTGCTTTTCATCATTTGTGTTTCCATTCCTGCATAAGCTAGGATGGCAAACTTCACAACAAAAATGAGGAAGGACTATGTTTATTTATAATGGGCTAATGGTACACCTGTGCAAAGTACAGTGGTAGATCTGCACCAGGGGCTATTGGATGTTATATTTTGTTCGCGTTTAAATCTTTCTTGCCTGCTCTTTTTCAATTCTGGCTGCTATGAGAAATAAAAAGGAAGAAAATGTATAATGGGAACGTCTCCTCTTGATATAAAATTGATCAATAAGACCCTTTCCCACCACTCGCTAGAGATTACCCAATGATCAATCTCTGCAACTAAAGGAATGTCCGCAGGAAAGAATCCTGTGTGCGCGTGGAAATATCCGCGCATTCCGTGACTTAGGATCGGATCAGGATTGGATGTTTTCTACTTGATCAATTTGTTATACATGTCAGTGCAAAAAAGGTTGTGAATCAAGCATTAAACGTATTTTTTCATATTGAAGATACAACCCTGTTGGTCCGTAGCCCGCGCGCTGCTTGGTACATGTCGGTTAGGAGGGTGCTTGGGTAGCAGGGCAGACTGCGATCCAGGAGCCCTTGATGACTGTGCTTCCTACCTGCACTTCCTCTTACTGTTGGTCAGCAGACCGCGGTACAACCGTCCGTCACCCATGACAAACCACCACTGGTCTATTATTGCCTCTGCGTCGTGGTTTAGTCACTCTGACTGTCAATGAGTAACAAAGTTATTTGTGGCTGTCCACGTTTATGTTGTTTCAGAGGGAAATAAGCACACACTGAGCAATAATGCCATTAATTGTAATAACCAGTGGTTAATTTGTGGAGGTGACTGCAGGTGGTGGATACAACATTCATTTTTGAGAACAGACAGTGTTATCACTATCAATAGGGCAGGAGGTGGGGCATCACTGGGCCCAGGGCTTTGAAAGGGCCATTTAATCCCAATTATGGTTGCTTTTACTACCGATTTGGAGGGAGAGGGCCATTTTTCTTGCTGGTATATGGCACACTTGTTATGGCGGTGGAGCTAAAACGTATTTTTCTGCTTCATGCTTTGACCCATAGCAAGAGAAAGAAAGGCAGAAAAGGGGAAATGAAGGAGAAGAGGAGAGAAAAAAAGTGCCAACCCTGGCACTGGTCAGCAGCGGCGAAGGGCACTTAGGAAAAACTTGGGGCCCCTCCATTTATCTTTTTTTTTTTCTCTCAAATTAAGCACTTTAAAAATCCTAATTTCTGTTTTTTTTTATTGAATGAATTTTTTTGTTGTATGTGACACTCATTCTTACAAGAAAATAACAATCATACAAGATAATACATATATGAATCAAATCAGTTGATATGGCATTAACGATGGGCCCGATTCACAGAACTAACTCAAGACAAAATCCTAAACTTACTACCATTTTGGTATTCACAGAAGGCACTTACTCATTTTGGTATTCACAGAAGGCACCTACTTACTCATTTTGAGTAACTTACTCATTTTGAGTAACTTACTCATTTTGGTATTCACAGAAGGCACTTACTCATTGATGAGTAAGTGCCTTCTGTGAATACAAAATGAGTAAGTTACTCAAAATGAGTAAGTTACTCAAAATGAGTAAGTGCCTTCTGTGAATACCAAAATGAGTAAGTTACTCAAAATAGAGTAAGTTACTCAAAATGAGTAAGCAAGTGCCTTCTGTGAATACCAAAATGAGTAAGTGCCTTCTGTGAATACCAAAATGGTAGTAAGATTAGGATTTTGTCTTAAGTTAGTTCTGTGAATTGGGTCCATAGTCTATTTACAACTGCGGATTTACCCACTGTTTCCTACTACATGCACATCTGTTTTTCCAGCACGGCATTCACACATGCAAACACATCAAAACAAACGGCCCAATTAACAGAAAAGAGGGGCATTTACGTGGCTTCTGGACAGAGGACCAACTCGCAATTTGGAAAAATTTGCACTCGGGAAAGAGAAAAAACTGTATTTAGCGCCACCCACTGGCGCGGTCGCACTAGCGGTATCAAAAATTAGTAGGACAGGACTTCCATTTCATTATTGAAAAATGTGTTCTAGCAGCAGAGCGGGGACACATGAGCACAGAGCCCAGGGCTAAGAGCCCCCACTACCCTCCCCATGCCATGGCCATGTCGGCTGGAGCATCTTTGAGTTACTCCCCAAGTTGTACTTTAACAAATTTAATGGATTCTGTTTGCACAAAATCCTTTCCAAGTTGCTCCATTGATCTCCGAATCTTCTTCACCACAAATCTTTGAGGACCTCCACATGGTGCTATCCTTTTCACAGATTCTTAATTTGAAGAAGAAAAAATAAGTGCAGGGGCCCAAAGATTTTCTTAGGGGCCAGCCTCCAGCACTGTCAAATGCTGAAGTTGCTGAATTCAAAGGCAGCCTAGCCTTGAGCACACTTCATGCCTCATTATTAGAATAAAAGGAAATTATTTGAAAAACCAAACTATGAAATTATTGAAAAGTGCTGCATGAGTTAGATAAACAGACCAGACATGTAGGGTGGAAGACCACCCAACACATCCGGCCTCTTTATCTCACTCATCCCACCTTTCTCCTTTCGCTGTTATTTTCCTACCTTTCTTTTCCCTTGTCATTATCTTTTTTTTGCCTTTCTGTCTCTGGGTCAAAGTCTGATGATGAGAAATACATTTCGGTCTCCACCACCTGCAACCAGTGTCAGACATTAAGCAGTGATGTCATGGCCTTAAAGCAGCAAAAGAAAATTATCCCCACCCTGCTTTGTTGAGTAATAAAAGACCCCCCTACAATCTTGCTTTTTCTGTTAGGAACTACAACTTCTCAAGAAATAGACAGAGAGGAACATATTAGCCAAATATATAATTCATCCTAAACAACAACAGTTTCTTCAGGTCCCTTACAGCGCCTATTACAGCCTATTACAGCCTGCGGATAATACCCCAGGAGCTACCAGGGCTGGACTGGCCGTAGCGGGCACCGGGCGTTTCCCCGGTGGGCCACCAGGGTGGGGGCCGGTTTTGGGCACCTCGGGGGCCGTTTTTGTTACCGGGGGCGGCAATATCGGCCCCCTGTAACAAAATAGGCCAAAACAGCAAACAGCTCTGTTGCCCCCCACCCCCTCTCCTTCCCCCGGGGGCCCGGCCAAGCAGTTAGCCAGGGCTGGTTTCGGTTCCCAGTCCGGCCCTGGGAGCTAACCTAGGGCGTTCAAAATGTGCTTTGAGTGTTTGAGGCGCAGAAACTGAGAAAGCAACACTGCTAAACACATTTGCAACAATGTAAGTGACAATTTAATGTAACAATAAGTAACTACGGGGCCGATTCACAGAACTAATCTGAGACAAGATCCTAAACTTACTACTTTTGGTATTCACAGAAGACACTTACGATTTATGGTATTCACAGAAATCACTTACGACTACTAACTTTACGTCCGCACTCGGGCCGGAATTTCGGCACCCGGAGCGGAAGTTCTGCACCCTGAGCGGAATTTACACCTCTGGGCCGGAATCTCCACCTCCGGGCCGGAATCTCCGCCTCCGGGCCAGAATCTCCACCTCCGGGCCGGAATCTCCACCTCCAGGCCGGAATCTCCGACATTGAACCGGAACCCATTATTTCAGACAGGAAATGACCTACAGGAGGTGGGAGACAGGAAATACATCACAGGAAGTTGTTGGCAGCCATTTTGTGTTCATTCTGAGTCATCCTCTCTCACAGATCAGATCCTCTGCCATCCTGCTGCTCTTTTCGACCTTATTTCCCCCAAAATGGCTGAGGGCTATGAAGAGAAAGCACCCCCTTTCAGTGAAAGAGAATTAGACATCTTAGCTGAGGGGGTGATACTCAAATAACCTCAGCTATATGGGGGCCAGAGGACCAGCTGAGTAATGCAGCGCGGGCCAGACTATGGGCCGACATTGGTGAGCGATGCAGTACAATGGGCGTTCACACCAGGAACTCGAGGGCATGCCGCAAGCGCTGGGAGGACCTAAAACGCTGGGCCCGACACAAGGCCGAGGAGCTACTGGGCCAGTCTTCCCAGCACCATGTGCATTTTCTTCGCCTCTCGCCACTGTACAGGAGGGTCCTGCATGCAGCTCATCCAACCCTCCATGCTCAGCTGGAGGAGCATGAGCAGCAGAGACCTGGTAAGTGCATTATATGCAATATGTGTCTGGAAGTATGATGTGAGTGAAGACAGAGCTGTACCATTGTGTGTCGCATGTCTCTATTCACCTATTCTGTGTCTATGCAGCAGTCATCATGAGGCAAAAGGCTCACTGTAGCGCATTGACTGTACAGGGCAGAGTGAATTCTGGGAGTTGTAGTTTCATCATGACAACTGGGGAATTGAGCCACACAGTTGCATTTGTACAGAAATTTGCACTGCCAGCACCACTAACAGTGAAACAAGGGAAAAATAACTGATGTGTGCATTGGATGAGGAATGGTACAGACACTGTCCAGTGTGTGTATGAGAGGCCAATGGGTATTGGATGCTGTGTCGTGCATTGCTTTCGGTGAGTTTGGGTTCTGATTGAGACAGATCATCATGTGCCATGGAGTCAAGACAGACTTTGAGATTCTTGCCTCACTCTTAAGTGTTTCCAATTTACCAAGTGTGTCCACAGACACACGTCTTACCCCCAGTGGCTTGTATGCCATTTTTCATGTACAGGTAGCTGTAACAACGAGACACTATGGTTCACCAGTGCACAGCACTACCTGATCAGTCTCCGAAGCTAATATGTGGCACTGGATTGTCAGCTTTTGTGAGGGAATATCAAAAGGTTAGACTCACAACTTAGCAAACCTAATTGCCCAGACCCTATATGGATGTGTGACCCCCAATCGGCATTTGTGTTGTCCCATACAATGCTACAAGGCAGATAACATTTTTCCAGACGTAAAAGTGCAGAGGCTCCATATCACAGGCCCTTTTTAATACCATCTGGACTCCCTCTGATCTCCTTTTGTAGACTGGGTTTGGAACCTGCCCATGTAGCAGTGACAGGACACACAGGTCACAAGAATGCCAAAGTTGAGGGTTGGCCAGTACAGATGTGCAAGCCACCAAAAATCTTGTGAGATGTCCATGTCAGACTCAAATCAGGAGATGACAGTGAAAGTACACGTAATTTAAGCTCATCACATCTTTGGTGCGCCGGCGGCTACGACCTCTTTCCACCAGTGAGGAAGAAGAGGATGAGGCTGGACCCTCAACATCAGGAGGCAGTGGGATTGCACCCACCCTGACTGACCAGGAAGCCAACTCTGGTGCTATGGACCAGGTGGAGGCAGAGGACATTGAAGTGGGGGGGGAGAACTGGACACCTCTGGCCAGGGGGGTAGAGAGCTACTCTCCCCCAGACCATCACCTGTTAGTTTTGCCGAGGTGTCCCCGGGGCAGGCCACTACGCAACCTGGGCCTGCCATCAGCCCCTCCCTAACTCTAGAGGCCCCCATTCCATCTGGGCCTCCAGCTGCATCCCCTGCAACCAGTCCCCCTCATCGTAGCTGCCAGGTCGACACCAAGATTGGCTCCGAACCTGAGGCACCACACCCCTCATGTTCAACCCAAACCCCTCCCTGTGTTGTTCCTTCTGTGGCTGTACCAGAGGACTTGATGTGGGCATGTGAGGGTCAGCCAGACATGTCCTCTCACATCATGCTGCAGATGTGTCTAGAGGTGCGCATGATGCGAGAGGAAATTGCCCAAGCTCTGGCCACCCTCACTGCCAGTGTCAATTCCCTGACTGCAGCTATGTCGTCTTTCGTATCCCAACCTCCTTCCCACAACACCGTCAATGTCTCCCCCTGTCTGTTGCCCCACACTGTTTCCCCCCTGTACTCCTCGTGTGTCCCGACCCCGTGTGGTGCCTGTTCCTGCACCGGCCAGCCAGGAGCCCGCATCGGACTCAGAGGATCTGGACATTGTGGTACTAGAGGATGACCAGAAGGACACTTGACCTGTTGGACAGATTTTTCTTTGTGGACAATTATTTACTTTTCCCCTTGTAAATAGACTGGTTTCCTTGACGCTCCCTGACGTGTTATATTTATGTTGCCCCACCCCAATACAAGTTCCCTTCTCCTTCTGCAGTAAGAACATCATTTGTTTTCCTTTCTCCCTTCCAAACGGACTGTTGTAGTTTTTCTAACCCTACACTTTTTTAAAAATAAAGTCTTATTTTGAATCATACTTTCTCTATCTTGTTTAACTTCATTGTGAATGTCTTGTACAAACTATGGACATGTATTTTGGAAGTCATCTGCTCTGCACATGAGGGCTTGCTGCAATGACAGGGTTACACTTGTACATGTGTCACACACACACATACATCCTCACATCTCTAGGCCACCAAAATTGGTGAACATTAGCCTATCATGACATGATACGCAACAGAGTTGTGACTTGTGAAGAGAATTTCTTTTTATTTACATATTTTCATACTGGTCAAAAAGTTCCTGGGATGTGATCAATGGGGATCGTGCTTGCGGCTTCGCAATTTCGGAACTGAGGATCGCTGTGAGGTATTATGTCTGGGTTGTCGCCGAGGTGCAGGTTGGTGTGGTGTATCTGCCTGTACAGGGTGAAGTTCATGTGCAGGGGCGGATGGTGTCTGTACAGTTGGTGTGTGTGCGTGGACAGGGGCTTGTTGTGCAGGTGGTGGTAGTGTCTGTTCACGGGGTGGTGGTGGTTGTGCAGGTGGGGGAGTGCCTGTTCAGGGGGTGGTGGTGGATGTGCAGGTGGGTGGATTGCCTGGATAGGGGGCGGTGGTGGGTGTGTACCCTTGCTGTGGTCCTGTGCAGTTTGTGGTACAGGTGTATGGGTGTGTCAGGCAGATGTGGTGGCTCCCCTCCCTGCGTTGACCATGAAGGGAGACCTTGGATCACTTTCATCATGCCCTCCATCATCTTCATAGCTAAGGCATGGTGTCTTAAACTCTCTTCCCTTTGGATAGATATGATGTCTCTGATATTCTTGCACATGTCTTGCCAAGATCTATCCATCCTATTCAAAACATTAGTCTGTCCACCACCTGAAGGAATTGGCACAGGGCCTCAGACATGTCTGGCAGGTGGCCCCTATGGCACGAATGTCCTGCCTCACATCTGCCTGCTGTTGGAAGAAGTCCTGCTCCCACTGGGCATCATGGCCTTGTGCAGGCCCTCTCAGCAGGTGTCGGCCATGGATGAGACCGCTAGGTCCAACAGCAGGGGGGAGGGTGGCATGTGGAAGCCTGTGGACAGGAGAATGGTGCTCAGGGGATACCTGCACCACAACAGGGTTGGTACTTCCCTCAGATGGTGAAGAGAATGCCTGGGATACACTGTATAGGGAGGAGTGTACAGGGGAACCACCACGTCTGTCCCAGATGTGAGGGCTGTGAGGGAGTGATGTCTGTGTTGGGGTGTGTGTGAGCTGTGGCTGGTTAGCTCCATGCTGGGGACAGGCAATCGTTTGTTTTGGAGGAGGCTGAGGCACTTTGCTGGGCGGAGGGTGTGAGGCCTTGCAAAATGTGGGCGATGTGGGAATATTTCTGTCCATGGCATCAGACTCTTCATCCTCTAAGAGGATGAACAGATAGTCACCATCATCGTCCAATCCTTCATCTTCCTCGGATACTTCCTCCTCCTCCTCTTGCGCAGTACTTGCAGCTGACATTACTGCCTGGAGGAGCAGTGGATTTTCCCCTTTGATTGCCCATCGCCCAACACTGGTGGAAGGTCCATCCTCCTCATCGTCATCATCACCTGGAACACAGAGGTTGCAACAGGATAAGTAATTGACCTAGTATAAGGTCTGGTGCAACACAAGGGTTGTCTCTACTGTACTTTGCATCAACAGATGACGCACATGTGACCTGGTTTGGGTACCCCTACAAGTGACAGCTCACACCATAGAACTGAGGGGTGAAACGGAGATGTACATTGCACAAGCAAACTCACCAGCTCCAGCCACAGCTTTGTGTCCCTTTGCGATCCCCCCTGATGACAACTTCTGAACCATGCTCCTCATAGGTTTTGTTGACGAAGCAGTCCCCGATCCAGCAGCTGAAGAGGGAAGTGACACCATTCTCAATCATCTGCATTACTAATTTACAGACAGATGTGACACTTATGATATGTATGTAACTTTGTTAACACCAACTGTAGGCTCTATGCAGAAGGGGAATTTTATCTTAGTCATGGTTTTGATAGGGAAACACTTCACACCACATTTACCTGATGGACATGTGCGAGAGGGTTTCACTGCTGCAGCCAGGATGTCTTGCATTCCCCGGGATGGTGTTGTAAGGCTGCACTGGTGTCATCCTGTCAGCAGCTGTGATGAGACATACATGTCCATATTTCAGTACACCAGATGGTAGCTATGAGTTAACATGTATATGTCATTCTCAATGACCATTGATAGGATATTCCTGGACAATGTGAAGCATGTTTACGTCATGGGCTTTACATGTGGGCCCCTGCTCACATGCAGCAATTGCCAGCTATTACCTCCACACAGCACTGACATCAATGAGATGACACATCAACAGACAAACGTGTATGAGAAGGTTACTAATATTTGAAGGAAGGGGAGAAATAATCAGGACGCCACCGCATTACATTGATTACACCTTTACCGTTAAGACTAACATGTCTCATGAGTGTGATGTTGTCTGTTGACAAGTTGAAAGGAGTGTATATCCACAGGCTGACCAGTTTCACATTTGCACATCAGTGCAAACATTGCATTGCAGAGTTCATATGTGAGATGTGCAAAAGTCTGGTACATTTTGTGTGTCATTTGTGCTTCCCTACCCATGAAGTCACAAAGCTCATTTTGGATTGAGAGATCACACATTTGTAATGTCCATTGTTGGAGTGTCCTCTGTTCCCATAATCCATTTCCTACATCATGGTAGAACTAAGCTGACAACGGATGATGTCTTGTACAGCAGACATTCTAACCTCATATATTATACACTCACTTATGTAGGTGGATACAGTAGAAGAGGAGGCAAGCAGAATGCAACATTTGACTCAGATCCCACATTGTGGGTAAGTTGCGAAGATTTGATGGTTGCCGCCTACACTGGATTTGTGTTGTGCCTTTCAGCCAAGAGATTTTATAATGTAACTTCATGAAGATTCACCGTAGCAGCCCATACATCCATCACAAAAGTACACAACTGACATCAGTGCGACCCTCATCCACACCTATTTCAATATGATTTGTCCATTGGAAGTTTGCTAGGCCCCGCATCTGCCCAGTGTGTGGTCCCTGACCAGATGTCTCAGCCAACCTTGTAGCAGAAGTCACTGTGGGTCTTGGAATCTGGGAGGATATCATTGGACCTACAATGATAAGTGTGTTTGCAACTTTACATTTCTGCTGCCACATGTGATGCACTCAATTTCAGGCACAAAGGATGAGCACAAGCAGTGTGGGCCCTACCGTTGCAAAAGTGTATAGCACTAATTATCATGAGTGATCACACATTCAACTTGAGCATGGTGGGGGATGGTAGGCACTTGAAATGATCATCAGACCCAAATGCGGGTATTCCGGCCCGATAGCGGAGATTCCGGCCCGGAGGCGGAGATTCCGGCCCGGAGGTGGAGATTCCGGCCCGGAGACGGAAATTCTGCTCCGGGTGCGGAAATTCCGGCCCGAGTGCTGAAATTTCGGCCCGAGTATGGACGTGAAGTTAGTAGTCGTAAGTGATTTCTGTGAATACCATAAATCGTAAGTGCCTTCTGTGAATACCATAAGTAGTAAATTTAGGATTTTGTCTCAGATTAGTTCTGTGAATCGGCCCCAATGTAAGTAACATTTGCAACAATGTAAGTAACAATTTAATGTAACGATAAGTAACAATGTAAGTAACATTTGCAACAATGTAATAACAATGTTGCAACCATTTGGGGCCAATCACTATAACAGATGCCTGTGTGAAAAATCTGCCTCTTTATATTCCAGTTGCAAGGCGGGCTCTCAAGAGATGGTGCACACTGGGACAGAACTCTGTGCGCTCAGGACAGCGGGGGATGGGGTCTGGAGGAGGCTTATGCAGATACAGTAGAAGTAAGGGCCAGATTTTGAGAAGCCCCTTTCTGAGCGTAAGATCATGTAGCTTTCTGCTGTTGCTTGTCCCTTTAAAATGCCAAATGGCCGCAGTGAATGACATTTGAGGAGGAAAGGATCCCTAAAAGGTCTCATTTCCTCATCACAGTATGATGCTCACGCCTAAAGACTCAATCCAAGACAGGTAGCCTGTGGCTTTCTGAAATAGGTATCTATGTATTTAATCTTATCCAGTCATTCCCTACATACAGGTTTGGCCTGTCTACAACTAAGCGGGCACGTGGTGGTAGGTTGACTGCTCTCGGAACAAAGTTCTGTTCAGGGCCGGACTGGGAACCGAAACCGGCCCTGACAAACTGCTCGGCTGCCCCACCGGGGGGCTGGGGGGTGCGGCCGAGCTGTTTGCAAGGGCCGGCTTCGGCCGATTTTGTTACCGGGCCCGATATTGCAGGCCCCCCAGCAACAAAAACGGCCCTCCAGGGGTCCAAAACCGACCCCCACCCTGGCGGCCCACCGGGGAAATGCCCGGTGCCCGCTACGGCCAGTCCGGCCCTGGTTCTGTTCCTAAACTTTCAAGTATGTTAACGTTCAGTCAAAGCTGTGGGCTCAGCCAGAGAAAGGATTGCCCCAGGAAGATTGAGGGGCTTATTTACAAGCCAATTGCGCCTGCAGTAAGACACTTTTTTTGACACACCGGCGGCGCAATGTGCTTGCCTGTATTAACAAGGCCACATAAAGTCGTGACTAAGTGCGTGACTTTTCATAGCCTTGCAAATATGGGCCCCTTTCATGTATTACTCTGCGTGAAAGGGGCGTTCCATGGCTGTTGCTGTGGGTGTTCCCACGCAACATCCATGGAACTTGACTCCCCAGGGGAGGCGTAGGAATGGCGCAACGAGGAGAAATACTTTTATTTCTCCTTGTTTTTTCCTCTTTCTATGCATGCTAGAAAGAGGAAAATGCCATTAATGTTTGTTTTTGTGCAGGGAGGTGTCCCTACCTGCACAAAAACAATCATCCCCGCAGCGCAGGTACCCAAGCAAAATGACGCAAGGGTGCCTGCACTAGCACATGGCAGCCAACTGTGTGCCAGCACAGGGGAAATAACAGGGATGCGTCATATTGTTGTTAATACAACGCATCCCTTTGCTTTGAAAATGATGCAGCACGGTGCAGCTAAATGGCTTGTGGTGCTTCATTTTCTTGTAGATTAGGCCCTGAGTGTCTTCCCTCATACATCAAGAGCAGACTGGAAGGACTACAATGATCTCAAGAAGAAGATGTAGACCAACCTGTGTTCTGAGAACCTGCCTTATTATCTCAGAGAACCAAGACTCAGCATCTTGAGTCCTACTGTGAGGTCATTGCCCAAAGCATGGTGTGCTGATGTGACTAGATAGTTGCACCACTGCCCAGACCAACCCCAGAATGATAATCACCAAGAGCCGAGCTCTCTCTCGCACTAGCACCTGCTGAGGAAAGAGAATCAATGATCCCGCTTGCCTTCACCCAGAAGTCAGGGTAAAGATACCTCAGGGGTGATCTGATAACCCATGCAACTTGCAGTCGATGTTGTTCCTCCCCTAGAGACTGGCATGCTATGTTTTATACTGCCTCCAGTGTACAGAGAATGGTCCCCCTCAGGCTGATCCGGCAACTGTGAAGGTCATAGCGAACCACACAGAAGAGCACATTACCACACCCCTTCTATCCCTTTTTGTGCAGTATCAAGCTGCTGTGTGTGCTGTTGATTGCAAACTGTGGACAGGGGAGTGTTAGATCAACCAGGACACTGTCCATCCAGCCATGATCTCCCTGCAAACCACCACTGACGGAAATAGTGTCTTACATTGTGGGCGAGAGTCCATACGGCTGCACAGAAAAGCCAACATTCACACATACAACCACAAACAAAGACAGAAAGCCATTTGCCGAATGCCCACATAAAACTTTAAAACTCTATGTTGCAAACAATTCACTGCACTTGTACAGACTCTACGATAAGAGCCATGTAAACATGGATGCCTCTTATAATGAGGAAAAAAAAAGTCCTGTATAATTACCAAGTAAACCATACAGTGCCAGTACTCTTTTTTGACAGTGTTTATCTGGTGAGCATAATTCTTCCAAACTCTGTACCAGTTTTTCATTAAAATTACTTAAATTAAATATTTAGTTCTACACTGTGACTAAACCGTATGTATATATTCATCATGAACATAGCATGAATGATATTCAGGGACAATAGAATGATGCAACAAATGGACCAAATTGTGGGATACGTGTGAATAAATTATGCAGCAAGGATCGGCAAATTATGCTGCAGTTATGCAGCACCTCTTTCGTGAACACTAGAGTGCTTCTGCAGAACAGCAGAGTGCATTTCATGTACACTGTGTATGATTCTCACTAAGAGATATTTTAGATATACAATACACAGGTCCTTAAAAAGAGATATAACCAGCAGCGGCCCATCCGTACGGGCTGAGGAGCCACGCCTCCCACCTTTTTCCAGGCAAGAAGAGTGTCTGTCAGGCTGAACAAAGGCCAGCCTGACAGACTCTCTTCTTGTTCAGGAAGCCAGGAGCTAGACATGCTCTAAATGTGCATGCTCCTGGCTGCCTGAGCGGAACTTTGCCAGGCTGCGGATTTCACAGCCCTGTGGGCGTGACCTCCCCAGCCTGGCAAAAGTGCCTTGAGGCCCTCCCCCTCGTGACAAGGGGGAGCGTCACGATTGCCTCGGACCTGGGTGCTTCAGTTTTAAGCCCTGAATTGCCAACAGCTCCCTCCCTTTCTCAGCAGGCAGATAGGTTTCCAGGCTCTTCAGGTCAGAACAGCTTCTTCCAGCATGGGAAGATATTAGGTGATGTCCCATTACCCTTGGGTGTCAATCAGTGACAACTCATCACAGAGTGGGGTGGGGTCAGAAGTCTCACTGACCCCATCCCACTCTGTGCTGAGGTTGGGACTGCTGCCTTCCCTCATTGGCTAAGGTCAGCCAGTGAGGGAAGGCAGGAGTCCCAACCCTCCTGGCACCTCTGAGGCTTGGGACTGCTGCCTTCCCTAATTGGCTGACCTTGGGTCAGTCTCAACCCTCCTTGGACCTCTAAGGCTTCCCTCTCGGAGAGCTGCAGTTCAGGTAAGTTTTATTTGTTTAAAAAAAAAAAAATGTTTTTAATGTTTGGTGCTTGTATGTACGAATGTGTACTTGTTAATGAGTGTTGTGAATGGATGTGTGTGTGTGTGTGTGTGAATGCATGTGTGTGATTGAGGTGTATGTGTGCGTGTGTGACACCCTCCCTGGTAAAATTACCGTCCGCCACTGGATATAGCATGCAATTATGAAAACCCCGTAGAAATAACTGCAAGTTTGTAAAGAGTGTTTGTAATGTGGAATAAAAAGATAAAAACAAAGGAGGAATTATTATGCCCACCCTGTTTGGATTATTTAAGTATTTTAAGGTTTTTGTTTCCTGCTGCATGCTAAAGCCACACCCAGTTCCTGAAATGGAGATGTTTACACTCTAAGGGCAACATTGTCCTCTCTTTCAATTGTTAGTTTCAGTAATCAACAGCTGAAGGTGACCACATTTGATAAACTGTCTGGCACCCCATCCACATTTATTGGTATAAGCTAGAAAACATTTTTGGTTAATGTCTGGATATTAAACATCAGATGATGGATTATGTGTTAAATCTGGCAACTTCATGTTAACACAAATATGCACAATTGTGTTTTAGTGACTTTTAGTATATTCTACAGTTATAGTACTGTGTCTGTCCTCTCCATGTGAATACGTATACAGATATAAGGGTACACAGGGGATTGCCCAGTTCCTCTTGAGTTCCCTGTGCCCCAGGGCAATGATTAATTTAAGTTGGTGGTTGTAGGTGGGGCCCACCCCCACTTATTTTTGGGAACCTACACTTTTTTTCCTCATCAGACTTTCACCAGGACCAAGAGAGAGAAAAACACACAAGGGGATATAAAGAAAGAAGAGAAAGACGGAAAAGCAGTGACAAAGGAAGAAAGCAGGGATGAAAAGGAACCTGAAATAATGAGATAAAGAGGTATGGAGTGCCTGGTGGGAGATTAAAGATGCATGAGGTGGATTCAAGACTGACATTCATTAGCATAGGCCGCCGGCTTCTGAGCAAAACTTTGGGCACCAGCACTTCTTTTTTTACAAATTAAGAGCTGGCTCCAGGCAACTCCGAGACAACCAGTGTTTTCAGGACTGAAATTTCAGGGTCCAGACGCACTAGACTATTTTTACCGGTTGAGAATCCACACCTAGAATAGCAGGACAGGGGCTGCAGGGCAGAGGTACAGCCTGGCCTTCGCCTTCCCTCTCGGCCACCTCAAGGGGAGTAGACAAAGTTCCCTCTTGACAGCCTCTAGACTATCTCCTCCTGATGCCCTCCCTGCTACCCTCCTACACTCCCTGACTCCCACTGGGCCCTCAGAATTATTTACAAGTGGCTTAGAGAAGGTTGTAAATATCTTTGTTAAACTCCCCAGAAACAGGTAACACCTGTGCAAAAGAGACAATAATGTCCAGTAGATCATTCCCCATTCTGGGGACTTCAACTTGTGATCCCCATCATCACACAGGGAGATGCCGGCAGAATTGTTAATTCCGGCTCTGGTATCTACATATGGACAACTCGTAATGGAGGTCTTATTGTCAGAGCCTTCCACAAGGTGGCTCTTAGATATGAACACAATAGATAATTTTATTTTGTGCTGGTCACCCCTCAAGACCTATAATATCAACAAGAGAGAGAGGGATGGTCACTCTTATTCCCCCTAACGTATGAATTCGATAACAACAAAAGAGTGAGTGGGAAGGGACAATAAGAAACACAGCACGAGGAAAACCTCTTGTTTAAAAGAACCCTCACTCACCAACCTAGTTGGTGACATGCTTCATCATTGGGTTCCCACCAGAGAGGCCGAATGCCTCCCTGGTGTGCTACGACGCCTGAATTACAGCGGAGCGGGTATTTTTGGGATAGTGCCAGTGCAACAGTGAAGGTAGTGCAGGTTAAAAGATGTCTGGTTTAATCCCAGATCAATTTTATTGGTGGAAAACCAGATATCATTAAAAACAGGTGAAATGGACGCTAGCTGTCTGGCTAGATTGACCAGGTGCATCCAAATTGGTCTAAAAGTGATTAGTGGTCGACATGTTTCTGCTTGTAATGTGCAATTTGCTAAGCATTCATCAGGACCAGGCCTCCACGGCGGTGTACGCGCTCTAATGCGTACCCTAACCTGTGGAGGTATATGAATGGTAAAACTCACGGTTTTACCACAGGGCCTTCTGGAGTTCCAAAAAGCCAAAGGACTCTGTAAGAAAAGAGCACACATAAAGACACATACAACAGTTGTGTGAGTTCAGTGGTATTTCTTGCCAGGCAATCCAGAGGTCTAAAGTGTTTAAAAACCTCGTGCTGTAAATTACCAAAACGTGTTTATAGGTAATATCACGTGTACCTCTAAGTCAGGCAATCATGTCAGACGTACTGCCACTCCGTGTACACTTGTCTCCGGAGGGGTCATTGTTACTATGACAACCAGTAACATTTGTCGCATTACTTATTGAGCGTGATATAAGCATTCTCAGTTATGCAACAAACTTTAGGTGCTAGTGACAAACCCGTTAAAAAACGCGGATAATGTGTACGCGCGCTTGTTAAATTCAAATTCAAATGGCAGATCGCGAAACATGGAGAAATTAGGGCTTACGTGAAGTAACAACTGACTTCACGTCATGGGTCCGGGTGGGGGTTAGAGCCGCTGGTGAAATCTATGCGGGATGGAAAGGAGGTAAGTTTCCGGTAAACCCGGTGCCAAAAGGGAACATTCACCACCCGGGATAACTCCCAACCAACTTACTTCCAACACCGCGCTCTCCCGCATACAACCTCTCGGTACCAGTCCTCGGACCCGAATGTTACTGCGGTGTTACGGCTGGTGAAAGAAATGCCAGTTCCCGATCATGTGACCCGGGCGTGAACCACATGACGCGGCACGTCCGGGACATGTGACTTCAAACACTAGACCGTGCAGGTCAACAATTAAAGAACTTTGTGAAAACTTTATTATTCCCTTAAAACAGATCCCTACTGATACATTATAATTATACAAATCCCGTGCGGCCAAGTAAAGGTAGTTCCTTAAGGTAACAACTGGCAAAGTTAAAGTATTTGGCCGCTATTATGTATGTGAAACCAATAATAATGACACACTTGATATTAAAAATTGATATTGAAAAATTGGAAAGAGATTGTCCTCTAAAGCTTAATAACCAATTTAAAATTATACATGGCAGAAGGGTTGGTATTGGTATGAGCTAGTCAGCCATTAGATGTGTATTTAATGGTTAAGCTATGGGTCAGTTTCTCATTCCATGTGTGCTTAATGGACAATGATGTTCCCTGTCATGTCCATATAATCCCTCTCAGGGCACTAGTTTAAATATCCAAATGGGCACAATGGTACTCCGGAATGGATGGAATAGGAATAACCCTCCGGGCTCAAGAGGCTAGGTCAACGATCAGGCGTAATGGCTAAGAGCAGAGTCAGGTCGGGTGATGTCAGCGTTTCATCACTGAACCCCAAGGGATATTATCATTGAGCCCCGTCTTATGTGTAGAGAGGCGATAAATCCAACGTTGTTCCTTCTCAAAAAGCACTTGTTGTGTAGTAAGACCTTGCCTCAATTGCTCAATGATTGTCCAACTCAAATCATTCGTAGTGTGATTTCGCTGTAAGAAATGGTCAGTGAGTTTTGTGGTGTTTTTCCAGCACCGGATATTGCTCCGGTGTGCACATATCCGTTGTTTGATCTTGCGCGTGGTCATACCCACGTACCTGGAACCGCAAGGGCATGTAATCAAATAGACCACGTTTGTGGAGTTACAGTTGGTATGGGCCTTTTGTGACCATATTTTCCCAGTTTCAAGTTCCAGGTACTTGGTAGAAGTAGTCAGATGGCACACGCTGCAAGCCCCACATGGAAAATGGCCCGTCACAGGAGGAAGTCCCCAGGCATTCAAAACTGACTGGTTTTCATCCCTATCTGGTTTGCTCGGACGCGTATGTACTAAGGTATCCTTAATGCTCCTTGCTCTTTTGAAAGAGAAGAGCGGTTTTCTCCCACTTGTGGTTGTTGCTCTCCAAAATTCTCCAGTGCTTCCTAATCGATTTACTGACAGCATTCGAAGCCACATTGTACATTGTAACACATGTGATGGGTATTTCCTCTGGACTTTTGGGATTTTCTTCCAGAAGTGCTTTCCTGTGTTGGTTCCTGGCCCTCTTACAGCTTCTTTTTAATATTCTGTCTGGATACCCCCGCTTCTGGAGTTTGGTTGTAAGATCCTCTGCCTGGGATCTAAAATCCGTCAATTCGCTGCAATTGCGTCTGAGACGGAGGTACTGGCCGAAGGGGAGATTTTCCCGCAGCGGTTGTGGGTGGAAGCTGGAAAAATGCAGCAAGTTGTTTTTGGCTGTCGGTTTATGATGTGTCTTGGTCTGCAGTTGGTTCCCAGCATTCATGATGACTACATTCAGGAAGACCATCTCATCCTTCTTGTAAGTGTAGGTAAATTTCAAGTTCGGATCACAAGTATTTATCCACCCAAAGAACTCCAAAAGGGCATTTTCAGTTCCTTGCCAGATGATGAACACGTCGTCTATGTACCTCTTCCAAAAGGATACAAAGGACGCGTAAGGATTCCGAGCTGATAAAATGTATTTGCACTCAAAATCGTACACATACAGCCCGGCTACACTTGGGGCTAAAGTGCTGCCCATCGAAGTGCCCGTTGACTGTAAATAAAGCTCTCCCTTGTATTCAAAGAAATTCCTTTTCAAGGCAAGGGTGGCACAAGCGATCACAAATTCCTTCGGGGTACAAAATCCCATGACGCCGTCTCCAAAGCCTCTTTAAGAACCCTGATGGTATCATCCTGCGGGATGCAGGTATAGAGGCTTTCGATATCTAATGAGACCAGGAAAGTGGATTCGTTGGTGATGTTAAAAGCAAAATGACAATTATGAACATTACCTGCGCCATCTTGTCTGGTGAAATTCTATGTGCACATAAGTTACAGTCATTTTAATCTATCACAGCCATTTTGTACTCTGTTGGTCACCTTTGTTTCACCCTGCCCTTACTAGCATCCTCTGACCGACCTGGTACTGTGCTGGGGGCTATAAACTCTATTGCCACAACAAACCTCAGCGCCACTTGCTGCCACAAACTCGTTTTCCTCTCATCCCTGTTTTCAGACAAGCTTTTGGACGCTCTACCCCTCACTACACCTAGTTACACAAACAGGTTACAAACACCAAAGACTCTTGCAACATGATTTATTGCACTGCAAACAGCAAGACTTGTTATTACCAACAATGGGACCTGTTTTTATCAACAGAACGGAGGAGTGAAAGTCGATTTCAACCTTAGGCCTGAGTCCCCAGTAGAGACCTGGGTACCCTCAATAGTTTGTTTTTCAAAAAACTCTTGAGTTTCAATTTTCGGAAGAAATCCGACAGTTCGCAGTGGAGCTTGAAACGGTCGAGGCGTGCCGTGGGTACAAAACCCAACCCCTTCTCTAGGACTGAGTTTTCATCTTCCGTAAGGACAACCGAGGAGAGGTTGGTGATTAGACTCTCTGGTTGCTGGGGCCTGCTTGTTGATCTCGGGCCTTGCTCCGTGTATTGTCGCCCACTACTTCCTCGTGTTCCCAGTGTACCTGGTTCGTGCCCCTTCTTTTGCCGCGTCCTCTCCGGCCTCTCTCTAAAAAAGGAGGGCGATACATATTTTGTTGAAATTGTGGATGTGGCACAAAATTTGGATTCCAACCCATCATCTGCTGGAACTGTGGTGGTTGGAAAGGATTCTGGAAACCCCCTCCCCCCGTTAGCGGAAAAGGTTGCCATGGTTGCTGGTATTGTTGCCTTCTGTTCCTACCTCTCCCTCGCTGTCTGGGTTTGAAACTGTCCCCACTTGACCCACTCGTTGTAGAGGCATCGTCATCTGAGCCATCTGTGCTATATGCGTTCCTTGGTGGAGGGACATAGTCAGTATTGGCGTATGGGTAGGTTTTAGTGTATGAGAACCGTTTGAGGTCCTACTGAAATTTCTGTGCCTTGGACTGGGTAAGGGTGTCTTTATACTCATTAACCTCCTTGTTTAATTCATGCAGCTTCTTTTTGTACCCCGTGAGTGTTGTTCTGAAGTGTGTCTCGGTTAATTGAATTTCTATTAACATTGCTTCAGATAAACGAAGGGCTGTCTTTATTATGAGCACTAACCAGTCGCGGGTACAATGCCACGCGATCTGGGCCCATTCCTTTCTAAAAAGGGCATCCTCCAGAAAGATGCGCGGGGCATTAGTCACCAAAAGGCCTTTTGGTGCCACATTGTTCCGTAGATACTCTGTGAGTATCGTACCATGTAGAATGGTTCTGATGTGGTTTCTTTTCTGCTCAGTAAGTTTCTCCCACTCGGTAGTTTGGGAGATTGTCTGTGCAATAGAAGGATCTGAGAAAAGGGAAGGGTCTGCCAAAAGGGCATCAACCTCTTCTTTAGAGTATGAAAGGCCTAGGTTCTCCATGTTACTGCCAAACGGAGTCACTACTAGTGCGAGTAGAGAAAATACTCTCGCAGCTGTATGCTGCTAAATCTATAATATCAACAAGAGAGAGCGGGATGGTCACTCTTATTCCCCCTAACATATGAATTCGATAACAACAAAAGAGTGAGTGGGAAGGGACGATAAGAAACACAGCACGTGGAAAACCTCTTGTTTAAAAGAACCCTCACTCACCAACCTAGTTGGTGACATGCTTCATCATTGGGTTCCCACCAGAGAGGCCGAATGCCTCCCTGGTGTGCTACGACGCCTGAATTACAGCGGAGCGGGTATTTTTGGGATAGTGCCAGTGCAACAGTGAAGGTAGTGCAGGTTAAAAGATGTCTGGTTTAATCATTGTCCATTAAGCACGCATGGAATGAGAAACTGACCCATAGCTTAACCATTAAATACACATCTAATGGCTGACTAGCTCATACCAATACCAACCCTTCTGCCATGTATAATTTTAAATTGGTTATTAAGCTTTAGAGGACAATCTTTTTCCAATTTTTCAATATCAATTTTTAATATCAAGTGTGTCATTATTATTGGTTTCACATACATAATAGCGGCCAAATACTTTAACTTTGCCAGTTGTTACCTTAAGGAACTACCTTTACTTGGCCGCACGGGATTTGTATAATTATAATGTATCAGTAGGGATCTGTTTTAAGGGAATAATAAAGTTTTCTCAAAGTTCTTTAATTGTTGACCTGCACGGTCTAGTGTTTGAAGTCACATGTCCCGGACGTGCCGCGTCATGTGGTTCACGCCCGGGTCACATGATCGGGAACTGGCATTTCTTTCACCAGCCGTAACACCGCAGTAACATTCGGGTCCGAGGACTGGTACCGATAGGTTGTATGCGGGAGAGCGCTGTGTTGGAAGTAAGTTGGTTGGGAGTTTTCCCGGGTGGTGATTGTTCCCTTTTGGCACCGGGTTTACCGGAAACTTACCTCCTTTCCATCCCGCATAGATTTCACCAGCGGCTCTAACCCCCACCCGGACCCATGACGTGAAGTCAGTTGTTACTTCACGTAAGCCCTAATTTCTCCATGTTTCGCAATCTGCCATTTGAATTTGAATTTAAAAAGCGCGCGTACACATTATCCGCGTTTTTTAACGGGTTTGTCACTAGCACCTAAAGTTTGTTGCATAACTGAGAATGCTTATATCACGCTCAATAAGTAATGCGCCAAATGTTACTGGTTGTCACCAGTAACAATGACCCCTCCGGAGACAAGTGTACACGGAGTGGCAGTACGTCTAACACGATTGCCTGACTTAGAGGTACACGTGATATTACCTATAAACACGTTTTGGTAATTTACAGCACAAGGTTTTTAAACACTTTAGACCTCTGGATTGCCTGGCAAGAAATACCACTGAACTCACACAACTGTTGTATGTGTCTTTATGTGTGCTCTTTTCTTACAGAGTCCTTTGGCTTTTTGGAACTCCAGAAGGCCCTGTGGTAAAACCGTGAGTTTTACCATTCATATACCTCCACAGGTTAGGGTACGCATTAGAGCGCGTACACCGCAGTGGAGGCCTGGTCCTGATGAATGCTTAGCAAATTGCACATTACAAGCAGAAACATGTCGACCACTAATCACTTTTAGACCAATTTGGATGCGCCTGGTCAATCTAGCCAGACAGCTAGCGTCCATTTCACCTGTTTTTAATGATATCTGGTTTTCCACCAATAAAATTGATTTGGGATTAAACCAGACATCTTTTAACCTGCACTACCTTCACTGTTGCACTGGCACTATCCCAAAAATACCTGCTCCGCTGTAATTCAGGCGTCGTAGCACACCAGGGAGGCATTCGGCCTCTCTGGTGGGAACCCAATGATGAAGCATGTCACCAACTAGGTTGGTGAGTGAGGGTTCTTTTAAACAAGAGGTTTTCCTCATGCTGTGTTTCTTATCGTCCCTTCCCACTCACTCTTTTGTTGTTATCGAATTCACCCCTCAAGACCTTCATTGACTGTTAGGAAGTCCATCTCAGAAGAGCCACATTGGTTAAACAAGTCCTTCAATCTTTGAGAGTTGAGGCCCCTATACAGACTTACCTTACACTCTCCTTAGCATCATGTATGTCCCGGTCAGACACATCCAAGTCATCTGTTTGCTTGATTGGTGACTCATTATAATCTCGACTGGCAGGAGCCACTACATTCTTTATGATGAGCTATAGTCAAAACATCAGGATGTAGATTTGCTGCTCCTTGTGCAGCCTGATGTGAAGGTCTAACACTCCATCACTCAATTAAATTAAAATCATGCATCCTCTAATGTAGTTTTCCTACAGTGCTCTAGCTCAATAGCCTTTGACGCACTCCCTGTTTCTCCCACTGCTATGACAATAGTGGTGTAAATTTGTCTTCCGGTTGACACACGCCATGTGTCTGTCCTTCCCTGCATCATGCTAGTACTATTAAACTGGTAACAACCCCTATGCCTGATGAGGAGGACTGTGCTCAAGAAAAGATGGGGGCTGTTCCCGGCACGCTTCTATAGCATCACTAAATAACACCTCAACAGCCCTCGTCATATGGCTAAAATGTGCCTCTTATTTTCAGTAATTTCATATAATCATGTTTTAAGTATAGTTACTGCAAATGGCAAGTTAAAAACCCACCAACCTCAGTTTTATCAAAACTTAGCGTGTCCCCCAGCATAAAGTAGACAAAACAGGTAGATCACACAGCGAGGGCAGTCTATGTGGAAGGGAGTGGGGATGGGTCACAATTTGGTACAAAATACAACCTTTGTTGGGGAATTTTATAGCTGACACAGGTAATTACCAAAAAGGGAAGATAACAAGGGTAGTCGGTTTAGGCTTCCCTGAGTTAACGTTTTTGATGTTTTTCAATTTTACACAACAGCACATTGGCCACTATGCACATGGAGCTTGCACTCTACTTCTATGGCATCTAACCGCACTACTAGCCAACCCCGCGCAGGAGTCAGGTTGGCTACCCACACCCTTGCCTCTTTTCCTGCGATGGGTCCTTTCGCACTGATGACATGGAATGTCAATGGCCTTAATGACTGTATTAAAAGGGAGGCAGTACTCCATTTTGCTAAGCGGCATAACCTCCTTGGCTTGATTTTACAGGAAACTGACTTGTTGGGTACCAACTGCTCCTTCCTGGCTGTCATGGGTACCACAGAGTTTATCATGCATGATACACATAGGGATTCAGGGGAACATCAGTGCTCCTTCACAAAACCTTTCCATTGGTTGTATTACATGTGCACTTAGACACCATGGGCCGATACGGCATAGTTGAAGGCACCCTCAAAGTCCTCATACACAACTTTATTAGCATATATGTCCCGTCCACCTTGACACACCACACAATGGATGACTTGCGGACAATTATCCTCTAACTCCCCCATGGGACCACCTTTCTTGGAGGTGACTTCAATAATATCATGGTCTCAGCATCCGACTCCATGGGCCTCGGCGCCGACTGTAGTGGGGGGGGGGGGGGAGGATTGCAGAGCTAGACTGAAGGCTTGGGCCTGTGTGATGCTTGGAGAGCATGAACCCCCAGGACTCAAGCATACACCCACTTCTTAGCAGCACATAAGCCACTGTCCCGAATCGACCTAATACTAATCTCAGCCTTGGACCTACCATATACTACAGGCCCTCAAATACTAGCCAGAGGCATTTCAGATTATGCTCCAGTGACTCTCACCTTTGGCTGGCAACAAACTGGACCTTGTTCAATGTGGCGTCTCAACACTTGGCACCTGCAGCAAGGTGAGTTCATGAACTTCCTTGTTCAGGAAATAGGAGGCTATTGCGATCTAAATCAAGGCACTGTGAACTTCCCAGGCATACAGTGGCTGGCTAGTGAAGCCACCTTTTGAGTATTGGTGTGGTCCCACCTGACAGGGAAAAATGTTGTCAAACGTCAACAAATGACTGTACTGGAATCCACTATCCTACACCTAGAACACATTGGATACACAAACATGACTGACTCCAAACGCCACAGACTGGCATCAGAGAGAATGTCCCTTTGACAATTAGCCCATGATGAAACCCGTCAATACTGGCTAGCATTGACGAGAAGGTTCTACGAGTGGGGAGACAAATCGGGCAAGCTTCTTTACTGGCTGGCAATAAGAGAGGTTGCCTCGAGGATCATCCCCTCGAATAAAATCAGAGACGGAACGGTGGTAGAGAAGGCCGCAGTCTTTGCAGCTGCATTTGTGTAAATACTATAATGAGCTATATGCCCCTCGAGAGCGGCCTCGGGGGGGGGAGGGAGAGGGTCTCCCCACTGGTGAACAACATCCCCATGTCGATACTTAAAGGAACGACCGGGCTGACCTGGACAACCCACTTACATCAGAAAAAATCACCCTGGCACCCTGGGACATGAATTCCAGGAAGATTCCAGGCCCAGATGGCTTCCCCATGGAATACTATCGACACTTCCAGACCCAACTCACTCCTCAGCTCTAAAATGTATACCAGGCAAAAAACAAGGCATTCAGTCATCTTTGTCAGGCATTTGTGACATAAAATATTCCTGCAGTGCCCTCCATCTTTACGCTGGACCTGATTTTTGGCTCACAACAATGGCAATGCGGCAAATTTCCTGTTTATCTTGGGTATAGGTTTTACCCACCCCGATATCACCATTTTGGGTTTGAATGTAAAAGGTAACTATTTTAGAAATCGTATCCACCACTTCTTTGCCAGTATCAGTATATTTTAGGACATGCCCAGGCCAAGTACAAAAAGCCAGATTCCAGTGCACCACATAATGGACAGTTAGGGTGATACCTAAGTCTACTTCTGTATAGGCTTAGGGGAGTGTGAGATACTCTGTTGATATATTGGTAGTGGGTCAAATATAACTTACTGTTACCCAAGAGGGCCCCTGTCTGCGAGCAGCAATATTTCCACTCCTCCTCAGTTAATAGGGACGATAATTCTGCATTCCACTTATCTCTGGAGTTAGGTGTGCAGATTGGAGTTATTTCCTAAAGAGTGCTGTAAAGGGATGTCCCAGTCGCCAAGGCATGCTTGCGACTGTTAAGAATTTCAGAGGTGTAAAGGGGGGCTTCTGAGGAAAAGTTGGTGTGTGTACTTTACTAGTTACCAGAAGCTGGTAGTATAAGAACATATCAAGGGCTGTGTTGGTGTTGACGTTCATAATCTTCCTAGGAGTCTATAAAATTTACCTTCTTGTTCAGATCCTTCCATTTTTGTAAAATTAAGATTTATGAGTTGTGATGCAGCTTTACTCTCCCCAGTTAGTATTAAACCAGGATGCCCTATCGAAGAAATCTCAGGATAGTATATTATGCCGAAGCCAGCTCTCGTTTTCAGATTTAGCAATTTGTACCTGAGAGCAGAGGCGGAGTGCTGCTGCCACAGCTTAGATGTTAGTGGCTCTAGATCCAGTACAAAGAGTATTGGAGATAGCAGACACCCCTGAATGGTGCCTCTAGAAAAGTTTATTACGGATTCTGCATTGCACCACGGGACTTGTGTATAATACTCTAGTCCAGTCAGTAACTGAATGTGGCATTACCGTATGCTGGAATATAGTAAAGACGGGAAGATATGTTTATTGGCCAATTGTTAAAATGGTGCCACAAAATGCAGGGTCAGCAAATCTGAAATTCCTTATAGAATTCCACTGGCAGTCCATTCATGCCCGATGCTTTTCCTGTGGGTAATCCTTTGATTACCTCTTTAAACTATGCTACTGTTAGAGGCTTTACCAGGTATTCTCTGTGGGCACTCCTTAACCAAGCGATAGCTGTGTCTTCTAGGTACTGATTGGTGTATGACCATGTGCTATAAGGTTTGGAGGACTAAAGATCAATGTAGAGATCGATAAACCCTTTCAGTAGACTTTCAGTGTCATGCATTGTCGCACCACTAACATCTTTAATATAAACTATATAATATACCACCCCAGTGTAGTTTGATTGAATTAGCAAATGTTTTGCCTGGGCGATCTTCTTTCCCACTTGCCCATACCATAACATGTTTTCCAAGACACTTGAGTTCCCTTCCTGAGATTTTTTTTATCTTTTCCCACATCTTTATTGAGCTTTAAGACAATACATAATGCCGTTCCAGTTGACAAGCAAGAATAACATTGTCCACCGTATTACATTTATAGCGATATCAGCCGTTCGGAATCAAAGGCATTGGTCCTATGGCAAGTCGTCACTGAAAATATGGGATTTCAAGAATAAGTGGCAAACAAACAAATAAACAGTATAAGGCCTACTTTTGTTTTACACACACATTTACATTAGTGTGTGGATTACTATGTGCCCGCCCTACCGGGATCAACCCAGTTTTGCCCCAGGCATGGGCATGTGTTTGTGCGCGTAATATTGGTGGCTACAAGTCTGGGTCAGATTCGGGGTTCCTCCGAAAGGCATGCAATAAGTCATCCAAATCAGTGGCTAAAGGACAACGGTGGAGGCCCCACAACTCCTCTCTGTGCAATGCCACTGATTCCGCTGTGGCCCATTGCAGCACTGCTGCCTGCGATGGTTTTGGCCCGGGGAGTGCTGTGGCCTTCAACTTAATTGTGATTGTACCTTTGGCCAGTATGAGTGCCAAGCCAATAAAGCGCAACACCACATCCCACGCCCTCCCACGACCGTGGAGTCCAAAGAGGCAGAGCTCTGGCCTACATATATCCGAACGACCCATGATTCTGTGAAGTATTGCACAGACTTCCTCCCAGAATAGAAGTACTAAAAGGCATTCCCAGAGCATGTGCAATATATCCACTCTATCTTGGCTACACCGGGGGAACTCTGGAGATGATGTTGGATACATTTTATGCAGCTTAGCTGGGGTCAGATAAGCACACTGCAAGTGTTAAATTGAATGTATCGGAAACAAGCGTTCTGTGAGACTTTATATGGGTATTGAAGTATCCTTTGCCATTCTTTAGGAGCCAGTGGGTGGCGTCATGTTCCCACTGACCCTTTAGTCTGGCCAACAGGTCTGCCCTCGGGTCAGCAATGGCTCTTACGATCAAGAAGAAGAGTTTCCTTTCTGAGATACCATTATATTCTGATATTTTAGTGCTGATGTCAGCTTATATAGTGGAATCACCCTCTTGCAAGAGTTTGGTTTCTAGTTCTTTTAATATAATGTGCCTAGCTCTTTCATATGGTCTCTTAGTGATTTAAAAACATCTTTCTGTTTTCTTATACCGAGCTCATGATTCACTGCCTTAAATGCTTCCTAGATGGTGCTCACATCCATAATCAAACCTACATTATTTTTAAAGTAATCTACTATCTCTTGTCACAGATCACCTCTGAATACCGTGCCCATAAGAGCCCCTGGTGGCACCCTCCATATCAGGGGATTTTTTTTGTGCACTTGGTATTTGAAATTTCAGCAGGAAAGGAGGGTGATCAGATAATGTTATAGCTAAGTGTTTTACCTCTAGTATCCAGGACCTGAAGTCACGTGTAGACAGCTAGCAGTCTAATCTCGACCTCATGTTTTGTACCAAAGACATGAAGGTTTCCTCTTTCTGGGTTGGGTGTCTCAACCGCCAGATATCCACCACATCGATGGTCAGTCTTTAAGGGATTGGCAGTGCTGCTGATGTTGACGTGTGCCAATCCGGAGTGTGCGATATGTCCATATGCGACTCTAGGATGACATTACAATCCCCTCTCCGTAGTATTGCTTTAGGAGATGGTGAAAATATGGTGTTTCATAAAGTGTTTAAATGGGGGCCATCAGGATTAGGCCTGATAATTGCTTACTATAGTTATATGTTTTTCGCCTAGAATACCTTGGACTATAACAAGCCACCCTTAGTCAACAGTTACTGTATGTATATGATGAAACTGGAATCCTTTCCTGGCAAGTATTGCCACACCCTTTTCGTAGGAGGAATACGATGACAAATAACAATGTGAGGCCCATGTCCTTGCTAACACACCTTTAGTTACTCTAATGATATGTGTCTCCTGCAGGAAGGCCAAGTCCACCCAATGCCTAGCTAAAGATACAATAATCTGTCAAATTTTACATGGTTTTTGCACCCCTTACATTCCTTGTTAGAAAAGCATAAATTTGCCCATCCATATTGTATTATGATATATATGAAAAAGAGAATGCAGTACATATTAAGTTATGATGCGTTGCTGCTGTGTAGTTAGCAGATTTGGAAAACGGAACAATCCATGTAATCGATGGAACAGCACTTACCATTGTAAACATAACTCCCCATGTAAAATCAGTCCCTCCCTCCCACATTGGCAACCCCAAGCAAAGAGTGAATAAACTTTCCCTGTCCCACTTTAACGTAATATTAACCTAAAGCATGCATATAAGTAACCAAACTAAATGTACCACCCCCAACTTTGGGGCCTATTACGATGGCGGTCGGATGTCCACTGCCAGGCCGGCGGTGGTGCCCGCCGGACCGGCGGTGGACATCCGACCACGATCGCAAGCCAGAAATCCGCCGGTCAAATTAGGATGGCGGTGGTGACCGCGGCGTTGGGAAATTCCGACCGACGCTTTTCCGCCGGTTGCCATCCGCACTCCTGCCTGGCGGATGGAGCAGGACCGGGATAATGGTGGCGGTGCAGGGCAGGCTCCGCCGGCAGGATTATGATGCCTGCGGTAGCCAGCCTTTCCTCAGCGGTTAGACCGCCATGGAAAGGCATGCAGTGATTGTCTTCCGGGGGCCCGTTGTGGGCCCCCAATGTTTTGTTGGGGGTGTGGATGCACTGGGGGGGTACCCATGGTCCCCCCTATATTTCCCTGTACCAGGTTGCAGGCACTGTGCAGTGCCTGCCACGCAGTGCAGGGAAATGCAGGACATGCTCATTTGGACATCGCTGCGGTACTGCGGACAGCAGCAACCGCCGCAATGTTAAGGCCCACGATCAGACCACCGCGGTCGGATTTCGAGCAAGGAACATCCTAATGCGACCGGCGGTTATGTCGCGGGCCTTGCAGGCGGTCTTTTCCCGTTACCATGGCGGTCGGGGAGGTTTTCCGACCGCCATTGTAATAGGCCCCCAAGTACCTGAATGTGCATTACTCCATGGGGAGCACCGGCAGTGCACCAGCGGTGCCAGCCCAAACCTTACAATGTTAATGGAAGTGGCCGAGAACATAAATATCCGGGCTTTTGAGTCTTTTCATGCCTTTACCACAATCATTATCTGTTAACGTTTGTTTACAACTTTCTAATTTGGTACCTAAAAGAATGCTCTTAATGACTCAAATTATAGACAACAGGATATATAGTCCTTTAGTCAATGCCACTTAACTTGGATGCTGCAGCTGTACCATGGTCCACCTCCCATTGCTGGCAAGCCAGACTGCTCCATTTTATCAAAAACTCAGATGCTTGCTGAGGGATGGAGAAGATGAATTGTTGGTATTCAATTTCTAGGCATGCTGGGTATAGCATGGCATATTGTATCCCCACCTGCTGTCATTTCTTCACAATCTCTGTACTGTCATCATAAAATCTAGATTATATCGCAATAGCGCTGTCCTTGCACTGCAGATCTCTTTTCTCTTGAGCCATGTGGAGTGCCGCATCTCAGGCTCTAAAGTTTAAAGGTCTCAGAATTATTTGTTGTGCTGGTGCACAGATCCCTATCTGAGGGCCAGCAACCAGTATACCCTTTCCACCATAAAAAGCTGGGAAAATTGTCAGTGACAAATATATTTTCAATAAAATCCTCCATCTTGCCTTTATATGTGTTTTTTATATTCCTAGAATTCAGAGATTATTTCACCTAAATCTTCCCTCTAGGTCTTCATTTTTTTTGTTTAAGTCAGAGTTAGCACTTTGTCCATCTGCAGTCTCTTTTCACTTTTAATTGTCAAATCATCGTCGTCCTCTGACATTAGCTGTCCCACAGTAGTCAATCTAGCTCCTTGCTTATGTATTTTGTTGGTCATGATATCAATTCTATGATTCAGTGCATCCATTTGTTTCAATAGATGTGAGGTTTTGTTGAAATACATTAGGCAGGACCTTGATGTAAATCTCCTGCTCTGAAGATCTCCTGCCCTGTGTTTCCAGCAGGGTTATGTTCACCCTCTGAGTCTGCCATGTTGTTTGTGCATTTTGTTTCAAAAGTTAATCTGGTCTGCCTATTATCTCTTTTGTACTGTATGTTATGTTAACTCCTTGATCAAAGCCATTTGACCCCAAGTGGCATTCAAGACTTGGCTGAAACATGTAGACTGAGATACAGATGTGCGAGGTCACAATGTCTCTTATCACATCAAACTTTGCTGTTTTTAACCTTACCAAAGGGTACCATTAATAAAACTAACCTATCTAGAAGGGCCACCTGTAGGTACTTCTAAACTCATTTGGGTCCCTGACAAAACCCACTCCACTGTAACGCAGGCGTCAAAGCACACCCAGAGACACTGGGTATACTGGGTGGGAACCCTATGAGAAAGCATGCCACTAATGGAACTAGTTTGTTAGGGTTCTTTTACAAAAATATATGGTACAGTTTATCTCTCGTGTGATACTTAAATAGATGACAGTTTGGAAGTGAAGCTAACCTATGAACTTCTTACTCTCCTCATAGATTAGATATGATCTCTTTGTCCCATTTTCTATATATAGGTGCAATTTAATGGTATTCTGAAGGGACATGCCCGCTTTGCATTCTCACAACTGCCACGTTTTCCACATGGTGCATGTTGCTAGGCATCACAAATGTACCCAGATCCTTGTATTGCAGTTAAATATGCAAAATAAGGCCAGTGTGCACACTATCACAGTGGTTGGCACCAGTCTACAACACTAAAAACAATAGGTTGTCTCAACTTCACTCTTGTCAGCTGTCCCAGTGATACACCAGTCTGTTCGTTTTAAGTAATGCTTATATAGCTCATCCCATGAGTGTACGGCCCCAGTTCACCAATTCATGTTTCACAAGGAAGCATTCAAAAAAAGAAAACTGACGAGCGTGCTGAATTTGGAGCCCACTTTGTCCTCTTATGTTTCATGCACTTATATCACATACAGTTCAATCCAGGAAGGGTCAGAGATTTGGGGGCAAGAGCAAACCCTTCCAATGTATGTCCTTATTTGTTGTGGCAGATGAGATGAGGCACCTACACATATGAACGCTAAATCACCAAGATGCCAGGGGTAGCAGAAGTGACTTCACATGCCCCTTGACCTTCACTTTCACTCACACATACGTATGCTTATACATTCACACACATTCACACACACTCACACATACACACACGCTCTGCCTACACATGCACACACATTAACACATACGCACACTCTTTCTTACATAAACACACTCAAAACTGCAAGCAACCCACACAACATACCTACATTTAAAAGCTATTTTTTTTACTTACCTCAGCTGTCAGGGAATATCATATTCCAGCTATTTGTACTCCACTTTTTATTGAACTAATATTGAATAATTTAATATTATTCACTATTTGTATAATAAAATATTGACAAAAAACGAAGTGAGTGAAGCCCCCACTGACGTCCATAAGGACAAGCTTCTTCTGTTCCTGCCACTGATTTTGCTACAGCTGACGCTATGGGTCGCAAAGGCAGTGCCAGGGGTCACAAGGGGCATGCCAGGAGTTGCAGCAGCGGCCCCTGGCGACCCCTAAATGACCTCTTCTTTTTATTTTATTTTTTTATTTAGCCACAAGGTACACAAATATAAATCCATCACAATTCCATTATTTACATTGCTAAATTCATTGTGAGCAGGCTGCAACTTAGCCTAAAACATTCTAATTATACTATCGAATTTCATGTGTGATATAGTACTGCACAGAGAGAGTGAGAAAAAGAAAAGAAAAAAAGAAAAAAGAGAGAGAACAAAAAGCAAGCAAAAAACAATTACACTCCTTCCTTCAAAACATTGTATCAATTCTCTATAAAAAGCCAGAATTCCTCTCATAGTATTATAACTACTTATAGCTAAGTCGATCAATCCTCGTGTCATTTATTGAGCCACTTGATCATGGGTGCCCAAATCTTACATCCTTTCTCCCTAGCTCGCCACCCCTTATTCTTATACAAAGCCATTTCCTTGAGTATGTATATTTAGCAAACGATGGAGCCATGCTGTGTACATAGGGGGTTCAGAGTCCTTCCATGCCGTGGCTATCAATAACCTAGCTACTGCGATTGTAATGAATACAAAATCTCTTTGAGATGATGATAGCCCAGCTCGGTTATCATACCCAAGTAGCATTAACGGTGGGCTCAGAGTAATCATCTTGTTGGTTGTCTGTTGCCAACATTTTTCAATGCCAGATTTTAGAGGCGTCAATTTGCTACATGCATAAAACATATGTATAATATCGGCAGGACTATATTGGCACCTTGGACAATTATCACTTTCCCGTTTCCCCCATTCAAAAAGTTTCACGGAAGTATAATACAAATTAAACAGGGTCTTATAATGTTCAGACTTAAGATTTGCCGATAGAAAAATCTTTTTGCCCATTTCCAATGACATATCTAAGTCGATCTCCTCATCCCCCATTTTTTCCACTCATTTCGTCTTTGTTTTTTCCAGGTCATCGGGGAGGGTTTCCCTCAGTATATTATAATAATCCCCAATCCTCGCATCCCCCCGGTATACCATATCCAATACCGGTATTGCCCCAAGATTAGAAGACCCTATAGCCAGATTTTTCAAGCACCCCTTAATTTGAATATATTTAAATTGGGACCTAATGTCTATCCCCAATTTCTGAACTAATTCCGGGAAAGGTATGATCTCTAGACTGTTATTATATAAACTCACAATGCTTTCTATGACAGCTTGTTCCCACCCTCTAGCCATGTCATCGTATATCTCTGCTGGAAGGGCTGAAGAGCCCCATAAAGGGGTATATCCATTATATTTTGGGATTTTCAATACTCTACTAATTTTATTCCAGACCTTCCAGGCTGCTTTTAGGCATTTAAATCGTTTTTTTTTTTTTAATAATAACTGGGCTCCAGTTGTCTGAGAAATAGCCCCGTGGCTTCCTCACCAACGGCTAAGTGGTAGATAGAAGGTAAATCATCCTCTCTCTTGGACCTATCTGTTGTCAACAAAGCGCCCATCTGTTGTATAATCGCTGCCCAGTAATAAAATAGCAGATTAGGAGCAGCCCAGACTCCCCAATCCCACGAGAGAGTTAGCAATCTCAGGGCGCGCCTAGTTTTTTTGGCAATGCCATATAACATTCGAGAACATTAAGTTCATTTTCTGAATTGTAGTAGCGGTCAATTCTAAGGTGATATAGCGAAATAAATATAATATTCTAGGAAAAACTTTCATTTTCAATACGTTGACCCTACCGACTATTGTTAAGTGTAATTTATCCAATCGCCTTAGCTCTATGCCTATATCATCCAGCACTGGGTCAAGGTTGTTTGACAAAAGCGCATCCAAATCGGATCCTATCCTGACCCCCAAGTATATTGCCGATTCAGTCTGACGCAGATCTTGTACGGTACATTGACTTGTACAGATTATCTCTGTTTTACCCTTGTTCAGCAGGTATCCTGACCTGCTCCCAAATTCCTCTGCCATATTCTCAATTTCTTTGATTGCCGTCTCTGGCTCGGACGTAGTGATAGCAATGTCGTCCGCATAGGCCAGTGCCTTGGTCTCATAACCTTTAGTTATTATTGGTTTAATCCCAGGGTTCAAAATCAGTTGGTTAATAAAAGGATCCAAGTATATGGCGAAAAGAATTGGGGAGCACGGACATCCCTGCCTCGTTCCCCTAGCCACCTCAATTGCCCCTGATGCGTTCCCCATCACCTGCAACCTTGCATAGGGTCTATAATACATTGCCCGAATAGCTGTAATTAGTTGTGGGTGAACCCCCTCTCTGATAAAGAGCCCCAAAGGTATTGCCAAGCCACACGATCGAAAGCTTTCTCGGCATCTAAGAGGATCACAGCCATTCCGTCTCCAGTTGCCTCCGTTATATCCAGTAGCGAGATCACCCGTCTTATGTGGTCTGTAGTTCCCCTACCTGGTATAAAGCCATGTTGCCATGGCGAGACTAGTTTGGCTATGACCCTCTGCAGCCGGCTAGTTAAAGCTTTTGAATAAATTTTGGCATCGGAATTTATCAGAGAGATGGGGCGATATGAACTGGGCAACTCAAGTGGTTTCCCCTTCTTGGGGAAAATTATTATATCCGTTTCCTGCCAAGAAGTAGGTGGGATTCCTCGGTATTGCACATCTAAAAAAAGATTGTGCAATACTGGGGCCAGATCATGCTGAAGTATCTTATACAGCTCGATTGTGATTTTATCCGGCCCGGTAGCCTTCCCAGAAGACAAGGAATTTAAAGCGGTCACTATTTCTTCAAGCGTAAATTCTGCTTCCATTTCTAAATACGTGCCTTCATCGATTTTACTCAACATTGGATATCTACTCCCACTGGACAGTTGAGCAGAGTCAATAGAATCTGCTTGATATAGTTTTTGATAAAACTGTTCGAAAACCCCCATGATCTTTGCGGAGTTGGTTTCATCCTGCCCTTCACTATTCTCAATTTTAGTTATATTATTTCTAGATATCCTCTGTCTAGTCCAGAGGGCCAGTATTCTGCCAGCCGCTTCCCCATATTCATACATCTCTCTTTGATGTATCTGGTAGGACTGGGCCAGTTGAAGCTGAAAATAGCTATTTATTTCTGATTTAACTATGGCTAGTTTAACCATAACCTCACTTGATGTTTCCTGCCCCCCTGACAAATCAGTTTAGTGTGTTCTACCTCCAGTTGTGCCAGCCGTGTCATTGGGGAATTGACCTCATTTCTCCCGCCTTACGCTGCTGGCCAACATAGCTTACCACTTCCCCCCTCAAGCCAGCTTTAAAGGCGTCCCACACTATAATACGTGGGGCACTGTAGCGATTCATATCATAGAATTCTCTTACCCACTTTTTAATATGGCACCTAAATTCCTCATCTAATAAAAGTTTTCTATCAAAAGACCAGCAACATTGTTTTCCCTCTATTTCCTGCCGAGTTATTTCCAGTAGAAGCGGGTTATGGTCTGAGAAGATTTGGGGCAATTTAGTTATCTCCACCTCATCAAGTATCCTAGTAGGGATCATAAAATAATCTAAGCGCACATACTTCTGATGAGGGTGTGAGAAGTAGGTATATCCAGGGTCTATAGTATTTTTATATGCCCAAACATCCGACAGCCCATGGCTGTCCTTAAGAGTATTTAATGCCCGATAGACCTGTGGTTTCCTACCATTATCGTGTAGCCCAGCATCTCGAGAGATCCCAAGGTGGATGTTAAAGTCCCCACATAATATTAATGGAGTCGGCCAGGATGCAAGCTCAACCTCGAGATCCTCCCAGATTTTAGAATCGTCTTGGTTCGAGCCATAGATAGTCGCAATCGTAAGCCCCGTACTTAGTGTAGCGATCGCCCATCTTCCCCATTTATCCGCCATTGTACGTTTAACAGTGCCAACATGATATCTAATAAATATAGCAACTCCCCTTATCATTGTCGTTTGTGAAGAGCAGACTACCAGCTCATAGCCTCTTATCTGAAGAACATCTTTGTTACTCCATGGGATATGGGTCTCCTGCAAACAGATAATCTCTGGGTTCAAAAACGAAAAATCTCATATACCTTGGCCCTTTTCGTTTTGTCGTTCAACCCTCCCCCATTTACGGAGCAGATCCACATTTTATCCATAGCAAACTATTAAAAGCAACCATCTATATTGAATATCTCTCCAATATCCATCTATTCTCTCAATTTCAATGTACCTTGTCTGGCTTTTTTCCCCCTTGGTGCCTCCCCTAGCTCCCTCCGGAGCCGTATCCTCCCTCCCCCAACCCTCATCCCCCCCCAACCCCAAAGCCCTCCCCTCCCTCCCCTCATCCTTCCCCTAGAAGCTTCCAGACCGGTGGTCTGATAGGATATGAGGCAGCACTACGCCATGACCCGTGAGCCCCCCCTTTAAGTCAATTCTATCCATAAACAAAATGAAACTGCACCCCCCCCCCTAGTGCCTAAAGAGAGGAGAAAATATAATACCAATAACCTATCCATATTTACATTTTGCACAATGGGTAATCATGGAGAAAGCGAGATAAGCAAGCAGTAATTGCGAGGAGAGGAATATGAAGAGAATGGAAAGAAAGCCATATACACCATTATTAGCCATTTCCTCCACTACTTTCCCCTTCTTCCTCTAAGCTATTCCCACTCCCAAAGCTGCCGACATGTCTTAAATCTTACATTCCTTAGATCTTCCCATTTAATTCATCTAGGAATTCTTTGGCTTTAATTTCAGATGTGAAAAAGCGGGATCTGTCACCTACTACAACCTTGAGTTTGGCAGGGTTCATAAGGTAAGCCTGTGCACCCTTTGCCTGGAACGGATTAAGCATCTGTCGTAACCTCCAGCGTCTTTCAACGGTTACATGACAAAAGTCCGGTTGAGTAAAAAACTCTATGCCGTCAAGTTGGCGTCTACTGTCTGGTCTGGCTTTCTCAAAAATGATCTGCCGGAGAAGATAGTTCCCAAAATAGACTAACACGGCTCTAGGCCTGGCATCCGCTCCATTAGGGTGCTTCAGTACCATAGGGACTCGGTGAGCCCGTTGAATTTCCTGACCCCAGTTCCATCCTTCAACTTCAGGAAAAGCCTTTGTTAGTAAATCGGCCATATAGAGGCGGATGTCCGCGCCTCCTTTGTCCTCTGGAATACCCAGGAATCGCAGATTGTTCCTAGGCTGGCGATTTTCATGGTCTTCCAGCTTCCATTGCATATCGGTTAGTCTAGCCTCGTGCGATTCGGTCTGAAGCTGGGCTGCCACAATATCAGTCTCGAGATTCCTAGTTCATGTCTCCAGCTCTGTTAGTCGGTCCGAGATCTCACTACAAACTTTAGCAACTTTCCAAACTGACCCCTGCACCTTACGGATAGCTGCCTGGGATAGTCTATTATCTTGTCTAGTCTCTTCCCGATGAGCCATATCGATTGCAAGATAGCATCCAGGGTTGTAGTAAGTGTATTTTCGGAGTCTGGTACTTTATCCCCTAAATCCCCGATAAGCTGGTTAGATGGTTTATAATCGCAATTTAGATCTTGCCTTTTTTTCCCCCTAGCTTGGCCAGGGAGACCTGCTGCCCTGCTAGCTTTTCACATGGTTGCGGCAGAATCTCTTCCGCTAGTGTCCGGTAGGCTTTCACTCTCCCCTTCACTTAAGCTCGTCAAAGACAGGGAATCCACTATTGACCCCGTATCATCCGATAACGAATAGAAGTAATCCGTTACCTCTACATCAGTATCTTTCATATGTTGACTATTTTGTTTGTTGGAGTTAGACCCCTGCCGACTTGGACCCCCAGTCTTAGTCATAATAGCCAGTGCTTTTTTTGATTTGTTTTGTAGAGGTTCTTCAAAAGGATTCCTTATGTATGATGGTTGACTTGGTTGTGCTTCTCCTTCCCCGGTCTTATTACTTACAGAGTCTACATTATCAGTATTATCAGTAAATAGGGCATTCACACCTTCAGCCTGGTCCCTTCCGATCTATGCCCCCCAGCAGCTAGCAGCAAATCTCTTGTCTCGCTTTCCCCCGCCTGATCGCCCCTTACCGAGGGAGGACTGATCTCAGGCACTGCGAGTTCAGCTTGCTCCAACAATGTATCTCCCCCCGCTTTCTCCTTTACCTGCGGGGTCGTTGGGTTGCAGAGTTCCTCCTTTCCACTTCCAGCGTATCATCTTGCTCCGGCGTTTTTAGCCCATGTGCGTCCTCCAAGCTTCTTGGAGCCGCCAAGCAGTTCCACGATTGTCGGGCCGGGCAAGCGTTGCTGGGGCGCTGTCTCTCCTTTCCCTTTCCTGTCTGGAGCCTCCTTCCGGGTCGCGGTCTGCCCTCGGCGTCCGAGCTGTCGAGACGCTCCTGCCACAGCGATGCACATCTCCGATGCGGGATGAGCAGCCAACAATGCAGCCCCCAGTATCGGGCTTCCACTAGTTGAATTCAGTGCCATTTTGCCGTGAGTCGTGGGTGGTCCCTTCGGCTTCATTCTATCCGAGCGATCCCAGTGCTGCACTCCAGAACAGCAGCAACCGGAGCTCAGCGTCCCGTAGATCTGTTGGCAGGTCAGTGCTAGTTCCTGCTGTTTAGCCGCTGTCACGCATGTAGGAATACAATTGCAAATCCTCTCCTGTAGTAGCTCCAGCAAGATTTCCAGGATCGGCACAAGCATCCTAGTTATACTGCCGGGGGGGGCATTCTTCGGGGGGTCTCACTAGATCAGGGCAGTTAGTGCTGCAAGCGGTGACCTAGCCACCCGCCATCTTGCTTCTCCCGACCCCTAAATGACCTCAATGTACTAACACCCTGAAATGTTTAGTTAGTTTGGTGTATAACTGTGGCACAGAATTAGTTACTATCCTTGAGGCTCTTACATCTTCATATCCACAAGCATCTATGTTGCACTTTGCTAAATTACCTGTTCCGGAAACTTAGTAGGATATCATTGCCGGGCCACCAGGACCATTGACTTCTGTTTTGGTGAACCTCTGCCTCCTTTATTGGGGGCTCTCTCCATTATATATAGCCCTATGGCTTGAACAGCCTACTTTGGTTGCCTTGCACCGTGGGAGCTCATCTCATGTTGAAACACGTCACCACTCCTTCTCATTGAGGTCCGTTGTGTTCATGGGCAGTGATACTGGAACAATTTTGAGAGTGGAGGCACTGCCATCAATGTTGCATAACTGAACTCATGGGGATTGTGAAAAATCCAAGCATCACACAAAGAACAAGTGTAGCAAGTGACTCTCGTCCATTCAGCAGTGTAGTGTAGTACTTAGCTGTTGGTATATTTTGGAGCACTATGAGGCCGATTACGATGTTGTTCGGAAACTGTTCCGAACGAATTGGTCCCAAAATCATTTCCGAACGAATCGGGTTCTGCGAGTCCAAACGATCGATTACGATGCTTCCCAACATCGTTCAGTCGGACTCGCATTGACTTCAATGGGAGCCTATCTTCCAACGAGAACACAGGCTCCCATTGAAAAAAGGGGTGGTTGGAGAAAACCTTGCACCCTGTGGCGAGCACCCCATGGTGCCTGCCACATTGTGCATGGTTGGAAAGAGGGGCCCCTTGGGTACCCCCATGGGCCCCAACCAGATGCCTCTGGGTGAAGGGGTGCCCGCAACGGGCCCCCAAAGACAGACTCTGTCAGCCGTTTCGTGTCAGGCAGACCGAATCGGAACTGCTGTCCGAATCGGTCATCGTAATCGCTCGCGTGGAAACCGTGCCCATTGAGCTGTACGATTCGGCTCCGAAAGTCTCGGCCTGTCCGAATGCCTTCCGGAATCGATTCGGACAGCCCGGACAGTTTCCGGGCATCGTAACCGGTCATTGGGAAATGTGTACAATTAGTTCGGAAACAAGGCTTCCGAATCGGATTCTGAGATACCGAATCCCATTCGGAGCCTTTCCAAACGACATCGTAATCGGCCCCTATGTCGTAAATATATTACTAAAGCATAATGTGGTAGCACATTATTTACAGACAGCAAAGCCTCCACTGTAATGGCCACTAATTTTGCAAAGACATACAGTTTTACTGATAAAACCTCATGGCACACAAAAGATAACCTGAGGAAATCTGGTTTCAGCACATATATGCCATTTGAGCATCACCAAGTCTTTGTTTCCACTTCACTTCGGAATTACAAAAACACTTAATTTGCGCTTTCCAAGTGCTGATATTTATTTAAATATTTGTACAGCTCATATATAGGTATTTAAATTTTGTTGTTAGAAAAAATGACATCCTACAGCCTTTCACACTAGCAAGATTGTCACATAGTTCACTTTATAAAATCGTGTCACTTTGCAGTCAGAAAAAAAACAGTAAACACCAATCTCCATGTTAAAAGTATAAGCAGAAATTTGCCAGAAGACATAGCCTGACATGTGACCTCTCTTACTGAATGCCCAGCAATTATGAGCAGATAAAATAAAATGTAAAGTCCACTTTATTGCTTATTCACCTTCAGAACTACAGCATGATTTTTTTGGGGGTGCTGCAGCACTCCCACACCCCTACTTCAGTGTCTATGTTCATGTGGCCACTCATCCTCTGCCATACTCCCTGTGCACAGGAAGCCGGCGTCCAGCCACTACACTCCCCGAGGCCAGCCAGCCGCCGTCATAAGCTGTGCTCATACACCACCTTTGTTAAATTAATCCAGCAGCATCTCATCAGAGGGCCAGGGCTCTGCAACAGGAGGCCGGCACCCAGTGTAGGCGGTTCGTGCCAATATTTTGCCCAGCACTTGCAGATTACGTCGGATGATAGTTCCCAGCCCTCTGAGCTTCACCTCAGTGCAGCCATCTTGGCAGTCAGCACTCTGTTGTCCTCCCAGTGCTGCACAGATCTCAAGCCCAGCTGGTATTCATCTACAAGATTGTTATCATAAATGTGTTGAATAACTTGTCAGTATAGGCAGTTTTCTGTGACTTTTGCAAGGGAGGAAGTCCAGAGGGAGACCAGACAGCATCAACTGAGAGTCTCTTCAACAGAGTTCAAACGTGGCCAATTTTAAGAACACTTGCGCGAGAGAAAGATCTGCCAGATCGGTTCAATGGGCTAAAAGCAGTTATTGCATGGCTTTCATAATGCCAGCAGGAGCTAGGTCTGTGGAATGGTTTGAAAGTTCACCTTTACGTATGGTTTAGACCAACTCTGTTTCTTTGAACTACAGCCATGTAGGCCCTTAATTTGCCGAAGTCAGCGAGCATTTCTGTTGAGTTAGGAAGTGATGTGCTTGAACTTCTCAACACAGAACTGAGAAAATTCTGCACATTTTATCTCAGGATCTTTCCTTGTAAAGGCAGGTGGGCGGTTATTGGTCAATTTTAAGACTTAAAAAAGCTGTCTCTGTTTTTGATTGTTAATGGCACCAATTAGGAACCTCATTTGCAAAGCTAGGGTTCTGAACATATGTCTTTTTTTAGGTCCTCTGGTTATCCTAAGATTTTAGAGCTAGGAAGAGGAAGGCGATCGTCTCTTTTCTTTGATTATTTAGCTGGCTAGAGAACCATGGGGCAGAGGGTGTTGAACTCTCTCCTATTTTTGAAGGAGCACCAAGTAATTCTGAAGTTCATTAATGCACTCTTTATGATGAATAGTAGTGACATTTTCATATTAAATTGAAGAAATAGATGGAAGGTTATCTGCAGCCCACAATGCCACGGAGTTGAGGGTAATATTTTATTATCTGCGAAACCAAGTAATCTCCTTATTGAGTTTACCAACCGTTTTACTATAGCTGAACACCAGGGAGAAAGAAATGTTAGAAAGTATAAGAATTCTTTTTTTTATATGATTAAATCGAGGGTACATCCTTTGGTGTGAGCGGGTTTACAGCAGCGTTAGATAAATGAATTTGTTTGTAAAAAAGAAGACAACAAATCTACTGTTGTGTGTCACTAGCGCGACCCCAGTGAAAATGAAAGTCCCGTAGGATAAGACTGAATAATAGTTGATTGGTGAGATGTGTACATTGCTCGTTAAAAGCGATACTGTCACCAGGAGGATGGTCTAGCACATTTAATCTGATGGACTAAAATGTGAATATTTATCTACCTGCAGCAAACACTGAAAGAGGAAGTGGATGCCAATGGGTAGCTGTTGGCAGAGAATAGTTTGTGTGGATAACTAGAGCACCTCCTCCACCAGTTCAACCCTCCTGCTGACAGTAGCTACTATATTCAAATTAGAATCCATATTTCGAGTGGTGTCTCAGAGGCAGCTTACATATAGTAGCTCAAGGCAGGGACATCTTAAGGACTTTGGGGGCCCTGTTCAGAACAACTTTGAATTTATGATGTGTGTATGACCTGTGTTTTCAAAACTGTAGAACAGCAGCTCACTAATATTACTGCAAATAATCTTTGTGACCCTCTCCCATTTCTCATATTTGAGGCCTGTTTTGATTTAATAGAAACTTTTTTATGATGTTGCATGAAACATAAACACAACATTTCTCTAATTAATGTCTGTGATAGACTCTCACACATCAGCCACATTAAAAATAAATTAAAGGAATTTAAAACCATGTTTAAGAATTATTCAAGGTCAACAGGACAAGACTCTCTCCAGAACACTGCTGGCTCTACCAGGGGCCCCCTGACAGGCTGGGGCCCTGGGACAGAGCCCACTTTGCCCATGCCTTAAAACGTATCTGGCTCAAGGTCATGACTGACAATGGTGTCCCCAATTGTATCGATGATGATCTTTGGTTGCCTAGAAAACACCTGAGTGATGAACTGACAATCTGAGTGGTGTAATGATGTGCTCAAGCGAAATCTGAATCAGATTGTCATGTACAATATTTTATAAATTACAAATTTTACTAAGAGACCTGCATTCAAAGACAATAGGAATATGTGGCGCAAGAGGCATCCTTCTGAAAGAGAGATGAAATGACAGGCAAAGGGAGGAAGGGAAGGCAGAGGGAATGAGAAAGGGGCAGGGGTCTTAAGTTGTCTCAAGAAAGGCGCAAGGATCTTATGTAGTCCAGCTTTCACTTTTCATTCTAGTGCTTGGAGGCTTGCAATTCATTCTTTAACTACAGATGTACAAGTACTATAATATATCGAAAACACAGAGATGGACGAGCTCCATACATCTGACGTGAGACAATTTGAAATTATCGAGGAAAGGAGGAGGGAGGGAGGAGACGGACGAGGGGGAGAAGATCTAGGAGTTAGTGAGTAGCGAAGAGAGGAAAATGTAAGAAGTAAAACAGAGTGATGGCACTGGTGAAGGCTAGGCAAGGAAATGAAAGATGGAAAACAGGGCTGTGACTTTCTAAAGGCGAACTAAGACAGGCCTTATGGCACAATGTAGATGAGCTGCCAATCAACAGCACATTTTTCTATGTATGCAGAGCACTCTAAAATCAAAATAGCATTTTTAATGAAGCACTAAAAAATCTTTCTCTGTTAATGCCAAACAACAGCATTTGGGAGAAGTGCCAAGACAAAACGAGCAAAGGTAGAGAAAGATTGGGGGATAGATTGAGAGAAAGGGACAGAGAGTTGGGGACAGAGAAATGTTGGACTCCCTTCTCTACACCCTCTAGATCACACATCTTTCTATTCTTACCTCTATGTACACCACATCTCAACAAGTACCTATAACCCAGTGCCAGCTTAGAAAACCCCCATATTGTCTCTAGCCTATATACCAATCTCTGACAGCATCAATCCAACTACCTAATTCTGCAGGACTTGTCCCCCTCTGCCAGCCTCAATGCATAGACCAAGAGCCCAGTTATCAGGCTCCATGAATGCCTACCTTCCACATCTAACAATAATACCAGTATCAGCTAAAACATAATACTTTTAATGGGAGAGTACCAACAGTAACAAACAGGCCCTCTGAGATTGTGTGTACTTGCACTTTTATATTTCCATTTCAACCACTAAGTATAGGTAAGTACTGTGGTTAGCCTTTTCCCATACTTCCAATTGTATCTGACCTATTCTTTCTTCGCTGTGTCACATATAATTTACCGATACCAAAGGGGATGATGGACGGGGCGCTAGGGCAAATCAAACACTCACCCCCAGTCAACTGATCTGGGTTTAATCCATCATCATTCTTTAGCTCACTCCACCACCCCAGTTCAGACATGGCCATATGCAAATCAGTCTGACCCTGTGCCTCATGGGAACAGTCCAGCCCGAACTGCCAAGCCATGTCTTCCCTGGACCGGAAACAAGCATCCTGGGACCGGTTTCGGGTTCAAAACCCTCATCAGCCAGGCTATCTTGAATCCAGTGGCAAAGTGAGCAAGTACCCACGTCTGGGCATACCCTGCCAACTTAGGGCGAACAAAGCGATACCAAAGGGGATGATGGACGGAGTTCTAGAGCAAATCAAACACTCACCCCCAGTCAACTGATCTGGGTTTAATCCATCATCATTCTTTAGCTCACTCCACCACCCCAGTTCAGACATGGCCATATGCAAATCAGTCTGACCCTGTGCCTCATGGGAACAGTCCAGCCCGAACTGCCAAGCCATGTCTTCCCTGGACCGGAAACAAGCATCCTGGAACCGGCTTCGGGTTCAAAACCCTCATCAGCCAGGCTATCTTGAATCCAGTGGCAAAGTGAGCAAGGGACCCACGTCTGGGCATACCCTGCCAACTTAGGGCGAACAAAGCGATACCAAAGGGGATGATGGACGGAGCGCTAGAGCAAATCAAACACTCACCCCCAGTCAACTGATCTGAGTTTAATCCATCATCATTGTTTAGCTCACTCCACCACCCCAGTTCAGACATGGCCATATGCAAATCAGTCTGACCCTGTGCCTCATGGGAACAGTCCAGCCCTAGAACAGTCCAGTCCAAGTCCTAGGATGCTTGTTTCCAGTCCAGGGAGGACCTGGCCTGGCAGTTCGGGATGGACTGTTCCCAATGGGCACAGGGTCAAGACTGATTTGCATATGGCTGGGTTCAAACTGGAATGGCATGGTGAGCAAAAAAACGATGGATTTAGGCCCAGATCTCTGTACTGGGGTGAATGTATGACATTGTTCTGCATTCTGTCCATCAATTGTTGTTTTTGCATTTGTCACCCCGAGTGGGACGGGTATGCCCAGACGTGGGTCCCGTGTCTCCATGCCACTGGAATCAAGCTATCCTGGCTGAAGAGGGTGAAACCCCGAAACCGGTCCTAGGATGCTTGTTTCCAGTCCAGGGAGGACCTGGCCTGGCAGTTCGGGATGGACTGTTCCCAATGGGCACAGGGTCAAGACTGATTTGCATATGGCTGGGTTCAAACTGGAATGGCATGGTGAGCAAAAAAACGATGGATTTAGGCCCAGATCTCTGTACTGGGGTGAATGTATGACATTGTTCTGCATTCTGTCCATCAATTGTTGTTTTTGCATTTGTCACCCCGAGTGGGACGGGTATGCCCAAACGTGGGTCCCGTGCTCTCCATGCCACTGGAATCAAGCTATCCTGGCTGAAGAGGGGTGAAACCCCGAAACCGGTCCTAGGATGCTTGTTTCCAGTCCAGGAGGACCTGGCCTGGCAGTTCGGGATGGACTGTTCCCAATGGGCACAGGGTCAAGACTGATTTGCATATGGCTGGGTTCAAACTGGAATGGCATGGTGAGCAAAAAACGATGGATTTAGGCCCAGATCTCTGTACTGGGGTGAATGTATGACATTGTTCTGCATTCTGTCCATCAATTGTTGTTTTTGCATTTGTCACCCCGAGTGGGACGGGTATGCCCAGACGTGGGTCCCGTGCTCTCCATGCCACTGGAATCAAGCTATCCTGGCTGAAGAGGGTGAAACCCCGAAACCGGTCCTAGGATGCTTGTTTCCAGTCCAGGAGGACCTGGCCTGGCAGTTCGGGATGGACTGTTCCCAATGGGCACAGGGTCAAGACTGATTTGCATATGGCTGGGTTCAAACTGGAATGGCATGGTGAGCAAAAAAACGATGGATTTAGGCCCAGATCTCTGTACTGGGGTGAATGTATGACATTGTTCTGCATTCTGTCCATCAATTGTTGTTTTTACATATAATTTACCGTCACTTCCTGTGAAGCAAATTGTGTCAAGGTTCATGCTTTAAAGCTGTGCCTCCTCCTATCCCCTAGGTAAATGTGTAGGTGGGCACCTTTGTGCGCTCTAGCAGCGAAAATGCACTTTAGAAACAGGAAACCAAAATCTCAAATCTTGTTTCCTCTCTCCTGTAATCCTAAACAAATTATGTTCTCGTTATAGTATCTGCCAAGTTAGAAGTGCTTAGAAGGAGGCAAAGGTCAATGAGGTGAGAGAACTGAGCCCACTCAAACATCCTAACTCAACCAGATGGTCTTTTTAGCAGCTTGAGAGGTGAGATGGAGAAAACAATCACAATTAAATTTCAATACAGTGTAACCAATTGGGTCACACAATAATCCATTCGATAACTAAATCTGAGATTAGTAAGATTTAATTATGAATTTAGAAGCAAATCGATATAAATCAACCTCTGTATTATAATATAGAAATACAGAATAAACAAAATGAGTCCAAATCTTCTAAAGAGATTTACCCTATTTAACAAAAAGCAGATAACTAGTTCTATAATGACATTGCAAGTAATCAGGAAAAATAATTGAGAATTAAATTGCATCAAATGATTCTCAAAGGTAAGCATGCGCACGCTATTTCACCCTACACTGCCTTAAAAGGGGCAACCATAAACTAAAAAGCATTGAAGAAAAGTGAAATTAGAAAGGTGTCAGCTGTCAAAGTCTGCAGTAGAAGAAACTCCAACCAAGGGTCAAGTAGCATGAAGCCACTCAAAGCAGAAACAGTAGCCGAGGTCTGTATCTCATGATGTCCTAAGATGTCTCTCTAACCCTCCCTACGTTGCAGCATAATACATTAGTTGCACTCAAGGTAAGACACATGCTCCTCCAGTAACTTTCCATGATTCCAGCACAAATTGGTTACTGGCACCATCTTTCCCACATCGATAAGTTGCTACTCCATTTGTTCTTGGCCATTCTTCTCCTCCTCCATGAGAACTCGCCTCCTTGCTCGTTACCGTATTTCTCCTTGCCTTGCTCTCTAACTAAAACAAAAACCCTTCTTTTCTAGTTAATAAGGCTTTGTCCGCACCTGCAGTGGAAACAAAAATACAAGCAAATACATTCTATGTTGAAGGTTAAATACGAATTATATGTTAGACTAAACGTGAGCTTGAACTGAAATGGTTCTCGAGGCCCAAACTTATGACAATTTAACAGTGCAAAGGGTTACAACTACGTGCACATTTCTACACATATAGCAAATGCAGCTTCTTAATGCATGAATAAATTGCAAAGAATTACAAAAATGTCATTTCAAATGCACCAACATTAATATAATTTCTTGGTACATGTATAAATGTTTAAACATTAGTCTACAAATACACATTCTGTTTTATTAACTTCACAATGAGACACGTCTAAATGTTAACTTCTCCTAAAATATTAATATATAAATGTTACAAAGACCTTTATTAGTCACGTTTCAATGCACACAGTTATAAGTCCCATTAATTTTCACGTGGAGTACTTTAAATATGCAATACCCCATCTTTTCTTAGAAACATTAATCATACAGAATATATTCAAGTGCTGACTACGCATGATTATGATGCATGCCTACAGTATCTCATGATGGGATCAAAATGATGCTGCTCCAGAGGTTTGTAAGTGAGTAGACGTTTAAGAGGAAAAATACTCCCAAATCAACTCATGCGCTTAGACTTTTTCCACAACCCCCTTTGTAGCCAGCCCATGCCTTCTTCACAATGCCATGCACAGTTGAATATCACTTTCTACGATGTCACTTCCTGTGATGCAACTTGCGTTAAATATTGTGTCTTAAGTCTGGGCCTCCCCCCACCACACCAAACCCCACGGTAATTTGGATACTGGCCCTTTTGAGCCATCTAGCGGCGGAACTACTCACGTAGCGCTTAGAAACAGGTGAAATGCCTTAGTACGAGTTATATCCAAAAGTATATATTGAAGTGGGAAAGGAATTATTTACATTGCGATTCTTCGGGCAGTAATATGTTTTCTTATTGTTTAGTAAGATGTTACATTTAAGACAGTGCTTAATTTGAGCCAGTGGTTTCCAGTGCTTGGCACCGGCACTTAATTGTCAGCACCAGTACTTATAACAGCCTGTCACATGGTGGCGCTGTTTATCTAATGTCATTTTTTAGTACAATAACATCTGTTTATTAATTAATCCTACATTTAAAATGATAATACCTGCCTCCCATGCCATTCGTAAAGCTTTGGGGACCTGTAATAGTCTGAATTGTCATGCTTGTAGGAGTGTGATGGTTAGTAGCTGTGTTGTTATTATCATTGGTAGCATGGCTGGGGCAATATGTGGCGCACACTGCAGCAGCCTCCTGACAGGGCCCTGGCACTTATTCTTTTACAAATTAAGCACTGATATAAGAGTAAAATAAATATCTGTGAACTTATCTAATATAGCCATCGTTTTGCCAGCATAACTTTCCATTTAAAATACTTTAAAATTTGCCTTGAATAGTGCAATAATCCAGGAATAAATTGTCCATGAAGAGTAGAGTAACCGAGTCATAAATCCAGACATTTCTCTTCGTGCCAGTGTACGGTGTCTGTGAGGCACACATATCATACTTCACTGCGTGAGACTTGCTACTGGCGGGCGAGCTGCTTGAATAAGCTGCATTCTTACACTCGTACTCACTCCCACCTCCTCCCCTGCACCAATGCAAGCGAAGCAGCAGACAGTTATCTGCCAGGGGAACAACAGCTGAGCTTCTGCGCTTAATTTGTGCAGGTGGTTGTAGGTGGTGGGCCACCTACTCGTTTTTGGGCCACTGAATTGTATTATATCATCATTCATCATGCTTTGCCCTTGAGCAAGAGCAGGAAAGGCAGAAATAGTGAAAAACAGATGACGCAAGGAGGAAAAGAATGGACGAGAGTGAGATGAAGACACGATTTGTAGGGCGATTCGAGAAAGAGGCACGAGGAGAAATAAAGTCTAGACGCCCTTAGTCTTGGGCAACCCCTGCATTCATCAGGAAGACTCCCAAGAAAATGTTTGGGCACCTGCACTTTATATATACTTGTTTCAAATTAAGCAGTCATATCTCTCGCTGACACCGAACTATTGATTAAAAACTTTCATAGGTCTCTCAAGAAGTTCACCACTGCTACTTTGAAGCGTAGTTTTCTATATTTTTCTTTCGCCTTTCCTTCTTGTCTGTTTTCGGCGCTTTCCTTTTTCTCCCCGCCTCTTGCCCTCGTCTCCATTGACATGACGGAATCCCCCGGTCGTGTTTCCTCCTGTTTAATGCCGTTGCCCTGGACCACGGTGGCAGGGCTCCAGACCCCGAGAGGAGTTTTCTGAAGGCGGCGTTTCATTCCCCCTCATCGACCAAGCAAGCCTTGGCCGCCTGCCCCCCACCACCCACCTCCTCTTCCCTCCCTCCCTGTCTACGCTCCAGATGTTTCTACGTTTAATATTAGGTCAGTGGGTCTTTCCTTACTCCGCAGCGCCACCCAGTGGGCCGCAAGGTCGCAGCACCGCCAGGCTCTCTCTTCTGCAGCCTGCGGCCAGTCTGGGCTCTTTGCCCCACTCTCTTTCCAAAGCTTGTTTACTGTCGCTACCAGGAGAGACTGTAACAGACTGGTTTTATTTTAGGGATTGGCGGTGACTAACAAAGTTATAAGGAGCTGAGCCGAAAGGAAAACAGTTCTATTTTTAGATTTCTGTTATTTCAGGGTATTGATGGAGCCAAATGCACAGCCCTAGCTGTCAGAAAAAGAACGTTTTTTAAACGCTTAACGCACGAGAAAAGCTTTTACTCCCACATGGCTTAATTGTGCTTGGTTAACCAAGGCCTCCTTCCAAACGGTGAAGGGGCCGTTGTTTGTATTTGTTTTCATTTGAGGGGGGTTACATTTCCGACCCTCCCTTGTTCGTCATGGAAACAGCTCCGTTTAATGTGTTTTTTTATGGCCTCCGTGTTAAAACATCTCTACTGACACTCATTACAACAACAATCTGATTTAGAACTGGAAAATAGTAAAAAAAAATGGCACTTAACTAGGCATTATATTTAAAGCGGTTCCGATTATGGGCACCAGCTTTTGTCAGGAATAGTGTAAGAGATTTTTATGGGTTTATATGTTTTGCATTATTGACATTGATTTTACGTGTACACGCTAATGTAGTGCAATTGCGTTTGAAACGAGTATTTTATGATATGTAGAAGTTATGTGGATGTAGAAGTGAATGTCCAGCTAGTAAAGCAAAGACCACCTCGTCCAGTGTTGACAGTTGGAGTTGTTTATTAAGAACAGCGTAAACAGAGATCCCATCCATCAGACAGCCAGGTCCAACTGCCTTTCACAGCATTCTCAATTCCAACCTAGCAACCACCCACATTCTTGAGGTTTACATCATCACATAGAAACAATCTTTAATGAACATGAAAGAAAGGTAAAACACCACAACACCTCCCTCCATATAAACAAAGTCCTAGAAAACACATTAATAACCAATGAAGGGGAATTGCTGGTAATGAGTTAGGCGACACAGTTTCGCAGTCGGAGTGAAATCTTTTTTATGCGTAGAGGCCTGCCGTCATTCTCTGGACCACCCAGACTGTTGGTGACACCAATTTCCTTCCCTTGACACTTAGCCACCCTGTTAAGGTTCCAAATTTTGTGATCATGGGTTAACAGCGTTCTTAAACAACTTATGAACATTGAATGGTTGACTGAACCTAGACTTTCCTCCTCCCTCTCTCCTTGGAGACTTAATTCTAACCCAAACCCCCACCGACAACACAGTTTTTTTACAGCCTTCCTCGCATCATACCACACTTTCCTCTTTTCCATATTGGCTCCTTCTTTTTCCCTCCGCCCTTCAGTGCTACCCTCATCCTTATCCACAATACTTCTTTTTGCTGTGACCCATGATGGAGTCACTTCATTATTGCTAATCCTGCCCTTGAACAAACGAAATGGGGCAACACCAGTGGTGGAATGCGGAGTAAATCTGTATTCACTTACTTTTTTTCTCATAGCCATCTCCCAATTTCCTTTATATTCAACAGCCTGCTGCAACGCTTCTTTAAGCACCTTCACAAACCTCTCAACAACACCATTAGTTTCAGGATGGTACAAAGCTGCTTTCTTATGTATAATACCCCTTTCTTTAAAAAAAATCCTCCATCATTTTAGAGGTAAATTGGACCCCATTGTCTGACAAAATGGACAACGGAAAACCCTCTCTTACAAACAATTCCTCCAGAAACTCGATGACTACTCCAGATTCAACAGAGTTAACAATTTTAATTTCAGGCCACCTGGAAAACATGTCTAAGCACACCACAACATACTTGTCTTGAGATTTTAATTTGACAGGGCCCAAGATATCCATTGCAATGTTAGACCATGGGCCACTAGCTTGTTCCCTTACCACCGTAGGTTGCGTCCTGCACTTCAAAATTCTGTCACTGCACAAACATTCAGTGCAATCTCGGACCATTCTTTCGGTCTGCACATCCATGGCAGGCCACCAGTAAGCTTCCCTGGTCCTTTCTTTTGTCTTGGCAATACCCATCTGACTAGTATGAGCACTCGTCACCAATTTGTCTCTAAGGCTACAAGGAGGAATCAACTTGCTTTCCCTCATGAGGAGACCATCAACTACTGCCAGCTCCTCTATAACTTGGCAATATCCTTTGATTTCATCCTCACCGTCCTTTTTCTCACCCCATCTTCCTAGAACATTCTTCATTACTTGTTGCAACCTCTGATCCTCTGCCAAACAATTCCTCCATTTCTCCTCCAGAATCAACCCTTCACTGACAGCACAAACATTGACCTCTCCATCAAACTCTTCTCCCCCGAACACGTCGCTTTCTTCTGAGACTTCCGTCTCACTGCCACATAATCTGGACAGACAGTCTGCTAGAATGTTACTGGAACCAGGTAAATACGAGACTATGAATTCAAACTCCTGCAAAGCCACCACCCATTTTCTTATGCGATGAGAAACAAAATCAATGCCTTTCTTGGTAAAAACCTCCTACAAAGGTTTGTGATCAGATAGCACTTCAAACCTCTTCCCCCAAAGAAACTTCTTCAGCTTACGCACTGCCCATAAAACATCTAGAACACATTAAAATAGAGCACTTTTCCCCTTTTCAATCAATCAATCAGGGGGTTTAAAAGTGCGCTAGTCACCCGTGAGGGTCTCAAGGCGCTGGGGGACAGGGGGTGCAGCTCCGGTTCCGCCGAAGAGCCAGGTCTTGAGGCTCTTCCTGAAGGTGTGCAGAGTAGGGGAGCGCCTGATGTTGACTGGGAGCTCGTTCCAGGCGTTGGCTGCGATGTTGATTGATTGATTGATTGATTTATTGTTAACCGTTCGATTATTTAAAACCATTACAGTAAAAAGCTAAAATTAGAACCCAACCCCCTTGCCCACCCACCCATTCCACCCCCTCCCAGGGCCTCCTGTGAGATTTAAAACCCCATTTCCGACAGTCAATCTTGTGTTGCAGGGTCCTTTCTGCTTTCAATCCGGGAACTTAATTTTAATGCGGCAATGTTCCAGTCAAAGCACTTGAAGTGGCGGGCAAGATCTTCTTTGCCCATGGATGTTATGGAAACACCTTGTTGGCGCATTAATCTGACTCTGAATTTCAAGAGCTTGAGGAAAATCAAATTATACTCTAGCGCCTAGAGCTTGTCCAATCTGGTAAGTAAATTTTGCCGCTCTTGCAAGGTGGTGTGTTTTTATTTCCGAGAAGCACCAGTCTGATGCCTCCTTGCAAGTTCTAATGCCAAGGGCTCTTAAAATGGGACGAAGCAGCCTCTGTCGTTCACTGGTAAATTTGGGGCAACAGCATAGGAAATGGAGCCAAGATTCCCGTTGGTAGTTGCATAGGCGGCATGAAACGGCTCTGTCTGTTCGTGCCCATGCTGGATTGAAGTCCCCAATTCTAAGGGCCGTTAGCCTCATAAAAAGGATTTTCTTGCGTGCCTGGGCCCCTAGTGCTTCCCTTAAGTATGGTTGGGCTTTCCCCAATTTGTAAGAATCGTCCAATGCCTTCGTATAGGTGTTATGTCGGAGTGCAGTTAGATCCTTTTCATACGAAATAGAGCGGACCTGCCGTCTCATGATGTTCGACCAAGCCTTATGCGGGATATCTGTTAGGGACAGACTGTTGGGATCTATGTTTAGGGTCTCTATTGCTTTGCCCAGCTTGGTGTGCCAGGGGGAGTCCTCTTCTCTGAAAATTGTTACAAGATGATGTTTGAGAGAGTTGTGCGGTGCTTTAAGGACTCTAATATAATACTTTATTAGATCTCCCTGGAGGGCCAGTTCGGGTCTGCCGAGCCCTAATTCCAGCCGTAATCTCGTGTTCCTTGCGTTCCTGGGTACTTGCAGCACGATCTTGTTGGCTTTGGCCTGCGCTGCTGCTATAAGTTTGTCTAAAGCTCCTGGAAATGCCAAGTGACCGTAGTTAATGGCCAGAATTAGTTTTGCCCTAAGGACCTTCAGCATAGGGTCTGCTGTGGGGCTAGTCAAGCGTTGATTTAGGTGTCTCATTGATAAAATTACACTGTTGATTTTAGCAGTTAGATGTTTTGTATGAGCTGCCGATGTTGCCCTCTCGTTTAGCCAAACACCAAGATAGTTATAGGCTGCGGTGGTCCCAATTTGGTGATCTCCCAGCTTCCAGACTGCTTGTTTTTTATGCGGGTATCTGCCAAATATCATTATCTTTGTTTTGCCTTGATTAACTGTCAGGTGATTTTCCTTGTTGTACTTCCCCAGCTCTTTAAGTGCTCTTTGGAGGCCCCCCCTTGTGTGGTCCATCACTACGGTGTCATCTGCGTACTGAAGAATTGCCATTCTCGTCGTGCCCAGTCTCGGTGGAACTAGACTTGCCTCTTTCAGGGCTCCCCCCATGTCTGCTGTGAAGATTAAATAGTAGGGGGGCCAGGACGCAGCCCTGCTTCAGTCCGTTGTTGGTTTCAACTTTTGCTGATAGAGCTGTGGGGCTTATCTTAACTTGTACCCAGGTCCCCTCATGAAGGGATATGATGGCTTTCAATAGCTTGGGAGGTACCCCCCAGGATGACAGTTTTCCCCAGAGTTTGCCCCTGTTGACTTTATCAAAAGCCGTGCTGTAATCAATAAAACAGCAGAACAACGGCAGGTGCCTGACTTTCACAGCACGTTTTGAGAGGTAGGCCAGGGCCATGATGTTGTCTGTTGTTGCGCTGTTTTTCCTGAAGCCGGCCTGGTAGAATGGTAGTATTTCGTTGTTATTAGCCCAGTCCTCTAGATCTCTCAATAGTAGTTTGGCAAAAGCTTTGGCTTCTACATCCAGCAGGGCCACTAGTCTGTAGTTTGCGGGGTTGGAGTGGTCGCCTTTCTTGTGAATAGGGAAGAGGATAGATCCTTTCCATGAGTGTGGAATTATTGGCGTTGCATATGAAAAGTTGTATAAGGGGTGAGGACTGTGGAAAAGAATGTTTGAGCTGTTTTAAAAGCCATGGCTGGAATGCCGTTTGGGCCTGGCGCCCCGTCATTCCTCATTTTCCTAATCTCCATCGTTATTTCAGCTTCCGGAAATCCATCGCCCTCAAGCGTCGTTTGTCCTGCTTCGTCTGTGTGCTTGGGGAGAGTGCTATGTAGGTGCCTGTTTCCCGGATGTTCTTCGGAGAGGCTTGCTCAGTAGCTGATATACCTCTGATATATAATCCCCTTGTGTACACTTCCCACTCGTTGCTTGCAATGTTGATCTCCTTGCTCCTAGGTTGAGAGCTCAGGCGGTTGATATACCTCCATAATTTAGCGTTGTTCTTTTCCTTTAGCAGGGCAAATAGCGTGAGCCATTTTTGTTCCATCTCTTTCCTCTTCAGCTCACCTACTTTCCTCCTGAAGGCGGCTCTCAGTGCAACTATAGAGGCCCCCTCTGCCGATGTTCCTCTTTTCTTCCTTCTTCTAAGTGCCTTCATTAGCGCTCCTTTACATTGTCTCAGGCTCTTCGGTGTCTGTGGGTTCTTTAACGAATGGGCCTTATGACAGAGAGTTTTTGCGTGGTGATTTTTGCCCAACTTCCACCACAGGTCTTCTGTCAGTTCTTCCCAGAGACCAATCACCTCTGAGTCGGTCTCCCGTGGTCCTCGAGCCTGCCACGTTAATACCCACTCCTGCATTTTCCCTTCGAGAGAGGTTGTCCATTTTATTCTTTTAATGGCTCTGAAACGTTCGTCCCCTGTGGTTTCTCCCAACATTTTCTGGAGATCTGCTGCTTCCATTCCTAAGTTAAATCTTGCGCATAGAGGCCTATGGTCACTTTCCCCTCTATCATCGACCTGGAATTCTTCCAACCTATCAGCCGTTTTCTCGTTAATTAAGATATAGTCTATAGTGGATATATTCCGAAACGATGGTTTAGAGCACCACAAGGGTGATCGTAGTTTCATCAGGAAGTGGGTTGAGTAGAGTTTAACACTTTTAAGAAGACAGAGCAATGGGCCTGCCTTGTGCCCTTTGTTTTGTTTTCCGGGGCAATTTCCAAACCTCTCAAGTTAAAGTCTCCTGCGATGATTACATTGTAGTGCTCATATTTTATTAATATATCTTCCAGGGTGTTGGTGAGAGATGCCATACTGGCAGAAGTCAGTGCAGGGTTGATGTAACAGTTTATGAGCAGCAGATTAAACGGCAGGTGGCCGTCCCTTAACCCAGCGATTGTCATTGCTTGCAGGTCTGGGGAGTTTACTCTTATTTCTGTGGGCTTGAGTTTTCTCGCATGGCTTATGAAGATAGAAAGACGTCCGAAGATGTTTTTTTGTTGTTGCATTAATCTGATGTTCATGAAAGCCCACTATGGGTGTTGAAGCCATTGACCAAGTTTCTTGACAGCAAATTATGTCCCCTTTTGCAAAGTAGTCCTGTACTTCCTTGGTCCCTGCTTTTTTGTTTAACCCTGCGATGTTCCATGATATGAGGGTTAATTCTTGGGGGAGGTCCGAGTTTTGGCCTTGGTATTGATCTTCCCGCACCAGCGTTGCCCTACCTTCTCTAACGAGGACTTGATTTTGGCTAGGGGTGCTGTTGCCAGCTGTCGCCTCTTGTAGCCTGTTTCGTTTGACCCATTAGCACTCTTCGCAGATTGTCTCTTTGAAAGATAGAAACATTTATTGGTGTTTTAGGGCGTTCATTAATGTATTCTCCTCGTTTCCTGTTGTGGGTGGTGCCTTTCAGGATTGATGTAGGCCCCGGCCCCTCTGTTTGAGGTATGAGGACGAAGGGATAATTAGGTTGAGTGGGTTCTGTTACTTCTATGCCCCAACTTGCGAATTGTTGGGCTTCACCAAGGACTCCCCGTTGGAGGGAATGCTCGCAAAAGCCCAGGAGGGTTGAATCGCCAAGGCTGTCTCCTTGTGACCTTTTGAATTTTACCCACTCTATGTTTTCCGAAGTGATCTGAGACAGTGATTTGGCATGGCCAAAAAGTTGGAGGATATTAGTTCTGTTTAAGATGTTGTGAGGCCCTTCCATGTGGTACCTGGGGGTAAGCGCCACCTCGTATAATGTAGATGGTTCCGCAAGACTTATTGTTTGTGTGGCCCCCCCATTGCACTTGCTGCTTGATCTCAAACTGTGGGGGGGTTTGATCAAGGTTCGCCAATGTTGTTCATCTTCCGCCCTGTTGTTATTTCCCAGCGTGCTAGCTATATGCTTTTGCTCCATCGGTGGGGATGTAGTATGCTCCATAGGGCCTTTGTGACCCTCCAGTTCCAATAGGACATAGAGCCTTATTTGTGTGGCAGCGTCCTCCTTGCCCATGCTGACCCCGTTTGTTGTCGCCTGGGCGGCCGTTGATGATAACACTGCTGGGTGTGATAGATCAGCCTGGTCCGCCTGGTTTTCTTGAACCCTGCCTTGTTGTGTTACCCCGTCCCTTTCTCTTTCTTTGGCCTTTTCTATGTCTGCCGGTGGGCGCTGGCTCTTGATCTTCTGTTTGGGATTAAAAATCGGGTAGAGTGGAAGTGAGTTGCTTTTCTCCTCAGGTCTATGGTTGTTCAACATTGCCGGCAGGATGGATCTTCTTTTCATTTTTGATCTCTTCAGCTGTTTCTTCAGCTTTTTCTTTGCCCTCCTTGTTAGGGGTCCTTCTGTTCTGGCTTCAGTTTCCCCCTCAAAGGTCATTTTCTGCTCTTCGGCTTCCTTTGTAACAGATCTTGCCAGATCTTCCTCGGTTTCACTCTTTGTCGGGGGTACAAGAGTCTCTTGGCTGTTCTTCTCATTCTCTAAGGCTTTTATTTCCATTTCCCTCGCTCGGCCGTGTTCGCCCTTGAAGGCCACTTTGAGCTTGCCCTTTTCCAGCGATTCAATTGTTCCTGGTATTTTTAATGATTCGCCTCTGCTCTTGGTTAGTGCCACTATATTCCCCAATATTTCTGGCAATTCGGCCCACTTTTCTATTATGTCGGCACTTGAGCTTGTCCGAACTATCATTGCCTGATTATATTTGATTGTTACCTCCAATTCGTCCAGTTTGAGGCCCTGCTTCTCTAGGCACTGGGCTATTGATTGTAGAAGGTCAACTTGGACCTCCATTTTAGTTGCTTGCCATATCAGGGCCTTGGCTATTGACTTCTGTGCTTCTCTGATGGTTGTCAGAAGGGCGGTGTCTTCTTGCTCGTCTTGCTCATCTCGATCCTTCGGGCCTGTCGATAGGGACATCCCTACTCGTTCTTTGCCCTGATTTTCTGCCACATCCCCTCTCCCGATAAGGAGGGGGGTAAGGTCCAAAGTCCTTTCAATTGTCTGCTCTAATTTTTGTAAAAAGGAGTTGGTGAAATCTCCTATCTCTGGTGAGTCAAGGTGTTGGCGTCCAGTAGATGAAACCATTGAACTTAATCGTGAGATGTCTCGCAGACTGGTATGCGTTGGATCTTTGCCCTCGATGACTTCCGGCATGACTTCCACCTGGGGCCGATGGATCAAGGCTTTGATTGGTGAAAGGCTGTGTATCAAGTCAATGGGCTTCATTCCAATCCCAGCGACTATTGTGAGCCTCCCGGGGTCAGAGTCACCAATCCTTTCTTTATATATTATGCTATTTTCCTCTGCGTCTTGTACTTTGCACCCGCTAGAAGGGGGCGAGTTTTGATCTCCCTGTGCCCATGTATCCCGTGCCTGGACCTGGTCCTGGTCCCCTTCATTGGGCAGGCGATGGCTTCCTCCCCCAGATGTTTTTTTTTTAATATCTAGCTGCTTGATGAGTGCCTGGCCGGGTCGAGAAGCTTGGGGGTTGCTCGCAGTGACCTCTTCCGGCTCTTCCGTCCCCCCGGCAGGCATACCAGTGGGTGGCGAACTGCCCGGTGTCTGAAAATAATGGGTGATGAGCCCTTGTTGAAAGGATTGTAAAAGGGGGCTCACGGTGTGCGACTCTTGTCTAAAGTTCTGAGCCGTACTCCTTGTGACCCTAGTTGTTTGGCCCTTGAGGGCTTCTTTATCAGAGTCAACGTCCATCCTCTTTGGTTTAATCAGTTTTCCCTTAAGCATTGTCCTCCCCACACCAGGAGAAGGTATTTGAAGGTGTTTTGGGATTCTTGAAAATCACTCCCTTAGTTTTTTGGACTGTTTCCTGTGAGCACTCTTCTACATGCGCTGCCTAGGCCACTCTCCTCACCACGTAGTTAGACTAAGCCAAAAGCCAAAAGTGAAATGCCTTGACTCCTGCAGCCTTCTCCGTTATTGCGCTGCCTATGCGCCTTTGTCCCTTTGTCCTTTTATGCACGCGGGCACTCCCACTTGCTCTCTTGCCACGCTGCTCACTCCAAACCCCCAAACGATAGCCACCACCACTAGCCAGGTATCCTGCGCTCCTGGTGAGAGTCTCTCCCCTTTCTCTTTTTCCTCAGCGGTATTTGGTGGGGCTGAGCAGGGTCCGGGCTACGTGGGGGATATGAGAATGGTATGAGGGGTTTGAGGGATGTGAGGGTAGGGGGGAGGGGTGGTGAGCGTTCAGGCTTTTCAGTTTTTCTCACTCACCTGCCCACCCCACCTGGTGCTTTGTGCTATAGCCCCCTCACCGCTCACTGATTGCTGCGCCGCTGTGCTGGGCTGGGCGTTGCTCTGTCAGATCTCAGGTCTCAGTTCTCGGTCTCAGTTCCCGGTAATTTCCAGCTCTAGTGCCCGCTCATCTCTCAGCATGGCGCGGCTCCCCGCGGCTCTCCCTCAGCTCCCTACGGCTCCTAATGCGGCTCGCGGCTCCTGGTTCCCCGCGGCTCCCCACAGCTCCACACGGCTCCCTGCGGCTGCTCGCGGCTCCTGATGCGGCTCGCGGTTCCTGGCTCCCCGTGGTTCCTGACTCACCGCGGCTCCGCTCAGCTCCGCTGCTGCTGCTCTCGCGCTCTCTCGCAAGGTCTCTCACAAGACCTGGACTGGAATCGCCTCACCTCTTCTTAGCTGCGATGTAGGAGAAGGCTCTTCCACCTGGTCTGGTTCTGTGGATGCGTGAGGTTTCTGCCAGGGCGAGGTCGGCAAAGCAGAGATTCCTTTTGGGTACATGGAAGGAGACTCTATCGTTGAGGTATTTTTTGGGTCCGATGTTGTGGAGGGATTTGTAGGCGTGGGTGAGTAGCTTGAAGGTTACTCTCTTCTCGACGGGGAGCCAGTGGAGGTCTCGCAGGTGTTGGGTGATGTGCTCATGTCGTGGGATGCCGAGGACGAGTCTGGCTGCGGTGTTCTGGATGGTCTTGAGTTTGTGTAGCAGGGATTTGTTGATTCCAGCTTAGAGGGCGTTTCCGTAGTCCAGTCTGCTAGTTATGAGTGCATGGGTGACGGTCTTTCTGGCTTCTAGATATAGTTATAGATTGGGCCAAAAGGACTACAATTGAAGGAGGGTAATAATAACCCCATCCCCACATCGCGTGAACCCCAGCTGGGGTCTGGGATGTCATGTTACATAACTAATGGATACCGTTTTGGACACGCCATATGTGTCTTTCTTTGAATACATTTGAGGTGAGTGACTATAGATAGGTCCCTCCGAATTGAATTCCGTTTTTCTTTTTAAACAATGATTACCTGCCATCAACCACACAACACTGATATAGGGCATTTATCTCACTATAGGCTGCCCTTTGGTCTGTTTTAGTCCTGAGGAAGACCCGCCATGATGTATAGTGAATAACACTTGATCACAGGGTCGAAACGTCGACATTACGTTATGTCCTATGTCAGCTATCCTTGGAATATGTAAAAAGATAAGGATACACCGAACAAAACATTTTTGGGACATTTTGATTATTTGTGGTTCCAATGTCTCATGTTTGTGCATGTGATCACTGGGAGATTTGTGATTTTCACTATGTATATGTTAATGTGATATATTGTTCTTTATGTTCTCAAGGACAGCCGTTTAAAAGAGAAATATGAAAAGAGATAGATATACATGTTTTGATATATGAAAAATAATATATTTAAAACAAGTTAATGGTTGTGTTGTGTCAGTGATTTTTGTAAATCATTTTTCTTTAAAGATTTGTTTTTTGAGTAGGAGAAGTTTCACACACGCTTGAGGGATCATTTATAGGCCCTTTTAATGTTTAATGAAAAACATTATTTTACAATTCCCCTTGAGATTTTGTTCACCCGACAGAACTGTTTGTAGCTCATAACTGCATACCCAGGTTCTGAGGGACACAGGGTAACCCCATTATATTTAATGACAGAAAACACCTAGGGCCTCCTTTTCAGCGACAGAATAATTACATTATGCCCCTCTCAAAGGTCTGGAGATAAATAATATGGTTTTGTCTATGCCACCTACCTTCTGTAACAGAACCGATCCTAACCCTTTCAAGCTGGCATCCGTCATAACATAGCAAAACTTAGATGTATCAAAACTTGCCAAATTAGGTGCTTCAGATAAATACCTTTTAATGCACACAAACTCCTTGTCACAACTTTCACTCAAATAAACTCCTATTAACTGAAACCTGGCTTTCACAAGATTCCACCCCTGACATTCTGACTGCATTGCCCAATGATTATTATATCCTCCAAATGAACCGCCCGCCTGGCAAAATAGGTGGAAAAGTGGCGACTATCATTCGCCAGGATTTTAAATTCACAGCTCTTACCCCACTCTGCCTCCCTGCCGTAGACAATGTTGTAATTAAATTGGAGTCTGTCTCAGCCCCTCTAATATGTGTACTACTTTATAGGCCCCCTCAGTACATGCCCCTGTTCCCCCACTCCTTGAGCGAACAAGTAGCCAATCTGGCGACTAACCATACCAAAATCCTGTTGATAGGAGACTTTAACTACTGGTCAAACGATCCTCGAGGCGGGCCTCACTCCGCCGAGCTTACCGATTTACTTAGTGACTTAAACTTCACGCAGCAGGCATCCTCTGCCACACACACTAAAGGGCACATACTGGATCAAGTATGGACCTCCAATTTGGCTGTTTCCGCACTCTCGATCCTACCTTGCTTATGGTCGGACCACCATTTAATAAAGTTCACAATAAAGATCCTTACCACAGCCAAAATTCCTACCAGTGAAGGTAGGATGGTCAGAAAATGGAACAATATTGATAAAAATCAATTCCACTGCACACTGGCTTATACAGCCCCAATCATTGAATCTGATATCAATATCTGTGAGAAAGATATCTCAGCCTGGCTATTAGCAGCCAGTAACAAACACGCCCCAATCAAAAAAATAAAACTGGCTCGTTGCTTTGATGCTCAAAGATGGTTCTCTATTGAATTGAAAAAACAAAAATTGGCCTTGCGCCAACTGGAAAGGAAGTGGAGACAGAACTACTCACTTGAAGGAAAACACATTTATTTGGAAGCTATGAAAAAATATAAAAAGGCCATTTTAACTGCTAAGGCAGCTCATTTCTCCTCCAGAATCCTAACGGCTAACAACAGATCTAAGGAGATCTTTTCTATTGTAAATAAACTGTCCAACTCTGACAGAATCTCCACCAAACTCATACCCACTCAAGCACTCTGCGACTCTTTAAATAATTTTTTTATTGATAAAATTTCCACCATAAAAGCAAGCATTCCTACATGCACCTCCCTTGAGTTATCACTTTCCATGCCTGTAAACCCATGCTCCTATGAACAATTCCCGGCTATAAGCACACAGGCACTACTAGACCTTATGTCTAAAGTAAAATCCGGATCTCCCATGGACTGCTGCCCACCTCATGTCCTAAAAGACGCCTTCACTAGTCTTCCAGGCACTGTCCTTTTCCTCCTGAATGAATCCTTATCCCAGGGCCAGGTCCCCAAAGCTTTTAAAGAGGCAATTGTTGTTCCCCTTCTGAAGAAACCTGGGGCGGACCCTCAGACCTTGTCACACTACCGTCCGATCTCTTTACTCCCCTACCTGACTAAGGTATTGGAGGCCCATGTGGCTAAGTGCCTGTCCAATTTCATCGAACAATCTAACTACCTCGACTCACACCAAGCAGGGTTCCGCCCTGCCCACTCTACCGAGACGGTAATATTGGCAGTATTAGACTCCCTGCGAGAGAAAGCTGACAAGGGCTTCCCTCAGGCCCTTGTGCTGTTAGATCTCTCCGCAGCCTTTGACACGGTCGACCATGATATCTTGGTTGGCCGTGTCAGGGAGGTAGGCATCCAGGGCTCAGCCCTTGGCTGGATCAGTTCCTTTCTAGAGAACCGCTCCCAGTCAGTCCGCATTGCCCAGTTCACGGCTCCAAAGCTGGCAACACAGGGTTCCTCGCTATCCCCTCTTCTGTTTAATCTCTACCTTCTCCCCTTGATCCGGTCCCTCAAAGAAAGGAAAGTTACCACTTTCAATTACGCTGATGATCTTCAATTAACGTTCACTATCGACAACTCTTCACAATCAGCCCTTGAATTTCAGTCTACCATGCTACACATCCGTCAATGGATGGACTGCAACCACTTAAAGCTCAACCCAGGCAAGACCGAATTGGTCCTCATGGGCGGCAGCCATAACCTTTGGGGCCCACACTTCTGGCCAATGGAACTTGGCCCCTCCCCTACCCCTTCTTCCTCTGTTAAAAGTCTCAGTGTCACAATCAACAACGACCTATCCCTAAAATCCCAGGTCAGCTCTGTGATCTCTACCTGTTTCTTCCAATTACGGAAGATTAGAAAGATCAGCAGGTTGTTCACTCTGGAAGCACTAATACAGGTGGTGATAGCCACGATCATGTCCCATTTAGACTACGCAAACTCAGTCTATTTTGGTATGCCACTGTTCTTAACCAAACGTCTACAGCTGGTGCAGAATCAAGCAGCCAGGGTGATCCACCAGCAACCCAGGGGGCAACATGTTACCCCACTTCTTAGGAAATTGCACTGGCTTCCTATCCCCCAGCGCTGAGCCTTTAAAGTAGGATGCCTGGTCTGTAAATCACTACATGGACAGTGCCCTAAATTCATCGATACCCTTATCCAAAGGCACTCGCCTTCTCGTAACCTACGCTCGGCTCACCTCCATCTTCTGGCAACCCCCGCCTTCAAGCTGAAGCGACAAGGGGGCTGTAGGTTCGCAACTCTGGCACCCAGACTCTGGAATTCCTTTCCCTTGGAAACTAGATCATGTACAGATCTGCTGAGCTTCAGAAAATCCCTCAAGACATGGTTGTTCACACAAGCGTATGATTAAACTCCAACTGGGTCTGGCTAGTCCTATACACAGCACCATAAAACCAACCGGTGTACGTGCGCTCTATAAGAATTTTATAACATAACATAACAACCTTTCCTGAGCAATGCCCTCATGCAGTAGGTTTTATCAACAAAATTGGGAACACATTTATTGTAAAATTCTGCCATCCCTAAAAGCTTCATCAGTTCTTCCTAGTTGGTGGGAGGCAAAAGATTACAAATAGAGTTAACCAGTGAAGGGTTGGGCCTGATACCAGCTGCAGAAACAAGATGACCTGAATACTCAATCTCACTAACATCAAAGTTACACTTATCGGATCTGAGAGAGAGACCCGCTTTTTGCAACCTTTTTAACACTGACCTCAACCTCACATTGTGTTCTTTAAGATCCACCCCCACAATCAGAACATCATCCTGATACACTTTGACACCATCAATTCCATGCAAACTACTCTCCATTGCTCTCTGAAATACAGAGGCTGCAGAGATGAGACCAAAAGGCATCCTCAGAAAATTAAAGGTGCCAAACGGTGTGATAAAAGTTGTTAGATCTTGAGAAAGTCGGTGAAGTTTGACCTGATGGTAGGCTGAAGATAAACCTAAGTTTGAAAAATGTTTTGCACCTTCAAGAGAACACAGCATTTCATTTATATTAGGGAGTGGGTAGTGGTCAACCACTACTACCTTGTTAAGCTCTCTCAAGCCAATGCAAAGTCTAGCCTCTCCATTGGCCTTTCGAGCCATAACAACCTCTTGAATTATACCATTCTCCAAGAGTTTGTCCAATTCAGCTCGCATGCTATCCTTCACCAGTAGGGGCGCCCCTCTTACTTTTGCTACCTTAGGATTGGCAGTTGACTTGAGTTTGATGCAGTGCATATAATTTGTGAGACATCCCAGCCTTTTTTCAAACACCTTAGGGAATTCTTCGATCCAACTTTCGCTCCCTCGTTCCACTGAGCTGACGGAAGGAATTTCTTTCACACATACTGAGGGGTTTTAATTGGGATCCAAATACACATGTAGATCTCATTGATGAAACCAACTGATAAGAGAGTCTCCCTTCATTGAAACATATATTTTTGCAGGAATAATCCTTCCTTTAAAATTAACCGTGCCCCAAAAGTAGCCCAATAGATCAATAATCTCTCCACCATACCCCTTTGGTTTTATATCAGGTTTCAATAAAACCACCTTTCCAAATAAGTGTTTCTCATAAAACTCCTTCCGGATAAGGGTAATCTTAGCCCCAGAATCAAAAAGCATGTGCACAGATGCTTCATTGACCAGCACCTCTTCAAAAGGCCCTTCCTCACCATTATCTTAAATCTGGAGAATGTTAACTTCCTCATAGACTTCGACCTCTCTGACTTTCTTTGCTCCCTTACCCGATTTGCAGCATCTAGAGAAATGCCCTTTCTTCCCATAGGTAGTGCAAGTGACCTTTCAGCCTGGACAGTCTTTAAAATTTGCCATGCGTCCCACATTGCTACATCTAAAACATTTACCTTGAAAAATCCTGCTATTTGAAGGATTTGGTAACAGAGATAGCAACAGTTTTGTTCATGGTGGGTTTGTTGTCCACCATCTTGAATACTTCCCCTTCATTTTTTCCTGTAGTTTTATCTTTGCGTATTGTGTCTACACAGGCCTTAGAGTGTTCATGCATCTTTGGAATAGTAAGAACCTCTTGTAAAGAAGGGTGTTAGAAATGGGGGTCTCTAGTTGGCAAGGGTTTGCACCTTTGTCCAAGAAGAGACCCTTCCTTCTACTCAGGATAAGGGAGTTACACTCCTAAAATAACCCCTGCTCACCCCCTGGGTAGCTTGGCACAAGCAGTCAGGCTTATCTTAGAGGCAGTGTGTAAAGCATTTGTGTTAGAAATGGGGGTCTCTAGTTGGCAATGGCTGGCCACTGTCCAAGTAGGGACCCTTCTTCCTAAGTCAGAGTGAGAGGGCTACCCTCTTTAATACCCCTGCTCAACCCTGTGGTAACGTAGCACGAGCAGGTAGGCTTATCTCAGAGGCAGGGTGTGAAGCATTTATGACCATACACAGTAACACAGTGAGGAACACTACAAAGGGACACCACACAAGTAGTTATAAAAAATAAGTATCTTTATATAAAGGCAGATTTATCACAAGACCAATAACTGTAAAAGCCACAATACTGTCAAAAATAGGATAGCTGTTGAAGGGCTGTCAAAAATAGTTCAAAGGTTGCAAAAATAAGGTTCAAGTTCAAAGCAGTGGTCTCTGCGACCCTTTCTTTCACAAAGTACCTGGGTTTAGTAGCAAAACCAACAAAATGTCTCAAATACGCTGTAGCGATGATTCTCGGCACGCGAGGCCGGCGATGCGTTGAAATCCTTGCCACAAGGGAGGATGATGCGCCGATCTGCGTGATGCGTGCGGAGACGATGCGACAAACTTCTGCACGCTGGACCGCCGATGCGATGACTTTCTTGCCGCGTGGGAGAAGTCGATGCGGCGATCCTGTTGCGCTGTGCGATCGTGTTGCGATGCGAAGACAAGACGCTCCGCGAGGGAGCGACGAAATTCGGTGCGATGCGATCAAAGTGGCGGACGCACGGCGTCCACAATGCGATGTCTCGAAGCGATGATTTCTTTAAGGGTTGCGAGTGCGCGGCGACAGCAGCGCGATGATCTTTCCAGCGCATCTCGGCTGCAGCGGCTCGCAAAGGGCGTCAGCGATGGTTTCGTGTTGCGGGCCCTCGGCGGCAGTAGCGCGATGATTTTCCCAGCGCTCTCGACTGCAGCGGCCCGCAAAGATGCGTTAGCGTCGATTTCCCACACTCTCTTCTCTGATGCAAACTAGAGGCCCTGGAACTCACAGGAGCCTCATCAGCAGATAGCAGTCCTCGCAGGGAGGAAGCAGGAGGTTGGTGGTGGAGTCTGATGTGCCTGAGACTCCAGCAGGAGGCTAGCTCTTTTCCTAGCCCTTGGGTAATTGCTTGTAACAGAAATAAAAGTTCTCTCAAGAGTTCCTTTTCCTCTTCTTCAAGGTCCAGTGGTCACTGCTGCAGGCCAGTGCAAGAAACAACACACAAGCACAGGGACAGTCACTTCCTGCAGATTCCTCCAGTGGCACGGACAGAGTTTCCTCTCCAGATCCAAAAGCAATACAAAAAGTAGGGGTTTGAGCACAGATATTTATACCCCAAATGCCTTTGTTCTTAGAAGCTACCAGTCACTGAACCTAGCCAGAACCAGTTCTGCTCAGGCCTGGAGCACTTTGTTTACCAGGCTGCATCCTTCCTTTCAGAAAGAGGGGGTCTGCTAGCAGACACACAGTGGGAGGTGGAGCCAGCATTCACCTTGCCAGGCACAGCCCTATTCAGGTCAAGGAGCCACCCCTCCCCACACTCTAAATGCAGATCTCTCTATTCAACCCAGGTCTGACTCAGCCTGTCCTGCCCCTCTAAAACCAGACAGCCAATACACATAACAGCAGAGCACACTGGAAGGCTTAGGCAAGAAAATACCTACTTTCTAAAAGTGGTATTTTCAAACACAGAATATAAAAATAAACTTCACTAAAAGATGTATTTTAATATTCTGAGCTCAGGCATACTAAATTCGTTTTTCTACCATGTCCCTGGGGTCAGTTAGGACTATAGAATGTAATAGTCAAACTGCCCATTCTAGCCTATGAGGAACAGGTAGCCTTACAGTAGTGAAAAACAAAATGGGGTGTAGTTCACTACCAGGACATGCTACATACACCAAGGCATGTCCTACCTTACACATACAATGCACCCTACCATAGGGGTGTCTTACAGGCTGCCAAGGGAAGGTTCAGGGGCTGGGAAGTGAGTGCACTTCACAGCCAAGATGGCAGTTCTGGACTGCACACAGACACTGCAGTGGCAGGTCTGAGACACACTTTACAAGCTGCTTCTGTGGGTGGCACACATCAGTGCTGCAGGCCCACCAGCAGCATTTGGTTTACCAGCCCTGGGCACACATAGGCCACACTACTAGGGACTAACAGGTAAACCAAATAAGCCAATCAGGGATATACCAATTCACATAGACATATTTACACAGGGAGCATTCGCGCTGTGACACTGAATGGCAGTGGCACAGCGCCCAGAGCATCTAACACCAGTAAAACAGAGGAGACAACAGCGAGAAATGGAAGGGAGACCCACGCCAATGGTGCCAGGTCTAACACACGTCCCCTCCAGCTGAAATGTGGGGAGAATTACCCATCCCCTTGGAAGTTGTCATCGCTAAGGCGGAAAAATCTGGACAGACCATCAGCATTGGCGTGCTCTGTACCAGGGCGGTGTTCCACCGTGAAGTCCATACCCTGTAGGGAAATGGACCACCTCAACAACTTGGGATTCTCACCCCTCATCTGCATCAACCATCTGAGGGGCCTGTGGTCTGTCTGAACTCGGAAGTGAGTCCCAAACAGGTAGGGTCTCAGCTTCTTCAGTGCCCAGACCACAGCAAATGCCTCACGCTCAATTGCACTCCACCTCTGTTCCCGTGGAAGTAACCTCCTACTGATGAAGGCTACAGGTTGGTCTAGTCCCTCCTCATTTATCTGTGACAGAACGGCCCCCACCCCATGCTCTGAAGCGTCTGTCTGGACAACAAATTCCTTAGCAAAATTGGGCGCCTGGAGTACGCGTGCTGTACACATAGCAGTTTTGAGGGCATCAAAGGCTTTCTGACAGGTGTCAGTCCAGTTCACAATCTTTGGCCGCTTCTTGGAAGTCAGCTCAGTCAAGGGTGCAACAATGTTGCCATACCCCTTGACAAACCTCCTGTAATAACCCGTGAGTCCTAAGAAGGCCCTCACCTGGGTCTGGGTCCTTGGGGGCTCCCAAGCCAGGATGGTTTCAATCTTGGGCTGCAGGGGCGCCACCTGGCCGCTCCCCACCTGGTGTCCCAAGTACACCACAGAACCCTGCCCAATCTGGCACTTACTGGCCTTGATTGTGAGGCCTGCTCTGCGCAGCGCCATCAACACTTCCCAGAGGTGGCGCAAGTGGTCCTCCCAGGAGGAACTAAACACTGCAATGTCATCCAGGTAGGCGGCACTGAAAGCCTCCAGCCCAACCAACACCTGGTTGACCAATCTCTGAAAGGTGGCAGGGGCATTCTTCATCCCAAAGGGCATCACACGGAACTGGTAGTGCCCATCTGGTGTGGAGAATGCTGACCTCTCCTTTGCCCCATCAGTTAAGGCGATCTGCCAGTACCCAGACGTCAGATCAAACGTGCTGAGGTACCGGGCAGCCCCTAACCGGTCTATGAGCTCATCAGCTCTGGGGATGGGGTGCGCGTCGGTCTTGGTGACCGAATTGAGACCTCGGTAGTCCACACAGAACCTAAGTTCAGGAGTGGCACCAGGCGTCGCAGCTTTTGGTACCAAGACCACGGGGCTGGACCAGGGGCTGCTAGAGGACTCAACCACCCCTAGGGCGAACATTTTGGAGACCTCCTCCTTAATGCAAGCCCTGACCCTGTCAGTCACCCTGTAAGCCTTGTGCTTGACAGGAGAACTGTCCCCGGTATCCACCTCATGGACGCACCAATCAGTGACACCAGGTACCAGGGAGAACAAATCAGAAAATTGCCCCAACAGGTGGTGACAATCTCTCTGCTGCTCAGGGGTCAGTGTGGTGGAGAGGATCACACCCTCCACTGACCCATCCTTCTCTTCTGCACACAGGAGGTCAGGGAGAGGCTCACTCTCCTCCTCAACCCCATCATCTGTGGCAAGAAGCATGCCCACTTCAGACCTCTCAAAGTGGGGCTTTAGGCGGTTCACATGCAGGACCCGCAAGGGGTTCCTGGGAGACTGAAAGTCCACCAAGTAGGTAACTGGACTTTTGCGCTCCACCACCTCAAATGGACCGGTCCACTTATCTTGGAGCGCACAAGGCTCCACTGGGGCCAGTACCCAAACCTTCTGACCAGGTTGAAATTCGACCAGAGTGGCATTCTGGTCGTGCCAACGTTTCATTTCTTCCTGGCTGGCTTCCAGATTTGCCTCAGCAATCTTTCTGAAACGCCGAGTCTGGTTCCTGAAGGCCAACATGTAGCTAAATACATCTTGGGGAGGTTTCCTGGGAGATTGCTCCCAGCCTTCCTTGACCAGACTCAGAGGTCCTCTAACCGGGTGGCCATAGAGGAGTTCAAAGGGACTGAACCCTAAGGACTTCTGTGGCACCTCACGGTAGGCAAACAACAGGCATGGCAAGAGGACGTCCCACTTACGCCTCAGGGGCTCTTCTAGGCCCATGATCATGCCCTTCAAGGTCCGGTTGAACCTTTCAACCAGACCATTACCCTGGGGGTGGTAAGGAGTGGTAAACTTATACGTTACCCCACACTCCTTCCACAGAGACTTCATGTACTGGGAGATGAAGTTGGTCCCCCTGTCAGACACCACCTCTCTGGGGAATCCCACACGGGAGAAAATCCCCATCAGTGCACGTCCCACCACGGGGGCCGTCACTGTCCTGAGCGGGATGGCTTCAGGGTACCGGGTGGCATGGTCCACCAAGACCAGGATGAACCTGTTGCCCATGGCTGTCTTGGGGTCCAGAGGCCCCACAATGTCAATGCCCACTCGCTCGAATGGGGTACTCACAACTGGAAAGGGCTGGAGTGGGGCCTTGATCTTCCCACCACTCTTCCCACTTGCCTGGCAAGTCTCACAGGTCCTGCAATGAGTGTCTGAACTCTTGTGCATCTGGGGCCAATAAAAGTGGGCGGCCAGCCTCTCAAAGGTCTTGGTCTGCCCCAGATGTCATGCCAATGGAATGTCATGAGCCAACCCCAGTAGGAAGGTTCTGAAGCACTCGGGTACCACCAGCACACGGGCTGACCCTGGCTCAGCAACCTTAGGCTCGCTATACAGGAGACTGTTCTCCCAATAAATCAGATGTGAACCAGACATGTCACCTTCTGCCTGGGCTGCAGCCTGTCGCTGCATACCCTCAAGAGAGGGGCAAACTCTCTGCTGCTCACAAAATTCCTCCCTGGTGGGTCCCCCTTCCTGCTGCCAATGGGTCAGCTCAGGCAGGTCCCCCAGTTCGGTGATCTGCTCCCCGGTAGGCTCCAGGGCATCCCCTTCAGGGCCTGCTCCTTCCTGGGCCGTGGGAACCAAGGGGGCCGGCTTCCCGCGCCCTCTGCCCCTTCTCTCTAAGGCAGGGATCTGGGCCATACTCTCAGGCTCCAGATCCCTCTCAACACCCTCCTTGGCTGCCATGGACCGAGTGGTAGCACAGGCCCACTCAGGCAGACCCAACATCTCTAAGTGAGCCTTCCTCTCCACCATAGCCCACGGGGAGTCCTCTAAATCATTGCCCAGCAGACAGTCTACAGGCATGGCGGGCCTCACAGCTACCTGAAGAGTTCCTGAGACCCCCCCACTCAAAGGGAACCTGAGCCACCTCACATTGGCTCTCTGAGTTGTCTGCGGACACTACTGGGTAGAATGCATGGGGGACAACCTGCTCTTTGGACACCAACCGGGAGCTGACAGCAGTTACACTGGCCCCTGTGTCTCTTAGAGCCTCCACCCTATGGCCATTGATGGTCACCCACTGCCTGTATTTTTTAGTGTTAGCAGGCAGTGCAGGCTTGGGGACCATCTCAAAGTCCCCTAATGAGACAAGGGTCAACTCTACGGGATCCCACCCCTCTTGGGCACCCATCTCCTCCTCTCCCAGGGCTACACTAGCAATCTGGCGGGGTGGTGCACGGGGTGGTGCACTGGCCCCCCTTTGGGGGCACTGGGGATCAAAATATCTGTGGCCCACTTGACCACAGTTGTAACAAGTGGGGGGCCCCCTGGGAACAGGCCTACCTGTTGGGGGCCCTGTCCTCTTTTCTGGGGGGGGGCTGGGACACCACTGCTTGGTTCCCTGGGGGATTACTTTGGGGCCCTCGGTGGAACTCCCTCTGTTGACCCTTGTCCCCCCACTCCTCTGCTGGGGACCCTGCCCACCTTTGGCGACGTCTCCCACTGGACCCTTGCGGACCCGGGTGCTCACCCAGCGGTCCGCCTCCTCAGCAAGCTTTCTAGGGTTAGTCAGCTTGCAATCAATTAGGTGCTGGCGTAGCTCAGGAAAACAATTACTAGATAAATGCTCCCATGCAATCAAATCATAAAACTGCGCAAAAGTTTCTACTTTGCTACCTTTTACCCAGCGTTCCATGGCTCTGCAAAAAAAAGACACATATTCAACCCACGTGGTACCCTCTAGCTTCTTGCAGACCCTAAACCTCTGCCTATACATCTCAGGGGTCAAACCATAGCGGGTCACCAACGCTTCCTTCATGTGGGCATAAACCATCCTACTTTCTGGGGGCAGGTCCAACAAGGTATCCCTCCCCTCACTCACAAAGCATCCCCACAACCCCGCTCCCCAATCCTTCTCAGGGACCCGGTGGGACACCATGGCTAATTCATAAGCGGCAAACCATTGCCCAATATCTTCACTTTTGTGGAAATCCTTAATAACCTCCTTGGGTATATACACCCTACTCTCAGGGTGCACTACAGGTACGCTGCCACCAGAGGGGAGATTTCCATGCTCTTAGCTTTAATCTCCAACTCCCTCAATACTCTCTCATGCTCAAGCTTCATTCTCATAATCTCAATTTCTAACTTCTTGTTCTCTAGGTCCCGGTGACCATCCATTTTAAGCTTAGCCATCTCCATATTATGCCGCCTATCTCTCTCCCTGTCCTCCAGCTCTTCTGGGGACAGACCCTTAGCGGACACACTAGAGCCCGGGTTGGAAAGGGCTGGATCTCCTACTAAGTCGACTACATCGCCCTGCTGCTCTCCTGCATTCTCTCCCACCTCCACAAGCTCTCCTATATCCTTAGGGGCATCCCTGGCTTCTAGCCAGGCCTTCAGCGCCTTGTAATACTCCTCCCTTCTAGTGAGACCTGTGATAGGGACTGTGAATTGCTTGCAAAAATATTTGAGCTGCTTGGCATTGTAGGTTTCTATTTTCTCTTCTTCCCAGGAGAGATCCTCTGAGGCATTGGATCTGGGCTTGCCCATTGTAGAAATAACTGGCAATATCAATAAAGGACAGAAGAAAACTTCTCAAAAAAATGTAAGCGGGTGAAAAATCACCGGCAATATCAATCACAATATAGGATCCAAAAACTCTCAGAAATGTGCGCGGGTGAAAAATCACCGGCAATATCAATTACAATAGGGGATCAAAAACTTTCAAAAAATGGGCGCGGGTGAAAAATCACCGGCAATATCAATCACAATATAGGATCCCAAAAACTCTCAGAAAATGTGTGCGGGTGAAAAATCACCGGCAATATCAATTACAATATAGGATCCCAAAAAAACTCTCAAAAAATGTATGCGGTACGTTATGGTCTGCACTCACTAGTAGTGTACACTATAATTACTGTATGCGATCATAAATGCAAGTCCAGATCCTCACCGCTGACCACCAATGTTAGAAATGGGGGTCTCTAGTTGGCAATGGCTGGCCACTGTCCAAGTAGGGACCCTTCTTCCTAAGTCAGAGTGAGAGGGCTACCCTCTTTAATACCCCTGCTCAACCCTGTGGTAACGTAGCACGAGCAGGTAGGCTTATCTCAGAGGCAGGGTGTGAAGCATTTATGACCATACACAGTAACACAGTGAGGAACACTACAAAGGGACACCACACAAGTAGTTATAAAAAATAAGTATCTTTATATAAAGGCAGATTTATCACAAGACCAATAACTGTAAAAGCCACAATACTGTACAAAAATAGGATAGCTGTTGAAGGGCTGTCAAAAATAGTTCAAAGGTTGCAAAAATAAGGTTCAAGTTCAAAGCAGTGGTCTCTGCGACCCTTTCTTTCACAAAGTACCTGGGTTTAGTAGCAAAACCAACAAAATGTCGCAAATACGCTGTAGCGATGATTCTCGGCACGCGAGGCCGGCGATGCGTTGAAATCCTTGCTGCAAGGGAGGATGATGCGCCGATCTGCGTGATGCGTGCGGAGACGATGCGACAAACTTCTGCACGCTGGACCGCTGATGCGATGACTTTCTTGCCGCGTGGGAGAAGTCGATGCGGCGATCCTGTTGCGCTGTGCGATCGTGTTGCGATGCGAAGACAAGACGCTCCGCGAGGGAGCAACGAAATTCGGTGCGATGCGATCAAAGTGGCGGATGCACGGCGTCCGCAATGCGATGTCTCGAAGCGATGATTTCTTTAAGGGTTGCGAGTGCGCGGCGACAGCAGCGCGATGATCTTTCCAGCGCGTCTCGGCTGCAGCGGCTCGCAAAGGGGCGTCAGCGATGGTTTCGTGTTGCGGGCCCTCGGCGGCAGTAGCGCGATGATTTTCCCAGCGCTCTCGACTGCAGCGGCCCGCAAAGATGCGTTAGCGTCGATTTCCCACACTCTCTTCTCTGATGCAAACTAGAGGCCCTGGAACTCACAGGAGCCTCATCAGCAGATAGCAGTCCTCGCAGGGAGGAAGCAGGAGGTTGGTGGTGGAGTCTGATGTGCCTGAGACTCCAGCAGGAGGCTAGCTCTTTTCCTAGCCCTTGGGTAATTGCTTGTAACAGAAATAAAAGTTTTCTCAAGAGTTCCTTTTCCTCTTCTTCAAGGTCCAGTGGTCACTGCTGCAGGCCAGTGCAAGAAACAACACACAAGCACAGGGACAGTCACTTCCTGCAGATTCCTCCAGTGGCACGGACAGAGTTTCCTCTCCAGATCCAAAAGCAATACAAAAAGTAGGGGTTTGAGCACAGATATTTATACCACAAAAGCCTTTGTTCTTAGAAGCTACCAGTCACTGAACCTAGCCAGAACCAGTTCTGCTCAGGCCTGGAGCACTTTGTTTACCAGGCTGCATCCTTCCTTTCAGAAAGAGGGGTCTGCTAGCAGACACACAGTGGGAGGTGGAGCCAGCATTCACCTTACCAGGCACAGCCCTATTCAGGTCAAGGAGCCACCCCTCCCCACACTCTAAATGCAGATCTCTCTATTCAACCCAGGTCTGACTCAGCCTGTCCTGCCCCTCTAAAACCAGACAGCCAATACACATAACGGCAGAGCACACTGGAAGGCTTAGGCAAGAAAATACCTACTTTCTAAAAGTGGTATTTTCAAACACAGAATATAAAAATAAACTTCACTAAAAGATGTATTTTAATATTCTGAGCTCAGGCATACTAAATTCGTTTTTCTACCATGTCCCTGGGGTCAGTTAGGACTATAGAATGTAATAGTCAAACTGCCCATCCTAGCCTATGAGGAACAGGTAGCCTTACAGTAGTGAAAAACGAAATGGGGTGTAGTTCACTACCAGGACATGCTACATACACCAAGGCATGTCCTACCTTACACATACAATGCACCCTACCATAGGGGTGACTTACAGGCTGCCAAGGGAAGGTTCAGGGGCTGGGAAGTGAGTGCACTTCACAGCCAAGATGGCAGTTCTGGACTGCACACAGACACTGCAGTGGCAGGTCTGAGACACACTTTACAAGCTGCTTCTGTGGGTGGCACACATCAGTGCTGCAGGCCCACCAGCAGCATTTGGTTTACCAGCCCTGGGCACACATAGGCCACACTACTAGGGACTAACAGGTAAACCAAATAAGCCAATCAGGGATATACCAATTCACATAGACATATTTACACAGGGAGCATTCGCGCTGTGACACTGAATGGCAGTGGCACAGCGCCCAGAGCATCTAACACCAGTAAAACAGAGGAGACAACAGCGAAAAATGGAAGGGAGACCCACGCCAATGGTGCCAGGTCTAACAATTTGCATATAACCAACATTAATACAGTGAAGACACTACAAAAGGACACCACACCAGTGTAGAAAAATATTCAATATATTTATATATCCAAAACAAGACTAAAAACGTAAAAATCCACCATACAGTTCTCAGAAATCTTCTCAAAATAGACTTGAAATACTGTCCTTGAAGTCGATAGCTCCGTCGGGGGCTATCACGGCATCGTGAACAACAAATCCAAACAGTTCTGGCTGACCGCGGCGTCGCGGGCCAGCTACGGTGTCAGGAAGACCCACAAAACAGTACCTTTAGAAATGTAGGGCGTCGGCAACCTCTCGATGAGCCCCAAAGGGCCAGCGTCCGCAGGCGTCGGTTCCGGAGGTCGGTGCGGAGTCGTCGGGCCCTTGAAGTCACATGCGTTGCAGATCGAACTCCTCGCGGTTGAAGTCGGGAGCGCCAGCGTCGGCAGGCGTCGGGGTCTGCAGTGCAAAGTGCAGCGGTGTGGCATGCAGTGCCCTCAGGTCGTGGTGCAGGCAGCGGCTTGGTGACGGTCGTCCAGTGGCAGCTATGAGACCAGGGATGCGGTGCGAAGTGATGCAGTGCTCGTCAAGGTGCTGGCAGGTCACGGTGCAAGCAGCGTCGTCGTCGTTGCTGGAGAGCTGTTGTCGGCTGACGAACTGGAGTCAATAGCGTCGGTGTCGGCCGGCCGGCCAAGGCTGCGGTGCGGGATGCGGACGGTGCATCATGTAAATTACGAGCAGTGCCCTCGAACCACGGTGCAAGCAGCAGTGTCGATGTCGGCGTAGAGCGTCGTCGGTGGGGATATCAGGGTGACGGCGTGAAGCGAGGCGGTGTGGAGTGCGGTGCCCACAGGTCGTGGTGCAAGCAGCGGCTCGGTGGCAGCATCAGGTGGCGTCGTCAGTGGGACCAGGGATGCGGTGCGGCGGTGCCCTCTGCAGTGCCTTCAGGACACGGAATCTGCAGCACAAAACACACAGTCCCCAGTGCTGATGGCAGAAGAACTTGAAGTCTTTGCTGCTCCCGAGACTTCTTGAACAGGGGGCAAGCTCTACCTCAAGCCCTTGGAGAAACTCAATAAAGAAGTTGCAGAGAGTTCAGTCCATTCTTTTCACTGTCCAAGACAGAAGCAGCCACTGCAGGCCAACACAGCAAAGCACTCAGCAAAGTGGTAGCCCCTCCTCACAGCTTCTCCAGCTCTTCTTCTTGGCAGTCTTCTTGGTCCAAAAGAGTTCTAAAGTTTAGGGGTTTGGATCCCACTTTTTATAACCCAAAATCCTTTGTTCTCTGGAGGCAGAGAGTGTCTTTGCCCAGCCAGAACCAGTTCTGTCCTCCATGGTGCAGCTTCCTGGCAGGAGGTGGGGACAGCATTGTCAGAGGCAGACCAGGCCCATTCAGGTGAAAGGAAATCTCCTCCCCCTACTGGGCACACACAGTGCACTGTACTAGGGACTGATTAGTAAATCAAATAACCAATCATGGAATCACCAATTCATAACAACAATTTACAACAGGAGCACTTGCACTTTAACACTGAACAGCAGTGAGAAAGTGCACAGAGACACTAAACCAGCAAAAACAGTCAAAACCGGGAGGTCAGAAAGCAAAAAGACAGGGGAAACACGCCCAAAGATGCCAAGTCTAACAACGGGTTATCTTTTTGCCATAAGCTATCACTAGCTTTGTTGACAGTGCAACCCAACATCAACTGATCCCTCAAGCGTTCCTCCAAAGACTCACCAAAATTACACGTGAATGCCAACTTCCGCAATACAGTGATGTACTGTTCTACTGACTCTTCCTGCCTTTGCATTCTCCTCTCAAAATGATATCTTTCAAGAACTGTACTAATTTTGGGAAGATAATGCAAGCCCATTTTCTTTATACAGATTTCATATTCATTCAGAGCAGTGTAATCACTGTCGGGAAGATCAGGAAGATGCTCGAAGACCTCATGCCCTTCTGGGCACAAGCAGTGCATGAATACAGAGGTTTTCCGTTCTGCACTGAGAGAAGTGCCACACACCCTGGCGTAATGTGTGAAAACCTTTTTCCATTTCAGCCACAGTATGGGAGGATCACCCGGGGATGAAAGGAAAAACGGAGGAGTTGTAACGTTTTGCATAGTTTCTACAGAACACCCAGGATACACAGAAATTGTTTGTGAATTAAACAAACTCATGCAACCTACCTAAATCAGAAGAGAGGAATGCACCAACCGACTAGTAAATGTAAATAAAATGTTTAACAATAGATCTCTTCTAGCTGATGTAGTTGTAAATAAGTAATTAAATTGCACTGAACCTTTGAAATGTGGGTTGGCGGTTCACTGCATATACAACTTCATGCGAATGACGGTGTGAAAAGGCACTCATTTAATATTGTATAGAGATCAGTTATAAGCTGTGTGCAACAGCGTTATTTCATGATGCACATTGACAGTGGTAAAATAAAAACAGTTTAACTAGGAGCTGTGCGAGTCAGCATCGCTGTGAGCGAAGGTGCAGAGATAGTTTAACCAGAAGCTGTGCGCGTCAGTGTAGCCGTGAGCACAGGTGCAGAGACGAATGATCAGCTGTGCGCATCAGCATGACATCCTGATACACAGTGAGAAAATCAGTGGCTCCGCCAGAGCGGTGCACATCAGCGCGTCTGTTACAGGAACTGCAGTCGTCCCGATCAAAGATGGCCGCTGTGCGTGCTCTGCGTCCTCTGTGCTCACACGTCACTTCACTTGCAGGCGTGACCAATAAAACACAGAGGTGGTCGCGAGCATGCAACTAGCCCCAGAGAGAGTTCACTGACCTTGTGCCGAGCTGGCGATGACTCGTGCCACCACTTCAAGGTAGTCTCGTGGCGGATACGTGCCAGTCGTTTCGGAGTGTTCTCTTGGCCAACTTGTACACGCTGCGCCACCGGCTCTCTGAAGTAAGTTCAATTGCTTACATTTCCGAAATTGTATGGAGCCTTCAAACAGTTGTAGGGGCTCTGTCCCTGATGCACTGAAGAAGACAAATCTTTTTTTTTTTTTGAATTTTCAAAAAACCTTTATTGAAAGTTTGTACGGTACATCAGTGTAATAAAAAGTCGCATATCAAATGACATATTATTAGGCATGTAAATGACACCTTCCCGTATCAATATTGGTATAACATTAACTTCCCCTCCCAATTAACTATAATGCAGGTCAAGCAGTCTATTCTTACAGTCTACTATTTATCAGTACAGCATATCAGTATATGATGCAGACAATACCGTGCAGCAGTTTGCACAAGATCTAGGCGACACATAGTATTAAGATATCACAGTTATAGTGAAGTGGCAAGCTCATAGCCTCAGCACCTGCCCCAGTAAGCATAGCAAAGAGTCTTTAACACACCCATCCTCCGGTCCTATACCCTCAGCCGTGGCTCTGGACAGAGTTGCACCCCAGGTGATCCCTCCTGTGTGGGTGGAGATCGAGCTATAGACTCAGCCACACGTCTTGTCTCTACAGCAGTTCCGCTCTCATCATTCTCACCTTCCGTCCCCTGCGCCAACAAATAGGTGGTCAATGGGCCCCAAATGTCTTTCGGGCGTGATTTGGTGGGAAGTAAGTCCGCATAGTAGTGCATGTGTTCTTGCCAAGTGGTCATTGTGTGAATCCAGTCTTTGAACTTGGGGGCTCGGCCTCTCCCCCAACGACATGCCACCTGCCTTTTCGCAAATAGCAACCCCATTGCTAGGAACTTTTTGTGTAGTGTGCTGACCTCCTGAATCAGTCCCAGGAGGGCCACAAGAGGACAAGGCGCCACCCGGAAACCTATCATGTCCGAGATTCCGCCGAACGTCTGCGTCCAAAATTCAGCCACCAGGGGACAACTCCACGCCAGGTGCAGGAAGTCCGCTCCCTCCCGGCCACATCTCTCACATTTATCATTGTCTCTGAGCCGGAATCTATAAAGTTTAGCCGGAGTGCGGTATAACCGGTGCAAAAATTTAAAATGAATAAGGCGTAGCCTAATGTTGCCAGTAATGGCCTTTGTTTGTGTACAGCTAAGTTCCCATTGGTCGTCAGTCAGTGGGGCATCCAGATCTTTATCCCATTCATATCGGGCCCGAACAGGATGGGATGGTGGTGCATTTTGTGTATGCTTGTATAGGAGGGATATGGCATGTCTGGGGGGTTCTGCCTGAAGGAAGGCATGTAAAGGCGCTAGTGTGTTTGGCACTGCAGGAAAGGCGGGGGTTACGGCCTTTAGGCTTTGTCTAAGACGAGTGTACATAAATATGTCCATTATCGTTGGAGGATGTGCTCCAAAGAACTGTTCCTTGGAGCGAAACTGCCCCCCTACATACAGGTCCCCCCAGGTGTAATACTTGAGGCCTCCTAGCATCCTTCGACAAATCCCCTCACTCGTAACTTGCAACAGGGGGTTCCGTATCAGGGACATTTTGGGGGAGTATAGCATAGGGCTCTCTAATTTGCGAGCTATCCGATGCCATGCCAGTATCGTGCAGTCGACTGTGGACGGGTCACGTTCACGTTCCCTCACTGCTGTGAATAGGTAGCCTGATGTGGGTGTTGGAGCCATGTAGCCATCCTCGACCGCCAGATGAGGCATGAAAGGTGGCGGGTGAAACCAGTATGTTGCAAAATGGGCCTGTGCACAACAATAATAAAATTCAAAATTTGGGACATCATATCCTCCCTGGTGATATGGCAGCATTAACGTGTTTAGATTAAGTCGTGCCTGCTTCCCGCCCCATATGAGCCTAGTGAGTTGAGATCTAAGTGTACTAAAGAAGAAGCTCCCGGGCTGGTATGGTATATTAATGAAAAGGTACAGAAGCTTCGGCAGTATTACCATCTTGATTAATGAGATCCTCCCTGCCATGGAAAGGGGAAGTCGTAGCCACTTGGTGACAGTGTCTGTTATCTTATCTCATTAGCGCGTCTCTATCTCTAGTGACATGTATGCCTAGGTATTTTAGTTCATCAGTTTCCCATATAAGAGGATAGTCCAGTTGGTGTGGCGGGGTATTATCTGTTAGAGGGAAGACCGTGGATTTTGACCAATTTATGTGTACTCCGGATATGACACCAAATTTAGTTATCTCTCATAATACTGGATTGAAATTGTCTTGGGGTTTTTTAACATACAATGTCATATCATCTGCATATAGAGAGAGTAGCAGCTGTCTGTTAGGGTAAATCAACGCTTTATCGTTATGGTGTTGTCGGAGCTTCGCAGCTAGGGGTTCAATGGCCAGGGCAAATAAAATGGGGGATAGGGGGCAACCTTGGCGCGTGCCCCTGGAGATAGTGAAGGACGGGGACCGGACCCCATTCAGAAGCACTGATGCCACCGGCTGACTGTAAAGCAATTGTACCCATTTGAGGAAGGAAGCAGGCATCCCCATGTGACCTAAAATACCCAGCAGGTAGTCCCACTCTAGGGAATCAAACGCTTTAGTAGCGTCAAGGAATACCGCCACCGCTGAGCAGCCAGGGTCAATATCCTGTAGAACTGCGGCAAGGGTCCTAAGATTATGCGACGTGGCTCGGCCAGGGATGAACCCCGCCTGATCCGGAAGCACCAGTCGCTGCATCAGTAGATTGAGTCTGGTCGCCAGGACTTTAGCAAGTATTTTAGTATCGCAGTTCAGTAGGGATAGGGGCCGATACGAATCACAATGAAGAGGGGACTTCCCAGGTTTTAAAAGCGAGGTTATTAGGGCCTTGCGCATAGTCCCGGGTAAGCAGCCCTCTTCCAATGCCTCATAGAACACCTCTTTCAGAATGGGAGCTAGAATCGGGGCGTAAGTTTTGTAAAATTCTATAGGTAGTCCATCTGACCCCGGGGCCCGTCCAGACTTCATCCGCATGATAGCGTCTGTGATTTTGTCTAGCTCCAAGTCTAAACTCAGAAATCCCCGCTGGGTATCTCCCAGCCAGGCCAACACCGTATCCTCAAGATAGCTCGGCAAGTCGAGCGGGGAGCCTCTTTGGGAAGAGTACAGAGTGCTATAGAAGTCTCTAAACGTTTTCAATTGATCAGGAAGATTCCTGTGTGTGTTACCCTGTGCATCCTGTATCTCTGTTATATAGTTGGAGAATTTAGGGGGCCTGGTCGCAGTTGCCAGAGCCCTCACTGGCCTATCCCCCTCGCCATATATCCTCGCCATGTGGGGTTTCCCCGAAATTTGCACTCCCTGTCCGCAATTTCCCCATATTCTGTGAGCTTGTTGCGCATGGTGGCTCTAAGTGCATGACTATCTGAGCTGGTACTGATATCATTCTCTAATTTTTTAAGTTCCGTTTCCAATTTGGCAAGGTCGTTACGCAGTGTTTTAAGAATGCCCCCTCCTTTAGATATGCACCAGCCTCGGGCCGTAACCTTGAACGCCTCCCAAACTGTGGTGATGCTGGGAACCGATTTGATATTACGCTTGAAAAAATCACGAATATCTTGCTCCAATTCTGCCTTAAATACTGTGTCCTGCAAGTGTAAGGGGTTAAGGCGCCAGCTACTGTATGGGGAGTATTGTAAGGGGGCATGGATTTCCGCAATAACCGGGGAGTGGTCGGAATACGTGCGGGCTAGATGGGCTACATGGCCTAGCCAGTGCGCCATTCCCACAGAAATGAACATGTAGTCCAGCCTGGCCCAAGATGAGTGGATTGCAGAATAGTGTGTACCCTCCTGCAGCATAGAGTGTTTGTGCCTCCAGGAATCAAGTAAGCGATTCTCAGTTACAATGTCTTGCAAAGTTCTTTGCGTGTTCGTATAATGGGCCGGGGTTACTCGGGACCTATCCATTCTTGGTTGTATCGCAGTGTTGAAGTCCCCCCCCCCCATATGACATAGGTGGTGCCTATCTCCTGGATTTTACTCCATAGCTGGAGGAGAACCTGAGGGTCATCGGTGTTGGGGCCATAATAATTGGCAAACATCACATCATGAGAATGGAGTCTACCCCAGATCAGACAGAACCTACCTCCCACATCCGTTTCTGTACCACTGGGCACAAACGACACCCCCTCTTTTGAACAGTATAGCAACTCCTCGGGAATAATTAGAGTAAGATGTGAAGCAGCGGTGTGAAGCCCATCTCGAGGCAAATAGGAGGACAGTTCCAGGGCTAAGGTGCGTTTCCTGCAGCATAGCAACTGTGATGTGATGCCTGTCTAAATACCCAAGTATCTGCCTTTTCTTTCTGGGGTTATTTAGACCCCGCACATTCCACGACGCGATCCTGAGGTTATTTAAATCGCGTGTGTTGTCTGCCATTGTTACTACTATAGGAAATTGTACTCAACCATACATCGTGAACCATAGGTAATTGTGTAGACTGGAACATTGCAAACGTAGACAGACCCCCCTCCTCCCACACCGGCTTCCCCAACTTGCCGGGCACATGAATTTTTCTCACCCAAAAAACCATCAATATACAACAATTACTTTGCTTCCTTAAGGTAAATTCAGGGGTACGCCCTCTTGGGGAAACCGCTAGGGGACCACGACCCGCTCACTCCCCTCCATACTCACACCCACCTGCCACTCCGCTTTAAGCCGGGCAGCTACGGCGGGACGGAGGTGAGTTGCCAAGCAGGATGGATTATCACAAAATACATAAAGAGTAAGAATACATCACCAGCTAAGGTCAGTTCGTCAAGAGTCACAAACCAATGAGAGTCTCAGCAGAACCAATGTTCCTTGCATGTCTCAACCTGGATCCGATAAAGGAGAGTGGGATCTGGAGCGACCTCTCGCCCCCGACTCCATGGACGCTGCCCGGCGGTGTCTTCTGAGGTATTCTTCAGCCTGCTGCGGATTCTGGAAGTAGTGCTGCTTTCCATGATGGGTTATCTTCAATTTCGCCGGGTATAACATGGCATAAGGGATTTCTTGCAGTTGAAGTTTTTTCTTGACAGCAGTAAATTTACGTCTGGCATCTTGTACTGATTGCGTGAAGACCGGAAAAAACGCCAGCGTGGTATTCTCGTAGCGAACCTGCTTCCTTTCACGGGCCAAGCGTAGGACCGCATCCCTGTCGCGGTAGTTTAAGAAGCGGGCTATAACTGGTCTCGGCGGCGCCCCCGGGGGCGGGCCGCCAGGGACCTGTGCGCCCGTTCCACCGTGAGGTGCGCCGAAAAGGATTCTCTGCCGAATAGGTTTGCAACCAGTTTTTCGATGAAGTCCTCCATACGTCCCACATTGGTTGATTCCGCCAGGCCAAGGATGCGGACATTATTTCTTCTGGAGCGAGCCTCCAAGTCCTCGTTTTTATCCGCGATTACCTTAAGCAGTTTATTCATCTGCGAGATCTGCTCCTTGCTTGTAGTGGCGCCATCTTCAAGCTCCGAGACTCTGGTCTCAGCTTCCTTCAAGCGAAGGTCATGTTGATCCAGTTTGTTGACCACAGCTTCCATTCTCGTGTTCATAGTGTCCATTTTGGCGTCTATGGATGTGAGGCTTTGCTTCATGCTCAGCAGGAGAGCCCTCCAGTCTTCTTCAGGCGTGCCTGCAGCATCAGAGTCCGCATTCTCCAGCGATTGCGATCTAGGGGTCTTGCGCGCTTCGAATGGGATTTTGGACTGCTTGGTGTCGGTGCGCCCCATATTAGAGATCGACAATCAGCGCAGAGGCGTAAAGCAGAATCCCCAGAGGCGCCCTCAGCTCTCTCCTGCGTGAGGGTCTGGGCGAACAGCACCTGCAGTGCCGCGCCAAGAAACGACTCCCACAAATTTAATATAGGTAGTAGCTGGCCCTCCTCTGCCTCGGGCCCCGTCGTAGGGATGTGTGCAGCGACTATATTGTATGCGGGCAAGGGCTCCCTCACGGGCAGTTGCGGCTTCGATTGGGAGGGGGGGGTGTCAGGCGTCGAGAGCGTCCCAGTGGGGGATCAAAACCACCGCCGATTGGTTCGGGGGAACAGGATAATGGCAGAACATGTTCGTCGCATCCCACCGCCACCTCAAGGGGATAACAGCTTCCCACAACCGCTCCGGCAGTGGGCCGTCGGCGAGGTCCTTCCTCTCACCACCATAAGATGGCCCCCGGTGTCCGCGTTCGCAGCAAGTGTAAGGCGAGGTACAGTAACTATACGCGGCCCCCGCAATAGTCCGTGTGCATACGGAGCGATGGAATGCCAAATCTGTCAGGCCATAACACAGTTCTGTAGGCTTCGCGCTCCTACCTCTCTGATGGTGGCTTTGCGGCGAGACAAAATGGCGGCCGTCACACTCAGCGGTGGTAGTAAGGCAGCGGCACCAGTCCGAGGATAAATTGGCGGAGGCCAGGTAGGATTAGCGCATTAGTATATGCGTCGTCTTTAGCGCCCCCGGACTCCGTCAGCCGCCGTCAGCATGCCGCCCTTTGAAGTATGTAGGGGCCGGTACCTGCCTGCTCCGTAGCGCCGTGTGTCCCGAGCCGCGGTGCCCTTGCTAGTAGCTCCGTAGGTGGCCCCAATGCGTCTGTCCCAGCGCGAGTGCCCTCCAGCTCCCCAGTACAAGCACACACCTCCTGAAGTGATTGATCAAGGGACGAAGCGTCTGGGGCACATCGTTGTAGTCCGCCCTTCGAGACTGCGGCTCCCGCGCCTCTGCGGCCTCGGATTTCCACAGCAAAGTTATCCGCTTCGCAGCTACAGGTCGAGGCTCGGCCGTCCGTGTCCTGTGACGGCCAGCTCAATCGGTGTTGCACTCCTGGCTGGGTTCATAAACTAATATCTCCGGCTTCAGCATTGGTTCAGGTGTCCCGTGGTGATGTCGGGTGTACCCATTGACGATGCAGGATGGGTTTAACGGATATTTTCCTGCTCGGCTGAGCTGGAGCCTCACAGGTGTGCGGCCATCTTGGTCGTGCGCCACCTAGCGCCCCCCGTAAAGATCGACAAATCTTCCATGCAGAGTTGAGATCTCTGTTTTGCTCTGCTGGGTTCTTCCTTTTCCAGTCGTTGCCAAAATGTAGATGTGAATGTCCAGCTAGTAAAGCAAAGACCACCTCGTCCAGTGTTGAGGGTTAGAGTTGTTTTTTAAGAACAGCGTACACAGAGATCCCATCCATCAGACAGCCAGGTCCAACTGCCTTTCACAGTATTCTCATGTCCAACCTAGCAACCACCCACATTCTTGAGGTTTACATCATCACATAGAAACAAGCTTTAATGAACATGAAAGAAAGGTAAAACACCACACCGTTGTTTGTATTTGTTTTCATTTGAGGGGGAACACATTTCCGACCCTCCCTTGTTCGTCATGGAAACAGCTCAGTTTAATGTGTTTTTTTTATGGCCTCTGTGTTAAAACATCTCTTCTGACACTCATTACAACAACAATCTGATTTAGAACTGGAAAATAGTAAAAAATAAATTTTAAAAAATGGCACTTAACACGGCACTATATTTAAAGCGGTTCCGATTATGGGCACCAGCTTATGTCAGGAATAGTGTAAGAGAGTTTTATGGGTTTATATTTTGTGCATTATTGACATTGATTTTACCAGTACAATCTAATGTAGTGCAATTGCGTTTGAAACGAGCATTTTATGATATGTACAAGTGCGTTTTTCTGGTGTATGTCAAATAGGCCACAGTTTAGAAAAAACGCCATCTTGTCCATGATGGAAGTAATCTCTGTCACTCATCATGTTCTTTCCCCACCGCCTGCATTCTTTTCTCACAAACTCTGCAGCACACAATCAAGCTGAAATGTAATGGTTTATTTCCACTGTTAATGAATTCTGCTCTTAACGAACCTTACAGTGTTCTGCTATCATTTGCAACATTCAAAAGTTTTTTTCCATTGAGAAACTGGGTTCTATTAATTCAAATAACGTTTTATTGTTAATGTGTCTAGTTAACTTACAGGATCTCCAGATGACATTAGCGTAGACGATGTTGAATAAATTCATGTAGTGGGTTAGTGCTTGGGTGCTAAGACAATGTGACGTTTACTTTTCATGTGCTCTAATTTGCTGATGAAATGATACATTTGCAGTAAGACTATGGTTTTTGCAATTTCATATGTGAAAATAATGTACAAAAACATTAGATTTGGGCGGTGAACCAGAAGCATTTCCCATTCTACTAGGTATGATGTCAAGTTCTTTTTCAATTTTGCTCCCTGTTTGAGAATTAGAATAATGTCATTTTTCTACATATCTTTTATAATTCTGCATTTGAGTGACTTCATGGCATTGACTCTGTACTGCTTATGTTTGAATTCTATAATAAAACCCTTTAACTTTTCATTGATCTAGAACTTAGTGAGTGGGCCCACTTAATCAATCTTATTATCTAATGAATTGTATTTCTGATGTTCTGGGAGGTGCCTTAACACAGGGACGCATTGCCTCATGAAAGTGAGGTTTAACAATGTCTCCAATCCAGACAATGTAGGAAATCTGATTGAGGTACATTTTGGGGAGTCTCAATTTTGGGGTACTCTTTTGTTCCCGCAATAGCATGAAAGTTACCACAAGTGTTGGTCTTATAACAGAAAAACCTGAAGCCGTAAGCAGCCAATGAAAATAAGATGGAACGAGGAATAAGGAATGAACTATGAGTGAAATTGCAGCAGGGTCAAATAACTTTACATTTCAAGTGATAAAACTCCCCAGTTAACTAGTGCAATTTCCTGAAACCGTTTCTCCTGCTCACAAGTGGAATATGGAGCAATTCTGCACACACAGATCCTATCTCACATAGCAGGGACATTAGCTCAGCTTCCATAGAAGACCATGGATCCCAATACTGGACATAGGAGTAGGGCTCCCTTCCCACAGAGTAAATGTGGTGAATGTTGTGATTAGGTTGAATAGGAGTGGTAGCCTTAACTAGCAGAGGGAATGTCCTGCATGCATGCTCCTGTTGTCTTCGTTAGGTGGCAGTGTACACAATTTGGATGAGTTAACTGTAGGCTTCCTTCATCCATCCAAGGAGGGTTTGATGGACTGTGTCAGACCCCATCCGAGGGGCTACAGAGCAGGTAGGGGCTACTGGGACGCAGACGTGGGGGCTGGGATCATTCGCCTCTACTGTCCCAGGGTACAGTCAACTTTGGATCTACAAACTAGGCCAAATAAAACCCTTTCAGTATTTGGCTCTCAGTGATAGCAATGGTGAGCAGTCACAATATTCTCAATAAGGTTAGTAAGGGGAAAAAAGACTCACTATTCAACACCACACCCAGTAGGCCAATAATATCATAGTTCAGATAGTGTTTCTCTTTTGAAAAAGAAAATTAATTTATTTTGCCAAAGACACAATTATACACAATGCAATAATGCATTAGATACTAAAATGCTTGGGTGCAAGTTCCATGTGCTTCAAGGTGGGGCCCCTTATAAGCACTTTACCCCTCTCCCTTTCTCCCTTCACTCAGTGGGCTTGGGGTTCTGGTGGCATAGTCTCTAGGTCAGATACAGTACAAGAAAGAGCGAGGTGGCAAGGTCAAAAGGTTGCACAAAATCATGTGTGCTTAGTTATCTGGAATAACCATTCATGAAGGTGCTACAAGGAGAAGAAGTGGTCACCAAACACTCCAAAAGGGAGACAATGCTTCCAACAATAATTGTACAATCCCCTGAGCACCAAGAAGTAAAATTATTCAATGCCCAAAAAGTCCAGCATAACAAATGTTTCTTATTTTTTTCCTTCAAATGCATCCAGCAGTCTTGACAAGTTTTGTAGCCAACATGTGTTTCGTCGTTATGGCATGTCTACCACCGACTTCATCAGGGCTGAAATTGATCAAGCGTTCCAATGTAGACTGCTCATGCCTACGGTACCGCAAATATTCAAAATAGGTATATCAAATCTCAATACTGTTTCTGTGTAAGTGTATGTAGGTACGTTTCCACATACACTTAGATATTTCTGTGAAAACGCGCACTGCTGCAACGGAGAGTACTCCGACCACCATGTGTTTACCGGCCTGTCAGATAGAGTGCTCCCCCATCCCCCACTCATTTCACACTGGCTTCTTGGTGATAAATAGCATGTACAGCTCCTCACCCATTCCTCTTCTAGCAGTGTGAGTGCGATCGACCTCCTTTAGGAAGGCAGGTCCACTGATAGCACCAAGGCCGAGCACATGGCATGTGGTAGTACCACACAGGTGGGGCAGCAGCAGGTCACACATCAGATCTTCAGAGGGTGGCGGCAGGAACAGCAGCTTCTGGCAGCAGCCCTCTTCCAAGCCCTGGGGGGTTTTCAGCATCATGGACCCCACTGGCTTGGTGGGCCTGAACCCTCTAGTGAGAGTCAGTTGTGCTGGTGCCTTCACAGGAGGAGATGGATTAGTATGCCTCTTTTCTAGACATGGGGCTTCTGTGATGATGGAGTACTTTTAGGTGCTGTGTAGGGCACAGCACAGGAGGCTCTGTTCAATCAGGTGCTGGGCTCTTCAGTGCCTCAGTTGCCAGGTGCTAATTCCGTAAGTAGTGCCTTGAGGTGACGGCCTCATTCTTTAGAGCAGCACAGTCCACTACACACCCCGATGGCTAGTGCCATGCTAGCCACTCACTGGGTGGGGGTACCCTGGCAGGGCACCACAGGTTTCCAATTTTCACTTTCGGGCAGCCAGGACTGCATGGCACAGAGTCAGTAGTGCCACAGCCACATCGTCCGAGGTTGCTGACCAGGCACACTTCCTCAAGTGGAAGTACAGGTCAACACCACTTCCCTCATGACATATATAACACATATCTTATAAGAAAGGATTCAGTAAAAATAACAAGGATAGCGCATGGCGACGGTAGTAGGTGCAGGCAAGCAGGAGGGTCTGCTTGGGGCTAGTCTTGCTTGGAATCTGTGGTGTGGGAGCTGGGGTCTCCAGACAGGAGACAGAGAGGAAGGATGCTGAGGGCTAATATTACCTTCTCGTCCCATTCCTTAGCCTATAAAGTCTCGCTTCCAGCCACAGAGTCTTACCTATCCCAGTAAGCCTGAACTTATGCAAAAACTGTAATTTACATGAGGTGTCTAAGCATGACTCCACCCTCTCTGCCAGAAGAAAAGTAACGTCATCCAGGCTAACTTCCTGCTTTAACTGTCTCCTGCACTGGACTTATTACCTATTCCCAAGCAAGTGAGAGTTTTTTCTATTTTGTATCAGTCGATTTTATATAGATCTGCATTAGTTTTTTTTGTTTAGAGTTTCACGTTTACCCCTAGGGCGGCTGCGGTCAAGCCAGTACCTGATACTTACTCCTTGGCACACACTGTCAGGACCAGGATTTACTATTGCTGTCCCGAGTTCTGCTTTCAGATATTTTATTCGCCATTTCTGTTGTCTTGTGTTTGCCGTGAATGAGCATGTGGGAGGGGGCTAAGATTTGTTTCATCCTTCAAAATCCCTGGTGTTTCCTGATCACAGACCTGACACCTCATAAGGCGCTACCGTTGTGTCACACGGCTCCTCAACCCCTCACATGGTCACCTGGTGAGGAGCCGATATCACACAGTGGCAGACAATGTGAGTTTGAAACCCCTGCAAAGAGCATTTCGACCTCACATTGTGTGGAGACTGAGCACAGCTGATGCCCAGCTGTGGTTTTGTAAACCCCCAGGACATCAGCAGGAGCCTGTGAAGCCTCGGTTTGTTTTTTTGGGGTGGCTCACCCGCAGTGACCTTCACAAAGCCCGCTCCTTCTCATTAGTCATGCCTCATCAGAAGCACTTTCTTGGCTGAGGAGCTAATAGGCTCAAGGACATGCCTGTTGCCCAGGCCCCGCCCCTCCTTGTTTCCTTCTCTCACGTGGTGAGTTGTTTTTGGAGGTTGGCTGGTCTGTGATCATCTCTTTTCTTGGGAGGTGTCCTCATAGGATCATAGAGAATACGAGATTAGGTAGCTCTAGAAGCAACCAAACCAGGATGTGTGTGGTAAGGGGAGACATTATTGCAAGTTCCATGGAATCAAGGAAGTGTTCTGCCAAGCATAAATACTTTGAGGTGCAGGGGCAGCCGGCATGGATCGGTGGTGGTGGGGAGGATCGGTGGTGGTGGGGCAGATCGGTGATGGTGGGGCAGGGCGGGGCGGGGAAGCGGGAGGGGGGATGGATGGATGGGGACAAGGTGTAAATTGAAACAAATGTAAAATAAAATTCAACTTACTTCCTCGCTGCGTCCTCCTCGTCCCGTCTCTCCTCAGGCCGGAACAAGGCCACAGGAAGCACCCTGGCTAAGGGTCCCCTGAGTCAATCACAGCACTGCATTGCAGCGTTGTGATTGGTCTGAGCGCCTAACCAAGGCGTTCAGATGAGGACAGGGAGCCTGGGCATGTTCTCCACCCAGGCTGTAATGCAACCTGGGTGGAGAACATGCTAAGTGCGCATGAATGTTTGGCCAGCCCCTGAGGGCCGGCCAAACATTCATGTGCACTTTAGGGAGTGCAAACCACTCCTCCCCTGCTCTGTCAGCAGAGCAGCCTCACCCCATCCCACCTGGCAAAGCTGCCGCGCCGCAACAGGAAAAAATAAATTGATAACTTTCAGTTATTATCATTTTATTTTTCCTTCCACAGCTGAAAAGCAGTGGGGTGACGCTCCTCCGCCTTGACGGAGGAGCCACCACTGGTGAGGTGCCTGAGGTTGAGGAGTCAGTTTGGGATTTTTTATTGTCTTATGTAATGTGAAGGTCCCGACTTTGGCCCTCAGTCACAGAGTAGGCCCATAGAGGTCCTCATGACGGCCTTTCTCCCTCCTGTGATGATTCCGACCAGGACACATTTCTTGCTTGGTCCTGGTGGCCCCTCTGGCTTACGAGGTCACTGGTTCTCCACTGCACATGGGCTCCAGCCCAATTGGCACAACAGATTTTCTAACGGTGGCCCCTCCTGACATACAGGGTCACCGACTCACTACCGCACAAGGGCTATGACCCTCTCAGCACAACAGCTTCTTCATGTCAGCCTCTCCTGGCATACAGGGTTGCAGGCTTTCCACTGCACACAGGCGATGGCCCACTCTGTATGTCAGTCTCTTCATGGCAGCCACTCCTGACATACAGGCTCGCCGGTCCCACACTGCACATCGGGAATGACCCGTTCAGCACAGCGATGATCACTGAAGCCCTCCTCTGGCTTACAAAGGTCACAGACTTTCCCTGCACATGGACAACGACACAATCGGTGCAGCTGTCGTCTCCTCACGCCTCGCTAAGGGAATCCACTCAACAGGCTTCCCCACTGGCTCTCGCTCCCTCCAGTGCTCTCCTCTTCCTCACAGGGCACACTGGTCTCGGCAAGCAGCCAGGCGCTGCTGCTCGTGGCCCCAGGCAGGTGGTCTTGGATTCCTTCAGTGATGTCCCCTCATCTAGCTGGAAGACAAGCAGACTTTGGCCCCTAGACCTGGTTACAGGCAAAAGTCTTGCAGAGCTTCTCCTCCTCGCACAGCCCAACTGGCTGCTTGACAGTTGATAAATATTGTTGTCTAGAGCTCCCCTCTTTGTAGACTATTTCCAGACACCAAATATGATTTAGAGTCTGAGTCTTTAAAGTTTATATTGGGGGTCTGCTTCCTTTTAAAGTGCCCACTCCTCTGCCCTCTCGTCCTCAAGAAAGCAGACTGTCACAGCAGGAGTGACTCCAAAAGCTGATAGCCCCTACTCTTTATGTTATGTTTGTATAGTTGTATAACACGCTGATCACCTTTGAGGGCATCCAGGCGCTTTGCAGGAAGTTTAGGCAGCTGTCTCCTTGGTGAGGTTATTCAAAAAGCCAGGTCTTCAGCGACTTGTGGAATTTGAGAAGTGATGAGGAGGGTCTAATGTGGTGTGGGAGATTGTTCCATGTTTTGGGGGAGATGTAGGAGAAGGCACAACCTTTGGCTTTGTGGATGTGGGGTACGTGTGCTTGTGAGCGTCCAGCTGAGTGGAGGTGACTGGGAGATAGATGGAAATGTATGTGGCTGTTGAGGTAGGCAGGGCCGGTGTTGTGTAATGCTTTTATGTGTGTGTGTGTGAGCAGTTTTTTTTTTTTTAACAACAAATTTTATTGAGTTTACAACACCCAGTGGGTGAACCCCTGTAGTCAGTATAGAGACACATATCAATATGCATATACAACCGATACCTACGAGGGTTTCACCAAAGGATCTGCGAAACATGCAGTCCAACAGCCCACCCTCCCCTCCCCTGCACCACTCTTCCCACCTGAAATGAGAAAGACATACATGATCATAACACTGTGTCCAATGCCCCAGCCAATGAGCACCTTAGATTGGGGAATCATTGATGATGAGTCTTGCAATAGGGTCAGGATTCGCTGACTGTGTATGGATAGATAGGTCAATGCCCCGGTATTCAGCCCACTTGGACCAGATCCTCCCATGTTTCTGCGGGCAACCCCGTGCCTGAAACACCGCCACTTCCGCCGACATACATGTATCTAGGGCTGTCTTCCAGGCCGCCACCCAGGGGGGAGAGGGAGACTTCCAATGCTGCGCTATATCACGCTTGGCTAAGGTGAGACCGAGGAATAGAAGGTGCCTCTTATATCTGTTTCCCCCGATGTCCTCCGTGCCATGAAGAAGTATCAATCGAGGATCCTCCGGGAGGTCCCAGCACAACACCCGCCCCAGACAGGACAGCACCCCGACCAAAAGTGTTGTAGTGCCGTGCAACTCCAGACCGTGTGGAGGAAGGACCCGTCGTCAGAATTACAACGGAGGCAGGTTGGGGACTGAATAGCCCCCATCTTCCAAAGGCGAAGGCGGGTATAATATACCCTGTGAAGGTACTTAAACTGTATCAACCTGTACCTAGAGGAGACGGCAGCATACCTGGGGCTGGCAAGGGCCTCAGTCCAATCATCGTCCGTGAGGGCCGGTAAATCCACCTCCCAAGCTGCCCTAGTCCGGTGTATGCGCGTCTTGGAGTGCGTTGTCAGGGTCTGATATATTTGACGGATTTTGTGCCCTCCCAGATCCCCCATCAACAGTCTGCCCTCTAGTGGGTGGAATTCGGGTAAGGACGTTAGGTGCTTTATCAGGGGGACAGGGCATGGCGAAGCTGAAGATACCTGTGGAACTGGGACTTGTGTAGATCAAACTCCTCCTGCAGACTCTGAAAGGATTTAAGCGTGGTCCCTCGCATCACATCACCCAATGTAGAGATTCCAATAGTATCCCATCCCCGGAACCCGGTTAGAGTGGAGACGGGCCGAAGGCGCGTGCCTCGCCAAAGGGAGTCGCGCCTGTCAGCGTATCCCACCAACCCATGGACCGGGATACTCGTCTCCAGATCTGGACTACGGTACTACAGGCGGGGGAAGAGCCTCCAAGGACGAATTGCTGTATAAGAGATCTAATAGTGGATGTTCCGCCAGGAAGAGCCGGTCCACCGCATAGGCCGGATCAGTCTGAGGATTGTACCACCATTCATTGATGACTAAGAGCTGGGACGCCCAATAATACGCCCGTACGTCTGCCGCTGCAATGCCACCGCAATAGGTGGATTGGATACAGGTCGCCAGAGCCACCCGGACCGCCCCACCCCCCAGAGGAATCTATTTAGGGAGCGCATTGATTTGAAGAAACCACGACGGAGGGATCGGGAACGGGAAATTCTGCAACCTATAAAGCAAGCGTGGCAGTGATACCATTTTGAATATTGCAGACCGGCCGTATAAGGATAAGGGAAGGTGGGACCATACCGTCGTCTCCTCACGTACTGCCGGAAGCAGGGGGGCTATGTTGCGCGACCACGCCACGACGGGGCATCTAGAGATATGGACGCCGAGGTATCTAAACCCCTTGTCCGCAATGACCAGCTGTGAGGCCCAGGTTTGACTTCCCTGTGCGCCGCATATGGGAAAGAGGATCGACTTGGACGGGTTGGCATGTAGTCCTGTCGTCTCACCGAACACCCGCAAGATCTGGAGCACCCTCGGTCCGGTGACCCAAGGGTCAGAAAAGAAAAATAGCGTGTCATCAGCATATAGTGCTATCCTGTCCGAACACTCGGGTGACCAGACCAGTCCCCGGTAAACCGCATCCCTGCGTACCCACTCAGCCAGTGGCTCTATCGCTAAAGCGAACAGAAGCGGAGAGAGGGGGCAACCCTGTCTGGTCCCTCTGCGGATGGGGAAGGAGGGAGAACGGTGGCCAGCCACACGGATCGAGGCCGTAAGATCTGTGTACAGCAATTTAACATACGCGCGGAACCGGGGCCCCAGGTTGACAGCTTCCAAAAGTTTAACCCCTTCGCTGCTAGGCCTTTTCCCCTCCTGTGCTAAGCCTTTTTTTGGCTATTTGGGGTAGTGCGCGCTTAGGCCCCTGTAACTTTTTGACCACATAAGGTATCCATGCCAAATTTGCGTCCTTTTTTTCTAACATCATGGGGATTGTAAAGGTACCCAGGGTTTGTGGGTTCCCTGGAGGGGACCCAGAAATTAGTCAAAATACAGCTAAATTTTGTTTTTTTTTGGAAAAAGGCAAAAAAAAGGCTACAGATGAAAGCGTCTTGATTTTTCCCTGCAAATGGCATCAAAAAAGGGGTTGTGGGGATGAAATCACCATCTTCCCAGCTTTCAGGGACAAGCAGACTTTTGTCAGAAAACCAACTTTTTTACACAGTTTTGGCATTTTTCTGGGACATAGCCTATTTTTGCTATTTTTTGTGCTTTCAACCTCCTTCCAGTTAATGGTAGAAATGGGTATGAAACCAATAATGGATCCTGGAAAGCCATACATTTATGAAAAGTAGACAAAATTCTGAATTCAGCAAGGGGTCATTTGTGTAGATCCTTAAAGTTTTCCTTATAGAAACTAACAGTTAAATAAAGGAAAAAATGAAAATTAGTTGAAAAAAACAGCCATTTGTGTCAACGTTTTCACCTGTAACTTCTTCTAATTATGACAGATATTTGAAGGCAATATACCGTTATATCCGCTGGACCTTTCTGGTTGTGGGGATATATAGGACTTGTAGGTTCACCAAGAACCCGACGAACCCAGAGCCAATAATTGAGCAACATCTTGCAATGATTTTTTTTTAAGTACCGGGTATATAGCAATTATTTTGGGAAAATGTATACATGGAAAAATTGTTATGAAAGACACCTATGTATTTCTGAAATGGGAACAAAATGTAGATTTTAGAAACAGTAAATATTTGCACATTTCCGAAATTGGGAGTACCCATACTAGCATGAGAATTATAGGTCATTTTTCAAAATGACTTATTTTTACACATTGTCTTTCATTTGGAAGGCAGAAATGCATCGAAAGTCAATAGGTAATAACAGTTGCTCTACAATTCTGTGTTACCCTAAGTCTCCCGATAAAAATGGTACCTCACTTGTGTGGGTAGCCCTTGTGCCCACAACAGGAAATGGCTCAAAATGCAACGTGGACGTACCACATTTTCACAATGAAAAATTACCCTTTTTTTGCAAAGTGCCTAGGTGTAGTTTTTGAACCCTAGCTCTGCCGGCACCTAGGGAAACCTAGCAAACCTATACATTTTTGAAAACTAGACACCCAGGGGAATCCAGGATGGGGTGACTTGACTGCCTCCCACCAGGTTCTGTTACCCAGAATCCCTTGCAAACATAAAAAATTGTCAAAAAAATCACATTTTCCCCACATTTCTGTGGTGGAAAGGTCTGGAATCTGCGTGGATCCACAAATTTCCACCCACCCCGCGTTCCCCAAAGTCTAACGAGAAAAATGGTACCTCACTTGTGTGGGTCGGCCTAGTGCCTGCGACAGGAAACGGCGCAAAACGCAACGTGGTCACACCTCAATTTCGCAGTGAAAAATGACCCTTTTTGGCAAAGTGCCTAGCTGTAGTTTTTGAACCCTAGCTCTGCCGGCACCTAGGGAAACCTAGCAAACCTATACATTTTTGAAAACTAGACACCCAGGAGAATCCAGGATGGGGTGACTTGACTGCCTCCCACCAGGTTCTGTTACCCAGAATCCCTTGCAAACATAAAAAATTGTCCAAAAAAACACATTTTCCCCACATTTCTGTGGTGGAAAGTTCTGGAATCTGCGTGGATCCACGAATTTCCACCCACCCCGCATTCCCCAAAGTCTTACGAGAAAAATGGTACCTCACTTGTGTGGGTCGGCCTAGTGCCTGCGACAGGATAAGGCGCAAAACGCAACGTGGTCACACCTCAATTTCGCAGTGAAAAATGACCCTTTTTTGGCAAAGTGCCTAGCTGTAGTTTTTGAACCCTAGCTCTGCCGGCACCTAGGGAAACCTAGCAAACCTATACATTTTTGAAAACTAGACACCCAGGGGAATCCAGGATGGGGTGACTTGACTGCCTCCCACCAGGTTCTGTTACCCAGAATCCCTTGCAAACATAAAAAATTGTCAAAAAAAACACATTTTCCCCACATTTCTGTGGTGGAAAGTTCTGGAATCTGCGTGGATCCACAAATTTCCACCCACCCCGCGTTCCCCAAAGTCTTACGAGAAAAATGGTACCTCACTTGTGTGGGTCGGCCTAGTGCCTGCGACAGGAAACGGCGCAAAACGCAACGCGGTCCCACCTCAATTTCGCAGTGAAAAATGACCCTTTTTTGGCAAAGTGCCTAGCTGTAGTTTTTGAACCCTACCTCTGCCGGCACCTAGGGAAACCTAGCAAGCCTATACATTTTTGAAAACTAGACACCCAGGGGAATCCAGGATGGGGTGACTTGACTGCCTCCCACCAGGTTCTGTTACCCAGAATCCCTTGCAAACATAAAAAATTGTCCAAAAAAACACATTTTCCCCACATTTCTGTGGTGGAAAGTTCTGGAATCTGCGTGGATCCACAAATTTCCACCCACCCCGCGTTCCCCAAAGTCTTACGAGAAAAATGGTACCTCACTTGTGTGGGTCCGCCTAGTGCCTGCGACAGGAAACGGCGCAAAACGCAACGCGGTCACACCTCAATTTCGCAGTGAAAAATGACCTTTTTTTGCAAAGTGCCTAGCTGTAGTTTTTGAACCCTACCTCTGCCGGCACCTAGGGAAACCTAGCAAACCTATACATTTTTGAAAACTAGACACCCAGGGGAATCCAGGATGGGGTGACTTGACTGCCTCCCACCAGGTTCTGTTACCCAGAATCCCTTGCAAACATAAAAAATTGTCAAAAAAACCACATTTTCCCCACATTTCTGTGGTGGAAAGTTCTGGAATCTGCGTGGATCCACAAATTTCCACCCACCCCGCGTCCCCCAAAGTCTTACGAGAAAAATGGTACCTCACTTGTGTGGGTCGGCCTAGTGCCTGCGACAGGAAACTGCGCAAAACGCAACGTGGTCACACCTCAATTTCGCAGTGAAAAATGACCCTTTTTTGGCAAAGTGCCTAGCTGTAGTTTTTGAACCCTACCTCTGCCGGCACCTAGGGAAACCTAGCAAACCTATACATTTTTGAAAACTAGACACCCAGGGGAATCCAGGATGGGGTGACTTGACTGCCTCCCACCAGGTTCTGTTACCCAGAATCCCTTGCAAACATAACAAATTGTCAAAAAAACCACATTTTCCCCACATTTCTGTGGTGGAAAGTTCTGGAATCTGCATGGACCCACAAATTTCCACCCACCCCGCGTCCCCCAAAGTCTTACGAGAAAAATGGTACCTCACTTGTGTGGGTCGGCCTAGTGCCTGCGACAGGAAACGGCGCAAAACGCAACGTGGTCACACCTCAATTTCGCAGTGAAAAATGACCCTTTTTTGGCAAAGTGCCTAGCTGTAGTTTTTGAACCCTACCTCTGCCGGCACCTAGGGAAACCTAGCAAACCTATACATTTTTGAAAACTAGACACCCAGGGTAATCCAGGATGGGGTGACTTGACTGCCTCCCACCAGGTTCTGTTACCCAGAATCCCTTGCAAACATAAAAAATTGTCAAAAAACCACATTTTCCCCACATTTCTGTGGTGGAAAGTTCTGGAATCTGCGTGGATCCACAAATTTCCACCCACCCCGCGTTCCCCAAAGTCTTACGAGAAAAATGGTACCTCACTTGTGTGGGTCGGCCTAGTGCCTGCGACAGGAAACGGCGCAAAACGCAACGTGGTCACACCTCAATTTCGCAGTGAAAAATGACCCTTTTTGGCAAAGTGCCTAGCTGTAGTTTTTGAACCCTACCTCTGCCGCCACCTAGGGAAACCTAGCAAACCTATACATTTTTGAAAACTAGACACCCAGGGGAATCCAGGATGGGGTGACTTGACTGCCTCCCACCAGGTTCTGTTACCCAGAATCCCTTGCAAACATAAAAAATTGTCAAAAAAAACACATTTTCCCCACATTTCTGTGGTGGAAAGTTCTGGAATCTGCGTGGATCCACAAATTTCCACCCACCCCGCGTCCCCCAAAGTCTTACGAGAAAAATGGTACCTCACTTGTGTGGGTCGGCCTAGTGCCTGCGACAGGAAACGGCGCAAAACGCAACGTGGTCACACCTCAATTTCGCAGTGAAAAATGACCCTTTTTTGGCAAAGTGCCTAGCTGTAGTTTTTGAACCCTACCTCTGCCGGCACCTAGGGAAACCTAGCAAACCTATACATTTTTGAAAACTAGACACCCAGGGGAATCCAGGATGGGGTGACTTGACTGCCTCCCACCAGGTTCTGTTACCCAGAATCCCTTGCAAACATAAAAATTGTCAAAAAAAACACATTTTCCCCACATTTCTGTGGTGGAAAGTTCTGGAATCTGCGTGGATCCACAAATTTCCACCCACCCCGCGTCCCCCAAAGTCTTACGAGAAAAATGGTACCTCACTTGTGTGGGTCGGCCTAGTGCCTGCGACAGGAAACGGCGCAAAACGCAACGTGGTCACACCTCAATTTCGCAGTGAAAAATGACCCTTTTTTGGCAAAGTGCCTAGCTGTAGTTTTTGAACCCTACCTCTGCCGCCACCTAGGGAAACCTAGCAAACCTATACATTTTTGAAAACTAGACACCCAGGGGAATCCAGGATGGGGTGACTTGACTGCCTCCCACCAGGTTCTGTTACCCAGAATCCCTTGCAAACATAAAAAATTGTCCAAAAAACACATTTTCCCCACATTTCTGTGGTGGAAAGTTCTGGAATCTGCGTGGATCCACAAATTTCCACCCACCCCGCGTTCCCCAAAGTCTAACGAGAAAAATGGTACCTCACTTGTGTGGGTCGGCCTAGTGCCTGCGACAGGAAACGGCGCAAAACGCAACGTGGTCACACCTCAATTTCGCAGTGAAAAATGACCCTTTTTTGGCAAAGTGCCTAGCTGTAGTTTTTGAACCCTACCTCTGCCGGCACCTAGGGAAACCTAGCAAACCTATACATTTTTGAAAACTAGACACCCAGGGGAATCCAGGATGGGGTGACTTGACTGCCTCCCACCAGGTTCTGTTACCCAGAATCCCTTGCAAACATAAAAAATTGTCAAAAAAACACATTTTCCCCACATTTCTGTGGTGGAAAGTTCTGGAATCTGCGTGGATCCACAAATTTCCACCCACCCCGCGTTCCCCAAAGTCTAACGAGAAAAATGGTACCTCACTTGTGTGGGTCGGCCTAGTGCCTGCGACAGGAAACGGCGCAAAACGCAACGTGGTCACACCTCAATTTCGCAGTGAAAAATGACCCTTTTTTGGCAAAATGCCTAGCTGTAGTTTGTGAACCCTAGCTCTGCCGGCACCTAGGGAAACCTACCAAACACACACATTTCTGAAAAGTAGACACCCGGGGCTTCCAGGGAGGTATGGCTTGCGTGGATCCCCCAACGTTTCCTTACCCAGAATCCCCTGCAAACCTCACTTTTAGCTGGAAAAAATCACTTTTTTCACACATTTGTGTGTGGGAAAGTGTGGCATCACTGGCCTCACACAAATTTCCTACCACCCAGCGTTCCCCAGGTCTCCCGATAAAAATGGTGCCTCACTTGTGTGGGAGGCCCAAGTACCCGCGACAGGCAAGGGCCCACAACGTAGTGAGGCGACCTCAAAATTGCCTATCTCAAAACCACCTGGTTTTGCAAGGGGGTCACCTGGGTTTTGGCCCCGTGCTCGGCGGCTATCTAGGGAAACCTACCAAACCCACACATTTCTGAAAAGTAGACACCCGGGGGCTTCCAGGAGGTATGGCTTGCGTGGATCCCCCAATGTTTCCTTACCCAGACTCCCCTGCAAACCTCACTTTTAGCTGGAAAAATCACTTTTTCACACATTTGTGTGTGGGAAAGTGTGGAACACTGGCCTCACACAAATTTCCTACCACCCAGCGTTCCCCAGGTCTCCCGATAAAAATGGTGCCTCACTTGTGTGGGAGGCCCAAGTACCCGCGACAGGCAAGGGCCCACAACGTAGTGAGGCGACCTCAAAATTGCCTATCTCAAAACCACCTGGTTTTGCAAGGGGGTCACCTGGGTTTTTGGCCCCGTGCTCGGCGGCTATCTAGGGAAACCTACCAAACCCACACATTTCTGAAAAGTAGACACCCGGGGGCTTCCAGGGAGGTATGGCTTGCGTGGATCCCCTAACGTTTCCTTACCCAGACTCCCCTGCAAACCTCACTTTTAGCTGGAAAAAATCACTTTTTTCACACATTTGTGTGTGGGAAAGTGTGGCATCACTGGCCTCACACAAATTTCCTACCACCCAGCGTTCCCCCAGGTCTCCCGATAAAAATGGTGCCTCACTTGTGTGGGAGGCCCAAGTACCCGCGACAGGCAAGGGCCCACAACGTAGTGAGGCGACCTCAAAATTGCCTATCTCAAAACCACCTGGTTTTGCAAGGGAGTCACCTGGGTTTTGGCCCCGTGCTCGGCGGCTATCTAGGGAAACCTACCAAACCCACACATTTCTGAAAAGTAGACACCCGGGGGCTTCCAGGGAGGTATGGCTTGCGTGGATCCCCCAACGTTTCCTTACCCAGACTCCCCTGCAAACCTCACTTTTAGCTGGAAAAATCACTTTTTTCACACATTTGTGTGTGGGAAAGTGTGGCATCACTGGCCTCACACAAATTTCCTACCACCCAGCGTTCCCCCAGGTCTCCCGATAAAATGGTGCCTCACTTGTGTGGGAGGCCCAAGTACCCGCGACAGGCAAGGGCCCACAACGTAGTGAGGCGACCTCAAATTGCCTATCTCAAAACCACCTGGTTTTGCAAGGGGGTCACCTGGGTTTTGGCCTCGTGCTCGGCGGCCATCTAGGGAAACCTACCAAACCCACACATTTCTGAAAAGTAGACACCCGGGGGCTTCCAGGGAGGTATGGCTTGCGTGGATCCCCCAACGTTTCCTTACCCAGAATCCCTTGCAAACCTCAATTTTAGCTGAAAAAATCACTTTTTCACACATTTGTGTGTGGGAAAGTGTGGCATCACTGGCCTCACACAAATTTCCTACCACCCAGCGTTCCCCCAGGTCTCCCGATAAAAATGGTGCCTCACTTGTGTGGGAGGCCCAAGTACCCACGACAGGCAAGGGCCCACAACGTAGTGAGGCGACCTCAAAATTGCCTATTTCAAAACCACCTGGTTTTGCAAGGGGGTCACCTGGGTTTTTGGCCCGTGCTCGGCGGCCATCTAGGGAAACCTACCAAACCCACACATTTCTGAAAAGTAGACACCCGGGGCTTCCAGGGAGGTATGGCTTGCGTGGATCCCCCAACGTTTCCTACCCAGAATCCCTTGCAAACCTCAATTTTAGCTGAAAAAATCACTTTTTTCACACATTTGTGTGTGGGAAAGTGTGGCATCACTGGCCTCACACAAATTTCCTACCACCCAGCGTTCCCCCAGGTCTCCCGATAAAATGGTGCCTCACTTGTGTGGGAGGCCCAAGTACCCGCGACAGGCAAGGGCCCACAACGTAGTGAGGCGACCTCAAAATTGCCTATCTCAAAACCACCTGGTTTTGCAAGGGGGTCACCTGGGTTTTGGCCCCGTGCTCGGCGGCCATCTAGGGAAACCTACCAAACCCACACATTTCTGAAAAGTAGACACCCGGGGGCTTCCAGGGAGGTATGGCTTGTGTGAGGCCAGTGATGCCACACTTTCCCACACACAAATGTGTGAAAAAAGTGATTTTTTCAGCTAAAATTGAAGTTTGCAAGGGATTCTGGGTAAGGAAACGTTGGGGGATCCACGCAAGCCATACCTCCCTGGAAGCCCCCGGGTGTCTACTTTTCAGAAATGTGTGGGTTTGGTAGGTTTCCCTAGATGGCCGCCGAGCACGGGGCCAAAAACCCAGGTGACTCCCTTGCAAAACCAGGTGGTTTTGTGAAAGGCCATTTTGAGGTCGCCTCAATACGTTGTGGGCCCTTGCCTGTCGCAGGTACTTGGGCCTCCCACACAAGTGAGGCACCATTTTTATCGGGAGACCTGGGGAACGCTGGGTGGTAGGAAATTTGTGTGAGGCCAGTGATGCCACACTTTCCCACACAAAAATGTGTGAAAAAGTGATTTTTTCAGCTAAAAGTGAGGTTTGCAGGGGATTCTGGGTAAGGAAACGTTGGGGGATCCACGCAAGCCATACCTCCCTGGAAGCCCCCGGGTGTCTACTTTTCAGAAATGTGTGGGTTTGGTAGGTTTCCTAGATGGCCGCCGAGCACGGGGCCAAAAGCCCAGGTGACTTCTTGCAAAACCAGGTGGTTTTGTGAAAGGCCATTTTGAGGTCGCCTCAATACGTTGTGGGCCCTTGCCTGTCGCGGGTACTTGGGCCTCCCACACAAGTGAGGCACCATTTTTATCGGGAGACCTGGGGGAATGCTGGGTGGTAGGAAATTTGTGTGAGGCCAGTGATGCCACACTTTCCCACACACAAATGTGTGAAAAAGTGATTTTTTCAGCTAAAAGTGAGGTTTGCAGGGGATTCTGGGTAAGGAAACGTTGGGGGATCCACGCAAGCCATACCTCCCTGGAAGCCCCCGGGTGTCTACTTTTCAGAAATGTGTGGGTTTGGTAGGTTTCCCTAGATGGCCGCCGAGCACGGGGCCAAAACCCAGGTGACCTCCTTGCAAAACCAGGTGGTTTTGTGAAAGGCCATTTTGAGGTCGCCTCAATACGTTGTGGGCCCTTGCCTGTCGCGGGTACTTGGGCCTCCCACACAAGTGAGGCACCATTTTTATCGGGAGACCTGGGGGAACGCTGGGTGGTAGGAAATTTGTGTGAGGCCAGTGATGCCACACTTTCCCACACACAAATGTGTGAAAAAAGTGATTTTTTCAGCTAAAAGTGAGGTTTGCAGGGGATTCTGGGTAAGGAAACGTTGGGGGATCCACGCAAGCCATACCTCCCTGGAAGCCCCCGGGTGTCTACTTTTCAGAAATGTGTGGGTTTGGTAGGTTTCCCTAGATGGCCGCCGAGCACGGAGCCAAAACCCAGGTGACCCCCTTGCAAAACCAGGTGGTTTTGTGAAAGGCCATTTTGAGGTCGCCTCAATACGTTGTGGGCCCTTGCCTGTCGCGGGTACTTGGGCCTCCCACACAAGTGAGGCACCATTTTTATCGGGAGACCTGGGGGAACGCTGGGTGGTAGGAAATTTGTGTGAGGCCAGTGATGCCACACTTTCCCACACACAAATGTGTGAAAAAAGTGATTTTTTCAGCTAAAAGTGAGGTTTGCAGGGGATTCTGGGTAAGGAAACGTTGAGGGATCCACGCAAGCCATACCTCCCTGGAAGCCCCCGGGTGTCTACTTTTCAGAAATGTGTGGGTTTGGTAGGTTTCCCTAGATGGCCGCCGAGCACGGGGCCAAAAACCCAGGTGACTCCCTTGCAAAACCAGGTGGTTTTGTGAAAGGCCATTTTGAGGTCGCCTCAATACGTTGGGGGCCCTTGCCTGTCGCGGGTACTTGGGCCTCCCACACAAGTGAGGCACCATTTTTATAGGGAGACCTGGGGGAACGCTGGGTGGTAGGAAATTTGTGTGAGGCCAGTGATGCCACACTTTCCCACACAAAAATGTGTGAAAAAAGTGATTTTTTCAGCTAAAAGTGAGGTTTGCAGGGGATTCTGGGTAAGGAAACGTTGGGGGTCCACGCAAGCCATACCTCCCTGGAAGCCCCCGGGTGTCTACTTTTCAGAAATGTGTGGGTTTGGTAGGTTTCCCTATGTGGCCGCCGAGCCCCGGGCCAAAAACCCAGGTGACCCCCTTGCAAAACCAGGTCATAATGAGATAATGTGTTGTTTATTTCTGCAGCGTGAAAATGTTGGCACAATATTGCAAGGAAAATGTGACAGACATTTTGAGGTTTGCAGGACATTGTGGGTACCATAACTTGTTGGGATCCACAAGAGAGATATCACCATGTACTCCCATGGGTGTTTCGTTTACGACAATATCTACAGTTGGTAGGTTATTCTTAGACGGAATGTACACCTTGGCAGACAGACTAAAAAGACAAAGATTACTGCACAGCTATCTATTCCTCAAGCACACACACACATACTGGTTGGATTTGGCACGAGGGCAAGTGATGGTTCAGTATATACAATTTTATTAACAAGAGATTTCACAAAAATGAAATGCACTGTCAATAATTGAAAGGACAAAAAACGGAACCAGTGACTCGCAGCTCGTGAGCTGTAAAGCCACGTCAAGGCCCCAACCGCTTTACAGGCCATTCACACACCTTTCATACGTGATACACACAAGACCATTCACACCCCCAGGCACGAAACAAACACATTACAACATTCACAAAAAGGGACAAGGTACACCCTGCTTGAGAAAGACAAAAAAAAATATTACTGCACAACCATCTAATCCTCAAGCACACACACACATACTGGTTGGATTTGGCACGAGGGTGAGTGATGGTTCAGTATATACAATTGTATTAACAAGTGATTTCACAAAAATGAAATGCACTGTTAATAATTGAAAGGACGAGAAACTGAACCATTGACTCACAGCTCGTGAGCTGTAAAGCCACGACAAGGCACCAACCTCTTTACAGGCCATTCATACACCTTTCATACGTGTGACAAATACAAAACCATTCACACCACCAGCCGCGGGCCCATCACATTACAACACTCACACCAGCAGACAGCGCCATTCAAGGGCCCATCACTTTCACACGCCCACATTCCTAACACAGCAACCACACAACCTGATGGATTGCGTGGAGTGTCGCTCGGCTAGCAGTGTGTGTAGTGACCAGCAGCAAGTCACTACTCACACACTGCCAGCCGAGCGCCACTCCACGCACACCGCCAGCCAAGCACCAGCCTACACACACCACCATCACATTTAGGATTTTTTTATACAAAAAAGAAAACACAAACAAATTGCAAATAGATACAAATCTACTAACACAAAATCAGAAACATTGCACTAATGCCAACCTTGAAACAGAACAACAATTCTTAAACATTACAGACCAGGCAGTTCACTTTACCACTCATGGTTGCTCCCAATAATTCTTTTGCTTGTGTTACGCTCTATAACAAGCAGGCACACACAGCCCAGGGTTAGAAGGACACTCAGGGCAGTACATACGAGTCTCCTTCCGCGTACCTCTTCGCCAACAGACTCTACATCTCCTAGTGGGAAAGTCTTTTGAGGATGTAGGAGGAATGTGATCAGGAAAGTGGCGATCTTTCAATCGAGCCACATCCTCCACCACTCCAACTCTAGGAACACTTGCCTGTTCCACAACAACAAGGCTGCCTATGACAGACTCCTGAAACTGAACAAAAGTCAACTTTGACGCAGGAGAACACTCCTTGAACACAACAAAAGCATTGAAAGTTGCTAAATTGAAGAGATGGATGGCCAACTTCTTATACCAAATGTAAGACTTACGAATAGCAGTGTAAGGTTCCAACCTCTGATCTACTCTATCAACACCACCCATGTGCTTATTGTAGTCTAAAATGCACACAGGTTTGCGCACTTCAGCAATCTGACCCCAAACAGCCACAGGTGAAGTACTCTCATCATGGATGGTAGTCAGCATGTACACATCCCTCCTGTCCACAAATTTCACAGCTAGCAGTTCCTCACTACGCAAGGCACTGCACTGTCCCCTCTGAAGTTTTTTGCAAACAAGCTCTTTTGGATAACCTTTACGGTTAGAGCGGATTGTGCCACAAGCAAAAGTGTCCACTTTGAACAATTCCTTAAACAATTGCACAGCAGTGTAGAAGTTATCAATGTACAAATGGTGGCCTCTGTTAAACAGTCCTCTAGCAAGTTCCCACACAATTTTCTCTGAAACTCCTACTAAAGTGGACGGACAACCAGGGGGGTCAATAGTGGAATCCCTACCAGTGTACACACGCAAATTAAAAACATATCCTGTCCTACTCTCAGACAACATATACAGCTTAATTCCATAGCGTGCCCTCTTGCTAGGAATGTACTGCCTAAAAACCAAACGGCCCTTGAACAGCACCAAAGACTCATCAATAGATATTTCTTTCCCTGGAGTATAGATCTCTGAAAATCGATCTACAAAGTGATCAAGAACAGGCCGAATCTTAAAAAGACGGTCACATTCAGGGTGATCTCGTGGCAACGCCAAACCATTATCAACAAAATGCAGCATCCGAAGCAAAAGTAAATACCGATCACGAGTCATAACTGCAGGAAATATGGCCGTTGCCATCAAGGGACTGGTAGACCAATATGAACTCATGGACGGCTTCCTTATCAAACCCATCAAAAAAGTCAAACCCAAAAACTTCTTCATCTCTTCCAGATTTGTGGGACTCCACCGGGTAGCTCTAGAATGGGGCCTAAGTCTGGCACTGTTGTCCCTCAAAAACTGTTCAGCATACAAATTAGTCTGCTCAACAATCTCACCCAAAAATACATCATCCATAAACAACTGAAAATACTGTATAGGCAAATAATGTTCACAATCCACTCTACACCCTGCATAACCACTAAAGGCAGGCAACACCGGCTGCACCATGTTTGGATCAACCCAGAGTCCAGCACTTCCAGTAGGAAGCCTAGCAGCCCCAGGCTGCAATCCAGATGCCTCTTGCACCATCGGCACATTAGTATCCTCCTCTAAATCAGGCACTTCATCTGCACTGAGAGTACCTTCATCATCCGATGATTCCATGTGGAGAGAAAACTCACTGCCTGAATCTTCCCCTCCCTCCTCTCCCTCAGACGCACTGTCAGTCTCATAATCCTGCTCAGAGGAAGATTCAAGAAGCAAACCAACCACCTGCTGAGCAGTAATTCTACGGCTAGCCATAATGCTTACTAATAAAGGTTACTTGTCAAACAAGTCAACAACAACAAACCCTTTGTAAAAAAAAAGAGAAATAAACAAAATGTAGCTTTATCACAAAGACTTATATACTCCAACACTATACCACTCACGTGACAGAAGCAGCTAGACTCACCACCACCTACTCTGCACAGACACAGTAAGGATCAACAATATCCCACTAAAAAAGAAGAAGAAAAAAATTACACATAAGACAATGCAAAACATCGCAAAGAATTTCATGCTCTGAACACTAACAAATATGCTGCCATTATGGCACCACTTACAAAAAAATTCATTCATGCATGACAATAATACTCATTTGGAGTACACACAACAAAAATATTTTTCTTACCAAATAAATGCAATTACGCAAAACTGCAGAACCACAACTGCCGAAACCGCAAACAGGAATCAAAAGCTTTACACTAGAATAAAAAGGAGGAAAAAAAACATTACAATCACATATGCAAATAATGCACCAGTCCACACACAATCCACCAGCCAAGCTAAGGGGTAGTTGGGCCTAACAGTATAAATAAAATATTCACACCCGTAAAAGGGAGCAACCCTTGCCCTTTTGGCCACTCCCCAACACAAAAATTAAAAAAAACCCTGGTGCCTAGTGGGCATTCCTGCTGCACGATCACATGATCGTGCAGCAGGAATGCACAAAAGAGGCATCGGGGAAAGGAAAACCATTTCCTTTCCCTCGATGCCTCTTTGATACAAACCCCCCTCCCCGAGCCAAACCTCACCTGATTTCCCCGACGCGCTGGAAGCAAATGGCTTCCAGCGCGTCGGGAAGAAAGGGAAACCCTCAATGATGTCAGCGCGCTGACGTCATTGATGGGGCGAGGGAGGCAGGGGAAGCCCTTCCCCTGCCTCCCCCAAAAAAACCTAACGATCAGATTCTCACGGGGGAGCGCCAGCGCTTCCCCGTGGGTGGTCTTATGACGAGCTGGACTCGTCACGAGCACTGTGTGCCATGACGAGTCCAGCTCGTCATAAGCACCGAAGGGGATAAAGGGTCAGAGCAGGATCTCAGCGGCAGACGAGGAGAAGGAACCTCCTGGTCACAGGAACTACACGAGCATTGCGCTCGAGAAATTCAAGGATGCAAAGACCTCCATCAAGGATTACAGCTAACTTTTCAGGGTGTAAATGGAGAGAAAGCACATCTGCCCTGCATATTTATCCACGAAGATGCCACCGTTTTGTGCAATACCTCTACTCAACTGGAGTGCTTTCTACTGGCTAATCAGTAAGTGCTACCTCGTTGGGTAAATGTATAGTGCCTTTCCTACACTACAGCTGCGTAAAGGACCAGAAGAATTGTCTCCAGTGACCTGTGTGTCTGTAACTTTGCCACCGCGCCGAAAGTGCCGGGGTCCTTTGAGTAAGCTGTCCATCATAGTGGGGAAAGGGCGGGCATACGTTGCATACCGCTAGTGTATGTGTGGCGGGGCTTCTAGGCCCGTTCACATGCCTCTTGTTTATAAAGGGTCAGAGCAGGATCTCAGCGGCAGACGAGGAGAAGGAACCTCCTGGTCACAGGAACTACACGAGCATTGCGCTCGAGAAATTCAAGGATGCAAAGACCTCCATCAAGGATTACAGCTAACTTTTCAGGGTGTAAATGGAGAGAAGGCACATCTGCCCTGCATATTTATCCACGAAGATGCCACCGTTTTGTGCAATACCTCTACTCAACTGGAGTGCTTTCTACTGGCTAATCAGTAAGTGCTACCTCGTTGGGTAAATGTATAGTGCCTTTCCTACACTACAGCTGCGTAAAGGACCAGAAGAATTGTCTCCAGTGACCTGTGTGTCTGTAACTTTGCCACCGCGCCGAAAGCGCCGGGATCCTTTGAGTAAGCTGTCCATCATAGTAGGGAAAGGGCGGGCATACGTTGCATACCGCTAGTGTATGTGTGGCGGGGCCAAACGAGCGGGGCTTCTAGGCCCGTTCACATACCTCTTGTTTATAAAGGGTCAGAGCAGGATCGCAGCGGCAGACGAGGAGAAGGAACCTCCTGGTCACAGGAACTACACGAGGATTGCGCTCGAGAAAATCAAGGGTGCAGAGACCTCCATCAAGGATTACAGCTAACTTTACAGGGTGGCAATGGAGAGAAGGTACATCTCCACGCTCACGAAGATGCCACCGTTTTGTGCAATACCTCTACTCAACTGGAGTACTTTCTACTGGCTAATCAGTAAGTGCTACCTCGTTGGGTAAATGTATAATGCCTTTCCTACACTACAGCTGCGTAAAGGACCAGAAGAATTGTCTCCAGTGACCTGTGTGTCTGTAACTTTGCCACCGCGCCGAAAGCGCCGGGATCCTTTGAGTAAGCTGTCCATCATAGTAGGAAAAGGGCGGGCATACGTTGCATACCGCTAGTGTATGTGTGGCGGGGCCAAACGAGCGGGGCTTCTAGGCCCGTTCACATGCCTCTTGTTTATAAAGGGTCAGAGCAGGATCGCAGCGGCAGACGAGGAGAAGGAACCTCCTGGTCACAGGAACTACACGAGGATTGCGCTCGAGAAAATCAAGGGTGCAGAGACCTCCATCAAGGATTACAGCTAACTTTACAGGGTGGCAATGGAGAGAAGGTACATCTCCACGCTCACGAAGATGCCACCGTTTTGTGCAATACCTCTACTCAACTGGAGTACTTTCTACTGGCTAATCAGTAAGTGCTACCTCGTTGGGTAAATGTATAATGCCTTTCCTACACTACAGCTGCGTAAAGGACCAGAAGAATTGTCTCCAGTGACCTGTGTGTCTGTAACTTTGCCACCGCGCCGAAAGCGCCGGGATCCTTTGAGTAAGCTGTCCATCATAGTAGGGAAAGGGCTGGCATACGTTGCATACCGCTAGTGTATGTGTGGCGGGGCCAAACGAGCGGGGCTTCTAGGCCCGTTCACATGCCTCTTGTTTATAAAGGGTCAGAGCAGGATCGCAGCGGCAGACGAGGAGAAGGAACCTCCTGGTCACAGGAACTACACGAGGATTGCGCTCGAGAAAATCAAGGGTGCAGAGACCTCCATCAAGGATTACAGCTAACTTTACAGGGTGGCAATGGAGAGAAGGTACATCTCCACGCTCACGAAGATGCCACCGTTTTGTGCAATACCTCTACTCAACTGGAGTACTTTCTACTGGCTAATCAGTAAGTGCTACCTCGTTGGGTAAATGTATAATGCCTTTCCTACACTACAGCTGCGTAAAGGACCAGAAGAATTGTCTCCAGTGACCTGTGTGTCTGTAACTTTGCCACCGCGCCGAAAGCGCCGGGATCCTTTGAGTAAGCTGTCCATCATAGTAGGGAAAGGGCGGGCATACGTTGCATACCGCTAGTGTATGTGTGGCGGGGCCAAACGAGCGGGGCTTCTAGGCCCGTTCACATGCCTCTTGTTTATAAAGGGTCAGAGCAGGATCGCAGCGGCAGACGAGGAGAAGGAACCTCCTGGTCACAGGAACTACACGAGGATTGCGCTCGAGAAAATCAAGGGTGCAGAGACCTCCATCAAGGATTACAGCTAACTTTACAGGGTGGCAATGGAGAGAAGGTACATCTCCACGCTCACGAAGATGCCACCGTTTTGTGCAATACCTCTACTCAACTGGAGTACTTTCTACTGGCTAATCAGTAAGTGCTACCTCGTTGGGTAAATGTATAATGCCTTTCCTACACTACAGCTGCGTAAAGGACCAGAAGAATTGTCTCCAGTGACCTGTGTGTCTGTAACTTTGCCACCGCGCCGAAAGCGCCGGGATCCTTTGAGTAAGCTGTCCATCATAGTAGGGAAAGGGCGGGCATACGTTGCATACCGCTAGTGTATGTGTGGCGGGGCCAAACGAGCGGGGCTTCTAGGCCCGTTCACATGCCTCTTGTTTATAAAGGGTCAGAGCAGGATCGCAGCGGCAGACGAGGAGAAGGAACCTCCTGGTCACAGGAACTACACGAGGATTGCGCTCGAGAAAATCAAGGGTGCAGAGACCTCCATCAAGGATTACAGCTAACTTTACAGGGTGGCAATGGAGAGAAGGTACATCTCCACGCTCACGAAGATGCCACCGTTTTGTGCAATACCTCTACTCAACTGGAGTACTTTCTACTGGCTAATCAGTAAGTGCTACCTCGTTGGGTAAATGTATAATGCCTTTCCTACACTACAGCTGCGTAAAGGACCAGAAGAATTGCAGGATCGCAGCGGCAGACGAGGAGAAGGATTGCGCTCAAGAAAATCAAGGGTGCAGAGACCTCCATCAAGGATTACAGCTAACTTTACAGGGTGGCAATGGAGAGAAGGCACATCTCCACGCTCACAATGCCGCCCTCGTGGGCATTCCTGCTGCACGATCACATGATCGTGCAGCAGGAATGCACAAAGAGGCATCGGGGGAAAGGAAAACCCTTTCCCTCGATGTCTCTTTTGAATCAAACCCCCCCCTCCCCGAGCCAAAACTCACCTTATTTCCCCGACGCGCTGGAAGCAAATGGCTTCCAGCGCGTCGGGGAAGAAAGGGAAACCCTCAATGATGTCAGCGCGCCTCGCGCGCTGACGTCATTGATGGGGGGGTGGGGGGGGGCAGGGGGAGGCAGGGGAAGTCCTTCCCCTGCCTCCTAAAAAAAAAACCCCGACGATCGGATTCCCACGGGGGGAGCGCCAGCGCTTCCCCCGTGGGTGGTCTTATGACGAGCTGGACTCGTCATGAGCACACGAGCACTGTGTGCCATGACGAGTCCAGCTCGTCATAAGCATGGAAGGGGTTAAAAAGGTAGGTCCAGCTCAAGGAGTCGAACGCCTTGTCGATGTCAGCTAGCAGGACCGCCGCAGGGCGTCCCAGACGGTGGGCTCGGCAACAGCGTTGTGCGCTCGCCGTATGTTATGCCTAGTGGAGCGTTGGGGCATAAAGCCTGACTGGTCCGGGTGGACGAGGTCCAGAATGCAGGTGCGGAGGCGTTCAGCCAACACCTTCCCCAGTAGTTTCGGCTTGAAGTTTAATAGGGATATGGGACGGTATGAGACCGGGGCCTCCGGAGGGCGGCCCGGTTTGAGAAAAACCACAATTTCGGCATGGCGCCAGTCCAGGGGCAAGATCTTCTGCTCCAACGCCTGGTGCAGTGCGCCAAGAAGGTGGGGACCAACGGTCCCCATATGGGGGCGCAAAAAGTCACAGGGGAACCCGTTGGGGCCCGGTGCACGGCCTGGGTGGGTATTGGTGAGGGCTGCCTGCAGCTCCTCCACCGAGATAGGCTTGTCAAGAACAGCTCGCTGCACATCAGAGAGGCGTTTTGGAGGGATATCTACAAGGAAGGCATCAATAAGCGGTGCAGCGAGTTCCTCACGATTACAGTACAGGGCCGTATAAAAATCGGCAAAGGCCTGCACCACCGCCCCCGGGGTGACGCACATGTCACCGGCAGGGGACCTCAATAGAGGGACTTGCTTCGGGGAGGCCCTCGCCTGACATAGTCGGTGGAGCATCTGGCTAGACTTATCGCCCCAGTGATATATCCGGTGCTGGGTCGCCAGCCAGGCATCCCTGGCATTGTCCGTGAGCAGCTGGTGCAGCTGCTGTTGGACATGGAGCAGGTTACGGCGGGCACCGGCGTCGGAGCTTTCCACTAACGAGGCCTGGAGAACGAGCTGTCTATCTTCTAGATCTTGGATCTGTGCCAGGCGGCGCCGCTTTTCCCCAGTGTGATAGCTAATATCAGCCCCCCGAATTGTCGGCTTAAAGGCCTCCCACAATATTATCTGGGATTGAGTGGACCCGGTGTTGAAAGCAAAATAATCTGCCGTGGCTCGATGGAGCATCTCCCGATATCCGGGATCTCTAAGCAACCAGGGAGACATGCGCCAGTGATAGGAGGGACGACTGGTCTGCAGACGGAGTTTGAGCTGAATGGGTGAGTGATCAGACAGGCCACGTGGGAGGATAGAGGTATGTGACACCCGATGCAGGTAGCTGCCTGGGAGGAACATGTAATCCAGACGTGAGAGGGTGGGGTGTACGGATGATGCGTATGTAAATCCATTTTCAGAAGGATGATAAGCCCGCCATGTGTCCACCCAACCCAATGTATGGGCCAAGATGTTGAGTTTAGACCTAGGAGGAGGGGTGGTCGGCGGTCGTGCCCGCCACCTATCCGGGGGAGCCATTACGTCGTTCCAGTCCCCACCCAGGATAGTCAGGCCATCAGGGAATTCCCCCCAGAGTTGCGTCAGTCTGTCAATGAACGTCCGACCGAGAGGAGGTGGGGCGTATATGCTCCCAATTGTAATCTGTTCCCCAGCCAGGGTGCCGGAAACGGCCGTAAAACGGCCACCATGGTCGAACCAATGCTGAGTAACTTGAAATGGGACCCTGCGGTGAATAAGGATGGCCGTACCTCGTGCCCCCCGTGAGAAGCCAGAATGGTACACCGTGGCATAGCCATAGCGAGACAGACACGGGGCCTTGTTGCCTAGCATGTGAGTTTCTTGCAGCAGCAAGACATCTGCTGAGTAGCGTTTTGCCAGGTGTAGTACAGCCCCTCTTTTAATCTTATTCAACAGGCCCCGTACATTCCAAGACACGATATTGAGATCTCCTAGGGGAGTGCCATTAGCTGTATGTGTCATGAGCTATCGGTAAGGTGTAGAGCAGCGGACATTGTGGACATATGGGACATCGTGGTGCGTATATCATAAAAAACAACTGTATAACTAACAACGAATCGCCCTCCCAACCCCTTCCACCGCCCCCCCAACCCCTATACTTCCTGGAACACGGAGTACCTGTCGCGGCGGAATCTCGTCCTGGCCCCCAAACGTGGAGGCCCCGGCGGACCCTCCAAAGGATCCCCCCCCACCCAACATTACCCATAAAAACTCAAAACAGGGAAGGCGTGGAGAACCCACTCCCTCCAGGGAAAGAGCAAAAGTCCCTGGCTCTTAGTGGCAGGATATCCCGGCCAGTAGCAGCAGCCAACGGGCTCCGCCGTCGCATGAGACCGGGAAGAGTCAATACACCAGCGTATGTCCCAGCCTCGGGCTGCCTCAGTCTGCAGGGTCCTTCTTGTTCTGGGAGCGCCAGTTTGAGCGGGATCGATGTCGTCGATGAGTAGCGTCGCCTCCCTGCCGTCCATCCCGATGCGAGCTTTGAGAAGAGTCAGAGTCTAAAGGGGGTGGGGAATGCGGCTTCAGGTGGCGTCGCTCATCTGTCCACGCAAATACTTCCTCTGGAGTATCAAAGAAATATGTTTTTGAATCATAAATGACCTTCAGACGGGCCGGGAACATGAGGGCATAGGATAGGTTCAGATCCCGCAGCCGCCGCTTGGCCGCAACAAAGGATTGGCGTTGCTGCTGAACCGTCCGGGTGTAGTCCGGGAAGGCCATGATGGGATGGGACTCAAAGATCATTTCATCCTTATGTGTCCTGGCAAAGCGAAGAATGGCATCGCGGTCAGCATAATTTAGAAGGCGAGCAATAACCGGGCGTGGGCGCTCCCCGGCGGCGGCTTCTTGGTCAGGGCGCGATGGGCCCTCTCGATCATGAAGCAGGAAGAAATGTCATCTGCGGGTAGCCGCGCCTTGAGCCATTCTGAGAGGAAGCCACCCATCGAGGATCCCTCGCAACCTTCTGGAAAACCCACCAGGCGGATGTTGTTGCGGCGGGCCCGCCCTCCGCGTCTTCGGCCCTTGCCTCCAGCTCTTTAGATACCATGGCCAGCTTATCAACCTTCTTCTGGAGGGTGGAGACAGTATCCTCAACCGCGGAGACCCTCGTCTCGGCCTCGGTGATTCGGTCGACTGCCTTCCGGAGGTCCTGGCGGAGGAACGACACTTCGGACCCCACCGCACCGATCTGGGCCTCAAGGGCGGTTCGTGATTGATTGATGGCCTCCAGGAGTGTCGCCGTATCTGATGAGACGCCCTCTGCGGCACCTTTATTCGCTGGGGTGGCTGTGGTGTATTGGTCAATGGTAGGTTGTTTGGGTGCCGCCGCACCGGGGTTGCCCTTACCCATGATGGCGTGGAGGGTCCGCTCCAGAGCAGTCAGTGCCGCAGCCAGAGAGAATGATAGAAGGGGGAGCGGTAGAGTACACCACCCACCTCAGGGCGGGGCGGATCACCACGACCGCGTCCCCAGCGCAGGCGCCCGATCCCAGGCGGCGCCGACAGGTATCTCCGTCAAGAGCCTCCGGGGTCTCCCAGATACGGGGCAGTCAGGACTGTCCATGTGGCCGCCCCGGGCAGGCCGGGGGGAGGGACCGGCGGAGCCCTCCGCCAGGGGGTCAGGCGCGTGGGCAGCAGCAGAGTCCAGCCCGACAGGTCCCCCGCCCAGCTCACCGCAATACCTTATGGCACCGTAGTCTTCAGGCAGGGCGGCAGTCAACTGCTGTCCAGGGGCCCGCCAGGCCCCACCGGCAAAATCCAGGCCCAGGGTAGGCCCCACAGATCCAAAGCCCCTCCTGCAGGGGACCGGAGGTAGGCGCAGCCGGCAGAGGGGCACCGTGATCGTAGTGCACTCCCTGCTGCCCCTCAGGGCCGGGGCCCGATCAGCAGCTTTCCGGGGGGGCCGCCGGGCAGGATAATAGCAGCCCCAGCCGCGCCACCAGTGAATCGCGGCCGCCGCAGCTCAGCCGCAGCCGCCCGCCGATGTGTGCGTGGTCTCCGCCGGTCCGGCAAGCCGCGGCCGCGGCGGCCGAATTGGGCTCCCTGCCGCCACCAAGGTGTCCCAGCGCGATCGCCGCAGGCCCGTGAGCAGCCCGTGAGCACAAGCCCAAGTGTCGGGGACCAGGATAATGGCGGAGGATGTCCCTGGAAGGAGCGAACAGCGGAGCTCTACGGAGATGCGTCCGCCATGTTCGGCTCCTAGGCCACGCCCCGTGTGAGCAGTTTTAACTGGTTGTGTTTGTGTATGGGGAGCCAGTGGAGTTCTCTGAGTTGTGGGGTGATGTGGGTGAAGCATGGAAAGGTTGAGGATGAGCCTTGCTGTGGCTTTTTGAATGGTTTGGAGCCTTTTTTATGGGTTTCTTGGTTATTCCTTCATAGAGTGCGTTATTGTAGCCAAGTCTGCTGTTAATCAGAGCCTGGGTAAACATTCCTGTGTTTTCTGGTAGCCATTTGAAGATCTTTCGCAGCATCTTCAGGATGTGGAAGCAGGTGGACGGGTCACTGTGTTTGCTTGCGCCGTCATGTCCAGTTTGTCATCCAGGCTGATTCCCAAATTTCTGGCATGGATAGTGGGGGTAGGTATGGGGCTGAGGTCAGGTGGCCACCAGGTGGAGTCCCAAGAGGAGACTTTCCTTTTGAACATCACCATTTCTGTTTTGTCTATATTGAGTTTGAGGCAGTTGGATTTCATCCAGGTGGCTACCACAGTCATGCAGATGGCAAAGTTGGTTTCTGTGGTGGGGGTCAGCCCCCTCTTCTTCCTGAGATGTGCCCAGGCACCGTCATTTTGACCTCTCTCTGAATGAAAGAGAACCATTGAAGTATACTGGGGGAGCCTTGCTCTCTCCAGTGTGTCCCACCCAGCTCATAGGAATGCAGCAATACACAAATCTGTCCCTGGGGAATCCTCTACCTCCTTATGTTTCACCCTGCAGCTCTGGGTCTCCTAAAATGGAACCCAGAGTCAACCATGTACTGTACCATTCACAGACACACATAAACCCAGCACATGTATACAGCTTACACACACTGCACTACATCCTTCACAGATAGTACTATTCAAAAGGCAAAGATACATCAAGCATATGTATGTGCTATTCATGCACTGCACAGCACTACATCCTTCATGTATATTGTGCCTCTCACAGGCTCACATACACCCAGCACATACATATAACATACATACACTGCATTAGTCCTGTATTGTTTCATTTACAGGTACACATACATCCAGAATATGTACTCCACACATGTACAGCACAGTACTACACACCAAACCAATGTACACCAAGGATGAGTTAAGCACACAACAGCGGAACTTTAAATGACTGACTATGAGGGCAGGGGCGGCTCCTCCGCTAAGGCGGAGGAGCGTCACCCCACTGCTCTTTGAGCAGGAAAAATTAAATGATAATAAGTTAGTTATTATCATTTTATTTTTCGCAGGTTCGGGGCTCAGTTAGGGTGGGTCGGGGCTGGAGACACAGGGGGAGGAGTGGTTTGCACACATCAAGTGTGCATTATTGCTTGGCTGGCCTCTCGGGCCGGCCAAACAGTCATGCGCACTTTGCATGTTCCCCACCAGGCTGCATTACAAAGCCTGGTGGGGAAAATGCCCAGGCCCCCAGTCCCCATTTGAGGGCCGATCCACGGTGCTCAGACCAATTACAACGTTGCATTGCAGCTTTGTGATTGGCTTAGGGGAGCCAATCACAATGTGATTGGCTATGGGGAGCCTGGATGCTTCCTGGTTCCGGACTTGCCGAGAAGCAGAGAAGAGACACGGACAGCGGAAGAGGTAAGTGTTTATTTTTTTTAAAAATGTTGTCCCCCTAGGCCCTCCACCCTCATTGCCAGCCAGCCACTAATGTATGAGGTTATCGCTGTGGGCGCCCCTCCCGGTGCAACAAGACTGCAATCCATGAGACAGGCTTATGTCATGGTGCACACGCATGATCCGTGTTTACCTATGACAACAAAAATCAGCATTAGGGATCCAGACATAAGTACAGTTGGGACACTGAGGGCAGGGGTGCATGTCCATTACCATGCAGAGGTCTTTTCCGTCCCAATAAACCTTAAGGGTTTGAATGTTCTTATAATACTGTGGGAGCTTCTGAAATCTGGGCACTGTGAGATTCTAAAAAATACATTGGGACCTGATGCTTGGGCTGGCATCATCAGAGTGATCTGCTGCTGTTATTGACAAATAAACACAACTGTTCTACCTTTACTGTGAATCGGCATTATAAGAACAGGACACTTATGTAACTACATATCGCCTTACGTCTTTCTGTCAAAAATCACACCTTTTTGCATAAAAAGGATTCATCTCTGAGAACACAAGGGCTAACGCTTAAGGCTTGGAGGTTAGTAGAATTCACTATGCTTTTTAAAATGTTGTTGGCCCAGAATATTTAATAATTTTGTCAGTGTAAAAAAGACTTGCACCTCTAAAAGAGTAAAAGGATGCATTACCTATAAATTCAACATTCCACCTTGAAACACCAGTTGCATTACATTTGTCTCCTCAACTCACAGACTTTGTGTCTGTTAGCTACTAACAACCCCTGAAATGGAAAGGCATTGCATACACAGATCAAGCCTTTAAAGGGTTAACATTAGGGGTCTGAGCAACACAGAGAAGCATAGACAAGAGCATTACCATTACTACTGGGATGTGGGTTGCAGATGGAAGTAAAAATGGTTGATACGTGATAATAAAAAATCAGATTATCAAAAAGCGAGATTATGGATGTAATACAATGTGAATCAATTGAGCTGAAGTGACTTCAAATATTTCCGCCATTGAAGCAAGTGTTGGGCTTCAAGCCACAAACAAGAAAAAATGTCTGGGCACTTTTGATGCTGGCTATGCTACTCACTATTATACGTCTGTTGGCCTGTCCCAAGGTTGAAAATATTTTGCCATACAATTTTAAGTTTCAATAGAAGATACATTGCGTTGTACTTTCTAGTGAAGCATAAGGGGATAATTTTGGAAGCATGGGGCAGAAAAGTGTGTCCTAAGTGCTCTCAATAGAATTAATGTGGGAAAAGCACTTCCAACACAAGTGACAGGACACAATATACCCTGGGACGGTACTCTGTTAATGATTGTCCATGGGTATTTGCCTCGTTCTGTAACCTCATAGAATTTGTGCATTGAAAGAACAAAAGTGGTCAATGTGTGTTTTTGAGGGAACTAGAGCTTTTTTCTAACGATTACATATGTTGCTCAAACAACTACATGGATTTTTAGAGACAAGCAAATGTAGTACATTCCCTTTGAACTCATACGTTATGGGGATTCCCATCATATTAAGGGGACATGCTGCTCTTGTGAGGAGGTAGAGATTCCCGTGTCCAGTATCTAGAGTTGCTGGAATCACTGTGCGAATCTGAGAAGAGTACATGCACAGAGATCTTACAGAAAAGGATTCTCTGGTACGCTTCCATTTTACTCAAGAAACCAAGACCATAGTTTGACTAAATAGCAATTGATGGTAAACCCTCGTCGTAATGTGCATCCACATAACAATTATAGCTATTAGAAGATAAATAACAGATTAAAATAACCAATTATAATGAAAAGAGTTGAGCCAAGAATCACAGTCTCGGAAATATGAAATGCATTTGTAATGAGACTGTACAGAAATTAAATTGTTTGATGTGAGTTGAAGCTGAGAGGAAATATTTACAAATGGATCGATAGGTAATTACAAAGAGTCTGAATTTCAAAAAGTAAAATACTGGTTACAATTAAAGCACAATGTTAAACAATCGCTCTGAATGGACTTCAGAAGTTTCCACAATAGGCGCAAGTGTTGGGGTCTGTGGCTTGTGGCATTTTGTTTGTGGTGGGACATGAACACGGACAACAGACTCACTCTTTGGTACACCATCATTGTGAGAAGTTGGCCTGGTATATGATGTCCACTAATTAAAGTGGGCACCTTGCAGCAGTCCAAACAACCCTTATGGTGATTTAAGAGGTCAAAGATAACCTTAGAAAGCTATCCAAGTGGTAGATGTGGAGAGCAGCCTTCAGGCTTAGGGGCCGATTCCGATTCCGGCCGGAAATCTCTCCGACCGAGCCGGACCCGGAGAGAATTCCGACCGAATCGGACCCTAGCAGTCCGACCGAACGAGTACGATGCGCACGCATGCTATCGGACTCGAGTCGGTCGGACTCCCATTGAAGTCAATGGGAGCCTGTCGTACAACGCGTACGCGGGCTCCCATTGACTCAATGGGTGCGAGGCGGACAAGGGCGCCCCCTACAGCGTGTACGCGTCCATGCGCATCGCGGCGTACATGCACAGGTAGGGGGACCCATGGGTCCCCCCTGTGTGCGACTCGCGCGCCTACGCGTACAGGGGGGTCCGACGCGGACCCCCAAAGTCCGGCTCCGACAGCTTTTTCGAGCCGGACGGCGCGAGTCGGTCGGACTGCTCGCGGCGCGCATCGTACTTGCCCGGCCGGGAAACGTCTCCATAGCGCGGTGCGAGTCGTGTCCATGCGAGTCGGTCGGAGCGTGTTGAAGCCGCGTTCGAGTCGGTCGGCGATTTCGCGGGTGCTTGCATCGTACTCGCTCGGCCGGACCCGCGTACGATTCGGTCGGGAAACAGGGCTCCGAATCGGATCCGGTGAATCCGAATCCGATTCGGAGCACTACCGGCCAAGATCGGAATCGGCCCCTAAGTCTTGAAGGAATGTTAAGCAGCTTGTTTTACCAGAATGAACCTTACAATATTGGTTAAATGAAAATAGAACCACACAGTAGTTATAAAAATATGTATTTATTATTATAACACACCTTAAATACCTCACAGTATCTGCTACATGCAGATCAACACAAAGCACACAATACTGCAGTACAGAAACAATCGTAAGTAGCACTAATACACAGTGGGCTCCAGGGGGAGACCAAACCATATACTAAAATAGTGGTATAAGAACCACGACTCGAGTCAGGACAGTGTCTAGAGGTTGTAGAATCGCTGGGACCCCAAGGAACTACCCAAGATGAGTAAGGAGGGACCCCACGGAGGATGGGTGAAGTGTGAGAACATGACCGCGGGCTACGTACAATTCAATGGGAGAGTCGGGGTTGCAGTTTTAGTGTTTAAGGACCCTTCCCAGTGGATTATGAGGAAAGCCTTTGGAACATAGAAGGTTGGAGAGCTACCCCACCCGTGGATACCGAAGTACCAGAGTTACCTATCCCAGGGAAGCCGGGTGCATAGGGCTGAAGTGGCGTCGGAAACCGTCATCGATGTCAATGGGAGTCTTCAAAGAAATGCCACTGCTGGAAAGAAGAAAAGTGTCCGTGGAGCCCACAGGTGGATTATTGATGGAAGGAACCTGAAAGCAGAGGGGACAGAGTCTGGGTCACTCAGGAGTGACCAGGGTCTCGGTAGACGAATGCCCACTGATGTTGGGTGCTTCAGGTGTGAAGATGGAGATCTTGACTCTGCAGCCACGGGGACCAGGAGACGTCGAGGATGACCAGGAGCTGGATACGAGCTGTCCCATGAAGGATGTCGAGTGCTGAGGGGTCAGTGTCCAGGGGAAGCACCAACAAGCCTTGGCAGCGGCAACCCACTAAGAAGGTCGAGTAAGGTTACGGTCTGGCCCAGCAAGGACCAGCAGACTCCCCACAGCAAGGGGAGTCAGGGCAGGTCTGGAGCAACCAGGGGAGCCCAAGAAAAGCAGTGTTTTCCCTGAACTAGACCCACAGGCCAGAGGCACAGGAGTCGCAAGGGGACCTCTAGCAGTTTCACAAAGTAACAGCTTGAAGGGCACAGAGTGCAAAGAGGCCAAAGTCCTATGTACGAAATGTGCGCAGAGATTGGGGCTATCGATAGCCCAATGCACTTAGTTGGGAAAAGCCAACAAGCATATGCACTTGCAAAAGTACGCGGTGCACAGGGGTTCGGGTTATGCGGTCCCCACGAGTGATACTTGCCTTAGACTTGGTGAGAGGGCAGCTCAACCTCAAAGAATGTAGGAACCCACCTCCTATGTTGCTGGAGCCTTCGGAGTCTGCAGGAGCTCAGGATCAGCAGACCGGTCAGTTGCGTTACGGTGCCTGCGAATCCAGCGGAGTGACTGCTTCACCCCAAGGGAGATAACTTCAGTTGTCCTTGATGCTCCACAGGTCCTGCACAGAGCCTGTATGGTGCATGGGCACAGACGAAGCTTTGGACGGAGAGGGAAACGAAGTCGGGCCCAGTCGAAGTCCAGAGTGTCCAGAGGGTCGAAGATCAGTGGTTTCTTGTTCAGAATCTTGTCCACATCGAATCTAGGGTCCTACAGCCAGGTAAGCCCTTTCGTACCCACGGGAGAGGGTTGGACAGATTCAGGGGACCCTCCCAGGAGAGGGTTAGGACAGTGGGGAGGATACTCCCCTGTCCTTGGTCCAGTTTCGCACCAGAGCAGGAGCCAACGGCTCCCAGGACTGGTTTGAACTGGACTATGCACAGGGACACCAAGTGTGCCCCAGATGCAGACTTTCAAGCACTTTGGAAGTGCACCAAACTGGCCCCAATACACTAAATCCTGTCTGGGAGGTGGTCACACCTCCCTGTGACAGGATGCCTATTGTCCTGCCTTCCCCTGCTCGAGCTTGGCTCAGCAGCAGGAGGGCAGAAATGTGTCTCTGGTCGGCAGCAACAATTTTGTGCTGCCTGGGTCGAGAAGGCTGGTACCGGGAAGACCAGGGACCCCACGAAGCTCACTTCAGAAGGGTGGAATCATACCTCCCACACCGGTTACCGGTGTGGAGGTATGATTCCAAGGTGTTTGATACCAAACACAACAATTTTTGTTGCAGCCGTTTTTGAGATAGCATTTTACGCGAGCATATAATGCACCTCTACCCATATGTCTGGCTGCTTCACCGACAACCTGGGAGAATGGTCTCCGAAGCCTGCAGGGGTGCTCTGCTCATACAGGGGCACCCTCTCACGTAAAACCCAGCACCCTGCCTTCAGGATTGTCAAGGCCTGCTAGAGTGGTGACTGATAGGTTTTAAGTGTAGTGACCTATAGCTATAGTAAACCTATATCTAAAGTAAGTGGTGCATGCACCATCTTACACAGGCTGCAATGGCAGGCCTGTAGTTCCATTTTGCATGGCCTCTCATGGGTGGCATAATACATGCTTCAGCCCATGGGAGGCCTCTGGGGTACCTATGCCCTGGGTACATGGGTACCATATACTAGGGACTGACAAGGGTACCCCAGTATCCAATCTGGAGTGTACCTAAGTACATGCATAACATTTTAGGGAGAAAGCAGATAGACTGGGGTCCTGATTAACAGGATCCCAGTCAGACTAGTCGAAAACAGTGTAAAATCAAGCAAAAAGTGGGGGTAACCATAAGAAGCAGATCCTACTTTCCTACACAACCCCCCCCAAACGTAAGGAGATGAGACTAACCTTGCCCAGCTGAGTCTTCATGTTCTAAGTGCAAATATCTGGAGAGTCCATCTGCATTGGCATGGTTTCTCCCAAGTCTATGTTCCACTGTATAGTCCATCCCCTGTAGGGAAATGGACCACCTCAAAAGTTTGGGGTTTTCACCCTTCATCTGTTTTAGCCATAAGAGGGGCTTATGGTCTGTCTGAATAATGAAGTGAATGCCAAACAAGTATGGCCTCAGCTTCTTCAGAGCCCAAACCACAGCAAAGGCTTCCCTCTCAATGGCTGACCAACGTTTCTCTCTGGGGGGGTCAACCTTCTGCTAATAAAAACTACTGGTTGTTCCTGACCCTCTGCATTAAGTTGTGAAAACACAGTCCCTACCCCCAACTCAGATGCATCTGTTTGGACAATGAATTGTTTGGAATAGTCAGGACTTTGCAGAATGGGAGCAGTGCACATGGCCTGCTTGAGATCATCAAATGCCTTCTGACAGCTAACTGTCCACTGAACTACTTGGGCATTTTTTGTGAAGTAAGATCATTCAAGGGAGTCACTGTAGACCCATATCCTTTCACAAATCTTCTGTAGTACCCAGTCAGGCCCAAGAAAGTCCTGACCTGAGTCTGGGTAGTGGGAGCAACCCAGTCCATGATGGTCTGGATTTTGCTCTGCAATGGTTTAACCTGGCCTCCACCCACAAGGTGGCCCAGGTACACAACCTTACTCTGCCCTATCTGGCACTTGGTGGCCTTGATAGCGAGACCTGCTTTCTGCAGAGCCTCCAAAACATTCTTCAGGTGGACCAGGTGATCCTCCCAGGTGGAGCTAAAGACAGCTATATCATCAAGATATGCTGCACTATAGGTTTCCAGGCCTTTAATGACTTTATTCTCCAGCCTTTGGAATGTGGCAGGTGCATTTTTCAAACAAAAGGGCATGACCATAAATTGATAATGCCCACTAGGGGTTGAAAATGCTGTTTTGGGTTTGGCATCCTCAGCTAGTCTGATTTGCCAATATCCAGCAGTGAGGTCAAATGTGCTCAAGAACTTGGCTGAGGCCAAAGTGTCAATGAGCTCATCTGCCCTAGGAATAGGGTGAGCATCAGTCCTAGTGACTGCATTGAGCCCCCTGTAGTCCACACAAAACCTCATTTCTCTCTTACCATCCTGGCTATGAGGTTTGGGTACCAGGACCACTAGACTAGCCCAAGGGCTATCTGAGGATTCAATCACTCCCAATTCCAGCATCTTCTGGACCTCAGTCCTGATGCAATCTCTGACATGGTCAGGAAGCCTGTAAATCTTATTTTTAACAGGTAGACTCTCATCTGTGTCCACTTCATGGGTACACCAGGTGGTCTGACTAGGAGTCAAAGAAAACATATGCCTGTATTGATATTGAGGACCTTCCTGCAATCAATCTGCTGTTGCTCAGTGAGGCTGCCTGCCAAAGCTACACCATCAACTGAGCCATCATCAGGGTTCTGTGAGAGGAGGTCAGGGAGTGGGTCACTCTCTTCCTCCTGTCCCTCATCAGTAGCCATGAGCAAGCCCATGTCCGCCCTGTCCACTTAGGGTTTGAGCCTGTTTACATGGAGCACCCTATGGGGGCTCCTGGGAGTTCCAAGGTCCACCAAGTAGGTGACCTCTCCCTTCTGCTCAAGAATAGTATGGGGTCCACTCCACTTGTCTTAAAGGGCTGCTGGGGCCACAGGCTCCAACACCCATACTTTCTGTCCTGGCTGATAAACAGTCAGTACAGCCTTTTGGTCATGCCAAGCTTTTTGTAATTCTTGACTGGCCTTAAGGTTTTGCTGGCCTTCTTCATGTACGCAGGCATCCCGGAGCGGAGACCAAGTACATAGTCCACAATGTCTTGCTTAGGTGGTTTGAGAGGTAACTCCCATCCCTCCTTTACTAAACACAGGGGACCCCTAAATGGATGCCCAAACAGAAGTTCAAAAGGGCTATAGCCAACCCCCTTCTGTGGGACCTCTCTGTAGGCAAGGAGAAGGCAGAGCAACAAGGCATCCCATTTTCACCTAAGCTTTTCTGGGAGGCCCATGATCATGCCCTTGAGGGTTTTGTTGAATCTCTCAACTAACCCATTGCATTGTGGGTGATAGGTTGTGGTGAACTCATAGTTCGCTCCACACTCCTTCCACATAGTAGTAATATAACTGGACATGAGGTTTGTACCTCTGTCAGTTAAGACCTCCTTAGGGAAACCCACTCTGGAAAGAAAAAAATTCCCAGGAGGGCCCTGGCCACCACAGGAGCTGTGGTGGTTCTAAAGGGTCTTGCTTCTGGATACCTAGTGGCATGGTCCAGCACCACTAGTATGTAACTGTGCCCAGATGCAGTAGGAGGGTTCATGGGACCAATTATGTCAAACTCAACCCTCTCAAAGGGAACCCCCACCACAGGTAGTGGTATGAGGGGGGCCTTTGTGGTACCACCTGACTTACCACTGGCTTGACAGGTGGTACAGGAGCGACAAAACTCCTTTGTGTCCTCAGACATGTGAGGCCAGTGAAAGTGAGGGACAAGCCTGTCCCAAGTCTTACTTTGGCCTAGGTGTCCTGCTAAGGGAATGTCATGTCACAAGGTGAGTAGGAAGCCCCTAAACTTCAGAGGTATGACCAACCTCCTGGTGGCACCAGGCGTGGGGTCTCTACCCTCTGAGTAAAGAAGTCCCTCATCCCAATAGATCCTGTGGGATCCACTGACACTCCCAGCAGCCTCAGCAGCAGCTTGTTGTCTGAGGGGTTCAAGAGAGGGGCAGGTTTGCTGCTCCTGGCTCAGATCTGCCCTGGAAGGGCCCCCTGTCCCAAAGAACTTAACCTGATCAGGTTTCAGTTCATCTGAGACAGTTCCTTCACAGGCACTGAGTTAATCTCCCTCAGGAGACTGATCCTCTCTCTGAGCCTGGGGGGAAGACACAGCCTTACCCCTCCTGCTCCTTCTCTTGGAAGGCACCTGGTCCATTTTTTCAGAATCCAGGGCCTGTTCAGTAGAAGTCAGTTTGGCCTGTGACCTGGTCACAGCAAACACATCTGCAGAGATGCCCAGCATTGCTGCACGAGTCATAAGTTCCACCTCAGCCCAGGCTGAAGTCTCCAAATAATTGCCCAACAAGCATTCTACTGGAAGGTCTGAGCTAACCACAACTTTCTTAGGGCCAGTTAACCCTCCCCAGCTGAAATTAACAACTGCCAAGGAATGATCAGTCCTGACATTGTTAGCATTGGTCACTTGGTACATCTCACCAAATATGATCTAGTCAGGGCCCACAAGATCTTTTGTCACCATAGTGACACTTGCACCTGTGTCCCTGTATGCCATGGCCTCCTTACCATTAATCAAAGGCTACTGCCTGTATTTGCCCAGGTTACTGGGACTGACAAATAAGGTGGCAATATCCATGCCACCATCACAGACAAGTACAGCCTGAGCTGGAGTTCTGACTATGTCAGAACCCATCTCAGAGCCCAAGGTTAACCCTACTAATCCCTTGTTCCCTGTACCACCACTTGAAACTGTACTAGGGGGAGCAGTTGCCTTAGGGGCAGTGGTGGTTGGAGTTAAATTCTTGGCCTTTGGACAGTTGGCATCTTTTGTCCAATGGGTCTTTTCTTTACATAAGTAACACCAAGGTTTCTGTAAAGATGATATCCTGTAAGATTGGGTTCAAGTAAATCTTTATTCAGAGATAAAGAAAACACCTCCAGCTTGCACTTCAGCTTCACAGCTCTAACCACCCTTAACATTTAAAACCTAACATTCCACCCAGCAGATGATTCTACATTCCGTTTCAAAGGGAGTACATCTCTACACATCTAATATAAAAAATTAAAATAATAATGAAAATAATAAAATAATAAAATGGTAATTATTTATTTCCTTGTGTCCAAGTTTGTCATGTATCTTCGTATTGATTGGAAAGCTTTTATAAACCAATGCAACCAAACCCGTTCCAAGATGGCCGTTAGAGTAGACAGTCACGTAAAAGAAGTAGATTCAGCCCCAAAGAGTTAAGATGGCCGCCACAATGCGTCGCTTACGTCTGTTTTCTGTAGGAAGTGGGAGACAAATCTTGACGAGGCAATGAGGCAGTGCGCGCAAGTAAGCGCTCGTGAAAATGAAGGACAAGCACAAGAACACCACGGGGACAGCACGAGAGTAACGGTCAGTTCCCTCCGTTTTTTCTTTTCTTGGCAATTTCCGAGTAATTTCTTTTCAATTACAGAGTCAGCCTCTAGAAGTTGCTGTCACTCAACGGCATGTATCTCTTTCAACCACTTGCCAACTTCAACTGCTCCTCTCGTAGCAAAGCGAAAATAACCAACAGAAATATCTTCCTCCGTTACATATAGTAGAAACTTCAGCGCTCGTCTCTAGCGCAGCGCACCAGTACTTCACTTGATCCTCCTCACACGATCGTGTCCTTTCAGCACCACTTCAGCTTCACTCGATCCTCTTCACACAATCGTGTCCTTTCAGCACCACTTCAGCGCGACAGCTTTGCTTTAAAGAATGTCACAATTTCAGTCGGTGCTCCTCTAATTCACTCATAGCGCTCCATCTCACATTCAGCGCCAGTGAAACAGTATAGAAACCATTTCAGTAAGGTTCCACACGGTCGAGGCTTCACGGAACACTTACTGTTGTAGAAATAAAATCCAGGGGTGGAGGTGAATAGTAGACTGACCCCTGCGCAGTATGGGTTCTCCAACTCGTCGCCAATGTAAAGATGATATCCTGTAATATTGGGTTCAAGTAAGTCTTTATTCAGAGATAAAGAAAACACCTCCAGCTTGCACTTCAGCTTCACAGCTCTAACCACCCTTATCATTTAAAACCTAACATTCCACCCAGCAGATGATTCTACATTCCGTTTCAAAGGGAGTACATCTCTACAGTTTCGTTTTGCCTTTTCCCTTGTTGGACTGTGACCCCCCCCCCCCCCCCAGATGCAGGTTTTTGGGGCCCTGATGAAGACTTTTGATCTTTACCCTTGTCCCCACCCTTATCTGAAGTTTTAGCATCTTACTTCTTTTGGTCACCACCAGTGTTCTGGTTTTTCTGCTTCACCCTGTTTCTGACCCATTTATCTGCCTTCTTTCCCCATTCTTGGGGAGAAGTCAGATCAGAGTCAACCAGGTATTGATGCAAAAACTGATTTTGGCAATTATTAAGGATCTGCTCCCTCATAATCAAATTGTACAATCCTTTAAAATCATTCACTTTGCTGCCAAGCAACCAGCCTTCCAGAGCCTTAATGGCACTATCCACAAAGTCTACCCAGTCCTGATTCTGTGCCTTCTGGGTGTCTCTGAACTTAATCCTGTACTGTTCAGTGGTTAAGCCAAACCCATCAATAAGAGCACTCTTCAGGACTGAATAATTGTCAGCAACCTCTTCTCTAACAGCGAGGAGCTTATCTCTACCTTTGTCAGCAAAGGATAGTCACAAGATAACTGCCCACTGCTCTTGAGGGACCCTTTGTACTTTACAGGCCCTCTCCAAAGCAATTATCCATTTATGGATGTCATCCCCAACATGGTAGGGAGGGACAATCTTGCTCAGGTTCCTATTATCAAAGGAATGTTCCTTAACTCTAGGGACACTGTTGCTGCCAACATGGGACTCTAGACCCAATTTTTTTCTAGCTCTCTGGACCTTTTATTAGGGACTCTTTATCCAGGGCCAATTGCTCTTGCCTGAGCCTAAGCCTAGCTTTCTCAAGTTCAAGCAATTGGTACTCCCTGTCATAAGAGTGGTCCCTCTTGCTAGATACAGAGGTCCCAACAGACTATCCTGAGTGATTTGATTCTGCAGAGGGAGATCTATATCTCCTTGGTAAACTTTACACAATTCCAGGAGGGGTGAAGAGAGGCTCCCTAGAGCCTTCTTCCTGACCCTCTTGAAGATCAGAATTGTCCAGGTGGGAACTTTCTGGTTCCTCCTGGCCAGGGTTTGAATCTAGGTCATAAAAGGTGTCACCTCCTGACCTGTACTCATTCCCTGTCCCACCCACTCTCTCCTGTTCATCTGACCAAGGAGTCTTCCTAAGGTCATCAAGAAGTAACATCTCTACTAGACGTTGAGTGTTGACACTTCTCCCTGTCTTCAGCTTTCTAGAGGCACAGAGGGCTTTCAGTTCTTGGAACGAAAGCTCACTGTATCTAGAAGGCAGAGAGCCACTGGCATCTCCTTTAGTAGACATACTAAGTGTGGTGTGGTGTGTGCACCTACCTAACCTAGTGGGAAACTAAACTCTCTTAGGTTGCAGAAAGGGTGTGCTAAACCCTTGACTACCCAACCCCAAGTTCAGTAGAACTTACTTATCCAAGCTAGTATTATATGTACCTAGTACTTAGTGGTTTTCAGTTAATCAATACAAAGATTTATCTGGTAAAGCAATGCAGGCTTGAATCCCAACCGCTGCACACCAATGTGAGAAGTTGGCCTGGTATATGATGTCCACTAATTAAAGGGGGCACCTTTCACCAGTCCAAACAACCCTTATGGTGATTTAAGAGGTCAAAGATAACCTTAGAAAGCTATCCAAGTGGTAGCTGTGTAGAGCAACCTTCAGGCTTAGTCTTGAAGGAATGTTAAGCAGCTTGTTTTACCAGAATGCAACCTTATAGTATTTGTCAAATGAAAGGAGAACCACACAGTAGTTATAAAAATATGTATTTATTATTATAACACACCTTAAAAACTCACAGTATCTGCTACACGCAGATCAACACAAAGCACACAATACTGAAGTACAGAAACAATCGTAAGTAGCACTAATACACAGTGGGCTCCAGGGGGAGACCAAACCATATGCTAAAATAGTGGTATAAGAACCACGACTCGAGTCAAGACAGTGTCTATAGGTTGTAGAATCGCTGGGACCCCAAGGAACCACCCAAGGTGAGTAAGGAGGGACCCCACGGAGGACGGGTGCAGTGTGAGCACAAGACTGCGGGTTACGTACAATTCAATGGGAGAGTCCCGGTCGCAGTTTAGTGTTTAAGGACCCTTCCCAGTGGATTATGAGGAAACTCTTTGGAACATAGAAGGTTGGAGAGCCACCCCACCAGTGGATACCGAAGTACCAGAGTTACCTATCCCAGGGAAGCCGGGTGCATAGGGCTGAAGTGGCGTCGGACACCGTCATCGATCTCAATGGGAGTCTTCAAGGAAATGCCACTGCTGGAAAGAAGAAAAGTGTCCAGTGGAGCCCACAGGTGGATTCTTGATGGAAGGAACCTGAAAGCAGAGGGGATAGAGTCTGGGTCACTCAGGAGTGACCAGGGGCTCGGTAGACGAATGCCCACCGATGTCGGGTGCTTCAGGTGTGAAGATGTAGACCTTGACTCTGCTGCCACGGGGACCAGGAGACATCGAGGACAACCAGGAGCTGGATTCGAGCTGTCCCACAAAGGATGTCGAGTGCTGAGGGGTCAGTGTCCGGTGGGAGCACAAACAAGCCTTGGCAGCGGCAACCCACGAAGAAGGTCGAGTAAGGTTACGGGCTGGCCCAGCAAGGACCAGCAGACTCACCACAGCAAGGGGAGTCAAGGCAGGCCTGGAGCAACCAGGGGAGCCCAAGAAAAGCAGTGTTGTCCCTCAAATTGACCCACAGGCCGGAGGCACAGGAGTCGCAAGGGGACCTCTAGCAGTTTCACAAAGTAACAGCTTGCAGGGCACAGAGTGTGAGGAGGCCAAATTCCTTTGTACAAAATATGCGCAGAGATTGGGGCTATCGATAGCCCAATGCACTTAGTTGGGGAAAGCCAACATGCATATGCACTTGCAAAAGTACACGGTGCACAGGGGTTCGGGTTATGCGGTCCCCACGAGGGATACTAGCCTCAGACTTCGTGAGAGGGCAGCTCCACCTCAAGGAACATAGGAACCCACCTCCTGTGTTGCTGGAGCCTTCGGAGTCTGCAGGAGCTCAGGATCAGCAGACCAGTCAGCTGCATTATGGTGCCTGCGAATGCAGGGGAGTGACTCCTTCACCCCAAGGGAGATAACTTCAGTTGTTCTTGATGCTCCACAGGTCCTACACGGAGCCTGTATGGTGCATGGGCACAGACGAGGCTTTGGACGGAGAGGGAAACGAAGTCGGGCCCAGTCGAAGTCCAGAGTGTCCAGACGGTCAAAGATCAGTGATATCTTGTTCAGAATCTTGTCCACATCGAATCTAGGGTCCTACAGCCAGGTAAGCCCTTTTGTACCCACGGGAGAGGGTTGGACAGATTCAGGGGACCCTCCCAGGAGAGGGTCAGGACAGTGGGGAGGATACTCCCCTGTCCTTTGTCCAGTTTTGCACCAGAGCAGGAGCCAACGGCTCCCAGGACTGGTTTGAACTGGACTATGCACAGGGACACCAAGTGTGCCCCAGATGCAGACTTTCAAGCACTTTGGAAGTGCACCCACCCAGCCTCAATACACTAAATCCTGTCTGGGAGGTGGTCACACCTCCCTGTGACAGGATGCCTATTGTCCTGCCTTCCCCTGCTCGAGCTTGGCTCACCAGCAGGAGGGCAGAAATGTGTCTTTGGTCGGCAGCAACCATTTTGTGCTGCCCGGGTCGAGAAGGCTGGTACCGGGAAGACAAGGGACCCCACGAAGCTCACTTCAGAAGGGTGGAATCATACCTCCCACACCGGTTACCGGTGTGGAGGTATGATTCCAAGGTGTTTGATACCAAACACCACATGTTTTGTTGCAGCCGTTTTCGAGATAGCATTTTACGCGAGCATATAATGCACCTCTACCCATATGTCTGGCTGCGTCACCGACAACCCGGGAGAATGGTCTCCGAAGGCTGCAGGGGTGCTCTGCTCATACAGGGGCACCCTCTCACGTAAAACCCAGCACCCTGCCTTCAGGATTGTCAAGGCCTGCTAGAGGGGTGACTGATAGGTTTTAGGTGTAGTGACCTATAGCTATAGTAAACCTATATCTAAAGTAAGTGGTGCATGCACCATCTTACACAGGCTGCAATGGCAGGCCTGTAGTTCCATTTTGCATGGCCTCTCATGGGTGGCATAATACATGCTTCAGCCCATGGGAGGCCTCTGGGGTACCTATGCCCTGGGTACATGTGTACCATATGCTAGGGACTGACAATGGTACCCCAATATCCAATCTGGAGTGTACCTAAGTACATGCATAACATTTTAGGGAGAAAGCAGATAGACTGGAGTCCTGATTAGCAGGATCCCAGTCAGACTAGTTGAAAACAGTGTAACATCAAGCAAAAAGTGGGGGTAACCATAAGAAGCAGATCCTACTTTCCTACAATCATCTATAATCTACTGGATAGCAAATGAGTGATCAATATATTGCAAAATATTCAAGCATGGAAAGAATGTGTTTACAGAGTAGATATCCTGCATCACACTGGCAGTTGAAAGAGGGTTAATGGCACAGCTGCCTATTTCGGTAGTCATCTTTAAATCAGGCCGAAGTTTTTTTTTCTACAGATGGGCAGGACCCCAAAAAGTTAGACTTTAGTCTTTTCTCTGTCTTTGGGGAATAAACGGTGGAGACCTCTTTGTAATGGAAGGAGTGATTAATGGTCTTTGGTAAAGCGCTAATACTGACTGGTGGCAAGTGAAATGAATAGAGGCAGGCGTGAACAGTGGGGAGAGTGAGAGGTATGGATTCCACTGGACTAAGATCTGTAGGCAGAGTGGAACTGAGGAGGCAAGAGTTGTTCTGAACTTTATCCAATCAGGTTCCTTGTAGAGGTATCAAAGAAAACACAAGGAGATGATGGACGAAGCGCTGAAACTTTTCAGACACTCACCCCCAGTCACTATTAGATCTGGGTTGAATCCATCATCTTTCTTTAGCTCATTTCACCACCCCAGTCCCCCCGAAACTTGTCCCAGGATGCTTGTTTCCGGGCCAGTGAAGACGTGGCTTGGCAGTTCAGGCTGGACTGTTCCCATCAGGGTCAAGACTGATTTGCATATGGCTGGGTCTGAACTGGGGTGGCGAAGTGAGCTAAAGAACGATGATGGATTAAACCCAGATCTGTGACTGGGGGTGAGTGTCTGAAAAGTTTCAGCGCTCCGTCCATCATCTCCTTGTGTTTCCTAGTAGAGGTACAACAGGGTTTACGCCAGTATCTCCCAGAATAAGTGTAATGCGGTCATAGAAAAAGAAAGTGTTGCAGCTTTCTATTACTTTTCCATTGCAGGTACAAATACAGGAGTTGGTCAAGTGGCATTCCCATTTTAACTGATGGAATCTGAATTAAAGCAAAATCTTATTGTTTGATTAACAACATATAATCTAGGCAATAGTAAAAAAAAACCATCATATTTCAACCCTGAGTTAGCATTGTATTGTATTCTATTAAAATGTATTGTAGCATTTGTGTAGTGCCCCAGAGTGATTTCCGGGTGGTTGGATAAGCAGCTGCCCTAGTTCCTGTGCTTGGTTGGTAGAGTGTGGGAGTTTGCAATGTGGTCTGTGTGCTAAACGTTAGATGTCATATATAAGGTTGGGAGCAGTGTTCTAATTATGCCATTTTGACCTTGTAGCTGTGCTCAGCATACAGGTTGAAAGGTGTCAGGCAGATAGAGCTGCATTAGCAGAGACCATCTTTCTCTAGACTGACATGCCTGAGCATTGGTGGGCTTGGGAAGAGGCAGATCTTTACCCCTCACTGGAATTCAAGGTGGTGGTGATGAAGTCTCACCAGGATTGAGTTGCAGAGCTTAGTCATCTACTCTGAGCACAACGTACCACCAATGTGAGATTTTCTAAAGAAAATGTGATCAGGAGAGCGGTCAATCTGGATCAGAAGGTTCTTCTTTGGCTATAGTTACAATGTATCCGTTGACAGAAGTATGGACACGTTAGAGCCAGTGGGTGATGAAAATTACTTGAAAGAAATACATCTGGCCACTGGATGCCAATGTAGAGCTTAAAAGGTTGGATTTAAGTGTCCTCATGAAATTAGCTTTAGAAGTTGTCTGGTACCTGAGTTCTGGATTTGTTGGAGTCTGCAGAGTAAGTACAGTGATGCCACAAGTTGCAACCTATTGACATAATCTACACATGACAGGATCAGGACAATGGTGGCCTGCCCCTTGTGAGGAAATTTGAAATCTGGAAAGATGGGGCCCAGAATTTGAAAGGTGTAGAAGATGGCTTTGATCGCTTGATTTCCCTGTTGATCTGTTGGGTAGTATGCAATGTTTCCGTTCTTGGAGTCATTAGCCTATTACAAATGAGTCCACTTCTGAGGAATTTCCCAGCTCTAGTCTGAGCGAGATGATATTCTGCTGTTAGGCAATCTAGACAAATATGACCAAAAAGCTGGTTTTACTACGGTACATATCTTGTCAGGAGAGCCGCCTACTTAATTTAAAATTATGCAGGTCTTCCTTTTGCAGAATGAAACAGGATAGGATTTTGATGCTCCTTTTCACAAAACATCTTTTGATTGGGATCTCTAATACCTGCCTATGGTTTGGCACACTTAAGTATGAAATGCACACTAAATTTTATTGCCATCCTCTGTTGGATTCTGGATCTTCCTACTTAAAATGAATACAGCACTAGTATAAGATGTGGTGCTTTTATTAGGTGGGATTCACACAAAGATTGACAAGCTAACCTCACACCAGTATTCCAAGCACATAACTATTTCAGTATGTTGCCATTTACAATGGAAAAACTGAAATATGTTTTCAACGCCCTCATTGTAATAACCTTAGTCATGCATGCAGTTTTTGTCAATTCTTTTTATGGTAGCATTCCCGGACTGTGGACAGCAATCAGATTGAAGAGAAAGATTGTCTAGATTCTTTGGATAGTTCTAGGTATTACTGCCCTTGTCCCTTTCAGTGGTGAATCCATTGAATAATGTAGATGCCAGTACATTTTGAGTATGCCGCTGCCTCTCAATCATGAATTACTTTGACTGCACTGCTATAATAGTGATTAGTGAGGAATCAAACTGATTAGTGATGAATCAAACAATTTTTATGGAGGTTAACAATAATTAAGATTTGTTAAAAAAAATCAAAGTTGACCTTCAAATTTCCGAAAGCTATAAAAGTGGACCTTCTTCTATTGTCACTTTTTTGTTAGCAACAATTATAAATAGAAGCACTGGTCGATGTCCAGATTGCAAACCTTGAAGATGACCGAGTTGGAGAATCCAGATTGCGTTCCAATGTCTTACCTCTAAGGTGGTGTAGGAGGAGTTTTCAAAACAATGTTCCCATTGCATCCAGAAGCAATGTTTGCAGGAAGATTTAAAGAAGTCTTGAATACTGTGCAAGTACTGCCAAGCACCAGAAAGAAGGAAATCTACCCACCACAAGGTTACATTCAATATTTTTCTTTTGGCATTACAAAAGGCCAAAGAGTAAGATTGCTTGTCGAAAGCTCAAGCAAGATTTCTCCTGAACCATGAGCTTCCACATCTTTCTGGAGTTTTACAGCACACACAATGATCCGTAACAAAGATGGATGCATGATCGATCAGCAACAGGTCTGCCCAGTTGATTAATGACAATAGGAGCATGATTCAGCTCAATAACACGGATTTCAAGATCATTGTACAAAGTAAATAAGGGTAAAACCATTCATCCGTGTTCCTTTTTGTGGTGAGGTGCAAGAAGTCAATAGTAACAGCTTCATCCGATCCCAGTGCTACCATCACCAACAAAGAGATCTTGGTTCACAGAGGTTTACAACAGCTTGCAACTTTTGTTCACAGACAGCTTGGATCTTGCATAACAAGACTGTTTTTTACATATCAATTTAATTTCTTTTAATTCAGTGTGGAAATTGTTCCTCTTTTCTCAGGTCTGGCCTGACAGCACAGCTCTCTGCAAGACCTATTATAATTACTTAACATATTCATAGAGCTGGCCTTAACTTCACTCAGAGGAATATTTCCCTCTCACCTCATGTTATTGACGGTTTGGTGTATTTTTTATTCTATTAGTACTTCCATTGGAATGCAAGAGAGGCTCTTAAACTAAAAAACGGCACTCATTCATCACACTGTTTGTCACATTACATTATTTCCCTCCTACACAGCTTCAATAGAGAAATAAATCATTTTTTGGCAGCCAAAAGTGCTGGCTTTAATGTGATAAACATCATTTGTGCCAGTGCTTAATTTGCAAAAAAATAAGTACTGGGGCTCACATCAGGTGGCCACTGCAGCTTGCTCCACCCATTGCCCCTGCCAGCGCTGCCAATGACAGTACCAAACGAACTACTAACTCTCACACTCCTAGAAGTGTGAAAATTCGGACTATTTCAGGCCTCCAAAGCTATAAAAATGGTTTGGACGGAAGTTAATAGTAATTTTTTATGTACATTGAATTAACAATTAAACTGTTGTTGTGTTAATCTCTAAATTAGCCAAACAGCGCCACCTTGTGGCAGACTGTCACAAGCACCTGTGTTGACTGTTAAGTGCCGGTGCCGAGCACCGGAAAACACTGGCTCAAATTAAGCACTGATTTGTGCATGCATGCAAAGCATGTAAACAGCATTTGTGAATGCCTGTGTTTACAGGAAATGGCACATTAAAGAAAGACCAATTGCCAATGCATATTTAGCCCCAAAATCCCTACGTTTCATTTCAAACCAAGTATTTTGTGTATAGCATGTTACTGAACAATTGGAGGCAATAAGATGGTTCTGGAAAATTTATCCTACCTTTTCCATGGCTCTTGAACCATTCCCTGACTTAGAGGTCTCTGCTTCAATTTCAGTATGCTTCTAAAGATCTCAAACATGGCCTGGGAAATACCAGCTTTTTATTGTCTTCATCACGTTTGCAACATATTCAGTGCCAGTTATTGCATGCCCTCATGCCAAGAGTAGCACAAAAGCAAATAAGGTTACGTGAGGATGTCAGATGAGCAAGGTAGGATTTTGTCTCATTTTGGTCATTGTTTGCTCTATGGTAAGACAATTTACATTGCAGTCAATCCTATGACACTCTTCTTATCTGTCCATTTTCTGGACATTGTTTCAACTGTGGCTATTAATGGCTGTTTCTGATTCTTCCCAGCATTTGTTTCCTGACTGATGCTGTTTCTTCTTTGGGTCCCTCTTAAATGGAGCTGTTTCTACACACCGTCTGTCTGTCTGATATGGTTTGATGTTATGTGTTGTAGAAGCACTCCATGGAGGAAGTGATGTCTTCTGTGTGAAACACTGTATGGCCCACCTGCAAAGGATTACTCATTAGTCTGTTCCTCACCCCTTCTCAATAAAGAGTGAATTGTTTGTCCTTTTTTATGCGATAATATCACTCAAAATCCCTGCCTATATCTTTCAATTCTTCCTGTGACTGGCCTCCATTCTAGGAATCAATTCTGTTTCTCTTTCTTTTTTCTCCAACCCTGCAAATGTTTACTCACTTCCGATAGAGAGGCTTATTTGGAAGTTGTTTCTTGAGTCCATCACACCCCTTCATTTGGCCTTGCCTCTGCCCACTCTGAACCAGTAGAAGGTAAAGGCTTTTATGTCCCTTGAGCAAAGATCTCTTCAAGGAGCACCATGAGGCCAGAAAACCACCACTGTTCTAAAAGTCTGAAATCTTCGAATCATGGATTTCCTCCTATGATATGGGCAGATTTAGAATTTTATGGGAATCACATAAATCCTCAAGAATAGGAATACATTTCCATATGTACATTCGCTTCTCTACACTTACTCCTGTGGGTTGCTGACAGAGCAAGCAATGTGCAGGAGTAAGTATGGTACTGTGATTGTGTTTTGAATTAAAAGAAAATAATGTTTGATTTAAATGTGTTTTAGTTAGCATTAGCAGGCTTCAGTTGACATGACTAGGCCTGGGCGGCCTGCATTGACATTAATTTTACAGTGACAGAAAGAATTGTGCTTTTGAATCACATGAAGGAGTTTCCTACTTGCATGTTTCTCTTCTTTGTCTTCCATTTCAGAAAATAGGCGGAAAAGAATTAATTTTCATGGTGCTGGTTACTTATTGTGCTGAAAATTAATTTGTGTTCCTAGAGAAGGAAGCCACGTGCAGAATACTCCTGCGCTTGCGACAAATTCCAGGCTCTTTGTCAGAGTCTGCTCTAAGCAGTTGTACTGTTTATTGTTTTTATTTGTTGCACAAATGTCGTTATCTCCTTAATTTCCTATGTACTCCTTATTATATTTATGCATGAAAGTAGGTGTTTGTAAATGTTTTTATATGATGTTTTATATTTTCTTGCGAAACTATTGGTTTATGTGAATATAACTTTATTAGTACAGCACTATGATGTCAGATCTCACCATCCGGAGTGCGTGACTTTTACTGACTGAAACCTATAATATATGGCCTTTTTGGTAGATGCGCCAGGCATTTTGCTTATTTCCACAAGGCAGACTCCATGGATCACTGATACAATAACGACAACAATAATATCATTGAACAAAAATATTATGTCAAAAATATCGTTTACAAAAATATCGTCTCCCTATAATGAAAAGTACAAAAATATTGAAAATAAAATACAATTTCATACTAATATTTGAATATATATTTAGTTTAAAATGTAAATCTTAAATATTTTAATGTATAACTAATATAATGTAAATGAAATTAATTTAAATATTATTTATTACTATAGATAAATATATTCTTATATATACACATATATGTGTGCATGTTTATATATACATATATATATAGTAACACTATTATTAAAAATACATATTTTACGTTATATTAAAAGTTTTTGGTTATTTGTTTAATATACTACTATAAAAAGCATGCATATACATATGTGTGTGTATATATATATATATTTAATGAAACATAACACATATTCACAAATCAATGAAAACATTACAAAAATTACCAAATAAATAAAGTATATAAAATGCAAAATCCAAAAAGACATTTACTAGAAATATTATATATTATATATATATATATATATATATATATATATATATATATATATATATATATATATATATATATATATAAAACATATAATATACAATAAAAAATTAATAATAATAGATATATTTAAACAATATTAGGAAAAGTATTGACGTGGGGGAGTAATAGATATACTATTCCCATTCTCGCCTACGCAACATTAGGGAAAGCGTAGGCTTTCAGAGGGGTCAAATTAACTATTCCCACTCCATACAGGTCAAAAGTAGGGAAAGTATTTGTCTTAGGAGGGGTGAGATTTACTATTCCACCTCAAGTCTGTGCAACAGTAGGGAAAGCGCTAGACTTTGCAGAGGTAAAATTTACAGTTCCCACTCCAGTCTGTGCAACATTAGGGAAAGTGTTGGACTTCGGAGGGGTTAAATTTACTAATCCCACTCCAGTTTGCACAACAGTAAGAAAAGCGTTGGACTTCAAAAGGGTAAAATTTACTATTCCCACTCCAGTCTGCATAACTGCAGGAAACTGTTGGACTTCGGAAAGGTAATTTTTACTTTTCCCACTACAATCTGTGCAACAGTAGGGAAAGTGTTGGGCTTCGGAGGGGTATGATTTACTATTTCCACTCCAATCTGTGCAACAGTAGGGAAAGTGTTGGGCTTCGGAGGGGTACGATCTCCTGTTCCCACTCCAGTCTGTACAACAGTAGGGAAAGTGTTGGACTTCGGAGCGGTAAGATTCACTATTTCCACTCCAGTCTGTGCAACAGTAGGAAAAGCGTTGGACTTCAGAGGGGTTACATTTACCATCCTCACTCCAGTCTAAGCAACAGTAGGGTAAGTACTTCACTTCAAAATCATTACATATTTGAATAACAGTATTAATTTAGAACAAATATAAAATTCTTAATAACAACAGTAGCAATTAACAAAGAAAAAACATATAATAAATATAAACAATTAAACAATTTACATGATTACTAAACAATTTAATAATTATCAATGTAATTTTTTTTAAAGAAATACGTATAACACAATTTACATTATTGATAATCAATTAACTAATTAATAAACATTTATAATTATTTGTTAATTATTACTTAACATGCCACCCTATACCCCAACAAACCTAGCAACCCGCTACTAAAATATAACTAAAATTAATCAAAGCTACATAATTATCTATAATTAATTAAATTATTTGTTAGCTATTACCTAACTTCCCACCCTACATCAATACACACCCAACAGCCCACACCTAAAATATAACTAAAATGTAAAGTTATTACACAATTTACATAATAATCAATTAAATAATTAATAATAAATTAATAATTAATTGTTTAATATTAACTTAACTTCCCACTTATGCCCTTACAAACTCAGCATCCCACACCTAAGATGTAACAAAAAATATAATTACACAAATTACATAATTAATAACCAATTAAATAATTAATACAGTAATAATGAATTGTTAATTATTAGTTAATTAACTTCCCACTCTATACCCCTATGAATCCAGCAGCCCACACCTAAAATATAACTAAAATGTAAAGTTATTACACAATTTACATAATAATGAATTAAATAATTGATAATATATTAGTAATTAATTAGTTAATTAATTTCCCACCCTATACCCCTACAAATCCAGCAGCCCCCACCTAAAATATAACAAAAAAAATATTATTGCACCATTTGCATAATTATCAATTACATAATTATTAATAAATTAATAATTGTTAATTATAACTTAAATAACTTCCCATCGTATACACCTACAAACTCAGCAGCCCGCACCTAAGATATAACTGAAAAATATAATTATTACACAATTTACATAATTAATAAATCAACACAATTCTTAACAATAAATTAATAATTGATTGTTAATTAATTATTACTTAATTAACTTCCCACCCTATACCCCTACAAACCTGGCAACCTGATACAACACTATAAATTACTGTTAGAAATTGAATAAAAAATTAAAAATCACTTAAAATTACAAACTCAATTTAAAAATATTAACAATGATACAAACAATAACACTTACAATTTATATATGAACTAAAACACATTAATATATTTAAAAAATAATATTTTTTACAACGATATTATTGAAAACGATATTAACAACAACGATATTCTTAACCCCTTAACTACTGGGTCTCCCCCGTCCCCCAGTACTAAGCCCTTTTTTGCTAAGTGGAGCAGTTCGTGCTTAGGCCTTCATAATTTTTTGAGCACATAAGCTATCCACGCCAAATTAGCATCCTTTTTTTCCAACATCCTGTGGATTCTTAAGGTACCCATGGTTTGTGGATTCCCCTGGAGGGGGCCCGAGAAAATAACCAAAATATAGCTACATTTTGAGTTTTTAGGAACAAAGTGCTCTGAATAAAAGTGTCTGTTTTTTTCGTAAAAATGGCATCAACGAACGGTTTGATGTGCTAACGTCACCATCTTTCCAGCTTTCAGTAACATGCAACAATTTCTTTTTAATCAATTTTGGCATTTTTTAAAGAGGTAGCCTATTTTTTGTACTTTCAAACTACTTACAGTTTGAAACCCATGTGTGATCCACAAAAACTATATATTTCTGAAAAGTAGATACAATCTGAATTCAGCAAGAGATCATATGTGTAGATTCCTCAAGGTTTTCTCAAAGAAACTAACTCTTGAAATAAAGAAATATTGAAAATTAGTAGGAAAAACTACCATTTGTGACAATGTTTTCATGTGTAACTTCTTGTTGCGATGGCTGATTTATAAAAGCAATGTACCATTATGTGCGCTAGACTCTTTTGGTTGTTAGAATATATTGGGTTTCTAGATTTTCCGGGAACCCAAGGTACCCAGAGCCAACAACTGAGCTGCACCGTACAATGGTTTTTATTGTGTACTGAGTATAGGCCAATTCATATGGTGAAATGCGTAGAGTGAAAAATAGCTATCAAGGTAACCTATGTATTTCTGAAATGGGCACAAGATATGGCATTTAGAAGTAGTAGTTATTTGTACATCTCTGAATTTGTGTGTACCGTACGATCATATGATTTAAAGGATATCTTTCAAAATGTCTTCTTTCTTACACACTGGTTTACATTTGAAAGGCACAAATGCAATGAAATCCAAATGGTAATAACAAATATCCTACTATTATATGCTCCCACATGTCTTCTGATAAAAATGGTACCTCACTTGTGTGGGTATGCCTAGTGCCTGGGACAGAAAAACGTCCCAAACGCAACATGGATACATTACATTTTCCACTCAAAACTGACCCATTCTTAGCAAAGTGGATAGCTGTGAATTTTGGGCCCTAGCTCAGCCAGCACCAAGAGAAACCTAGCAAACCTGTACATTTTTTAAAACTATAAACCTAGGGGAATCCAGGATGGGGTGAAATGCATGGCTTTCACCAGGTTGTTTTACCCAGAGCTCCTTGCAAACCCCAAACTTTGACCCAAAAAGCACATTTTACTCACATTTCTGTGATGGAAAGTTCTGGAATCTGTGGGGAGCCACAAACCTCCTTCCACCCAGCATTCCCCTAAGTCTTCAGATAAAAATGGTACCTCACTTGTGTGGGTAGGCCTAGTGCCCGCGACAGGAAACAGCAGAAAACGCAACATGGATACATCACATTATTCCACTCAAAGCTGACCCGTTTTTTACAAAGTGGGTCGCTGTAGATTTGGGCCCCAACTCAGGTGGCACCTAGGGAAACCTAGCAAACCTGCATATTTTTGAAAAATAGACACCTAGGGAGTCTAGGGTGGTGTGCCTTGTGTGGATCTCATGAGGTTTGTTTACCCACAATGCCATGGAAACGTCAAACTTTGCCTGAAATCACGCATTTTCCATACATTTCTGTGATGGAAACTTCTGGAATCCACAGGAATCCACAAAATTCCTACCACCCAGCAGTACCCCGCTTGTGCCAATAAAAGCGCTGCCCCGCTTAAGTGACTGGGACTAGTGCCTGCGACAGGAACTGATCAAATAAAGGTCAATGGGATCCCTGAGGACTTCTACTGACCTCAGTCTGATCCGTTCCTGTGGCAGGCACTATCTAGTGGACTTTCTGGACCATCGGCGGGGCATATCAGGGGCAATTCCCCCATTGGCCCCCCAGGTGGGGCAGAAAGACTGATGCTCTATTTAGTTGGAGTGGAGGCATGATCATTCCTATGGTCGGCAGCCCCCACCTCTAGATTTAAAAAAAAAAAAATTCTTCCCTGATCTCTAGTGGGATTTCAGCCCCCCAGGAGGCAGATCAGGGGTAATTACCCCCATCTGTCCCTCCAGGGAAGAAAGACTGATGCCCATTTAAAGGGCAAGGCCAGGTCCATGGTGGGCAGCCCCCAACTCTATATTTAAAAAATACAAGCTTTCCTGGCATATAGTGGACTTTCCTCCCCCCCCCCAGGGGGGCCGAGTGGGGCAATTACCTCCATCAGTCCTTCGGGGGTCAGAAAGACCGATGCCCCATTTAAATGGAGAAGAGACATGGCCATGCCCATGGTGGGCAGCCCCCACCCAAATATTTAAAAATATGCCTTTCCCTGGTGTCTAGTGCCCCAGAGGGGCAGATACGGGTAAGTACCCCCATTCACCTCACAGGGGGGCAAAAAGGCTGCTTTAGGTAGATATTTTTAGGGGAGCACAAGCCCTTGCCTAAGGGGCCGCTCCCCCCTCCCCGCCCCCCATTCCTGGTGCCTAGTGGGTGGATTCCTGCTCGGGGATCACTTTCCTGTGGCAATCCCCAAGCAGGGATCCACTTGGAAGAGGTATCATTAGATCACTTTCCAACTATACCCCTCCCACCCAAAAACAGTGCTCAGGGCCGACGCATGCACTGGGGAGGGAGTACGGGTGTCGGCCATTGGCAGAAATCCACACCCAAAGGGTAAATAACAATATTACTCACCTAAAAAAACTATATTCTTGACAACTATATTTCAGCATCACAATATTTTTTATCATGATATTTTTATGATACCCCTGTCTCCTGATATTTACAACTCAATATTTTGTTCAAATACTTACTCCACATAAGTCTATCTATTTTTAGAATTTAATAGCTTTACGAACTTTCTGTCAATTGACATAATACTTAAACTATTTGAGAAGATTCTGTTAGTCCTCTTGTTGAACTATACTTTGGTTCTGGCTATTTACTTGCTTTAGAGATCAACTATGTTCATCCTCTCGCATTTGCATTATTTGATGCATTATTGATGCTGATTTGAATTTTTCTATGTTTTGCCATCTGTAATGATTCTTAAATTTGAATACATTTTATGCTTTTGACTTTTAATTTTGCCCTGTGAAGGTTTCTTTTATTTGTACACGGTTATAGTCTTATGAGACTCACGCATCCCCAGTACTGCATCTCAATCCTTTTCATGTATTAATTAAACAGCACTAGCATCCAGTAGCACATTAAATCTTTCCCACAAAGAAAATATTTTCCTCATTAAATCTGAGGTGTCTTAAGGAAATCCCCCTCCCCTATTTATTCCTTTAACCTTTTGCATATGAAAATGGCATTGAATTTCATTAGGAAGGTGTATTAATGACCCCAAAACCGCAACTTATATCTCTATAGCCTTACCATGATGCTTTGGACATTTCTGGGAGCTGCAGCAGATTTTTTCTGGGCCTCTCTCAAATCTACAGCTCAAGAGGCACAGTAACACAACAGGAAGTTCAGGGCTATGCATTTCTCGACTGGAGTACTTTCTTCATTCATGGCCAGCAATAGGGGTGGGCTGAATGGCCCTCCATTGCTCTGTGGATCTCCTTACATCTCTACCTTACACAACACCCCTAAAGGTATTACATGAAAAACACGTCGTCAACCTCTAGATTCTCATCCGAAGCTGGTCTTCGCCACCCTGAGTGCTCAGGGCAGGTCTTATGGTAGAACGTCCTTTTCTTGGTTTAAGTGTCCTGGAATATACATCTCAGAGTAATTACATCAGAAAACCAAAGGTAATGGAGAAAAAAATATGCAATGGTGCCGGGAATTAAAAAAGAGGGTTATGTTATGTTATAAAGTATTTATAGCACACGTGCACTTCACAAAGAGTATCCCGGCGGAAACCAAAAGGTCAAGGGAGAACCGAAAGACTGGAATGGACAGTTATTATAAATTCTAGTTGGGAAATAGCCACATTTTTATCAGCTTTCTGAAGCTGCTGTGATTAGTTGTTAGACATAGTTTCTCTGGAAGTTTATTCCAGTGCCATGCTGTAAGAAAGGAAAGAGAGTAATGCTAAGGAAAAGCCATAGTATAAGGTAATAATTGCCAATTTGTTCCTCTTGGGGGAACCCTAACATGCTTTTAAACATTGCAAGGAACCCCTTTCCCTGAAAACATTTTCAGTTCAGAAAAAGCTGGTAGCAGGGAGCACACATATATCACCGCTAAATTATTGTTAAGAAAATGTATTTGTAAAGAGCTGCTATGATATACACATAATTGGTCAGGGACCTTTGGGTGTAGTAATTTCATATGAACAGTGGCCCCTAACAACAGAATTAGAGGTAAGGAATAACATAGACATACAATGAGGTCTATATAATTTTTTTGTCCATCCGGACAAAGAGTCTTTTGATGTCTTTATATTAAAGAAAAATGACGCACACAGAACATACAAGTGGGGACACGTGTCAGGAAAAATAAAAGCAAAAGAAGAAGGCTCAGGCATTTACAGGGGCTTGGATTTAAATGTACAGTTGTCCCAGCAAATACAAAGAGCAACACCATAGCACAATACAATGAGCAATTATGAAAGTGTCAAGGTGTACAGAGTCGATGACGTTATGATCCCATTTAACTTGATACCGGGATCATCATCAGGACATAAGATTATATGCCTGAGACTAATGCCTGAAAAATGATCATGTCAGTATCCCCTATCCTGGAAGGGACTGGAAGCAACTGACACAGCAGGCGCAGGGACGCATACCGCAAGAAACCCCTAAAGGGTTCCGGTGGGTCCTATAACGATGTAGGTCCTCAGTATTCGTAATGAAAGAATGGCAGTCCAGTTCTGAATGTCCAAAAATTGAGTACCCGGATATTAGCTAGTCCAATCCGACACTCCCGTGAGTGCTGGAGTATCTGGGGGGTTCACGAGGGAACAGATTCCCTTTGTATGTGCTGCGCGTTTCGTGGCGGGTCCTCGTTGCGTCTATGCCTGAACCCGCCATGGATTGTATTTATGTGGAGTGTTGCTATGTGGCATGGAGTAGATTTTTGTGGAGTGTAATTATGCGGTATGGAGTGGAATGTATTGATGTATGGTATGGTATTGTGTGGCGTTGAATTGTGTGGTGTGGCATTGTGTGGATTGTGTGGCATGGTGTGGAAATATGTGGAGTGGAAATATGGGACACGTTGCAAAGCTGAATTTTGTTGAGTGTAATTATGTGTTTTGGAGCTGTGTGGATATATGTGCAGTGTAATTATGTAGGTTGGAGTGTAATTATGTGTAGTGGAATTATCTGGAGTTGAATTGTGTAGCGTGGAGTGGAGTGGAATTATGTGGCATGGAGCGGAGTGGAAATTTGTGGAGTTGAATTTGATGTACTGTCATTATGTGGCATGTAGTGGAATAATGTGGAGTTGAATTGATTGGTGTGGAATTATGGGATGTTGAAATGTGTTGTGTAGTGGAATTATGCGGTGGGCATTTGTGCATTGTGGAGCTGCGTGGCACTTAATTGTGTGGCAGTGTTTTGAATTATGTGGAGTTGAATGCTTGTTATCTTCATAAGCCAGCTGAGTGCAGGGCACAGTCTGCATCATTTGGCTATATTGTCCAGTGATCTCAGTGGGCCTTAGAATGCTGGTGACTTGAAATGGGCTTGCGTTATTTAAGGTATTTAAAACTAGTTGGTTGGAATAGTATAAAATAAGCAAACGGTCTCCTGAGAGGGCTTGGCCGTAAGCACTTGGGTCCCTACTAGTTTGACCTGAGGAGAGCGAGTCCCTCCAACTGCAATTATTGTCTGTGCATTCATATAAAGCACTCCAATACCTTCGGGTCGAGTTAGCGCTATATAAATATAAAACTGCGAAAACTATTTTATTTTCTATGGCTTCCCAGGGGCCTCAAGACCTGAAGAGTGTGAAAGTAGACATCAAGCATTCGTAAATGATCCCCACTGCTTATTTTATGCACTATCAAAGATGTGAATGGCATCTGCTGTTCCAAAGCACACAGGGATTTTCTTTAATGTAACAGTGTATTGTTCTGTGCACCTCCTCTATAGATCAAGTTAAAACAAACATCCTGAAACCACTGTGACTGGCTTCTTTTATCACAGACACCTATCCAGTGAAATCTACCTTTGTTCTTGTGCATCCCGTATCCCTTTCCACTTTGTAGCTAGGCTGCGCTTTTAACTGACCCCCTTACCCCCTAACAAACAGATAACAAGTAGTGGCGCAGGAAGGATGGCAGCAAGGATGGGAGTGAGGGGGAGCAAGGGAGGAGGCAACAGATGGCCAGAGATGGCCAACAAAAAGGAACAATGAGTGAAATCACAAGCTGCGGCGCAGGAAAGACGGCAGCAATGACGGGAGTGAGGTGGTGCGAGAGAGGAGGCCAGAGATGGCCAGAGATGGCCAACAAATAGGAGGGAACGAAGCCACCAAAGGCGGGACCGATGTACACTATTCACCAACCAGAGCAAAGGAATTTCAAAAGACAAGCCAAACAACCAACCAAAAGTGTTAGGCGTGTTGAAAGCCAAAAGACTAAATACAGTATGTCTTACCTCAAAAGACTGGAAACTTGAAGCAGTCTGCGGGTTAAAGAGCTTCTCGGAACCTAAACTGCACATACTGACAGGGTCGGATTGGCATGGCGGGCAATGGGCCATTGCCCGAGGGGCCTGTGACAAAGGCCAGCAGGTGGGTAATTTTTTGGGGCTATAAACAACCTCACATTTGCCTGGACTGGCTTGGTCACTGGCGCTCAACCCAAAAGGCTTCTGCAGCCTTAGAGCAGAGGTGAGTAAGACCAAGTACAAAGCCTAGCTAGCTTATTGTCATGTGCAGTAGGTCAATGGGCCAAACTGAGGAGGCACAGCATGTGGTGGGTGTCCTCCCATCCTGAGTGACTGAGCGTGATAGTGAGGCCTCAGGAAGCGGTAGGCTGTTTTTGAGCATCACAGCCAGCACTAACGTTACAGGGGGGGAGGGAGAGAGGCTGTGCAGTGGGCCGAATTACGAGTGTTGGCTTTTTAGGAGGCTCTGCCTTTATTTTGAGCAACAGTCAGACGAGCCCGGGTGCCTGCTAGCACCTTGTCAACTTAAAAATTGTGAGGGGGCTCCCGTTCTCCATTGAACAAGAATAAAAAATGATACACAACAACCGATAGAAGCAAAAAGAAAACTTTTTTGGGCAACTCAATTTGTTTTTTGTTTTGTTATTCTTTTTATTAATTCAATACAACATGAAAACACCACAATAGCGTCGTTGTTACATGATAAGATGATTCTCAAATTGACTCGTACATCCATTAAATACTCACTCATGACCCACCCACCCATAACAATCAAATTGGGGAAAGCACAGTCAGCAAAGGAGCCGGGTCCATTGTCAAGTGTAGGGGGGACACACAAACCTCCACGGAATTCATTCCAGTTGCCCCATATTTTCTCCCATTTTTTTGGGCAGCCCCTATTCTTGTAGACAGTTTTTTTCAGCTATCATATGCTTGTCCATATTCTTTTCCCGATCTCTCAGGCTGGGTGCTATTTCCGCTCCCCAACATCGTGCTATTTTGCGCTTAGCTTAGACCCTAGGCCTTGCACTTAGCCACTGGTCTGTCCCATGCGAGTGATGTCTGAGTTGTCATAGATATTAGGTAGGCACCACTTGGCAGTAAGAGACACTGTTCTGTCCCATAGAGTGATCATACAGTTAACTATTGCCTCCCAATAACACTGTATGACCGGATATTCCCAAATAATATGAAAAAAGATAGCATTCTGGACACAGTTTCTACGGCAGGAGTCATCCGGTACTCTTCCCATTTTCACTAAAGTGGTACAGGCGAAGTAGGTTCTATGTAATATTTTAAGTTGTACCAACTGGAATCCCGCTCTGATTGCTATTTCCTTTGGAGGAAGCTAGTGCCTCCAGCCAATCATCAGCCCACTTCTCGCGCAGACAGAGCAGGGTGTCGGGAGTATTGTTAATGATTTTGCGATATGTGAGTGAGATCGCTTTACGTTTCCTGTGGTTGTCTAGTAATCGATCCTCCAAGGGGGAGGAAACAGGCAGTTCCTCACCTCTGGGCAATGCCGATTGGAGCGCATGCCCAACATGCAGGTAGCGGAATATCTCAGCGTGAGCCAAGCTGTAGTCCCTCTGTAGGTCGGCGAAGGGAATGACTGCTCCCTGTGTCCACAAATCCCCTATTTCGGACAACCCTATGAGGTCCCATTTGTTAAAGTCCGGTAACGCTCCCAGCGCCCCCAAAGCCGCTGAGTCCCACAGTAGCATGGAGCACGTCAATCTGCTCTTCCATCCCAAAGCATCATAGGCTGTTTGCCAGATACTGACCATCACGTCCACCGGCCCCTGCAGTAAGGGTCACAACGGGGCAAAGTATAAGGCCCACAGACACCCCCCAGGGTGCATCATCAGATGATCCATACAGATCCACGGTTCATCAGCCGGTAGGTGCCTCCATTGATTAATCGTGGCAAGTTGTGTTGCCCAGTAGTACTTCTGTACATCTGGTAGTGCAATACCACCATTGTACCACCCCCTTGGAAGCTTGCAAAGTGCGATTCTATGCTGACCCCCATTTTATAAAAGTGTGCATACTGTGGAATTTATTGATTTGAAGTATTGCGGTGAGACAGGGTATGGAGTATTGTGGAGAGCTTACAAAAATCGGGGCAACACCATCATCTTAAAGAGTGCCGCTCTTCCTAGTAGGGACAGGGGCAGAGACCTCCAATGCCGAACGTCTTTCTTTAGACTATCTAGCGGAGGAAGGAGGTTTTTCTCATAGAAGAGAGCTAGGTCCACGATGGCAAATATTCTCAAATATGTAAAGCCCTCCATGGCCATCCAGATCTCAAAGCCCTGAGGTAGAGCAGGCGGTTGGCCGTGCAGAACATATATTAATGATTTCGCCAATTGATCATATACCCAGAATAACTGCCAAATATAGTGAGTATGTGCATAATTCTGGCACTGGAGCACTTGTGATCTGTCATGTATAATAGGACGTCATCAGCATATAGTGATACTCGGTCTTCCCACTGCTCCAACCAGCAGAAACCCTAGAGCAGGGGATACCTAAGGATCCATGCAGCCAGGTGCTCTAACATCAGGGCGAACAGGAGGGGGGAGAGCAGGCATCCCTGACGGGTGCCACGTTTTAGGGGGAAAACTCACAATGTTTCTCAGTTGATCACCACCTGAGCCAGGGGTTTAGTGTAGAGGAGTCAAATCCAGCCCAGAAATCTAGGGCCAAAGCCCAAATTTCAACAGCACCTCAAAAATATAAGGCCACTCAATGGTATCAAATGCCATGGGGGCCATCAGGGGGTAGGATAACCGCATCCTCTTGGATGTACATCGCCCTGCTCAACACTCCATAAAACCTCCTCACATAAATCCGGATTGTTCCGGATGTACTAGCTTTGTATTACCTGTATCAAACAACCAAGACATTGATAGTTTAGTTGATAGTTTAGTTAGTATTTTAACTTCAGGGTCAAGGAGGGAGATTGGCCTGTAAGAGGCACAATCGTCTGGTGATTTCCCTTCCTTATGTTATTGTTATTGTTATTGTTATTGTTAGGAAAACTTATACAGCGCACGGTTACCCTGAGGTGTCCTGGCGCTTGCTGCAGTCCTCCCACCTTTCATGGATTACTGCCAGAGTGTTGTTCAAAACAGCCATGTTTTCAACGCCTTCCTAAAGGCCAGTAGATCATTAAAATTTCTCAGATAGAAAGGAAGCTCGTTCCACGCCTTAGCTGCGCCAGCAGTAAAGCTTCTACCTCCCCATCTAACTTTTTTTGTAAGTGGAACTACTACTAATTTTGCTCCTGACGAGCGTAGAGATCTTTTGGGCACATACCACTGAAATTGTTGTTTCAGATGGGCTGGGCCTGTGCCTTGAAGAGCTCGGAAAACTAAACAGAGTGTTTTAAAAGGACTCGTTTTTAACGGGCAGCCAATGAAATTTTTTGATTGCACTCGAGATTGATGCAAATTTCGAGGTTCCAGTGAGCAATCTGGCTGCTGCGTTTTGCAGCATCTGAAGTTTTTGTATACCGCGCTCCTGCATATTTAGGTATAGACTATTACAATAATCTAGTCTTGACATAATTAAGGCTGTAACCACTGTGCGCTGGCTATCTGCTGGCAGGAGAGGCAGAATTTTCCTCGTAGTCCTGAGAATATATGATGTGGCAGAAACCACGGCATTGACTTGACCGCACATGTCAAGATGTTCATCTATTACCATCCCCAGGTTTTTGACTTTCCTGGAGGGTATTGGTAACGTCCCCATTGAATTTGGCCACCAACTTGGGGTCCAGAAATTAACATTATTCCCAAACAGGATGACCTCTGTTTTGCTAGCATTCAGTTTTAAGCAATTTTGCGTCATCCAGCTTCCTATTGCCTCCATACAATCCTGGAGCCTCTCTCCGGTTGCCTTCTCCTGTCCTGGTTGGAGGGATACCACAATTTGAGTATCATCGGCATATGATGTAAGACAAAAGCCGAATGACTCAATCAGGGGGGCCAAGGAGGATACATAAATATTAAAAAGCGTAGGGTTCAATGATGACCCCTGAGGAACTCCACAAGGGAGAGAGAAAGGTTTTGAGACAAACTCACCTAAAGCAACTATCTGTAGTCTATCCGAGAGGAAGGATTTAATGAGAGTCCAGGCTTTATCCTGCACTCCGCAAGCCAACAAACGGTCCATCAATACTCCATGGTGGACCGTATCGAAGGCTGCAGAGAGATCAAGCAGGATCAGTGCAGCCTTTCCTCCCCGATCCAACACTCTCCTAATCTCTTCCGTGGATTTAAGAAGGGCAGTTTCCGTACTTTGCCCTTCCCTGAACCCAAATTGAGTGGGGTCCAAAACCTTTGCCTCACGTAGATAAGTGCTCAGTTCAATATTCATATGTTTCTCAATCAATTTGGATGGCAAAGGGAGGCGTGAAATGGGGCGAAAGCTGTTTGGGTCTTTCATATCCAAACTTGGCTTTTTTAAAAGTGGCATAACAGATGCGGTTTTCCACACTTTAGGAAAATGCCCTTCCGAAAACATAGCGTTGAATAAAGGAGTGAGTGTCATGGCTATAGGTACAGAAGCCAGTTGTGCCACTGCCACTGGGCAGGGGTCATAAGGTGAGCCTGATTTGGCTGACAAGAGAAGCTTCAGTGTTTCTGTGAAAGATATTGATGCAAATTTATCCAAAGTGGGCTTTGAATCTAGCCCCACTTTGTGGCCCTGTGTTAAGACTTCTGATCCGCTGCCACATGGACCCTTAAAGGTGCTAAAAATAGTTTCCACCTTTGCCTGGAAAAATGTTGCGATTTCTTCGCATAGTTCCTGGCTTGTATTAATAGTTGCTGATTGTGGATGTGCCAGCCTAGTTACTACTTTAAAAAGTTCTTTTGGTGAATTAAGAGCTAGATTAATTTGTCCAACAAAGAACTCTCGCTTCGTCTTGAACAGTAGCTGTTTATAAAGTAGGAGGCCTTGTTTATACATTGTTCTCTCGGCTGGTCGGTACTCCTTCCTCCAAGACCGTTCCAACTGTTTACATTTCAGTTTTTGTGCCCTCAATTCCTGAGAATACCACTGGGCTGTAGGGTGTGCCCTTTTAGGAATGAGTGCTTTCTTGGGGGCTAGAGTATAACAGGCATCCTCTACCCAGGCCGTATATGCGGAAGAAGCTTCCTCCACATGTATGTATGGTGACAATCGCTGCAACTCTCTGGTCCTTGGGGAGAATCCCCCACTCCCCGCTCTCCTCAAACATCCGCAACAAGTGTGGGGCAAGTTTAGATGCTGTGAGTTTGTAGAGTTCTATGGGAATCCCATTAGAGCCCAGTACTTTGCCTACATTTAAGTCTTGAATCGAGCATACTATCTCTTCTTCTGTTAAATCGCCTTCAAGAAGGCCTCTATCGTCAGTAGAGCGAGCAGGGAGCGGTATGTCTGCCGGGAATTCACAAGACTCCTCTGTTGTTGTGGAGCTAGAAGGGGAGTAGAGTTGTGAATAATAAGAGGCAAAGGCCTCAGCAATGGCCCGCTTATCAGTGATCCACTCCCCCTCCTTTGATCAGAGCTTTAGTACCCATCTGCTCGCCCTCTCCTTTGTATCCAACCAGGACAAGAGTTTACCCGCCTTATCTCCTGCCTCATAGATGCAATGTAAAGTTGCCCTATGTTTGGTTTTGGCTTCCTCTGTTACTATTTCTCGATATTCTTACTGCTTAAGCGCTAGTTTATGAGTGACATCAGCTTGATTTTGGTATATCAATAGTGCCTCTATGTGTATTATGTCCCTTTCTATAGCTTCCAAACGCGCCCTTTTATCCCTCCTCTGGTGCACGATCAGGGAGAGACCTTGCCCCTTATAACTGTCTTGTACGCCTCCCACATTGTTGATGCTGAGTCCACTGTAGCCTCGTTTTCGGTGAAGTACTGCTCAGTGGCCCGCATGAGTCTCTCTCTTACTCTAGGGATCATAAGATACCAGGGGCTTAATTTAGTAGTGCTGTGGGCCCCCGGGTCTACAAAGCCATACACCGCCCATAGCGGTGAGTGATCAGATATGCCCCTAGCCAGGTGGAGGACCTCTCAGAAATGGGGAAGGCGATGGGCCAAGGCCAGCATGTAGTCAATTCTAGAGAGGGAGCCATGTGCTCCGGAGTAAAAAGTCAAGTGTTGCATCCTGGGGATGAGAGATCGCTACACATCTACCAGACCCATGGCATTTAGAAAGTCTGCCAATGGGGCTCGGCCAGCGGGTACCTGTCTGGGGGTCCAGTGATCACTGGAGTCATTGAGTGTTAGGTTAAAGTTGCGGCCCATGAATAACCCTCCATCTGGGAGATTGAGAAGTAGTGTACTTAACTCAGCTAGCGTGGTGTCAGAGTCTTGGTGAATTGTAAACTCTTAAAATATTAATGGAGGTCCCCTCCCAAGTAGCTGTAACTGCCACATACCTTCCACCCTTATCCATCCAGGAGTCATGCACCTTTATGGCCAAAGACTTTTTGACTAATATGCCCACACATCTAGACCCCGTTTTGTATCCTGCATGGGCCAACATTTTGTAGCCCCATCTGTCTAGAGGTCTACTCTTGGTGCCAATCAAATGTGTCTCTTGTAGGAGAACTACATTGGGTGAGTGTCTTTTTATATATTGCAGGACAATTCCTCTCTTGATCTTATCGCCCAGGTCATTTACGTTCCAAGACATGAGGCCCAGTTGGGCTTTATCTGTGGGTAGTGTCATACAGGGTGCTGCGTATGTGTCCAAGACCGGGCCCCCCCTCCCCACGGGGCAGTCTGGGTAGTAATCCCTTCCTATATGTGTCATTAGCAGATGGTGGCGAGCATCAAGACTAGAAGATAAGTCAATGTTGCACATAGTAGTGTGTATCAAACAGTAACTTGTTCCCAACATCATCCCCCCTCCCTGCCTCCCTGCAAAGCAGGCCCTAAACTGCCCACCTCCCCAACTATGCAGAGCACCAGTTAGCCCAAATAACATCTAAACAATAACTCAATTAGTTTTTGAAAACGTTACTGTGAAAAATATTCATCCAGGGACACAATGACAAAGGGAAGGGAGAATAGAAATGAGAGTAATAAAATGGATTGAGTGAAGGGCGCAATGTGGAGAGATAAAAGGAGAAGTGAGACAGAGTGGAAAAGAATGACAGAAAGAGGGGAAGAGGAAAAGGAAATGAAGGGAGAAAACAAAGTAAAGGTAGAACAGGAAGGATAATAATGCCAAATGCAGACAGAGGGAGAGAGGGGGAAGAGATTAGAGAGAAGAAGTGATGAAAGAAAGTGGAGGGAAGAGCAGAAACTGGTAAAGATAGAGAGAGAGAGAGCAAAAGCTCAAAAGTGAAAGTGGAGAGGATAGAGAAGAAGGTGAATGACAAAATAAATGATAGACAGGAGATCAAGGCGGAAAAGGGTTTCAAAGGATCCCTGTTCTATGAATACAAAGGATGGATACCATCTCACATGCACTATTCTAGCTCTCTCCCTCAGTCTACAGCTTAGTTTAGAGGTTGTTGGCTTTTCATGAGGTAGTGTGAAACGTAGAGTACAATCCACCTGTTGAATTCATGAAAGGTGCAGAACGATAAAGAAAATTCCAACAGAGGAATCTCCTTTGGTTTTAGTGTTGCCTCCAAACACAGGAGCACTTTCTGTTACTCTCTGCAGCAGGGCACTAAATGAGACACATCAGAATATAACATTTGGTGTAGTATAGGATAGAAAGGAGTTGAAGGGGCAAAGGGAAGATAAGTGAGTGGGACTAACAGGAAAGAGCATGACTGTAGAAAAAACGAAGGTTTGCAAGACAGACATGAAATACAACTCCAAGGAGAGATACCAAATGAGAGGAGAAATAAGGGTATGAGAGATATAACAAGAACTAAAGTAAAGGCAACAGGGGAGATATAGGAGTGAGAGAGAGGGGGAGGGGATTTGTAGACTGAGAGACAAAGATAGAAAAGGACAAGGGAAAATGAGAGAGACAGAGTGAAGAATATAGGTAGAATGAGAGACACCACAGAGAGAAAAAGAAGTAGAGAATGAAAGATCGAAGGAGGAACAACCAGAGAGGGCAAAACAAGTGATAAGGAGAATAACAGACGTGTACACAGCAAGTAAGAAAGAGGTATGGAGACAGAGGGAAAGAAAGGCAGAAGGGGAGAGAGAAAAAGAGAAGTTGATGGTATAGATGGATAGACAGAAATACAGAGAGCTAAAAAATCAGACAGATAGTTGCACTTGGTGATAGTGGAGGTGAAATGAGGGAATAGAAAAAGGGGTGAGAGAAGAGAAGGGATGTATATGTGTTTCTGTGAGAGAGAGCGATGGGGCAGATAATTCCTAGGAGATGAATTGAAAGGTTGCATTTGGAGTGAATTCCTGTAGCTTTTCCAGATCCAAATCAAGTCTCTCCCCCACAATACAAAAGACATCAATGTATGCAATGCCCAGAAACATCACTTGCAGAGAGGCTTCTGAGTGACAACTAAAAGTGGAAACCTTGCACAACTCTGATGTGTACGACCGTGGATGCATTGCTGCGACTTCCCAAGGAATTTGGCAGTCACCTAAGGGTGAGTGGCTGCTACAAAGGATCTGAAGGTGACCAAGAAAGCCACTGGTTCAAGAGTGAGCAGGTAATTCAGGGGCATGAAAGTGAAGTGAGGAGGAACTTCAGTGACCCAAGGGTTATCATGAGTCTCCAGCACCTAATGCGGACGGAAACTTCAGGGACGAATGTCATGAGCAGGAAGCTTGTATACCTGAAAGTGATCATTAGCCTGAGGGAACTGAGGGAGAGCAGAGGCCTGGGGGCGAGCAAGAACATAAGGGGCATGAGATTGAGCAATTGTTTCAGGGAAATGGAGGTAAACTGGTGCCTCAGAAATCTAAACTGAGCAATACCCTTGAAGCTCCTGCTCGCCTCATTGTCCTCTGTGGGAACTGGGAGAGAACAGGAGCCTCAGGTCCCTAAGGTGAGCAGAGCACCTAATGATTTGGCCTGAGAATAAACATTGGATTCAGAGCCTTTCAGGTGAACATTGGTCTCAGTAACCTTATCACAGATTTCTCTCAAAATTACTCCCCTGATACTAAGAAACGTTTCATGAAATGTGGGCCACTTTTTCTTTTGGTGCCCAGGCCTAATTTGATTCCCAATCTTACCCTGCATACTGAAATCACTTACAGAACAGTAATCACTACATTGCTCTTGTCTCTGACTGGCACATATTTCCAAACAGTACGCGCTATTTCCAGCCTGCCTTTTTACTCCTAGCTGAGTAGAGAGCGCAGTTCGCACCGACACTGCTTAAGGCAGCTTCATTTAAGCCTACCTTATAGGGCACTACCGGACCAGTGCATTCCTGTGGCTCCGGTGCCTAATGACTGCTCCTGTACACACTCAACGTGTAGCTACCCCCACCAGCACTGCCATGAGCCACTCGTGCACACTTGTGAGAAAGAGCGCGTCCCCACACAAGCGCGTACCTTGAAGTCGCGCACTAATGAAACTGTAACTTCCCCCCCCGACCATAGCAAAACCTCTAAATGGGCCATCCAAGAAGACAAAGAGAAGCACTGCACTGTAAACATTGCTTTCGTGCAACAGCCCGTACAGGATACCCAAGAGAGGAAACCCCTGATTAACATACAAGACGCTGGAGCCACGCCTCCAACACAGACTGGCGCGCCCTCTGCCTACAGCAGGCCAATAGCAGCCCTCCATAGCTATTCGCTTCCCGCCGGGGCACCCGCTGCCATTGTGTACCCTGCACATTAGCACCTGCGCTCCCCTCCGCATATAGCCGCCGCCTCCTAGCTATGCGCTCCTGGCAGAGGCTTTGAAGTGCACGCCGGGGCCTCCCTCAGACATTGTGTTACATCGTCACGCATTCCCCAGGTACGAAAAACAGCCCACAGGCCAAAACGACCTTCCTGCATGTAGCAGCCGCGTCCATAACCATGCGCCTGCCGCCGGGGCCCCCTCTGACATGGTGTCACCTCACCCGCAAAGCCCCCCAGGTCGAAAACTGCAAACCCCCACTAGCGCCATGCCCCTACCACATACGGGCTCGCCCTTGACAAAGCGGCAGCCTCCAAAACCGCTCCGTCTCACACCGCGGCCCCGGCCACCACAGCGCCTGACACCACATGCAATGTATAACCATTTGTTGTCTCCCAAACCTCTGTAATTTCTCGCGCTGATTAACAGTAGGTAAACAGCAACCAAATTGAACGGAATCGAACCCATGAACTAGGGTTCTGAGCACTACGATGTTACTTAACTGAGCCAACAGCTCCATGCTCATGAACGCTACGCCAGGCCTCCTTGAACCCACATGCCGCGCCTCACGGCTTTACGACGCTCCCGCAGCTTCCCCGGGGTCCAAGAAGTCAAAGAGAACAAGACCCCCGGGACGCCGCCTTAAATAACCTAATTTAGTTTTGGTTTCCTTTACGTATTGGAGCGTCAGCAGGGATCCATCCCCTTCCGGCATCTAACCCCTGGAGGAGTCTCGGCTCCGTGGCGCAACTAAGGGTGCCCCTACCCTAGGCGTGGGGGGCGCCTGCTCAATACAGCAGCTAATATGAAAATAACACATACACAGTGCAAATAAATATACCTTTAAATATGGACTGAACAAAAAAAACATAGAAACAGTAGGTAGCACATGGAGGTTCTTCAAGGTATTTAACATTATTTCTTTATTTATTTATCATTTATTTATTATTCCAAAATGTATTAATTATTATTCCAGGATTTCTTGTGGACCCCTTGACAATGGTCATGCGAAATTTATGGTTCATAGAGTCTTGTTGGGAAAGCACTGGCATAGAGAAGGGTGTTTTTTGCAACAAAAATAGAATTTCCTCACCGAGGAAAAGAAAAAGTGCTAAAAAATGTAAAAGGGTAACGAATAAAAGAAAAAAGAAAAACATATACATATATTAAAGGCAGGGGTGTCCAGTCACAAATAACTGAGAAAAAGTAAATTTCCAAATTTAGCTCAGAATTCCAGCAAAAACAGCCCAAGGATAATGCGAAATTGAGAATATATATACAAACTTGAAACCACTCCCTTCTAGATTAATCACCAATGATTAATCTCAAAGTTATTAATCACGCAGAGAAAATCACATGGAACCTGTATTCTATCCCAGATTATGTTCACCCATTGAAAGACAAAAGTAACTTCATACTATTGAACAAATGGTCAATTTATTCGGAATCTCTTGAAATAATGACTATGTGTCACCTGATGTGAATGATTTGAGTATCCACTATTTTCCTGCCTGAGAATGACTGCATGGCCATGGTCATCTTTTGTCACACAAATCAAGCCATTATTCACTTACAAATAAAAAAAAAACAGGAAGGATTTGGCATGAAACACACAGGGGAAACCCCATGCACAATTCAGTACGCACAAAAATAAAAACATGGAACTAGCTATAAATGTGTCGCTGTTGACTGTTACTGGGGCTTTAATGTGTTTCGCCCGGCAGCATTCTGAACGACAAAACGAACAGCAATTGATAACATGACAACATTACTAACTAGAGGCTGACGTTCAGCTCGCTGTTTAGTATTTGAACTAACAATGAGCATAATAGAGGAGTGAATCCATTCATTTTTAGGTCGAGCCTAGAGTAGTGCGCAAACGCTGCTTCTGGCGAAGACTTTATGTAGTGGGCATTTGAAAGCTGACCACACGCTCGTGCACAATGGCCTTTTCCGTGCGGTTACCCGCACGTTTCAGGCACGATGTACGAGCGTGTGGTCAGCTCAGCAGGCTGCCGCGCTCGCCCCCGCTCCTCTCGTCCCCGCTCCTCTCTTGTTTCCTTCAGTCTTCGCGGAGTCTTTGGAGGGCTCTCAGGAAAGGCTGGTTTTCCTCTGGCATCGCTCCCAATGCTTGGTGTCAGAATTGTGCTTTGCTGTCTGCCTGGGCAGGGCGCACATTACTGAAAGGCTCGCCTGGAAGAGAGAGAGTTACAATCTGTAGGGGAGTGGAGCTAGGAATGCACGGCCGAACAAAAGCCCCATTCTTGAGGCTGTTTCAGTTTGGTTTTGTAGCCAATATGTTTCAAACTTTGCAATGCCGTTCCAGAGAATGTACTGCGAGTCGCAGCCCCGATACAAATAATCACTGGTCGCTGTGAGATAGTTCAAATCCGTGGCAGGAAAACGTGATGGTCCGCGTGCCTGGCATGGGACTGCCGAATATCGTCCCTGCAGTTCGAAACCCACGACTGTCACAGTCTCACAGACATTAATTGTTTAAAAATATTAAGGATGCCCTTGAGCTGTTACCTAACGGAACCACTCCCCGTGATTACCTCACTTCCCGTGCCCCCATTCCTCCTCCACGTCACCTTCTCTCCACTGCGCCCGTCCGCTTCCAGCACACCTTACATCCAGCTCTCTGTCTCTTTCCTCGTTCTTCTACATGTCGGTCCTCTCTTCCTGCACCCCACGCCCGCACCATTGTGCCTTGCTCATTTCCCACTCATCTGACACCCAATGACTCGCCCCTTTCTAGCATGATGATGACACATAACATTAGTCACAGTCGGCGAAGAGGGAACCCCCAGCAGCTCCGTTGCAAGATTTTTTGGGTCCAAATCGTCACTGCCCTTTATCCCAACATGTGGCAGCATTGCCATAACAATCCTTGTTCTCACAGACAGCTATACAGATTCAACTCGAGTCTGACTTCATCATTCCTCACCGCTATATTTTCTTCTTTCTCATTGTCTCGTAACCTTTCCCTGCCCCTTCCCATGTGCTACTGCCAGAATTCTTTCTTCGCATTCTACTCTCACCCCACCCTCCCATCTTTTCTTGTCTTCCTTTCACTTATCTGACTCTTTCTGCCCTCTTGTCACTCATCAGCCTCACTTTTTCGAGGCTGATGACTCTCGAGCAGTTCCACGAGCACGCTGGTTTCCCTTTCATTCTTGTGCATTTGCTCTGCTCTCCCTCCCAATGGGTCAGCAGGCTGAAGCCTGGCATGTCTCACAGCGGTGTCCCTGCCTCTCCTGCTGCTGTAATTAACTGTTAATTATCTGTGCTGAGCGGAATGCTTCATTTACACTCTCGCACCTGGCTGAGAGACCTCTTTGGTCGTTTATTATTTGTAGCGTTTACACATAATTTCTTCAACAGATGATCTTGGAATAAAAAAAAGCTAAAGTATTCCTGTTGCAGTTTGCAAGAATATTCCCAGAGTCGGGCCTCTGAATAATCCTGAATATGTGTCGCCCTCCGTGTGCTTCCAGGAGCCCAAGGTCACACGTGCATTGCATGATAATATGTCCAGGTCCTCTGAGGTCACTGGCTGATTACTGTAGCCCCCCTGCTTTCTGATATCCTCGGGGCAGGAAGCGAACAGGACACCCCCCACGACTGGGCTAGCAGTGCATTTGCACCCCGAAGAGACAAATTACCATCACTCCGCCCCCCTCATCCCCAGACAAACATTTAAGGAGCAGCTAAAGCGCTAAACCTGGCCCAATCCACTCCCCCCCCCCCGACTAGAGGCCATGGTGGGAGGGGGGCAGGGTGTGCGTCTTTTCATGGCCCCCCACCCTTGAAATGGGAGCCGAGCTTCCCTCAGCCATCTCCCTAAAAATGTGCTGTTAATGAGGGGCCCAGCAGGGGGCGTGGTGCCAGGGCATGTCTCCCCTGACCCAAGAGGGCATGAGTGCCCACTCGCAGCGTGTTTACAGACTTAGAAGGGCTTTTGTTGCTCAGGGACAAAACTGTAAAGCAGCTCAGTAGGTTGGGCGCCTCTGTCCGCCGTAGACGTGTGTGCACCCTGCCTTTCCGCTTCCAGGGGGAGTAGCAGAAGAGATCTGGCGCATTACTAGCGGTTTGTAACAAAGTGTGTTTTTACCTTCAGCACAAAACGGGCCATTCCAGGCTGCAGCTTTCTCGGATTTCGGGAATATCTGTCATAGTAAGAATTTTTCTCAAAGAAGGCCTAGACCTGCCACTTGGCACTTTCCTGACACCTTCCTTTTGGGAAAGCGACGAAATGACACGCTTTCACTTTAGCACACACATAAGATCACATGTGAAGTGGCGGGGGAGCTGGGACCTTTACCTGTAGAAATAGACACGTGTCTCTGTTTCTTGATTTACAGGTCTGACATTTGAAAGAGCAGCTGTTAGAATCCCTTATCACCTCTGCTTTCAGTCCAAGATACATACCCCCTTCCCATGAACTGACTATCACTGTGAATCATCATTGGGGGCTCTCACTCCACCTCCCCTCTCTCTCTCTATCATCTATTTTCCTCATTCTCGCTATTCACTCGCACCTCATCCTCCCTCGCGTTTATATCTCCCCTTCACCCCTCCTCTTGCGTCCTTCCACCCCTCACTCTTCCCTATCACTCCCCCCTCTCTATTGCATCCTTCCCTTTCTATCTTCTTTCACTGCAGTTCTCCCTACTCCTCTACCAAACTCAGTTTGCCTCAGTTCTTCTCCTCTTCTCACTTTCTGCCTCATTCATTCCATACCTCTTCCCATCCAGTTTGCTCCCACTTCTCCCCTTCTCTACTCAATGCAACATAAATACACCCGCATACCACTCGGTACCACATAATTACAAGCCACATAATTACACTCTACTCAATGCAACATAAATACACTCCACATAATACCACACAATTACACGCCACATAATTACACTCTACTCAATGCAACATAAATACACTCCATATAATACTCAGTGCCACATAATTACACACCACATATTTACACTTTACTCAATGCAACATAAATACACTCAACATAATACCACTCAGTACCACATAAGTACAGGTCACATAATTACACTCTATTCAATGCAACATAAATATACTCCACATAATACCACTGTGCCACATAATTACACACCACATAATTACACTCTACTCAATGCAACATAAATACACCCCACATACCACTCGGTACCACATAATTACAAGCCACATAATTACACTCTACTCAATGTAACATAAATACACTCCACATAATACCACTCAGTGCCACATAATTACATGCCACATAATTACACTCTACTCAATGCAACATAAATACACTCCACATAATACCACTCAGTGCCACATAATTATATGCTACATAATTACACTGCACTCAATGCAATATACACTGCAAATACCACTCAGTGCCACATAATTACACGCCACATAATTACACTCTACTGAATGCAACATACACTCCACATAATACCACTCAGTGCCACATAATTACACGCCACATAATCACTCTACTCAATGCAACATAAATACACTCCACATAATACCACTCAGTGCCACGTAATAACACGCCACATAATTACACTCTACTCAATGCAATATAAATACACTCCACATAATGCCACTCAGTACCACATAATTACACACTATGTAATTACACTCTACTCCATGCAACATAAATACACTCCACATAATACCACTCAGTACCACATAATCACACGTCACAATTACTCTATTCAATGCAACATAAATACACTCCACATAATACCACTCAGTGCCACGTAATAACACGCCACATAATTACACTCTACTCAATGCAATATAAATACACTCCACATAATACCACTCAGTACCACATAATTACACACTACGTAATTACACCCTACTCAATGCAACATAAATACACTCCACATACCATTGCCACATAATTACACGCCACATAATTACACTCTACTCAATGCAACATAAATACACTCCATATAATACCACTCAGTGCCACATAATTACATGCCACATAATTGCACTCTACTCAATGCAACATAAATACACGCCACATAAATGCACTCGATGCCACATACCACCAATCGACATAAATGCACTCCACACCATGACACAATTTACTTAAGCATAATTTCGCTCAACACCACAGTGCCAGGCCACACAATTCAACTCCACACATTTCCAATACACACCACATAATTACACACCAAACATATTTCAACTCTACAACTCCACAATACACAACGTACCTCCAATCCACACCATATAGTGGCACCACCTAAGCACCAAACATCACTCACCACCACCATTTTGCATCAGCGCACCACCTAAGCATCACCTAAGCATCACCTAAACATCACCTAAGCATCACGTCAGTCTGCCCTCAGAATCTGGTATCTGTTGATTCTCCCCTAGTGTCCGTCCGCTGCTCGTTTTCTAATTAAATTACTGTTTTCCAACCTCCACTCCCCCGTTATTTATGTCCCGCTCCCCCATAACAAAAAAAATTATAACAAACAAGTATGATAACAGGCAGGAAGAAGTTGCCAGCAGTGCAAGTACAAAAAAACTAGAAGACATTTTTTATGTTAAAATCTTTTTTTAATCAGGTTGTTCAGTTGTATATAATGTCGTCTTGTTTTAATAAGGGAGTGACTGCTCCACCTTAAAAAACAATTGGGGACACACACTCGTAATAAGGAGATGTTGAACATATTGAAAACCCCAACCAATAACACCCCACCGTGAACATTAGCATCACTAATATCACCCCCACCAGACACCGCCACCATCACGCCAATAGCACAACCACAATACACCCACCACCACCAGTTCCTCCATTCCCAATACCAACACAAATACTTAACCTCCAGCATCACTGCCAAGCATTAGCCAAGGCAGTATTTCTTGCTTTAATGTCCTATTGCTTGGAAACTTATCTGCCTGCCTGTATTTGCACGCCTTGTCATGTTAAATCCGACCCTATAGGCTTTGGTAATGCTTGTCTAGAATAGAATGTAACCTTTTCAAACACCCTCTTTAAGAAAGCATAAGCAATAATGCCACAGTTACATCACCTCTCCATGGCTAATCTTTCAAGACCTGCCTGACCCGGTCAGGACTGGCTGCCCTGCTCTTACTGCATCTCTCTGGTTTGCAAAAAGGAGCATGCTCCCCTTGTCTCTTCTTGGAAAGCGCTTCCTTCTCGTACATGCTTCCACGTGAAGTGTAAAGGAAGTTATTTTCTTGCATTCTACTAGTTCTCCCAGGACATGTTGGTTGCTCATCAAGGCTACAAGTGAAAGTATTTTGCCGGTCCCACTATTATGCGATTGTTGCACACCATTGCTTTTGACAGTATTTATGATTTCAAAGCAAATCCACCCAGGAAGCCTTACTGATCTGTTTAATGAGTCCTTCTACAGTATTTTCATTCAGTTGCAATCAGTGTTGCCAACCCACCCTTAAATACCAAATCTTCCACACATTTATGCAGTGATCTTAACCCTTAATATTAAAGTACATTTGTAATGATTTGCTGTCTAAGCAAGATATTCGTATAAACTTTATGTAAACACCTATGCATAACCATACATTCAATTTAGAGTATTTCAGCAGACTCCAAATGATAGATTGGTGGGCGCTGAGAAACTGTTTCTCCTGCAAGTTATAAAGAATGTTTATGTCTTAATACGCACATGATTTGAGCTAGATCATTGTGCTTGCATTTCAACATGGCTTCTACTCGTTTTACACACAGTTTGTACCAACATCGTTTTACGACATTATTCAAGAAATAAGGAACTTCTCCATAAGGTCGCAAAGCTGCTAGGTTGTGCTGCCTGTTTCAAGTGCAAACAGACGAGCACTCTTAAAAAATGCTTAAAGATGACCCTAATAAATAAAGATGGGAATGAAAGTATCAACTTTACGGGATGAATACCAAAAGCCCCATGTACTCTGCAAACCAAGAGCCAGTGATACCTACTGCTGTACAGGAGGTCAAAGGAGGCTGTGATCTGTAAAGGCTATGCTGGGAGTACGTGCAGGTCACATGGAAAGCATGTATGTTCTACTTGCCTTAGAGAAGTCGGCTGTATGTTTTTACAGTGGTTATGTTCAACTACGAGATTTTTTTTTTCTTTCGTATACCGAGTTGGGAAGGGAAAGCTACTCTATTCTTTCATGCCATTGAAGTAATCGGATGCAAAAACATTAAAAGTTGACATTCTGGATGCCATAACAGACCATATTTCGCCAGAAGAGTTGCTGTGCTGCATGTGTTTATTAGCTGCATTAATTAGCTCTTGTATGAAATATACAATGCCTGAGCTTTCAAATAAATACATGTTGTCCTTTTTCTATTTTGCCATATAAAAAGGAAAGAAATATGGCCCAATTTTCAGGATATGCCTGCACAACCAGGCCACAACGTGAATTGAATCTGAAAATCTATATTTGCTTTGAGATTACTCGGATATGTTGCTGCTCAGGTTCTTTCCCCTTTTCATATCTTTCATTTGCCTATGTTTCCCAACGGGAAACAGCCTTTACAACGAGGTTTTTACCTCGCTGTTCCTTTACCACACATTTATTACCACGCATGTTTTTAGAACGCATATGCTTTTATAACGTATGCCTTTACCACACATTTTAGGTAAGTTCAGGGGTGTGGAGGGGTCTCCCCACAAATACATTGTGTGTGTGTATATATATATATATATATTCACTGAAAAAACCATAGGTTTTAGGGACAGTTATAGTTAGTTGGACATTTCACTCGTACAAAACCATAGAAATTCCCCGTTATAGTTAGTTCAGCTAACTATAACTCGCGCTCCCGCAATGCACTGCTGATGACGTCACATATTACATCACTCATGACATGGTCAGTGACATCACTGATGACATCACTGATGACATCTCAAATGACATCACTGATGACATCATCCATGTGATAATTTCATGCATCTTCTCACATCCTAATATAACTTTTGATACACCCACTCTAAATTACAGACTGCCATTCTCAAAACCATAGACACTCCAACACCAAAAACTACATACCCACTCACTGACTCTTAGGTCTACACACACATCCACTCACTCACCCGTACAGTCACTCATACTTAGTCACTCAGTACAGGACTATCATATGCACTCATACACCAATATAAACACTCACACACCGCCACTCATCCATAGAGGTACTCACACACCTAGTCAGTCATGCAAAAAACTTAATCACACACCCATTTACTCACCTATACAGTTATACACACACTAGCTCACTTACTCATACAAATACTAGCACATTCTTATGCTCTTATACAATCACTGATACAAGTACACACTCATCCATACAGCCACTCTCACAATCACACACTCTCACTTATAGCCATTTATATACTCCAACACACATATATACTGCCTTTCACATATGTAGTTACTCACACATGTACCACTGAGATATACTTTCAATCACTAACACACCCATACACACACTCACCAACCCATACAGTCCTTCACAGATGCACACTTGAAACCATGCACCCAGTGAATCACCAACTCACACATCTATGCACAGAGTCACACACACACCACCCACACAAACACTCAGGCACCCATACAGATACTCAGACAATCAATCAATAACCCATGTAGACACTCATGTAGCTATTCAGAAAGCCATGCAGCCGCTTACAAACCAACAGACAGACGGATACAGACATTCACACAGTTTAGTCACTAACCCATGCATTCAGTAAGATACATTTAATCACTCACTTGTAGAGTCAGTCACTCACATACTAAATCATCCATTCAGACACTTATACACCCACTCATTCTTCAATACGCCTTTCCCTATATATATTAAACATATTTAAACTTTACAGAAACACAGTCACTGGATGATGTCATCAGTGATGTCACTGACCATGTCATGAGTGATGTAATATGTGACGTCATCAGCAGTGCATTGCAGGGGCGCGAGTTATAGTTAGCTGAACTAACTATAACGGGGAATTTCTATGGTTTTGTACGAGTGAAATGTCCAACTAACTATAACTGTCCCTAAAACCTATGGTTTTTTCAGTGAATTTCAAAGGTTTTTTTAAATGCTAATTTCTAACTATAACGTGTCTGAAACCTATGGTTTTTTCAGTGAAATATATATATATATATTTTCCTTCATCATGGCCCCATTTCTGACACTCGCGGGTGCTCTCGGGCGGCGCGATTTTGGTACGGCAGAGCCAAGCCGTTTCAAATAGCAAAAGCGTTTCCCAACAGGAATTCCACTCGCACTCACGAATATTTCAATAATCCAGTAGTTTATTGGATAATTACAAGTTTACTGTAGCATGCCAGCAATACCCAACGCGTTTCAGTCTCTCCAGAGACCTTGTTCACGGGGACAACAAATGGCGGCATTTTTTCATTGTTTAAATAAAGTTGGAAAACATTTTACATCACTTCCTGTGTTATGCTGCTTAGCATTGTGGACGATGTAGTGAATTTACAAACATAACTCAATTGTGTTAAAAAAAGGGGGAAAGAAAAAACCACCAAAATAAGTATAAATCAACTCACTAGTGAGTAAATCCATTCGGATAAAAAGTGCCTCAAGTCACCACAATTGTTAAGATCGAAAGAAATTATTTACATTTGTGGATGCTTACAATCTCATCCACCCTACTTGTGTTATCATTTTTGATGTTAATAGTTAATCAATTTGCACATCATCTAGGTATAAATACATTTTCTAGTACCAGGGATGATTATCAATTGCATTGTACTTAGCCTCTATTGATCACCAGTGTATTACTGTTGGAACATCCCATATAATTGTGAATACTTTTTGGTAGGCAATCCCCTCAATTTTATTCTGCCATGATAACACAAGTAGGGTGGATGAGATTGTAAGCATCCACAGATGTAAATAATTTCTTTTCATCTTAACAATTGGGGTTTTGTACGAGTGAAATGTCCAACTAACTATAACGTCCCTGATACCTGTGGTTTTTTCAGTGAATTTCTAAGGTTTTTTAAATGCTAATTTCTAACTATAACGTCCCTGAAACCTATGGTTTTTTCAGTGAATTTCAAAGGTTTTTTTAATGCTAATTTCTAAGTATAACGTCCCTAAATCCTATAGTTTTTTCAGTGAATTTCTAAGGTTTTTTAAATGCTAATTTCTAACTATAACATAGCAAGAGAGGAACAGAAAGAGCCTAGAGGGGTGCAAAAGAAGGAAGAGAAGTGCAGAAAGAGGCAAGAGAATTGCTGAAAGAGGCAACAGAGGTGCAGAAGGAGGCACGAGAGGTGCAGAAAGAAGGAAGAGGAGTGCACAAAGAACCAACAGAGGTGCTGAAAGAGGCAACAGAGGTGCAGAAGGAGGCACGAGAGGTGCAGAAAGAAGGAAGAGGAGTGCAGAAACAAGCAACAGAGGTGCTGAAAGAGTTACGAGGGGTGCAGAAAGAAGGAAGAGAAGTGCAGAAAGAAGCAACAAAGGTGCTGAAAGAGGCACGAAGGGTGCATAAAGAGGCAAGAGAAGTGGAGAAAGAAGACATTTGACATATGAGCAAAATATTCATAGTTCAAGTTATGTCAGGGTGGGTCTGTAAAATATTCACAGTTCAAGTTATGTCAGGGTGGGTCTGTGAATTAAATGCTCCTCACCCATTGTCTGCAGTGATCGGAGGGTCAGTGTCCTAATTTCATCAAAGTCAACTCAGCCTTCTGAGGTCGGTAAATTGTGCATGTAGCACCTGCTTCGGCATATGAAGCGCTGTACAAAGAAAACAAGTTACGTTTACCGCTCCCCCATGTACTTCAGTTTTAAAATGCAGTTCCTCGCCCTTCAAGTGCTAAAGAAAAACTAGACCTGGGCAGAATTTTAATTACCGGAGTAAAGAGAGTAGTTTTGGTAATTCTGCATTAATCTTGGATGCGGAATTACCGTTAATAAGGCGATTACTCCTGCTTGGGTGATTAAGAGGAATTTGGGGGGAAATTGCACATAAAAGCACATTAGTGTTCTGCTGCATTTGGCTCTATTTCTTGGCCCAAAATGCATTCTTGCGCCCATTTTTTTGCTAAGAAATAGCTTTAAATGCAGAAGTACTCTTCTGTAATTAGGCGGAATCTCACACAATTCTTAGGTGATTTTGTGTGATTACACTGCACTGAATAACACGCCTTACGCCCACCCTTTGAAAAAGCTCCTTTTTGGGTCCTCTCAAACCTTGGCACATGTAGGCTTATGCTTTTTTCTACAAGTGCAGAGACGTCTGAAGCCTCACCCATTGTGCGTGAGTCTCACACCTTTGAGCACCTCACTGTGGACTTCCTTCCTTTTTAATAGAATATCAACCCTGGCCCTGCCCACAATGCTCCTGTTAAAACATGAAGTTTGCCAGCATCCATGCAGTTTATTTCTTATGTAGTCTGTGGCCGGAATCTCTGTGTGATTGCCACCTACACCCTGAGGCGTCTGGGATGTTGGGCCCAGCTGCCACCCTACAATCGTGCTCCTAACTCACGCTTTGGAAGTGTTTTGAAGAATGGTAGAAGGGGGTGGAGACCAGTGAATGTGGAATTGTAATAGTAAACATTTTGAGGGAAGAGCGGACAGGAGGTACCGGGAGCTTTTGGTGGGGAGGGGGCGTGGGAGTTACGAGGTGGAGCGGTCAGTAGATTGAATATAGCCTATAGGCAGGGCAGGGCCACTGGAATTATGGAATTGTGCTGCCGCAGCGATTTTCGCATAATTGTAGATTAGCCACATTTGTCACATAATCCATCATCTGTTGCATAATCTGCAGATTTTAACAAACAAAAAAATATGTTTCTAGCTCAAACAGTTCTAAAGTTACTAAAACTGCAGCGACACGTGTTGCTGCGCAGTGGAAGGTTCGTTGCAAAGTTGGACTGGTCACCTTTCTGTTGCTTATTGCTATATTTGGGTGTTAAACTGGCCCTAAAGAGGTGCAACTAACGCCCAGATAGTAATAAGTTTAAAATTGACAAAATAATGAAGTAACACTATCACAATTATGCCACATAATCTTGCATAATGTGCCTTTTCTTGCCACATAATTTACTCAACCCTGCCGCATAATTCCAGTGACCCTGCCTGTATGTAGGTGGGTGGTGGAAACAAAGTAACACGTGTGTTGCACATTTTAGCAAACAGATGAAGGCTGGTGGGCCAAGTAGAAGAGGTGAGGGCGGTGAACCAGAGGTGGGTGGGTCCAAGGTGGGCACAAGAGGCGGGTGCCCAGACGCAGTGGGTGATGGAGGCCCAGTGGAGTTTGAATGAACGGGCAGTGAGGGGTCGGTGAGCAGGGAATGATGAGACCCCGCAGACTGGTGAACGGGCAGGGAGTGGAAAGGGTAGAAAGAGGCAGTCGGCTGGAGAGGGGGCTGCGGAGAGAGTGGCAGTGTGCTGAGAGAGTGGGGAATGGGTAGTTAGTGGATGAAGTATGGGCAGGAGATTGGAGAATGGACAGGAGATGTGGGAATGGGCAGAAGAGTGGAGAATGGGTAGGAGGGTAGATAATGAGCAGGTACTGAAATAGAGGCAAAAAGTAGAAATAAGTGTCAGAGTGGAGAACGGGCAGGAGAGGGGTGAATTGGCAGGAGAGGGGTGACTGGGCAGGAGAGGGGTGACTGGGCAGGAGAGGGGTGACTGGGCAGGAGAGGGGTGAATGGGCAGGAGAGGGGTGAATGGGCAGGAGAGTGGAGAATGGTTAGGAGGGTAGATAATGTGCAGGTTCTGGAATAGAGACAAAAAGTAGAAATAATCCTCAAAGTGGAGAATGGGAAGCAGAGGGGTGAATGGATAGTAGAGGTGAATGGGCAGGAGAGCAGTTAAAGGGCAAGAGAGCAGTGAATGGGCAGGAGAGGGGTGAATGGGCAAGAGAGCAGTGAATGGGCAGAAGAGAGGTGAATGGGCAGGAGAGGGGTGATAGGTGGGAGAGGGGTGAATGGCGGGAGAGGGGTGAATGGACAGGAGAGCAGTGAATAGGCAGGAGAGAGGTGGGTGGGCAGGAGAGGGGTGAATGGGCAGGAGAGGGGTGACAGGGCAGAAGAGCAGTGAATTAGCAGGAGAGGGGTAAATGGGCAGGACGGGTGAATGGGCAAGAGAGCGGTGAATGGTGGGGGAGGGGTGAGTGGGCAGGGGAGTGGTGAATGGGCAGGAGAGCAGTGAATGGCAGGAGAGAGGTGAATGGGTAAAAGAGGTGAATGGGCAGGAGGGGGTGAATGGGCAAGAGAGCAGAGAATGGTCAGGAGCACACAAATGGGCAGGAGAGGGTTGAATGGGCAGGAGAGTGGTGAATGGCGGGAGAGGGGCGACTGGGCAGGAGAGGGGTGAATGGGCAGGAGATCAGTGAATGGACAGGAGAGGGCTGAATGGGCAGGAGAGGGGTGAATGGCAGGAGAGGGGTGAATGGCAGGAGAGGGGTGACTGGGCAGGAGAGCGGTGAATGGGCAGGAGAGGGGTGAATTGGCAGGAGAGTTTGTGAATGGGCAGGAGAGGGTTTACTGGCGGGAGAGGGTTAAATAGGCAGGAGAGCGGTGAATGGACAGGAGAGTGGTGATGGGCAGGAGAGCGGTGAATGGGCAGGAGAGGGTTTACTGGTGGGAGAGGGGTGAATGGCGGGAGAGGGGTGACTGGGCAGGAGAGCGGTGACTGGGCAGGAGAGCGGTGATGGGCAGGAGAGTGGTGAGTGGGCAGGAGAGGGTTTTCTGGTGGGAGAGGGTTGAAAGGGCAGGAGAGGGGTGATGGGCAGGAGAGTGGTGAATGGGCAGGAGAGGGTTTTCTGGTGGGAGAGGGTTGAAAGAGCAGGAGAGGGGTGAATTGGCAGGAGAGTGGTGAATGGGCAGGAGGGTGGTGAATGGTTAGGAGAGGGTTTACTGGTGGGAGAGGGGTGAATGGGGAGGAGAGGGTTTTCTGGTGGGAGAGGGTTGAAAGGGCAGGAGAGCGGTGATGGGCAGGAGAGTGGTGAATGGGCAGGAGAGGGTTTTCTGGTGGGAGAGGGTTGAAAGGGCAGGAGAGGGGTGAATTGGCAGGAGAGCGGTGAATGGGCAGGAGGGTGGTGAATGGTTAGGAGAGGGTTTACTGGCGGGAGAGGGGTGAATGGGCGGGAGAGGGGTGAATGGGCAGGAGAGGGGTGAATGGGCAGGAGAGCGGTAATGGGCAGGAGAGTGGTGAATGGGCAGGAGAGTGGTGATGGGCAGGAGAGCGGTGAATGGGCAGGAGAGGGGTGAATGGGGGAGAGGGGTGACTGGCAGGAGGGCGGTGAATGGGCAGGAGGGTGGTGAATGGGCAGAAGAGGGGTGAATGGCGGGTGAGTGGACATGGGGTGGGAAGGCGGTGAATGAGGAGTTACTGAAATATGGGCAAAGATAGAAATAAGTTTGTTAAATGTGGATCCGGGGTGTGCAGTGGCCTTCTGCCGAGAGGGGGAGGCGTGGGGGCAGGGAAGGGACACCTGGGCCCGAGGAGGCAGTCGGGGCGCTGCAGGTAGGAGAGGGCGCATAAGCAAGTGTGAAGGTTGGCAGAGGCAGGGAGAGTTCGAGGAGAGGTGAGAGTGGAAGGAGGCTGTGAACAGGCTAGTGACCAATGGCAAGAGGGGGCTGTGAGAGCATAGGGGCAAATAAAGCAGAGGGCGGACAGACGGGAGCCTCACCCCATGGCAGGTGAGGGACAGCCACGGCTGAACGGTGGCCTGGTGCTGCCAGAAAGGGGGCAGTAAGGGGACACCAAGGGTGAACTTGCTGACCTGGGAGGGACCCTTGGCCCCTGAGGACCATGCCATATTCTGGCCGCTTCAGACCGGCCCTGATGGTGGGGGCCACCTGGGACACATATGAGGCACAGCTCCCTGTAACTGGAGGGCCCGGCAGCAGTGCCATGCACCACAGGCGCAGGAGCCCAGTAGAGCTCCTGGGAGAGGCGAGGAGAGCGCAACGCATCCAAGGCACGATGTAAAGCGCAGCGACTGCCAAGGCCTCTGCCTCTCGGCACTGCACCTCGCCTCAAGCCTCTCTGTCCTGAATGCTTGCATCTGGGGCACAAGAATAAACAACTGGACAGCAGAGTGACGAGTCACTGGATGAATGGATACATGAATGGATACATTTATCGATGAATGGACAGCGAGCTGCGCTGGAGACTGAATTAACGCGAAGAAGGAGGCCACGATTAATCAATTATCCCCACGGCCTGTGGAACTTCGATATAAAGAACGGAAACCGCTTTTTTTTTATCTAGAAAGATGAAGTGAATGAACCCTGGAACGCAAGAGCTTCGAGGCACACCGTACAGGGTCAGGGATTAACACACACTAGTGCAAGCCATGCCCGCAGATGCCCCTGTGACCTCCTTAGCACAGCTCTGTGTCATATGCTTGATAACGTGTGTGGTAGTGTGAGGAGCGGTGAAGTACAAATAAAGTATTTTTCACTCACCCCCACATGGTACAAACGGAGCGCAAACTGCCCCTCAGTCAAGGTTTAAGGCACGTGCGCTTCGTCAGGGCCAAGGTTCAGACGTGTGTTTCATGTTATGAAAATGCATACTTTCAAGAAGGGGGCAGCGTGGTACATGCTACGCGGACTGGCATTGCATGGGCAGTTATGCTCGCTGCTTGCACGTGCATTTGTTGTGTCCAGGTGAGGATGCGTTTGCACGTGTAGGCATGTGTGCTGGATGTTCACGCAGTGCACTATCAAAGTCTGTGCAAGACGATATCTCGGTGATACTATTAATAGCGTTTCGTGCAGTCCTGCCATTTCCAAGCGCTTTAAAACAACAGTTGTGCCAGTCATAGTACGATCATGGCAAATGACCCTTACCCAATGACATCTAACTTAACTTATTGGCAACACATCGCGTGATATATAGATATATATTTGATGTTCTAAGCTTCCAGCGTTTTGAAATGGGACAGAACCAGAAAAAGCACGTGCCCTTCTGTTCAGAAATTGAAAATGATGATGGCGTTGACAATATGTGTAAGGTCCGGCTCAACAAAGAGGACACATGTGAGAGTGTAGTGTGGGTAGCGCTGTGATATGGACATGATGCGTACAGCCAACCTGAACACCTATGGAAAATAAAAGTGGTGAACGGCCTTTGAGCGTCAAAACTATGACCTGAAGAAGGCGTGAAGGATGAGTGGCTGACTTAATGAGCCGTTTCTTTTGAATTATGATGAATGGGGCTGTGCTCGCCCACGTTCACTGCACGTATCATGTCACGACAGCGCAGGCGCATGGCTTTTCACTGCAGTTCGCAATAAAGAGGCAGTGCCAGGTGAAGGGGTATCGGTTTAACACGTGTTTGTTTCTGGGACGTCCGCGGTGGCACTTTATGCAGGCATGACTGTACCGAAGATTGTGCTTCACAGCGGTTCCGATTATAACAAACCACACCGGCAAGCATTAAAAAAAGGGGGCGCAGAGGGTTTGGGAGGGGGTAGTTTTTAGGACGTATAGTACTATTTTGTAGATGAGTAGTCGAGATTCAACCCATGCAGCGCCTAGAAGCACGCTACAGTCTGCAGGGTTCATTAGTTCCATGACACTAATACAAGATATACATCTCATTTAAAAGAATGTTTTGATGAATTCAAACAAATGTGAGGCATTCGGGGCACATTTGCCTTTCAGTCCTCCCAGGGAGCAGTTAATGTTATATATATATATATATTTTTTTTTTAATTTCGGCGGGATTCGCGACCCCAATGTGAATTCTGCTGAAATTATTTTAAAAAATGCTTTTTTTGGCCCTGGGGGTCCTTGTGGGACCCCCTAAGCAGGCCTAGGGGCTCAGGATGTTTCTACCCTGCCCCCTTTTCTTGTTTTTCACCTTTTTTTTTGACTCTTTTCTTGTGACTCGGTTACCGAGTCACAAGATGGCTGCCAACTCATTCTGAATTAGAGTGTTGGCAGCCAATCAGAGTGAAGCTCGTGCCCAGGAGGGTTCGCGAACCCTCCTCGGAGCTCAGATATCGAAACTTTTCTTTTTCTAATTTCTCAGGAACTACTGAACGGATTTACACCATTTAAAAAAAGGTCTCTTTCTGAACCAAGGGCTACCTATTTACCAAATTTGGTGTAATTCCGTTCAGCAGTTCGGGCTGTAGCCTGTTCCAATTTTTCCTATGGAAATTAACATGGGGAAAACGCGTTTTGGGACCCCCTTTTTTCTCGGCCCCGCTTGACGAATCACCCCGAAACTTCCAAGACAGGAGCTGACCTGAGCGGGCCGTTAGTTTTAAAAATTTCGCAAAGATTCGTCAAACGACGCCAAAGATATTGGCAAAAGAAAAAACGCTTTTTGAATAGAAACGAGATCCTAACTATAACTACCTACTGGCGACCGCCAGTAGGTAATATATATATACACATATATAGATATATAAATATTTATATGTGTATGTGTGTGTATGCATATCCATAAATATACTTGTAGAAAACCATTGAAATTCTGAAATTCAGCAGTGTTAGATACCTGAGCTAACTATAATTTACACCCCTGCAATGCAGTGCTTATGAACTCACATATTACATTACTCATGACATGGTCAGTGACATCAAGGAGAACATCATTCATGACATCTCAAATGACATCGCTGATGACATCACCCACAAAACCAGTAATGCACCAGTAATGCACCCACTCACCCCCCAAGAACCTTTCATACACCCACTCCCACACAACCATTCACAGATCCATACCAGTAGTTGGCCCCCAAGGTTGACCATGGGGGCCAACTACCCTCCTGTTACCTCCAGTGATTCCCTCACAGTGGGATTGCTAAGAGGTCTTCGGAGGCCACGCCCCCTTTCTCCACCACTCTGTGAACGCGCCTCCTGGCACAGTACTGGTTGGGGGATGTAGTCCACTTTACTCCTGAGGGACTTTGGTGGCCAAGTAGCCCTCCTAGTACCTCCTGTAAGTCCTACGCTGTGGAATTCCTGAGCGCTGGTCAGAGGCCCAGGCCCCTTTCTGCACCACTCTGCAAACACGAGTACTACCTTATAGTTATAAATTAGCATTAAAAAAACCTTAGAAATTCACTGAAAAAAACCATAGGTTTCAGGGACGTTATAGTGAGAAATTAGCATTTAAAAAACCTTTGAAATTCACTGAAAAACCATAGGTTTTTGGCACGTTATAGTTTGAAATTAGCATTTAAAAAACCTTGGAAATTCACTGAAAAAACCACAGGTTTCAGGAATGTTATAGTTAGTTGGACATTTCACTCAAACTAGAGAAATTCGGCCGATATAGTTAGTTGAGCTAACTATAACTCGCGCCCCTCAATGCACTGCTGATGACGTCACATATTACATCACTCATGACATGGTCAGTGACATCACTGATGACATAACTAATGACATCTCAAATGACATCACTGATGACATCACTGATGACATCATCCACTTAAAATCTGATGCACCTCCTCACACCCTAATATAAGTTTTCATGCACCGACTCTAAAATACAAACTATCATTCTCGAAACCATAGACACACCAATTCCAGTTAGTACATACCCACTCACTGATTCATAGGTCTACACACACATCCACTCACCCATACAGTCACTCATACATGCAGTCACTCATCAATATAGCCACTGATATATGCACTCATACACCTATACAAATGCTCACACACCGCCACTCACCCATAGAGTTACTCACACACCTAGTCAGTCACCCAAAGAATCAATCACACTGTGATTTACTCATTATACAGTTATACACACACCACCTCACTTATTCATAAGGATACTAACACATACTTACTCTCTTCTACAATCACTGACACAAGCACACACTCATCCATACAGCCACTCTCACATTCACTCATTCTCACATATAGACACTTATATACTCCAACACTCACATATACTGCCTTTCACATATGTAGTTACTCACACATGTACCACTGAGACAACCATTCACTCACCAATACAGCCATACACACACCCACCCATACAACCCCTCAGAGATGCACTCATGAACCCATACACACAGGGAATCACCTACTCACACATCCATGCAGGGAGTCACACACCCCACACTCACACACACAGAGACTCAGGCACCCATACAGGTACTCAGACAGCCAATCATTAACCCATATAGACAGTCATGTAGGTACTCACCATACCATGCAGCCACCTACACACCAACTGAAATACTGATACAGACATTCACACAGATTAGTCACTAACCCATGCATTCACTAAGACACGTTTTATCACTCACTTATATTCAGTTACGCACCTACTAAATCATCCATTCAGACACTCATACAGCCACTCATTCTTCAATACACTTTGGCGTATATATAATATAGACTTAAAAAAACAATCAGTTACTGGATGATGTCATCAGTGATGTCATCAGTGATGTCATTTGAGATGTCATCAGTGATGTCACTGACCATGTCATGAGTGATGTAATATGTGACGTCATCAGCAGTGCATTGCGGGGGCACGAGTTATAGTTAGCTGAACTAACTACAACGGCCGAATTACTCTGGTTTTGTATGAGTGAAATGTCCAACTAACTATAACGTTCCTGAAACCTGTGGTTTTTTCAGTGAATTTCAAAGGTTTTTTAAATGCTAATTTCTAATTATAACGTCCCTGAAACCTATGGTTTTTCAGTGACTATATATACTGCTTTGGCCGAAACGCGTCATGATCGACTGCACCGAAAACTGAAAAATAAAGCGCTTCATTGGCAACAAGCTCATTAAGTTGTCCGTATCTCTTGAGTGTGTGAATGCATGTTGGAGTGGTAATTAGATATATATATATATATATATATATATATTCACTGAAAAAACCATAGGTTTCAGGCATGTTATAGTTAGAAATTAGCATTTTAAAAACCTTAGAAATTCACTGAAAAAACCATAGGTTTCAGGGGCGTTATAGTTAGTTGGACATTTCACTTGTACAAAACCATAGAAATTCCCCCGTTATAGTTAGTTCAGCTAACTATAACTCGCGCACCCGCAATGCACTGCTGATGACGTCACATATTACATCACTCATGACATGGTCAGTGACATCACTCATGACATCACTGATGACATCACTGATGACATCACTGATGACATCATCCTTGTGATAGAGTGGCAGACCTCCTCTCACCCTAATATAACCTTTGATGCACACACTCAAAAATACAAACTAAAATTTTCAAAACAAAGGACATACCAATACCAGTTACAACACACCTATTCAGTAATTCCAAGATCTACACACACATCCTCTCATTCACCAACAGTCCCTATACAGTCACTCATACATGTACTCACTCATCATATGTACTCATACACCTATACATCCTGTTACACACCGCCACTCATCCATAGAGTTACTCACACACATAGTCACACATGCAAACAAAGTATCAAACATCCATTTACTTGCATATACAGTTATACACACACTACCACACTTACTTCTACAGAAACTTACACATACTTAATCTCTTAAACAATCACTTATAGAAACACCTACTTATTTGTACAGGAACTCTTCCAATCTCTCACTCTCACATATACTCACTTATATACACCAATACTCACATATACTAGTTTAAAACATATGTAGTTACTCATAAAAACACTATTGAGACAGTCATTCACTCACTAACACACCCATACACATACTCATCCACCTATACAGTCCTGCACACATGCTGTCTTCAACACATACAAACAGTGAGTCACTCATTCATGCATCTATGCACTAAGTAATACCCCCCACCGAACCATACAGACACTCAGACACTCATACTGATACTCAAAAACCAACTAATAACCCATATAGACACTCATGAAGCTACTCACCAACCCATGCAGCCACTTATACACAAAGTGAGAGACTGATACAGATATTTTCATATTTAAACATTACTCACTAACCCATGTATTCACTAAGATACACTTAGTCAGTTATACAATCAATTTTACAAAAAAATCATCCATTTAGACACTTATATACCCATTTATTCTTCCGTCGACCTTGAGATATACATATATAAAACATATTTAATTTTCAGAAAAACACACATTCACTGGATGATGTCATCAGTGATGTCATGAGTGATGTCATTTGAGATGTCATCAGTGATGTCATGAGTGATGTCACTGACCATGTCATGAGTGATGTAATATGTGACGTCATCAGCAGTGCATTGCGGGCGCGGGAGTTATAGTTAGCTGAACTAACTATAACGGGGGAATTTGTATGGTTTTGTACGAGTGAAATGTCCAACTAACTATAAAGCCCCTGAAACCTATGGTTTTTTCTGTGAATTTCTAAGGTTTTTTAAATGCTAATTTCTAACTATAACGTGCCTGAAACCTATGGTTTTTTCAGTGAATTTCTAAGGTTTTTTAAATGCTAATTTCTAACTATAACGTGCCTGAAACCTATGGTTTTTCCAGTGAATATATATATATTTATTATACTATGTATACATGTGAAAATGTCTCGGTCCCCTGTTTGCCTAGGTGGCATGGAAAAAATGGGTGGAACTGACGTCAGCACGCCGACGAGGTCCTCTTATGGCTCCGATGACGTCATATGGTGTCGCGAGCGGAGCCATGCTCGTTGACGTGGGAGAACTAGGAAACAATTTCCGTGGAATACTGGTGCAGGGGATATTCACCTAAGTGTTCAGGCTAGTCCTTTGGGAGCAACTGTTTATGTTGCCACTCCAGAAACCGAAACCAGTGATCCGAGGGCAGAGGCCCTGCAGATGGCACACGAGGTGGGGTGCCCAGTCGTGTGCAACGGCGGGGCAGTGAAGTGACAAGCACCACAACCCACAAAAAAGGTAACGAGGGCACTGAATAACACAGGATCTTCTCTTTGTATCTGGCAGGAACAACGAAGTTAAAATGCCCTAGTACCAAAATGTAGAATTAGTGCTACAACGGTCTTCAAGAGGACCTGCGATGCCGCTTCTGCCTCCCGTACCCTGGAGGCGGCACATGGGTCACGCGGTACGGTCATACTGCGGTGGGACGCACACTCGTTGACCTCTCATGGCACTGCTCCACACTTCAGGGAGGACGCTTTCCATTAGCTATATTTTCTGATGACATGTCGCGCCGGCCCCGTCCAACAACAGAACTCCTTTAGATCCAAACAGACTCTTCCACTCTCTCACCGGAAGTAAAACCAGGCCACGCGGACACTTTCACAATACAACAGCCGGGAATGCACTTTTCAGTAAAAAAACACATTCCTTCCTCCTAATTAATCAAATAAACGTCTCACTGAAGAACAGGGGCCAGCTTCGATCGGTAAACAGCCGTTACAATGACTTTTTACTTTGCGATACCATTACAACGCATGCATTACCACGCATGTGTTGTACATCACGAAGTCTTTACTACGCATTTTTAGAACGCATGGTCATTTACCACGCATGCCTTTACAACAAATTTTGTTGTAAAGGTATGTATGGTAAATGACCATGCGTTCTAAAAACATGTAGACGATCCATGTCGTTGTAAGGAAACAGAGGCAGTTCCGTTTCCTCACAACGGTGTCGTGCTGGGGGTAGTGTTTTAGGGTTTAGGGTAGTGCAGTGGTGTTTGGGTAGTGGAGGGGTAGTGTTTTAGGGTTTAGGGTAGTGCGCCCAACCAGCCACAATATCCGTGGACAAAGGGGATCCTGACTCTTTGGAATGCTCCGTCAATTGAATAATTTGGGTCAAGGGCCCTACCACGTCCAAGACCTATCAATTCCTTTCTTGGGATCCCTCATATACTTGGAGAAAAAAGTACATAGTTTCTCATCAATTTCAGACGTGTGTGCCACCTTCCCCTTCAGTGAGGGCCTGGGGCATTCTCCCCTCATCCTATTCCTGACCTCCCTTTCAAGGGGTTGATGGATTTTCCCCACCACATACTCTGCCACTTTGGCGTCAGGTGTCCACTCTGCCGACCTAGGATGGTAAATTTGGGTAGGCTCGAACATGTCCGAGTGGACCCCCGTCCCCAACCGGGGACTGAGAGGAGTGGGACTCTGGACGCCAGGGACGCCCGAGTCCTTATCCTCATCGGAGGAGAAATCGTCCTCCGATACACCCTCTCCCTCTAAGGGAAACCCGCCATCGGGGTCTACAATAGTGGTGACAGTGTCGCAATTTTCTCCGGGCCCCTCCTCCTCCCGGCAGGGTGCATGTTTTAGCGTTCGCGCACTCTTGAGGAAGGTCTCCGTAAGTTTATCAAATACTTCCAAGTGCCCCGCGTTATGCTTAACGGCCCTTTTATTCCCCATCTGGGAGCTACTTGGACCCGCCACCACCAGATCTGGGTCACTGAACACCCCAGGGATGCTTTTCGCCAGCTTATCAACCTGATCCCTAAGAGGAGCCAGCGCCCTAGAAATAGCCAGAGAGAGGGCTTGGTCCACTGCTGGAGGGAGAAGTTGGGGGCCATTCCTCCTCCACTTCCTGGTAGGAGGAGTAAAAATGGTCTTCTGGAGAAGACATGATAGCAGAGGGTGTGAGCACAGAACAAATGCCCTTAAAATCCTTAAGACAGCCCCCTCGGCGGTGCTCCAAAAGCTGGGCTTTCCCCGAAGCTGTTATAAGAATAGACTGAGGCGCAATATCAATTACCACCACCAGGTGGCGCTGGTCACTAACGTGGCCGTGTGGGGAAATCACAGCGTAGCGGTGTCAAAATTAGGCGATGGTTGGTCGGGAATCAAGCGGACACTAAAGGAGTGACCGGATTCCCAAACGTGCGTAAAGACCAGCGGGAGCGCTCGACGGAGCTGCCTCGCTCGGACCAGACGCGCCTGACAGGATCTCACCGCGCGCAGAGCACACAGCGGGAGAAACTGCAAGGGGGAGAAGCGCTCGGGCAAGAGCCTGCTGCGCAGGAAATATGAAACAATACCAAGGCAATAATGCTAATAACGTGCAAAAGAAACCGCTATACAAACAGCAACACCGTCAGATTAAGCCAAGAATGTAAGGAATGCACTTAACTGACGAGCAGTGAAGAAAGAGGAAGCGGAAGGGACGTCACGATATTATATACGATGGACTGTGATTTGATTGGACTATAGTTGCCTTGGAGAATACCCCCTAATGGTTCATGGGTTGTGTAGTCTTTTGTTTAATGATTGTTGTGTTACGTTTTCTTTGAACTGCTATCCAAATAAAGTGAGGAAAGATATGCATAATCCTCGCCTCCGTCCTGCCATAGAATTCATTAAACTTTATTTGATCTGATTTAGAAACATAGATCATAAAAGTGTACATAAAAACAGTAAATCCTCTTTCCAAATACAATAGAGTGAGAATTAATTAAAACCAGTAGGTAAAAACGGGTGTTACAAAGCCCGGTTCAGAGCAACTTCAGGTTAACAGAATCGTAAAGTTCAATGTTTCGCAAGATCAATCTCATGTACTTTGTGCAAAATACGCAATAAGGGGTCCAAGTAAGATGTAACGCTCCAATACCTGACCAGTTTGCACTATATAAAACTGCAGACAAACTAAAAATAAAAAGTGTTTTGCACACTTCTGTCATTGGGCTATATGTGGGCTACATCTGGGTGATATTTGTGCTACATTTGGGCTCTTTTTTCTCTGGTGGCCATCTTGGGAGACTTATTTGTTATGAAGTTTCCTAATTTCGTCATTTACTGCAGTCTCCTCAGTAGGAAATGCTTTCAGTTTTTACTTTGATTCCATCAAGAAGGCATTCAGATGTGTCACACATTTGCCAAAAATTCAGAATGTTAGCACTCTAGTTGTTCATTAGATCACTGTAGTAAAGCTACTGCTCACCAGGGAGTTAACTGGAAGTCTACTGCTGGTATTGAAAGTGATTGTTTCAGTCTGCATGTCAGAATTTTCTAATGAAATAGAAGAGGATTTGAGATCTCACTTAAAAGATGCCCTAAATTGTCTTTCTGCAGCACTAACCATAATTTCTATGGCAAAATGAACCCCCTCATTTTGTTCCTTTTTAAATTAAATGTTGTAAGTGTTACCAGTTTATTCCAATCAAGATGGCTTCAGGTGTGCCATACTTTTGTCATAAGTAAGACTGTTAGCGCTCTAGTTGTTCTTTAGAACACTCTGGGAAGCTGCAGTAGAACACAAAGGCATCAACTGACAGGCTGCTCCTGTTGAAATATAACAGGAAGATATTTGAGATCTCACTTAAAACATGTCCTAATTTTTCTTTCTACAGCACTAACCATAATTTCTATGACAAAATGAACCCCCTCATTTTGTTCCTTTTTAAATTAAATGTTTTAAGAGTTACCAGTTTATTCCAATCAAGATGGCTTCAGGTGTGCCATAATTTTGTCATAAGTAAGACTGTTAGCGCTCTAGTTGTTCTTTAGAACACTCTGGGAAGCTGCAGTAGAACACAAAGGCATCAACTGACAGGCTGCTCCTGTTGAAATATAACAGGAAGATATTTGAGATCACACTTGAAACATGTCCTAATTTTTCTTTCTACAGCACTAACCATAATTTCTATGACAAAATGAACCCCCTCATTTTGTTCCTTTTTAAATTAAATGTTTTAAGAGTTACCAGTTTATTCCAATCAAGATGGCTTCAGGTGTGCCATAATTTTGTCATAAGTAAGACTGTTAGCGCTCTAGTTGTTCTTTAGAACACTCTGGGAAGCTGCAGTAGAACACAAAGGCATCAACTGACAGGCTGCTCCTGTTGAAATATAACAGGAAGATATTTGAGATCACACTTGAAACATGTCCTAATTTTTTCTTTCTACAGCACTAACCATAATTTCTATGACAAAATGAACCCCATCATTTTGTTCCTTTTTAAATTAAATGTTTTAAGTGTTACAAGTTTATTCCAATCAAGATGGCTTCAGGTGTGCCATACTTTTGTCATAAGTAAGGCTGTTAGCACTCTAGTTGTTCTTTAGAACACTCTGGGAAGCTGCAGTAGAACACAAAGGAATCAACTGACAGTCTCTGCCCTTGTTGGATGTACATGTTTTACTGAGAATGTCAGACTTCATTCTCACATGACTGAGAAAGATAATGTGAATTTACAGAAAATATGCTCTCATTTTAGCTTCTGGAGCACCTTCCAAAACTGTATGGGACAAGCATGTGAAAATAGTTTTCTCTCAAACATGATTCATGATATCCCAGGAGAAGGTTTTTCACAGGGTAAAATCACCTTAGAACACACCACAATTCCTGAAATTAGTATGGTACCATCAACAAATGAATTGTAATGTAACTAAAGTCTGTTATCACCCTTTATAGTTCTCCTTTTGGTAACCCTCAAAATCTTCGATTCACTACAATGCATTTCAATGGGGTACTATCATTTATATTGGTCCCAAGATGGCTGCCAGCAATTCCAGGATGAAGTGCTGACAGCCAATCAGATCTCACGATGACATGTGTGGTTAGGCTCCTCCCAGATATATATGTGTATTCTTTTCAAATTTCTCAGGAACTACTGAACGGATTTACACCATTTAATCAAAAGGCATGACTCTGAACAAAGGGCTACCTTTTTGCCAAATTTGGTGTAATTCCGTTCAGCAGTTCGGGCTGTAGCTGCGACTAAAGGTTCCTATGGAAAATTGCATGGGGAAAACACGTTTTGGGACCCCCTTTTTTCTCGGCCCCACTTGACGAATCACCCCGAGACTTTCAGGATAAGAGCGGACCGGAGCGCCCCATAAGTTTTGAAAATTTCACGAAGTTTCATCAACCGGCACCAAAGTTATTGGAAATAGAATGTTGTGAATTTCCTATGGAAAATAGGTCCAAACTATAACTACCTACTGGCGACCGCCAGTAGGTATATATATATATATATATATATATATATATATATATATATATATATATATATATATATATATATATATATATTCACTGAAAAAACCATAGGTTTTAGGGACAGTTATAGTTATTTGGACATTGCACTCGTACAAAACCCGTGAAATTCCCCCGTTATAGTTAGTCCAGCTAACTATAACTCGCGCCCCACAATGCACTGCTGATGACGTCACATATTACATCACTCATGACATGGTCAGTGACATCACTGATGACATCACTGATGACATCTCAAATGACATCACTGATGACATCACTGATGACATCATCCAGTGACTTTGTGTTTCTGTAAAGTTTAAATATTTTTAATATATATAGGAAAAGACGTATTGAAGAATGAGTGGGTGTGTAAGTGTCTGTATGGATGATTTAGTAGGTGCGTGACTGACTCTATAAGTGAGTGATTTAACGTATCTTACTGAATGCATGGGTTAGTGACTAAACTGGGTGAATGTCTGTATCCGTCTGTCTGTTGCTGTGTAAGTGGCTGCATGTGTTTGTGAATAGCTACATGAGTGTCTATATGAGTTATTGAATGCTTGTGTGAGTATCTGTATGGGTGCCTGAGTGTTTGTGTGGGAGGGGTGTGTGCGACTCTGTGCATAGATGTGTGAGTGGGTGATTCACTGGGTGGATGGTTTAAAGAGTGCATCTGTGATAGACTGTATGGGTGGGTAAGTGTGTGTAAGAGTGTGTTAGTGAGTGAATGTATGTCCCAGTGGTACATGTGTGAGTAACTACATATGTGAAAGGCAGTATATATGTGTGTTGGAGTATATAAATAGCAAAGAGTGAGTGATTGTGATAGTGGCTGTATGGATGAGTGTGTGCTTGTATCAGTGATTGTATAAGAGCGTAAGAATGTGCTAGTATTTGTATGAGTAAGTGAGCTGGTGTGTGTATAACTGTATAGGTGAGTAAATGGTAGTGTGTTTAATTATTTGCATGACTGACTAGGTGTGTGAGTACCTCTATGGATGAGTGGCGGTGTTTGAGTGTCTATATAGGAGTATGAGTGCATATGATAGTCCTGTACTGAGTGACCGTAAGTATGAGTGACTGTACGGGTGAGTGAGTGGATGTGTGCATAGACCTAAGAATCAGTGAGTGGGTATGTAGTTATTGGTGTTGGAGTGTCTATGGTTTTGCGAATGGCAGTCTGTAATTTAGAGTGGGTGTATCAAAGGTTATATTAGGGTGTGAGAAGATGCATGAAATTATCACGTGGATGATGTCATCAGTGATGTCACTGACCATGTCATGAGTGATGTAATATGTGGCGTCATCAGCAGTGCATTGCGGGGCGCGAGTTATAGTTAGCTGGACTAACTATAACGGGGAATTTCACGGGTTTTGTACGAGTGCAATGTCCAAATAACTATAACTGTCCCTAAAACCTATGGTTTTTTCAGTGAATTTCAAAGGTTTTTTAAATGCTAATTTGTAACTATAACGTCCCTGAAACCTATGGTTTTTTCAGTGAATTTCAAAGGTTTTTAAATGCTAATTTGTAACTATAACATGTCTGAAACCTACGGTTTTTTCAGTGAATTTCAAAGGTTTTGTAAATGACAATTTTTAAATGTATTAATTGTTATATAAATTTTTTTCATACTGATTTCCAAATTGTTTAGAAACAATTTTTTTACATATTTTATTTTTTAAATTACATTGTAATTACATTATACATTACATTACAAAAAATACTTTCTCAGAATGAATTACTTTAGTTTAAATACTTTGCACATAGGCAATAGACTTTTAAGTACAGTAGTTACAGTTGTTGCAATGGGCAACACATTTTCAAACACAATGCAACATTCAGCTCAATGTGAATTTCTAGTTAAATGCAATTAGTTACTTTATGGATTACTTTTCTAACCACAGGACTGGATCCTAGATTCAGTCCTGGGACATCTCCTGTAAACAGTTGAGTAAAAGCGTTTTGGTTACAGTAGTGATTTTTAAGGAATATTATTGTATTTTAAAAGTTGACACTTAGAAACTTTTTCTCATAGAATCACCAATGTTATCCTATGGAAGGAAATTCACTTAGCAGGTAAAAACTGTTATCGATTACTTTTTCTTACTCAGTGTTGGATCCTGGATCCAGCACTGGTGCATCTCCTGTAAACAGTTGAAAGAATGCGTTTAAGTCATACAGGCGATTTTTAAGGAATATTTGTAGTTTGTGAAAATCGACACTTTGAAAGTTTTCTGCTGAAAACCAGACAATGGATTCCTATGGAAGAAAATATAAGTTACTGGTAAGTACGGTTAAAATTACTTTTCAGGGTCAGTGCTGGGCTAAAAGATGCAGCACTGGGTTCTCTCCTGATAACAGGTGAGTAAATTGGAATTCGTACTTTGGTTGATTTTAGAGGAATATTATAAAGTTCCAAAACTCCACACTTAGAAGAATTTCCAAGTGAAACCAGTCAATGTTAGCCTATGAAGGAAATTCAAGTTGCCGGTAAGTACGGTTAAAATTACTTTTGAGGATCAGTACTGGGCTGAAAGATGCAGCACTGAGGTCTCTCCTGATAACAGGTGAGTAAATCGGAATTCGTATTTCGGCTGATTTTAGAGGAATATTTTAAAGTTCCAAAACTCCACACTTAGAAGAATTTCCAAGTGAAACCAGTCAATGTTAGCCTATGAAGGAAATTCAAGTTACCGGTAAGTACGGTTAAAATTACTTTTCAGGACCAGTACTGGGCTGAAAGATGCAGCACTGAGGTCTCTCCTGATAACAGGTGAGTAAATCAGAATTCGGATTTCGGCTGATTTTAGGAATATTT